>JAWHQI010000111.1:6650000-7250000 GCA_033032865.1 Dactylorhiza incarnata | reverse complement strand
CGCCTTTGCCTGAAGTGAACGGTGAACCCGTGGGCTGAACCGCTGAAATAGTGATCGAGTGTTGTAGGCAAGGTTTTGAGAACCGGACCGGAGATCGAACCGGTGAGATCAAAGGTTCAAGGTCTGACCGGTTCGACCGGGGTTGGACCGGGTTTGAACCGTGACGTCATATTTATACATTCATATAATCATATTATTAATTTATTAAAGTGTAAAATTATTAAATAGGGACGAAGAACTAATCAGGTAAGTTTTGATGCTTTCTGATTGTTTTTTTTTTTGGATTTTATGGGCTGTCTGCAACAAATAGGATTTGGTATCTGTAATTCATACTTACTAAATCCTTGGGATGTTAAATTTTTTTAAAAAAATTGGTACGACATTTGACAAAATATATATGAACTAAATAACTAATCTCAATCTGAGAAAAACAAAAGTCTAAAAGTCTAAAACTAAAAACTCTGAAAGTCTAAAACTAAAAACTCTAAAAGCCTAAAACTAAAAAGTAAAAACTCAAAGTCTAAAACAGCAAAAAATAAAAATTTAAAATGATACCTGGCCGAAGACGAAGAGGGACGGAGGCTGTGGGGGCTTGGACGAACTGGGCGGTGGGGAGGTGGAGCGGTGGAAGCGTGGACCCCTTCCCGGTCGCTGAATGCGAGTGCTGAGTCGCCGACTGCGAGTGTCGAGTCGCCGACTGCCGAAGACGAAGAGGGACGGAGGCTGTGGGGGCTTGGACGAACTGGGCGGTGGGGAGGTGGAGCGGTGGAACCGCTGACTGCCGCAGAAAGTAGAACCGCCGATCGTGACTTTTCAGTTTCCCTCCGTATGCCACAGACTCTGTATAAGTTAAAAATTTAAAAATTAAAAACCTAACTTAAAGCTTAAAAGTTAAAACCTAAAAGCCTAATGGGCCTAATCATTGTGTGTCATCCGATCTTCATCTCATGGCCAAAACTGCAGCCCGCACGGTTCTGGGGAACCGGCCGCGGTGCGGTTCCCGGTTTGCCGATCGAACCGGCCGGTTCCCCGGTTCCAAGCCGGTTCGACAAATCTAGAACTGGAAGTATACGACCGGACCGGCTGGGGGTCCGGTCGGCGGTCCGGTCCGGTTTTTAAACCGTTGGTTGTAGGTATTATTTTTATATAAGCATGATATATCAATTTTAGGATCAAATTGTATAAAAAAATTTCCAATGTAATAGGATGCTTACTTCAAAGAGTGACAAAGGGAAAGGGTCCAAATGAAAAGAATTTGTTGTTGTTAAAGCGATAGAGAAAATTGACACAAAAAATGTTGATGTGGGTGAGAAAAAAGAGGATCTTTGTGGTGCTTCAAAAAAATCAAAGGTAGAAGAGCTAATTTTCATCATAATTCATAATACGAGGATCTTTGTGGTGCTTCAGGATTAGTGGCCTTTTATGAATCATAATTCATAATACGATGAATTTCTTGATGTGAATGTCACGGTTATATAATCCTATGACAACTTTAGTGTCATGCTAATTTTCACCACATGTCTACTTGCTCAGCTAATATAGTTTAATAGATTCACTATTTTTATATACTATAGAAAAATGTACATGTATCTTATGATCAAACGGTTGATAGTAATTGGACAGATAATATCGTTATTAAAGTGATGATAGAGTCCTTGGAATATATGGTTATCGCCCAATTCTAAGAGAATATCATGTGTTAGAAAATTTTGAGTGGATATCATTATTTGGTATAAAATGTAAATAGTTCATGTTCTCTTTGATAAGCTTTGGTAAATCTGCAAAAACCGAAACCGCGCCGCAAAAACCGACTCCAAATCGCACCAATGTCAAATCGCACCGCACGATTTGGATGCGGTGCGGTTTTGTAAAGTCCAAAATCGGCCCTCTTCGGTGTGGTTGCGGTTTGGGCTCAAACCGCACCCGTTTCAGGCCTAACTAAATCAAGTATAATGAAATTAGTAGGAAAAATTTATTTTGAGAGTTAAGTAAATGTAATTTTAATTTGTTTTTTAGTATCTTCTATCTTCCGAGATTTTTAAATTTTAAGCGGGAAAAAAATAATAATAATTATAAAAAGTCCGACCTGCCGGATTCGAACCAGCGACCTAAGGATTATCTGCCGAACAACTACAGTCCTCCGCTCTACCAACTGAGCTAAGGTCGGATAGTGTTTATTGTTGAAGTATTAATTATATATTCAAAATAAAACGGTAAATAATATACATTCTCTTATTTTTATGATGAATTAAATTCAATTAGAACGCAGTCTCGAATATGCTGATTTTCAAATCGATATAATTTATATTTACTTTAAAAAAAGTTTTATATAGTTTAGCTAATTTGTCTTGCATTACGGTGACAAAATATTTATTAATATATTCTTTATAAATTAATTAATGATGATAGAATAATTTTTTTCATGGAGTGTACAGGTTCCATTTGGCACGGCATTTTTGCTTCGATGAAGTTGGATAAAAACGTCAACGCCATAGAATGTATATTTGGCATGACAACGATTATGACCGCCATTAAGAAAAAGAAACTAGTTTTTAACATAAAGGTGAACGATAGTTCCTTAGGTGAGCTCGGGAGTTCACGAACGACGGTTCAGCACCACCGTGTTCACGACCGCAACTGCCCTGCCGGAGCCATAGTATACTTGAGCCAAAAATAAAAAGTAATAATATGTAAGGTTTATTTTTTAAATTGTTTTTCAAATATATTTAGAGTAAGAGCGTTAATTGTTGGTTGTGATGATGTTGTCATCACCAATGGGGATTCTCATCGCCTTACACGTGGACGGCAGATATCGCTAGACCATACTCGAAACCTAGATCCGCAAAGCACGTATTTTGTTCTTACTCGCCCATATCTCATATAGCTAGATATTGTTCATCTAGAGCTACTCATGCGACCATTTGCCGCACATCACATAATGATCTCACTAACATCTCTGACGAGATATAGCTCGCCTCTAGTAAGGCTTACCTTAGATCTCTTACAAGTAAGGCTTACGGTAACTCTTGGGTGCATGATGTGACTATAGACGATCCCCACCTCCGTCGTTCTCAATAAGTAATATCTTCTCCGACTATTGACAACTCGGGGTATATCCTTGGTTACCACTTCATCATAGTCTACTTGTTAAGGTTTTATATTGTGGGGGGCCGACCGAACCAATATTATGCGATAATTACAGGTGGAGTGTTACAGAGAGCAAAATGGGTTCGCTTTGCGTTTGGGAGGGCGTGATCTCGATCAAATATGTGTAAGAAGCCTGTTTGCCCCACGCGGAAGTAGACGTGGTTCCACATAGCTGTATAATGAGAGGTATTCTCCTTATTATCTGGAAGACGCGGAGTCCTTGAAAACACGGTATGTGTGCAATGCGTGTTTATTTTGTCAATGGGGGCATGTGGTCCCGACTGGCTGTAAGGTAGAAGCATGTTTGCCAAACAAGATGTGAACTTGATGTTAGAAGTTTGCTCGAAGCATCCGGAGGCTCATCTAAGTGTAATGCACTCTCTGTTGCCCCTAGGAGGTTTATATAGACAAACCCAAGTGGTAACGGGTGACGGATATCCTCGTATCCGTCCGTACTCGTTATGCCTCCGACCTGTTATGATTTATGCAAATATACAATTACACTTGATTCCCGAGAAACTGTATAAGGAGGGCCAGACCTCCAATTAGCTGGTGTACGCATGGTCCTTGAAATATGATCATGGGCGAAGTGTTCATTTCATTAATGGGAGTACATGGTCCCATCTGATTGTGCAGTAAAAATGTATTTGCCTGACAAGCAGGGGAATGTGGTTCTCGTGGAGGGGTACAGAGAGAGGCAAACCCCATATTAGATGGAGGACATGAATCCTTGAAATGTGATTGTGTTAAAAGCATGTTCGTTCCAATATAGGGAGGATGTGGTCTTTGACGATGGTACGATAGAAGTGTGTTTGCTTGAAAAGCAAGCGAACATGTTTTCCATGGAGTTGTGTAGTAGGGGCATGTCCTTATTAGCTGGAGTATGTGGGGTCCTTGAATATGATCGTGGGTAAAGCGTGTTTGTTTTGACAGTGGGAGAATGTGGTACAGGCCGACTATGCAGTAAAAGTATGTTTTCCTGACGAGCATAGAAGAATGGTTCTTGTGGAGCCGAATAGGGAGGGGCCGACCCCTTTTAGTTGGAGGATGCGGGGTCCTTGAAATTCAATCGTGATCAATGTGGGGTCGATTTTACAATAGAAGTGTGTTTACCCGACCAATAGAGGAACATGGTTCCCAAGTTGCCATATACGAAGTGGCAAGTCCCTATTAGTTGGAGGACGCATGGTCCTTAAAAGCTGCCTCGTTACCTTGGCTTTGTTACTTGTTCTACTAAGGAACCAATTGCCCCTATGCAACTAGAGAAAGATGGTGCTTCTAACAACGATGAGAAACATCACATACCTTGTTTGGTGTCCCTCGTACTGATGTGATTGATACAAGAAGCATGAGGAGGACATGTCAGAATTTGAGGATAGAAGCTTCTATTTAGGAGGCGAGGGTGGATGTGCCTGATACTCCTCCGAGAAATCAGGTGTCCGACACAATGGAGTTGCTTTTCGAAGCGGTTCCTATAGCTACACTTGTTTATGAGGAACCATTTCTTCTAGACGTCATTGTCGGAAAGGAGCACTGACGTAAAGCAAGTGTCGACTTTCTGAAGATCTTTAAGAATTGAGATATGTTCCTACAGATGATGTCAAACTGTTGTGAAACGTTCAATGCTCATTGAGTTAGATATATTAGATTCAACTTAGTTCAAGAGTCAATCGAATGCGCACACAATAAAATTAGTCGACACCTGAGTTTTGTTTATGTGGAGTGTATAGTCGTTTTAGCGAGGGTGATAAGACACCACTCATTCTAGAAAGCGGAGTCCATGGACGCGCATTATGACCGACTCGCCGAGATGATTTTATCAGGTCCAATTTCGTGTGATTCCAAGTTCGTTTGACCCTTCGAATAGTCCATCAAAGGAAAATGCAAGAGAACCAACACGAACCGGACCAGCCTGGGCCGACATCCCTTTCCACACGCAAGGACATGTTAATGTATATTTGGACAATAAATGGGTTCGGAGGCTTAACGGGTCGTTTCGGGTACACGGATACTCGATACCCGTAGTTACTCCTTAGGTTTGCCTATTTATACCTACGTAGGGGCAACGGATAGGGGATTCCACTTTGATCCTCATTCGGATGCTTCGAGCGGTTCTATCGTTCTCGGAGCAGTTGCTCGTAACCGCTCTTGCTCCCTCTCTCACGCAAATAAAGGATAAAACCGTCGGAACTCCTCCAGTCATGTGCGCTCGTTTTCGCTCCAGCCGCTGGTCTCCTCTGCCCGCGTGCGCCTTCAGCGCCTCCATCCGCTGGTGCTCTCACAGCCGCTCGCCCGCACGCGAGGATCTCGTCGCTGCTTCGTCCAGATAGCCCGCGCTCCCGTGCGTCTCAGCAGCCGTTGCAGTGAGACCTCGTCGACAACGTCTCTGCTGCCTCTGTGTAGTGTTTTCCCCGTCGCCGGTGACTATCGATCCCGTCGCCCAGCGATCTCTTGCCCGGATCCAAAAGAAACTGTCGCCGCTCGCCGTTGTACCGCCGCGCGAACGAAACAACAACCGTGCACTGCACTTGGGCTCACCGCTCGGACGAAGGCTTCACAACTGCAACCGCCGCCTTCAGCGTCGCCTGCCTGGTGCGGTTAGTGAGCGGAATAAGACCTATTGCTGGACCTACCTCCTGCGGTATCCTCTAGCGCCAGCACGTTTTTTTCACTTCCGCCCCGGCTACCGCCAGCGCTAGCGACAGATACCTATTTACTCTGTCTCGTGGACGAATCTCTGCTACTGGGCGCACGATGATGAAGGGGAACAACTTCTCGTCTCCTGTTCCGATGGTAAAGTTGGAAAAGTTCACGGCAATAGAGTTCAACGACTGGAAGTTGAACACCCAATTTGGGATGAAGTACCTGAACGTGTTCTACACCGTTCAGTCAGTTCGTGATGGTGTGATTGGTACTGAGGATGAGACACAGTGGGTCAGTGATGAGGATTTCTACCGATATTACTTGCTGAACTGCCTTTCCTCCAGTCTGGCAAAGAACTACCTGAAGATGAAGACTGCAAAGGAGATCTGGGAGGCACTGGAGGAGCACTTCAGGCAGGAGGAGGATCTGTCCAAAACACATCTTGTGGACAAATTCCATTCCTTCACGTTCGACGAGGAGAAAGTCATTCTCCCTCAGGTATCGGAATTTGAAAACTTAGCAGATTCCTTGCATAGCTAGTGAGAATATCTCGTTAACAGATAGCTTTGTTGCTGACACGATTATTTTTAAGTTGTCTTCCACGTGGCATTATTTCAAAACTGAAATGTACCGCAAGAAAATGCAGGTTGGCCTGAATGAGCTCAAGCGTTTTTTATAGATAAAAATTTAAGATATATAATATTCTCCATAAATTCTACAAACTATAGACAAGAGCACCTATCATTCATAGCATATGATATTTATAAATAAATATCAAGTTCCGTATTTTCACGGGTCTGTTGAGTACTTCTACTCACGCAAATTAGTATTATTTTAATTTTTAACTGTAATAAAATAGAGGTTTTAAGAAATGATAAAAAAGAGGAAACATTTGATCGAGAATCCTTCTTAAGTAAAATATTTCGTAAACATCATAAATTGATTTGAACAAACTTGATCGTGGAGGTTCCCAAAATATGGTAGAGTCTCTCTCGAGAGAACTACCACCTAATCTTAGGTTGATCGATTAAGACCCCTCGACCAGTCGAAACCCCTAAGCTTGATTTATGCGGTGAGCCCCGCTATTGGATTTGACTCCAATCCGGAAGATTTGTGTAACCCTCGATCTCTCGAGGAATGCATGCAACTATTTCTACCGATGAACGATCTACACGTATTCACGGATCTCTCGATCAACTAAAATACGGATCCAACTTGATTATCATACCCTAGAAATATGAAATCAAATCATTGCAAATCAACGATAAATCATAGTTTTCCAAAACCAAACTATGAAGAAGAGATTACAAAATAACACTACTTAAGAATTCATCCGATCAAATGTTATAAAATTAGCTAAACATGATTAAAGGAAAGATGATTTTATAACTATGAAAGGAGAATTACAATTGCTGGAAATGGAAATCTAAACTACGAATTGAAATTACAAAGCATAAAGTAAAATTGCATAAAAGAAGAAATGCAATAAAATGCAGAAAATCTAATCTAAAAATGAACCAATCTAAGCATGGATCGGATCCCCCCTTTTCCTTTGAATCCTTGCACTTTTTATAGGTGAAAAATCCCATCTAGAATCATCCAAGGAAGTAAATGATGGCGGCTTTTGAAACTCCAAGAGGCATAAAGAATTTCGGCAACTTGCATGGAGCTGGGGAGAACCGAATGACAGCATTGAAATAGATCCAAACGGATGGGCTACTGAATGGAAATAATCGCTTCATGCATTGATTGATAATAAACCGGGCTGGTCCTTTAAAAGCGCATGGTTGCTGCATTAAATTGAGAATTCAACTATTATGCATGTGGAGGAGAGAAAACCGAAAGGCTGTATTGAAGAAAAAAATGAACCGGCTGTTTTAATGAATTAAAATGGAAGAATTAAATGGCTGCTTGCATTGAAGATGAAGAAAGGGAGGTGGACGGGATCTTGGAATGAAGAGGAGCTCACGTGAAGGTTGCTTTAATGGAGAAATTAATAGGTTGACTGCTCAATTAAATTGGAGGAATTAAGTGGAAGAATTGATAATAGATAGATTCAAAAGTTCACGTGAATGACTAGTTTGGGAGGAGAATGATAATATTTCATGTATGAATAATAACAATAATAATAATAAGAGAGAGAAATCATTTGCATGAAATGAATATGAAGATTGGATATATTTGATAAGCAATAATAATATCAATAAAAATATTGCATGATATAATAATATTGCATGAAATTTTAATGAAATGAGTTGTATGAAATTTAATTGCATGGATTAATAATGCAAGATGACGTTCACGTGAATAATTGTTGCATAAAAAAATATAATAGAAGTTAATATTGCATGCATGATGATAAATAATAATAATTTGCATGAGATTATAAAAATATGGTCGGACGGCATCTTCAAATAATAAAACTGGTCGCGTTCATGGACTGCATGGATTTAATAGAAGATGGCGACTTGCATTCAAATAATAATATCCACGCGGCGGGCTTGACTTTGCAAAGATGCGTGTATGAGTGTATTTGAATCAAAACTTCGCAGTGGGCTTTTATATCGAGACGTGCAAAAATTCCTCCAAGCCTGCAAAATAATAATAAAAATAATAAGTGTAATTTAAAAGAGAAAAACTAATTAAAAGCAAATTGCAATATTATATGAAAGAAATACATATTTTTATATATAAAAATTAACATTTTTCATGAATAATTTAAGCTAAATTATGTGCTCAGTTTTATACGCATTGAGGATGCGAATATGACCAAGGCTGCGTCGACTAACATGATCAATAGCTCTAAACACGTGTCTCATCCTAAGGTGGTCAAACCTCCTACAAATCGTCCCCATGTTGCAGGCCAAAGTAAAAGGATTAAAAAGTTTAAGGGCAAATGTTTCAACTGCAACAAGTGGGGACACAACGCATCTGACTGCAAGTTCCCTAAAAAGGAAAGAATCAGAGCACCACAAGATGACAATCATGCCAATATGGTTAGCCTAGCTGAGCCGTCCGACTTTGTTGTTATGGTCAGACACGAAAAAGCCAGCACAGAATGATACATGAATTCGGGGGCAACGTGCCACGTTTGCAACACTAATCTGATGACAGATCTCACTGCTGCAAGAGAGTTTGTGACAGTTGCAAATGGAGAGACATCTGACGTACTGAAGGTGGGGAACACAACTTTTTTGCTATCCTTAAGTAAGACTTTAACTTTAAAGAACGTTAAATTCATTTCTTCATTAGCTGCTAATTTAATGTCTATTAGTTTACTGTGTGATGCTAGTACGTCTTTCAATTTTAGTAGCGGTAGAGTAACACTGTCAGTTAACTCTCAATATTTTGGATGTGCATACGTCCAAAATAGGATGTATAGACTAAGTCTAACAAACGACATAGTTCAACAAGTTCACACAAACTTAGTTAGCCCTAAGACTCTACATGAGAGACTAGGACACGTAAACTATAGGAAAATATTTCAAATTGCTAGAACTCACTAGATTGCATTAGACACTACAGAAAAACCTAGAAGTGTGTGCTCAGACTAAGATCACTAGGAAACTTTTTAGTGCGGTTACTAGGAGCACAACACCCTTAGAACTAATACATTCTGACATCTGTGACTTCAAAATTTTTGTCACTAGAGGAGGCAGAAAGTATTTGATCACCTTTATAGATGATTGTTCTAGGTTTTGTCACATCTATCTTCTTAAAACTAAAGACGAAGCGTTTGAAAAGTTTTGTATTTTCAAAACCATGGTAGAAAATCAATTAGACATGAAAATCAAGAGGTTTAAAAGTGATAGAGGAGGAGAATATCTGTCCAGTGAGTTCAAGTAATTCCTTGCCCAGCATGGAATCATAACAGAAACCACTGCTCCTTACTCACCCCAGTCTAACGACATAGCTGAGCGTAAAAATCAGACGTTAACAGAAATATTAAACTCTATGCTCTTGACTGCAGACATGCCTTCCGCTTATTAGGGAGAAGCAGTCTTAACTGCAAACCACATTCTAAACAAAGTTCCTCATGCTAAGTTAGAGATTACACTCTACTAGCTTTGGTTTAAGAGACCTCTATATTTTATCAGACTTAAGACCTGGGGTTGTATAGCCTATGTCAGGGTTCCTGGCCCTAGACGGTCTAAGATTGGACCTAGGACCAATACATGTGTCTACCTAGGCTGTGCTGAAGATAGTGTTGCAGATAGATTCTTAGATATTTTTAATAATAACATTATAGAATCTATGGATGCAATGTTCTTTGAAGATAAATTCCGCATGGATAAGAATTTGTCACTCCCAGGTATGCAAGTAACAATTACTGAAGAAGTTCTTGAATCAGTCCTGAGCACTTCCTATTCACTTCTCGTAGACTACTCTGGCCTAGAGTCTGAGAGAACTTCTGTAAGAGAGCAAACTCCCAGAACCTTCAGTAGTGATTTTGTCACCTGCTACGTAGAGGCAGATCCATCCACATATAAGAAAGCGATGAGATCAAGAGATTCCCTACTCTGGAAAGAAGCCATAGATGAAGAGATGAATTATCTGTTAGAGTTTCTGAGATGATCTCAAAGCAATCAACAGTTAGTCTTGCTGCCAACGCAATATGAGCCTATAGGGTCGCACACAAAAGCGTTTGGAGAAATTGGAGAAAGGATTGTGTTGGTCTTACTCATATTGGATATGAGTGAAGGACCAATCCTGTGACTGCTTGGAATCAAGTTGAGAATGTCTCAAAAAGGGAAATCGTTTAAAGTGTTTAAACGAATGGATTTACACTAGGTAATTCGGCTAATGGCATTAACCGAATTCGCCTAAAGGGTTTAGACGAATTCGGCTAATGGCAAATTCGGCTAAAGGGTTTCGCCGAATTTATATAGCTGAATTTATATATAGTCGAATTCGTCGAAATGGTTTCGCCGAATTCGGTTAATGTGATTAGTCGAATTCGGTTAATGTGATTAGTCGAATTCGGCGAATGTAAATCTGGACAGATTTTCTGTTTTTCCCTTTGGTCTGCGGATAGCCGATTTTATGCCTTGCTTATAAAAGGAACGTGTTTAGGACTTCAAAAAAGACGGTTTTTAGATCGAGCCCTTTTGCGAGAGAACAGACGACGGAAGTGTTCCGACTGTTCTTGTTCCGTCCGCCGATCGTCGTTCCGCCGCCGCTAGTCGCCGGTCGCCGCCTCCTCTGGATCGGACCTAGCAGTCCGTGAGGACGTTGGGAGCATCCTTCTCCAACCTAGTTCTTGTACGACAAGAAGCTAGGGTTCTTCATCGCTTGTGTGGACTTCTGTAGAGGGATCGATCTATTTCGATCCTTGAAGAACTCAAAGCAGATTTCGGATTTCGATTTGGAGCACATTGGTTGAGTGTTGACTCAATCCCGCGAAGGTATATTGTATTTCGATTTGCATATTCTCTTGAATCATGAAAACCGCAAGATCCGTTGATCTCTTTTTGGGTTGTTCTTGTTCATTTCCGCTGCGCATATTAGATATGTCATCCCTTGTGAAGGGGTATAGAAAACCCAACAGTGGTATCAGAGCTAGGTTGCGGTCAAATGCGTGTAAATTGGGACATTTAGAAGCGTTCTAAATGCCCTAATTTCCTCTTGGAATATCACATTTGATGCGATTTTGTGAGGTTTATGGTGGTGGGATTTTAAAAAATTTGGTCGGGGCTCTGCCCCGCACCCCGCAAGGGCTCTGCCCCTTGACCCCGCTCGTTGATCGGTCAGCGAGACCACCGCCAGGGGCGCGGCCCCTTGGAACCCCGCCAGGAACGCATGTGATTGCGTTGCGATTTTCATATTTCAGAGGTTATTTCTCCTCTGCAGTAACCGTCCCTCAAAATGGTTTGTGAAACTAAATGTTTAGATTATTGAATCTGACATGAGAGACGAGCTTGTCTACTGCACTTATGGAGTTGCTGTTCACATGTCCAATGCATGTAAATCTGGAGATTTAGAAGTGTTCTAAATGCTCAGATTTAGCCCTGGTTTGTCAAAGTGTTGATAGAATGTTTTTGTGCACATCTGGGATGTATCTGGAATGTGAATATTGTAATTTTATTTTCTGATTATGCACTGTGATTAAATGTTAATCATGATTAAAATGTTAATCACTTGAAATAAAAAAAAATCCCTTATCTAATATTAAGTGTTCGGATGTCTTCCGATGGATGACACTCTTCCTGCCTCGATCGATGAAGTGTGGGCTTGCCAAAGCAAGGTGCATTAATCTATCTTGGTAAGGGTGCGAGCGGATAATTGTGATATCCCACTGTCGACATCGGGTCAAACTTAACTAGGTGACCTCAAAGTTTGAGTGCCTAGAGACATAGGGTTGGCATGCTCCATATGATGGATGCGAATAAAGAGTTATTCACCAACCATACAAGAGTTGCATAGTGATGCAATTGACAAATGTTGTCTACCTAAATAACCGCATTATGAGAGGAACGCCAAAGCGGACTCGTGGTGTTGGTGAAGTATGGATCTTGTCCACTAAGAGAGTAGCTCGCATAAACTCTCCGAATCCATATCAAGGGTTATTGATTTGATTAAAATAGTGTGAGCTCTTTAATAAAAGTCCTTATTAAAATATATGTAAAATGTATTTTGAAATATAGTACTAAAATCTTACTTTGCAAAATTCCTTGTAGAATATCCATGGCAAGTGGATCTCACTCCGCCTTGTCCCTGAGAGCGATCCTTGAGAAGGATAAGCTAAATGGGACAAATTTCCTTGACTGGTATAGAAACCTGAGAATTGTTCTCAGGCAAGAGCGCAAGCTCTATGTCTTGGAAGAAGATCCCCCTGAAGAGCCAGCCTCTAATGCACCACGTGCAGATAAAGATACTTATAAGAAGTATGGAGATGACTCCTTGGATGTTGAATGCCTTATGCTCGCGACTATGAACTCTGAGCTTCAGAAGCAACATGAGAACATGAGTTGTTATGAGATGGTTGAGCACCTGAAGAAAATGTTTCAAGGGCAAGCTCGCCAAGAGAGGTTTGATATATCCAGGGCATTATTTCAGTGTAAGATGGGAGCTCGAGACCCAGTAGGAACTCACGTACTCAAGATGATTGGGTATATAGAGAGCCTTGAAAGACTGGGGTTTCCTTTGAGCCAAGAGTTGACCACTGATCTGATCCTGCAATCGTTGCCGGACAGTTACGAGCAGTTTGTCTTGAATTACAATATGAATGAAATTGACAAAACACTGCCCGAGCTCCTAGGCATGTTAAGAACTGCCGAGATCAACATGAAGAAGACCAAGCCTGCTAACCCCATACTGATGGTGCATAAAGGCAAGGGCAAGGTCAAGGGAATCAAGAAGACTAAGTAGGACCTAAGTCACATCTTGATCTCAAGTCTTCAGCACTGAAAAAGAAAGGATTGGCTAAGGAAGGGAAGTGCCACCATTGTAGTAAGGCAGGGCACTGGAGGAGGAACTGTCCTCAGTATCTAGAAGATCTGCAGAAGAAGAAGGGAAGTATGACTTCCACATCAGGTATTTTCGTTATAGAAATAAACCTTTCTGCTCCTTCATCATGGGTATTGGATACCGGATGTGGTTCTCACATTTGTATAAATGTGCAGGAACTGAGAAGGAGAAGAATGCTGGGTAAAGGGGAGGTAGACCTGCGCGTCGGGAATGGAGCAAGAGTTGCTGCCGTCGCCGCTGGTGTTTACTGTCTTTCTTTGCCCACAGGGCTTGTAATAGAACTTGATAATTGTTATTATGTTCCGGCCATAACTAGAAACATTATTTCTATTTCATGTTTGGACATGATTGGTTTTTCTTTCGTAATTAAGAACAATTGTTGTTCTATTTATAAGAATGATGTTTGTTATGGCGTAGCCCAAATGTTTAATGGTTTATATGTTTTGAACTTAGACCATCCGATCTATAACATAGAAAATACTAAAAGACTAAAAACAAATGACTTGAATCCTGCGTACCTTTGGCATTGTCGTTTAGGCCATATAAACGAGAAACGCATATCCAAGCTCCATAAAGATGGACTACTGGACTCATTTGATTATGAATCATTTGAGAGATGCGAGTCATGTTTATTAGGCAAGATGATGAAAGCTTCTTTCACTAGTCGTAATGAGAGGGCTAATGATCTCTTGGGTATAATACATAGTGATGTATGCGGACCCATGAGTTCTATGGCTAGAGGTGGGTTCTACTACTTCGTTATATTTACTGATGATTTCAGTAGATACGGATACGTGTTTCTTATGAAGAACAAATCCGAGACCTTTGAAAAGTTCAAAGTGTTTAAAAATGAAGTGGAGAACCAACTGGGAAAAAGGATAAAAGCACTCCGATCTGATCGAGGTGGCGAATATCTGAGTCATGAGTTTCGTGATCATCTGAAAGAGTGTGGTATTGTATCACAGCTCACTCCGCCCGGAACACCTCAACATAATGGTGTTTCTGAGAGGAGGAATCGTACCTTGTTAGATATGGTGTGATCGATGATGAGTCATGCAGATTTGCCCGCTTCCTTTTGGGGTTTTGCTTTAGAGACTGCTGCTTTCACACTAAATTGAGTTCCAACGAAAACGGTTCTAAAGATACCATATGAGATATGGACTGGGAAGCGTCCTAGTCTGTCGTTCATCAAGATTTGGGGCTGTGAGGCATACGTGCGATGTCAAATGCCTGACAAGCTGGAACCCAAATCGGATAAATGTTATCTTGTGGGGGTATCCTAAGGAAACCAAAAGATACTACTTCTACTTACCGTCTGAGGGCAAAGTGTTTGTCGCAAGGACTGGTGTCTTTTGGAGAAAGAGTTCTTATCCAGAAAGACTGCAAAGGTACGGTAGAACTTGAAGAAGTTCAAGAGCCACAAACAATGAACGAACCGGAAGTGGAACCTGAGCGAGGACTACAAGAAGTTGTAGCTGGAGAGCCTGCTCAAGAAACACAAGTCCTACGTAGATCTGGTAGACCAAGATTTGAGCCTGAGAGATATGGATTTCTCATGACTCAAATAGGTAATGTGTTGCTTATGGATCATGATGATGAGCCTGCAACCTACCAAGAGGCTATGAATGGACCCGACTCCGAGAAGTGGCTTGAGGCCATGAAATCTGAAATGGACTCCATGTACATAAACCAAGTTTGGACCTTGGTGGAACCACCTGAAGGGGTATGACCCATAGGGTGCAAGTGGGTCTTCAAGAAGAAGACCGACATGGATGGGAATGTACAGACATTCAAAGGCCGGCTAGTGGCTAACGGTTTCAGGCAAATTCATGGTGTTGACTATGATGAAACTTTTTCCCCTGTAGCTATGGTCAAGTCCATCAGAATTCTACTTGCTATTGCTGCGTATTATGACTACGAGATCTGGCAAATGGACGTCAAAACGGCTTTCCTTAATGGAAACCTCCTTGAGGAAGTGTATATGACACAACCCGAGGGTTTTGTATCTCCAGATGAAGCCACTAAAATATGCAAGTTGAATCGATACATTTATGGATTGAAACAAGCTTCTCGAAGTTGGAATCTGCGTTTTGATGAGAAGATCAAAGAGTTTGGTTTCATCAAGAACGGAGATGAGCCTTGTGTTTATAAGAAGATTAGTGGGAGCATTGTTGTCTTCCTGATATTGTATGTAGATGACATACTGTTGATCGGGAATGACATTCTGACCCTGCAAGTTGTTAAGAACAACCTAGGGAAGTGCTTTTCTATGAAAGACTTAGGTGAAGCGACTTACATACTTGGTATTAAGATCTATAGAGATAGATCGAAGAAGTTGCTGGGTTTGACCCAGAGTACATACATTGACAAGGTGTTGAAGCGGTTCAACATGCTTGAGTCCAAGAAAGGATTCTTACCCATGTTACATGGTGTGAGTCTCTCTAAGGATCAGTGTCCTAAATCTTTGGAAGATAAGGACCGCATGAAGTTGATTCCATATGCTTCGGCAATTGGATCAATCATGTATGCAATGTTATGTACTCGACCCGATGTCTCATATGCTTTAAGCATGACTAGCAGGTATCAGTCAGATCCGGGTGATGGTCACTGGATCGCAGTCAAGAATATCCTGAAGTACTTGAGAAGGACTAAAGATACATTCTTGGTGTTTGGTGGAGAGGAAGAGCTCGTTGTAAAGGGTTACACGGATGCAAGCTTCCAGACTGACAGAGATGACTCAAAGTCACAGTCAGGTTTTGTGTTTTGCCTTAATGGAGGAGCTGTAAGCTGGAAGAGTTCCAAGCAGGAGACAGTTGCCGATTCTACGACTGAGGCCGAGTATATCGCTGCAACAAATGCGGCGAAGGAGGCAGTATGGATTAGGAAATTCATCAGCGAGCTTGATGTAGTTCCTAGCATTGTTGATCCCGTAGTTCTCTACTGTGACAACAACGGTGCAATTGCACAAGCTAAGGAACCTAGATCTCATCAGCGCTCCAAGCACATACTTTGGCGCTTCCATCTTATTCGAGAGATTGTCGATCGAGGAGATGTGAGCATATGCAGAGTACCGACTGAAGAAAATATAGCGGATCCACTAACAAAGCCTCTTGCGCAAAAGAAGCATGATGGTCATGTTAGATCAATGGGTATTAGATACCTGAATGATTATCTTTAGTGGGAGCCTTGTGGATTGCATATTTGTTGGTTGTTTGTTTATTGGATGAATTGTAAAATGTACTATATATTTCATTTTATATTTATGGCAAGTTCTTTTATTATGTCATTTATATCTATCTGATAAGATTAATTAGCATAATAAATGCCTTTAGAGTGTTTGCTTCCATAGGAATTCAAGTACGTGACTTGAATGTGAGAGCCTATGTTTATAAGAAGCTTTATTCTTAAATGGTCCCTGGTCGAGGTATCATCCTAGATATTTAGGGCGAGGATGAGACCATAAGGCTAGCATGTGCGTTGACTGATGAACGGTTCTCACAGGTCATGATGTTGTGATATCAAGTCATCACATGGGTACTTGTTAAGAACAAGTTGTACTGGACAGACCCCCCGTGAGACTACTTTGTGGATTGTTATATGAACGTATCACAAGTAGGTCTCAAGTGACAATGGTGTTTGTGGTCCTTTGACCTGAAGTCATAGCATTCATCAGGTGAGGAAGAGCGTACTTTGATGCCATCTAAAGTCTTCTCTTGAGAAAGGTTGACGATAAGGGTGGTTGTTGGGTATGTTACGAATCATTTAGATGTTTGTGTATGAGCAGAAATGAGATTTGTCCTCCTGTATGACAGGAGTTACATCCATGGGCCCCTTGATGGAATGAGACTGAGAAATGCATGGTCATGCTTGGTAGAGTCAATATGTGATATTGAGCTCACCAATTTTCAGACAGTCTATTCTGGATCAAGAAACTAGGATTGAACGATTATGAGAGTGACACGGTCCATGCCTCTAGTTCTATCCGGATGTAAATGACAAAGGGACATGACAACACTGATACATTGGTCATGACAGGCTTATATGAGTTATGAACTCTTATTGCTTGGGTAGCAATGATGTATTGCTAGATGCTGTTCATTGTTTGTGAGACTTTTGTTGATACTTTGTGATCAAGTGGGAGACTGTTGGAGTTTCTGAGATGATCTCAAAGCAATCAACAGTTAGTCTTGCTGTCAACGCAATATGAGCCTATAGGGTCGCACATAAAAGCGTTTGGAGAAATTGGAGAAAGGATTGTGTTGGTCTTACTCATTATGGATATGAGTGAAGGACCAATCATATGACTGCTTGGAATCAAGTTGAGAATGTCTCAAAAAGGAAAATCATTTAAAGTGTTTAAACGAACAGATTTACACTAGGTAATTCGGCTAATGGCATTAACCGAATTCGCCTAAAGGGTTTAGACGAATTCGGCTAATGGCAAATTCGGCTAAAGGGTTTCGCCGAATTTATATAGCCGAATTTATATATAGTCGAATTCGTCGAAATAGTTTCGCCGAATTCGGTTAATGTGATTAGTCGAATTCGGTTAATGTGATTAGTCGAATTCGGCGAATGTAAATCTGGACAGATTTCCTGTTTTTCCCTTTGGTCTGCGGATAGCCGATTTTATGCCTTGCTTATAAAAGAAACGTGTTTAGGGCTTCAAAAAAGACGGTTTTTAGATCGAGCCCTTTTGCGAGAGAACAGACGACGGAAGTGTTCCGGCTGTTCTTGTTCCGTCCGCCGATCATCGTTGCGCCGCCGCCGGTCGCCGCCTCCTCTGGATCCGACCTAGCTGAGGACGTTGGGAGCATCCTTCTCCGACCGAGTTCTTGTACGACAAGAAGCTAGGGTTCTTCATCGCTTGTGTGGACTTCTGTAGAGGGATCGATCCTTGAAGAACTCAAAGCAGATTTCGGATTTCGATTTGGAGTACCTTGGTTGAGTGTTGACTCAATCCCGCGAATGTATATTGTATTTCGATTTGCATATTCTCTTGAATCATGAAAACCGCAAGATCCGTTGATCTCTTTTTGGGTTGTTCTTGTTCATTTCCGCTGCGCATATTCGATATGTCATCCCTTGTGAAGGGTTGTAGAAAACTCAACATTCTCTACTTCAGAACAACACCTGGACGTTGGTTGCTAAGCCAAAAGGGGCTAGAACTATAGGGTGTAAGTGGATTCTGAAAAAGAAATTAAATCCTAATGGTAGCGTAACCAAATAAAAAGCACGCCTGGTGGCTAAAGGTTTCATACAAGTTAGCGGGGTATATTATTTTGATGTCTACTCACCCTTGTGTCACTTAGCAACTATTAGGATCCTTCTCGTGATTGCATATATTGAGAAATTCATTGTTCATCAAATGGATGTTAAGACTGCGTTCTTGAACGGAGATCTGACCGAAGAAATATACATGAGCCAACCTAAAGGCTTCATAGTACAAGGTCATTAAAGTAAAGTCTGTAAACTAATCAAGTCATTATACGGACTAAAACAAGCACCGAAATTATGGCATGAGAAGTTTGACTATAGTGTAAAGAACATGGGATTCATGTCGAGTCTCTCAGATAAATGTCTTTACATACGTAATAGATCAAACAAAGTCGCCTTAATATGCTTGTACGTGGATGATATGCTTATTCTAGGATCTGATCAATCAGAAGTGGATGACGTCAAGTCAGACCTAATGAGAGAATTTAGCATTAAAGACCTAGGTGTAGCTGAAACTATACTAGGCATGGAAGTGATCTTTGGGGAAAATGACATTTCTCTACGTCAAAGTCACTACATAAAGTCTTTGTTGGACTTGTGGGGATACAGTGAAAGTCGAGCATTAGAGACACCATACGATTATAACAACTGCTTAAAGTCCAATGAAGGAGTTGCGATTAGACAGTTAGATTATTCTAAAATGATTGGTAGTCTCATGTATGCAATGGTCTGCACAAGAGACCAGGCATAGCCTTTACGGTCGGCACGTTGAGTAGATTCACTAGTAATCCTGGTCAAGAACATTGGAATGCCCTCGATAGGCTAATGAGATACTTAAAGCACACCCAACAGTATGCTTTATGTTATAAAGGTCATCCTCCCATTTTGGAAGGATATTTTGATGCATCATGGTGCTCAGAATTAAACGACAGCAAGTCAACTAGTGGATTTATTTTCACACCAGGAGGAGCAGATGTAGCCTGAAAGTCCAAGAGGCAATCATGTATTGCTCTCTCTTCTATGGAATCTGAACTGTACGCTCTAGCTTCCGCAGGAGAAGAAGCAGAGTGGATAAGATATTTTGTACTGGACATTCCACTGACGAGCCTGAAATTGACTTCTATTGCAGTATACAATGATAATCAGGCTACTAAAATGATTGCTACGAACACTTTGCTCAATGGCAAAAGAAGGCAACTTAGGATGAAATAATCCTGGTTGACCTCTCTCACAAGTCAAGAGATTATGACCCTGATTGATGTGAGATCGAAATATAATGTTGCAGACGCCTTGACCAAAGGCTTAAATAGAGCTCTCACAATCAAAATATCGGGGGAAATGAGATTAAAGTTCATATGAATATGAAACTTTCCTCCAAGGTTTATGTTTTGAAAAATAAGAACATATAGTCGCAACATTCAAGCATTTATTAACAGACTGCAACCCCAAATAATTTATTGATGAAAACCAAGACTGTGGGTGAGAGGCTTTTAAGAATTTGACTTACTTAATTTGGACACTGTGTTTATGAGAAATAGCGTAATTTGAGGAGTGATTATGATCGCCGTCCATCACAATTTTCGAACTAATTTTGGGCATTAATGTATGAAAAATTTGTAGGTGAGTTACTCTTAGCCCTGCACAAAAGGCCCGATCGGGCCGGGCTGGCGCCGGCCCGATCGGGCTTGGTCTTAAGTCAACCGGGCCGAGCCCGGTCTTTGACTAGATCGAGCTCGGGCCGGTCTCGGGCAGCACCCCAAGGAAGGGGCCTGAGCCGGCCCCTCAGGCCGGGCCAGGCCGGACCGGTCCGGGCTCGGGCCCGACCGGTTCGGCCCTTTTTTATAAAAAAAAATTAAATATTTAATTTTAAATATTATATAATATATATTATATTTATATATACATATATTTAAGAATTAATATACTAAAAACTTGACAAAAAAAAACGCAAAGCTTATGGACAAAAAAAGGAATTTTTATTAATATTGAACAAAAAAAATTACACTCGTATTCGTACAATTTGCATTTATCGAAAAAAGTATAAAATTTATTATTATTAAAAAATTTAAATAAATAAAATTACAAACTTTGCTCGTTCAAATAAAAATTAGTAAATTACAATCGTAGAGTCGTAAGCGTGTGTGCGACGCGTTCAATTATCTCCTAAATTCATTGCGTCCATCTCGTCTTCTATCTCCTCCGAGCTATCCTCTAATGCTGTTATGTGTTGTTTCCTCTTTGTAGCATCCAAATAGTCCTTGTAGCATATGCAAATTTTCAGTGATTCTTCGTTAAGCCGACTCCTCCGCTCGTTCAAAACTCTGCCACTGAGAGAAAAAGCAGACTCCGAAGCTACTGTACTAGCTTGGATAGTTAGTAAATCACGGGCATATAGGCCAAAATAGGATAGGTATTAGCTTTACCTTTCCACCAATTTAAGAGATCGAAGTTTTCGATCTCCTCTGTACTCATAAAATTGCGAAATTGTGTTTTCGTATATAATCCTAATTCATTTAAACTACTAGATGTGCGCGCTTTTTTCCTAGAAGCTAAATCTTAAATTTTATTTTTATAAACATCCTTCGTTCTTAGTTGGGCGCTTTCTTCTCGGGGTCGCGAGCCGTATAAGTTATCGTAATAATTATAATATTGGGTAAAAAAAGTATTAAATTTTGAAATACTAACGGGATCATCCTCATAATAATTTATATTTAAGTTTAAATTAGTATTTATTTAGTCTATCAAATTTTCTACGCCTTCAACGCTGAATAGTGGGTTTAAAGCGGCGGCGCAAGAAAATATGGGAGGCATTTCTCTATAATATTTTAAAAAAAATTCTTCCATTATATTAATTAGAGGAAGCCACCCGTCGTGTTGCCTAAAATAGCTATATTTTTGTGTGATATGTACAAAATTTTCAATGACTAGCGCGCTAGTCGGATAATACACGCCCGATAAAAAAAAAGTCGCCCTATGAAAACATTTTAGTAAATCCATATAATTTGCTAATATAGACCAATCATCGTCGGTCAAAGTATGCGTAATATTTAGTAAAGTATAATATTCCATAAAAAGTTGTTTTTGTTGGAACGCTCTTTTTAACATTTTATAAGTTGAGTTCCATCTAATAAGCATATCAAATTGAGATTTTAAATTTTTTTTCTTGTGCGTTAGCAAATTTTTTAAAATCTTGAGCTCGTTGCTTAGTGCAATAGATAGTTTTGAGCATTTCTCGGATTTTAGAAATATAGACATCCATAGCCTTTAAGCTATCTTGTACCACTAAATTTAAGACGTGACAAACACATCTAGTGTGAAAAAATGCGTCGTCTAGCATTGGTTTTAAATCGCGTTTTAACCACTCAATTGCGACGGTATTATTACTGGCGTTATCAAAAGAAATACTCATTATTTTATCTTTAATTTTAAATTCCCGCACACATTTCATAATTACTTGATATATAGCTTTACCCGTGTGCGGGAATTCAAAACCTGCAAACCAAATTACGCGTTTATTTTGCTCCCATGAAACGGGATCAATCCAATGACACGTGATACACAAATACGCTAATCCTAATCTTAAGTTACTAGTCTAAACGTCGCTCGTTAAACTCACACGTCCCTCAAAATTTTCAAAATAATTTATAAGTTCTTGTTTTGCTTCTAAATAAAATTTAAGGGCGTCGCGCCTAAGAGAGGATCTACTAACCTTTTGATATTTAGGCTGAAGCCCTTGACGTATGTATTCGGACGAATCCTCATTGTCGAAGGTGCTGAATGGCAACCAACGTCTGATGACGAACTTCGTCTGCAACTCTCGTTGTCGAAGTTGATCGTACGTCCAAATTTGGCCTGCTCCTGAAATTTGGGCTTGACTTGACTCGGGAGCTTGTTTCGAAAGGCAAGACTTAAGGTGTCTTGCTAGCGTCGAGTTGCCGCTGATTGCTAGCAACTTTGAGCATAATTTACATCGGGCCTTCTTTTCGGTGCCGACTATAACCATATCGAAATGCTCTCAAATAGCCGCCGTACGATGGTGCTCCACCACCTCAGACGTACTTTGAGAAGACGACGCTGGCGTTGAGGAGGACGATGCCATTAGATGAGAGAGAGTGAGAGAGAAAGAGTGAGAGAGGAGTGAGAGAGAGAAAGTGAGAGAGAAGTGAGAGGGGGGGTTATTTATAGTTGCAGTTGTGAAGCCTTCGTCCGAGCGGTGAGTCCTAGTGCAGTGCACGGTTGTTGTTTCGTTCGCGCGGCGGTACAACGGCGAGCGGCGATAGTTTCTTTTGGATCCGGGCAAGAGATCGCTGGGCGACGGGATCGATAGTCACCGGCGACGGGGAAAACACTACACAGAGGCAGCGGAGACGTTGTCGACGAGGTCTCACTGCAACGGCTGCTGAGACGCACGGGAGCGCGGGCTATCCGGACGAAGCAGCGACGAGATCCTCGCGTGCGGGCGAGCGGCTGTGAGAGCACCAGCGGATGGAGGCGCTGAAGGCGCACGCGGGCAGAGGAGACCAGCGGCTGGAGCAAAAACGAGCGCACATGACTGGAGGAGTTCCGACGGTTTTATCCTTTGTTTGCGTGAGAGAGGGAGCAAGAGCGGTTACGAGCAACTGCTTCGAGAACGATAGAACCGCTCGAAGCATCCGAATGAGGATCAAAGTAGAATCCCCTATCCGTTGCCCATACGTAGGTATAAATAGGCAAACCTAAGGAGTAACTAGGGGTATCGAGTATCCGTGTACCCGAAACGACCCGTTAAGCCTCCGAACCCATTTATTGTCCAAATATACATTAACATGTCCTTGCGTGTGGAAAGGGATGTCGGCCCAGGCTGGTCCGGGTCGTGTTGGTTCTCTTGCATTTTCCTTTGATGGATTATTCGAAGGGTCAAACGAACTTGGAATCACACGAAATTGGACCTGATAAAATCATCTCGGCGAGTCGGTCATAATGCGCGTCCATGGGCTCCGCTCTCTAGAATGAGTGGTGTCTTATCACCCTCGCTAAAACGACTATACACTCCACATAAACAAAACTCAGGTGTCGACTAATTTTATTGTGTGCGCATTCGATTGACTCTTGAACTAAGTCGAATCTAATATATCTAACTCAATGAGCATTGAACGTTTCACAACAATTTGACATCATCTGTAGGAACATATCTCAATTCTTAAAGATCTTCAGAAAGTCGACACTTGCTTTACGTCAGTGCTCCTTTCCGACAATGACGTCTAGAAGAAATGGTTCCTCATAAACAAGTGTAGCTATAGGAACCGCTTCGAAAGGCAACTCCATTGTGTCGGACACCTGTTTTCTCTGATGAGTATCAGGCACATCCAGCCTCGCCTCCTAAATAGAAGCTTCTATCCTCAAATTCTGACATGTCCTCCTCATGCTTCTTGTATCAATCACATCAGTACGAGGGACACCAAACAAGGTATGTGATGTTTCTCATCGTTGTTAGAAGCACCATCTTTCTCTAGTTGCATAGGGGCAATTGGTTCCTTAGTAGAACAAGTAACAAAGCCAAGGTAACGAGGCAGCTTTTAAGGACCATGCGTCCTCCAACTAATAGGGACTTGCCACTTCGTATATGGCAACTTGGGAACCATGTTCCTCTATTGGTCGGGTAAACACACTTCTATTGTAAAATCGCCCCCCCCCCCCCCCCCCCCCACATTGATCACGATTGAATTTCAAGGACCCCGCATCCTCCAACTAATAGGGGTCGGCCCCTCCCTATTCGGCTCCACAAGAACCATGCTTCTATGCTCGTCAGGAAAACATACTTTTACTGCATAGTCGGTGTGAGGCCCCCATTTAGACCTCACATACATCTGTATCTAAGCTATGTTCATACATGTGTCCCAGGTTGAAGTAAGGCTAGTGAATACAAAATAAAGACACATAATAAGAAATGTACTTTCATACCTTACTTGTTGAAACTGTTCTGTCTTATCATAATCAATTCTTTTGTTTTCGTGAATCCAAGTCATGTCCGTTACCTACAAAATTTGACGACGGGCTTAGTCATAAAAATATGACTAAGTGAGGATATACCTCTTTCATTGCTATATACTTTTAGAAAAACTTACACATTTCAAAACATCATTTTCATTTACTAACCGTTTTCTGTCTCAATAGTAACTTATGCAGCATATAACTATATGAACATGTTAGTACCAGTATAACAGTATGAGCTGTATAGGATCATAATCATATCATGTAACAATATAACAGTAAAGCAGTGTATCCGTATAAGCAATAAATCCTTGTATCAGTATATCTACATCAGTGTATCAGTTTATCATAGTAGCAGTATATCAGTATATCAGTATAGCATTATATCAGTGTGTCCATGTATCAGTATCTATGAAAGAACATAATAACTGGGGAAAACATGTCAATAATCATAAACAGTATAAGGAGCTGTAGCATTCATATGAACTATGGAGCATGTCATGTAAGTGTCATAACTGTATCTATATCATGAAAGCAGTGCAAATATATAATTTCATATCAGTTTTCATGTCTATAAGCATTTATTAATGTACTTTTATAACCTTTTAAATCAGTACTTCCATGAACATTTCTTTTCTTAGGATATATTAGGGGCGGTTCGAATTCTTTTTCCTTTTTCCTTTACCCCGAAGGGTCCCTTTACCCCGAAGGGTCATTCATGTGCATGCATTTCAAGTCGCCCGTAATATAACCTCGTGTCGACACGTTTACATAAAGTGAGTTATTCATTTTTTTATAATCCCCTCAGAAGTATCATTCGTCTGTTTGCCTTTTTCAAGGCCATACAATATAGCGACATTTAGTATCAGTGATATACATTTAACATTCAGTATGATAAGAGTGCGTATGTAAAGGGAACATAAAGCAATAAAGCTTAAATGAAACAAGTAGTTCTCACCATCAGTATCAGTGTTCATAGCATTGTCATATCTATTTTGAGGTGCCATCCTTCGCGGTATCTGTATAGCATCATATCATTTAGGGCATTTATATCGGGGTTGCACCTCACTATAGTTACAATGTAGACTACTATAAGTACATCACTTGGAGTTTATTTACTAGCCTTCTATTATGCTTAATGCCACAAAAGACACAAGCCCATATAGCTTTTAGAATCAACACTAAATATTTAAAAGGTAAATAGACAATGAAGTCCCCTTTAAAATAGTCTCCCCCATCAAGAAATAGGAATGCGGCCATGCAAATTCAGTACATCACAGGGGAAATCCCCAATTAATCATCTAACTAAGGATGACAGCAACCGGCCAACATAAATAAACTTTATGGCTTCTCTATATCCTAATTCATTTAAACTACTAGATGTGCGCGCTTTTTTCCTAGAAGCTAAATCTAAAATTTTATTTTTAAAAACATCCTTCGTTCTTAGTTGCGCGCTTTCTTCTCGGGGTCGCGAGCCGTATAAGTTATCGTAATAATTATAATATTGGGTAAAAAAAGTATTAAATTTTGAAATACTAACGGGATTATCCTCATAATAATTTATATTTAAGTTTAAATTAGTATTTATTTCGTCTATCAAATTTTCTACGCCTTCAACGCTGAATAGTGGGTTTAAAGCGGCAGCGCAAGAAAACATGGGAGGCATTTCTCTATAATATTTAAAAAAAAATCTTCCATTATATTAATTAGAGGAAGCCACCCGTCGTGTTGCCTAAAATAGCTAAATTTTTGTGTGATATGTACAAAATTTTCAATGACTAGCGCGCTAGTCGGATAATACACGCCCGATAAAAAAATAGTCGCCCTATGAAAATATTTTAGTAAATCCATATAATTTGCTAATATAGACCAATCATCGTCGGTCAAAGTATGCGTAATATTTAGTAAAGTATAATATTCCATAAAAAGTTGTTTTTGTTGGAACGCTCTTTTTAACATTTTATAAGTTGAGTTCCATCTAATAGGCATATCAAATTGAGGTTTTAAAAAAAAATTCCTTGTGCGTTAGCAAATTTTTTAAAATCTTGAGCTCGTTGCTTAGTGCAATAGATAGTTTTGAGCATTTCTCGGATTTTAGAAATATAGACTTCCATAGCCTTTAAGCTATCTTGTACCACTAAATTTAAGACGTGACAAACACATCTAGTGTGAAAAAATGCGCCGTCTAGTATTAGTTTTAAATCGCGTTTTAACCACTCAATTGCGACGGTATTATTACTGGCGTTATCAAAAGAAATACTCATTATTTTATCTTTAATTTTAAATTCCCGCACACATTTCATAATTACTTGATATATAGCTTTACCCGTGTGCGGGAATTCAAAACCTGCAAACCAAATTACGCGTTTATTTTGCTCCCATGAAACGGGATCAATCCAATGACACGTGATACACAAATACGCTAATCCTAATCTTAAGTTACTAGTCCAAACGTCGCTCGTTAAACTCACACGTCTCTCAAAATTTTCAAAATAATTTATAAGTTCTTGTTTTGCTTCTAAATAAAATTTAAGGGCGTCGCGCCTAAGAGAGGATCTACTAACCTTTTGATATTTAGGCTGAAGCCCTTGATGTATGTATTCGGACGAATCCTCATTGTCGAAGGTGCTGAATGGCAACTCACGTCTGATGACGAACTTCGTCTGCAACTCTCGTTGTCGAAGTTGATCGTACGTCCAAATTTGGCCTGCTCCTGAAATTTGGGCTTGACTTGACTCGGGAGCTTGTTTCGAAAGGCAAGACTTAAGGTGTCTTGCTAGCGTCGAGTTGTCGCTGATTGCTAGCAACTTTGAGCATAATTTGCATCGGGCCTTCTTTTCGGTGCCGACTATAACCATATCGAAATGCTCCAAAATAGTCGTCGTACGATGGTGCTCCACCACCTCAGACGTACTTTGAGAAGACGACGCTGGCGTTGAGGAGGACGATGCCATTAGACGAGAGAGAGTGAGAGAGAAAGAGTGAGAGAGGAGTGAGAGAAGTGAGAGGGGGGGGGGGGTTATTTATAAGTTTTTTTTTAAATAATAATATTTTAAATATTTATAAAATATAAAAAAATTAAAAAAATATAAAAAAAAAGCCAAACGGCTCTTATTAGAGCCGGTGTAGCCCGGGTCGGGCTTTGTCCGGCCCGGGCTAGGGCAAGCCCGATAGCCGGTCTTTGCCCGGCCCGGACCGAGCCGGGTACCGGGCTGGGCAAAGACCAACATTTGGGGCCCTTTAAGGGCCCCGGGACTGGCCTCAGCCCGGGTCGGGCTCCTCCCGGGCCGGGCATCGCCGGGCTTTTCCAGGCCGGGCTTAGGCCGGCCCGATGAGCCCGGTTTTTTTGGACAGGGCTGGCGGCCAACAACACTTCTTTTGTGAGATATATGCAAGTATCATATATTTCATAAATTTGATAATACATATATTATCTGCATCTTGGTGCAAAATAAAATGAAATGGAAGCTTTAACAATCTTACACTATATTAAATAAGAGTTGTGAGATGAATAGTAACCTCTCTAATTTTATATATTCTCTTTCCACATCATCCCACTCTGAAAGCATCACTTAGCATTCTTCTTATATGCTAATCATAAACCAAAATGAGAAAATTAGCAAATATTCGATCTAATAAATTAAAATTGAGCGACATTATCCAACTCGATCCTACTTGAAATCAGCATAAGTGTTGGATTACTTGCGAGCAAGAAGAGCCCCAAATCCGAACACGCGGAAGAGGGAGCAGCCGCAATGTCCGACCTCAAGGGCAAGATCATAAGTGAAGGGGACGATCAATGAGATGCTCGAATGAAGTGCCCGCATATTCACCGAAAGAGGTGGGAGTTTTTTTGTAGTGGGGTCGTGGGGAGTGCATAGGTGGAGGTGGACGGAGGGAGGATTTCCCGCAGCATGACATTCAAATGATTCCGATGGAACGAAGGAGCGACTCGGGCATTTGAGCGAAAGTGTTTAGCTATACAAGAGTGTAAGGTCACATTACTCCTCTAGCATGGGTAAATAAAAAAGTCAATTATAGATAGGTTTCTCATAAAAAGTTTAAGAATGTTATATATATTTTTAAAATATTTATGTAAGTTAATTCAATTATATAATTTGTAATATATAATTGCTTAAAATTAAAATATAATTGTTTTGTAAATATGAATAAGTTAATAATAGATATGTTTCTTATAAAACTTATAAGAATGTTTATATATTAAAAATATTTATAGTAAGCTATTCATTTAAATAATTTGTAATACACGCACACCAATACTAGATTTTTGTTCATGGTGCCACAATATCCCGACACTCGCAGTTTCTTGACGTCCTATCGCACATGTGCAAATGCATTTTTTCATGAGCGGTGATAGCAAGCAATGACTAAGGGTACGATCGCCTTTGCGTATGCATGATAGGATGTCAAGCGACGATGGGAGACAGCGAACTAGCAAAAAAAATATAATGTTCCAAACACATTTTCTCTCTCCCAATCAAAAAGCAAACTAGCAAAAAATATTGAGATCTCACTAATAACTAGTAATTCAGGGCCGAAATTTCTCCCCTTTTAGGGTCTGATTGGACTCTGGCAGCGGCTGTGAAGGGACACGAACTCCGGCGGAGCTTCGGACTCGAGGTAGGGGCAGCGGCAGGGAACAACGCTATTTCGTTGTTTTTTGGAGACAGCGGCATTTGTGCGCGCCACCGGAGTCCAAAACACAATCACATAATCTAACGCAGGCAGTTAAGAGCTCGTATCTGGCGTAATCTAACACATTCTCTCTCTCTCCCAATCAAAAGCAAACTAGTAAAAAATAAGGCAATTGTTATTAGCACACCAGTTTTGGCTATTCGCACACCAATTTCTGAGTTATTACGCGCCTTTTGAAAATACGCCTTGTACATGCATTTTTAGGAAAAGTGTTCAACACGAAAATTGTAGATCTCATCGAGATCTACAACTTTCGTGTTGAACACTTTTCCTAAAAATGCACGCACAAGGGGTATTGCCGTCCTGATCGTAACTATAGTGAATTTTTGACGAATTTTTGAAAATACGCCTTGTATATGCATTTTTAGAAAAAGTGTTCAACACGAAAGTTGTAGATCTCGACGAGATATACAATTTTTGTGCTGAACGCTTTTCCTAAAAAAGCATGTACAAGACGTATTTTCAAAAGGCGCGTAATAATTCATAGAAAGTAATGAGATATAGCCAAGTAATGTGCGAATAGCCAAAACTGGTGTGCTAATAACAATTGCCAAAAATAATGAGATATGAATGATAACTAATAACTGTGGTAATTTAGGGACCAAAATTTCTTCTTTTTAGGGTTTGTTTGAGACTCCGGCAACGGCTAGGAAAGGAGGCGAACGTTGACTGAGCTTTGGACCGGAGGTAGGCGGCGGTAGGGAACGATGCTATTTCATCGTTCTCTAGAGGCGGCGGCTGAGAACGACGGCGAAAAGTGAGTAAACAAATGGGGATGGGAACCCCGACGGTGGAGTTCGCCGCGGCCGCACGGGATCTGACGCGGTGTAATCAAACGTGGGCCGTTAAGAGGTCGTTAAACTGACGTGGCCCATTAAGGGTTCATTGCTGTCGTAAAGCCATCCCCACGTCCCGAATCCCGACCCAAAATATTTCCCACTTTTAAGTGCCGCACATTTCTCTGCCGCCCAGCCAAACGCGAAATTAGGAACCCCAGGAATAGCCGACGCGGTTATTGTGCAGCGAAAATAGCGGTGTTTATAGGTCGTGGGTTTATAAAGTCGTGATTTTGCACCGCGGGGATTTGCATTTTCACGCCCTCCTCTACTAAAGTACCCGTCTCCGCCAACACGGTTGTAATCTAATCCACTGCCGGAAAAAAAATCGATTTTTTCCGACCAGACGCCGTCGAGTTCGTGACCTCCTTCCTCCAGTTTCCTTCCGGCGACCTTCCACTGGAAGCTTCCTTTCACGGCCAACATCACAGCGGTTCTTCCTCGACTTTCAGGTAATGGTAGACGTTTTTGCTGCTCATATACTCCTGCACCCCGGCGATCTGAGATTTGCTCTTCTTTTTTATTCTTTTTTTTTTGGTTTTTTGTGATTGATTCTTTCTTTTCTTCTGGATTTACTTGTGTTTTCTTCTACATCGTCTCTTCCTCCACGAAGTTTTCTAGGTTTAGGACATTTTTCGCCTCTTTTTCGTTGCTAGGAACTTCTCCGGCCATTGTTTTGAATTCAAAATAATATTTTTTTAATCCTTTTTTTTTTCCTTTTCTCAGCCATTAAAGTGACGCTTCCAAGCACATCCCCTGCTCTTCCCCTGTTTGTTTTCCTCCTCTCTCCCTTGGACTTGCTCTTTTTCTCTGGGAAAATGAGGCTCTGCGGGCTGTTGATATGGATATCTCTTATGGGACTGTGCGCTTCTGTCGCCGAAGGTGTTATTGGGGCGAACTGGGGGACGATGGCGATTCACCCGCTGCCTCCGAAGATTGTTGTTCAGCTGTTGCAGGATAATGGAATCAACAAAGTGAAGCTGTTTGATGCGGATGAAGACACCATGAGCGCGCTCGCAGGGAGTAATATCGAGGTCATGGTTGCAATTCCCAACAATATGCTTGCTATCATGAACGACTACGATGCGGCGAAGAACTGGGTCGATAAGAATGTCTCCAAGTATAACTTCGACGGAGGAGTCAATGTCAAGTGAGTTTCTTCACTTTTCCCCTCACTTTTCCCCTGTTTGTTCTTGCGTTCCTTCTTCATTTTGCCCTGACTTTTTGCAGCCATGCTTTTTATGGTTTTTAGAGCTTGAAATTATTTGGTTCAGAGATAAGGCTCTGTTTGTTTGATAGCAGAAAGATGGAGCAGAGCATGTGGACTTTGCTTCTTCTCTGAATAATTGACAGAGGCCACTTTAATTAATTAATAAATATATAGAATAGTTTTGAGAGTACATGTAGGGTAACACTGAAATGTGAATGTAGGAATTTGTGCATAATTTAAAAGTCAGTTGATACACGCACACCTAAAATGGCTATTCTCAGACCATATTTTAAGCTTTAAAACAAGAAATCCGATACCCTACCGTCAATATAATCGCATCCCCCTTTCTTTTTCCCGATACCAACAGTTGTTCTCTCTTTTCCGCCCAGTTTGTGACGGCCTGCCCTCATTCTCGTCGGAGGTGCTTCGCCCGCTCCCCATTCCGCCGCCAATTTCGGAGATATCTTGGCGGAGGTCGTTTTTCTATCTCCCTCAATGCTCTAGGTCATTTAGACATTTATCCATCTTTTTCTTTTCTTCTTTTTTTGCTTTTAGGATTAATCTTCTCGGCAAGATATGATGAGAGTTTTAAATATACTAATATTTCTGTTATTATAGAGTTATTTTGGGTGTTTATGGTTTTTAAATTTTTTTTTTTAGGGTTTATCTTCCCAACAAAAATTAAAAGTTTGAGAATATAGAAAAACTAAGGGGCATGTGTAGTTGATATTTAGAATGAATTTTGTGTTAGGTTTTATGTTAACGAAGGATTTAGTACATGAATTTGTGGTTGAGATTTAGAAATATAAATGCAATTTTTTGTTTTGGGCTACGAATAACAATATGATGTACACGCAGCGATTTAGGGGCTGCGTATATCCAATTAAGGGATGCATATATCAATTTCCATTTAAAATCATATATACTATGAAATGATCACCAACTAATAATCACCCATAAATGCACTTTCTAGATAGTTCGGATTGACTTTTCAACACCAAAAAGTCTTTCAACTTGCGTTGTTGACTTTTTGCTGATTTGGCAGTAGCAGTTTGAACATTGCCATCCTTTTGATGATGTACGTTTTGTGATGATCGAAGTTATTTAATAAAGTCCACTTCTTTGCATTTACAAAGAAGTTGGTCAATTTTTACTAAGGGTTCGTTTGGCGCGGTGTTTTGGTCCGGTGTTTGGGGCAAACGTCGCCGGACGGCGGGTAAACAAACGCCCTCCGGCGGCGTTTGCTCCGGCTGGACATGCCGCGCCCTGAAAAACGGGGCAAAAAGCCCCGTTTCGATCCCCTCTCCCGCCCTCCGGTTCGAATGCTGCGGGTAGAGCCGCCGCTTGCTCCCGCCACCGCCGAATCAAACGAAGCCTAAGTCTAGCTGTGTTTGTGTTTGTTTTCTTAAAGCAAATTTAGGGTCTGTTTGGCGCAGTGTTTTTGCTCCTGTGAGTTTGAACAAAAAGGCCAATAGTCATAAAATATGTGTTTAGCACCAAAAGTTTATTGTGATCCTTTTGTTCAAATAACAATTAAGGCGAAGCAGGGTCAGGAACAACGAATCTCTTTATGATAAACAGATCCACTTTGCAAGTTCGTTATTACGGGTAGTTCTACAAAGGATCGGGCTAATGACGTATTCAATACTTGAATTATCGATGTAGATTCTACATAGTTGGTTCTCATCCTTCAGAGGCTACGAGTGTAATAGGAGCATCCGTTGACAAAAGGATCGCCCTAAGATGATCATTTCATGGCTATTGAGAACGAATCAAATCAGATTGTTCTCTTTCTCAATCTTTCTGACTTGCTCCGACGGAACCAAGGTCGAAAGGATTGAAAAAGACAGTCATTCACGATCACCGATGAAGGATTCCTCGAAAAGTTAAGAGAAATCGAATGAATTTGGTCTTATACATAAGCGAGGAAGGTAATCAAAAATAAAGAAGAACTCCTCTTCTTTCTTTTATCACTTAGGAGCCGACAACGGTTATGAAATCTACTAAGAAAGAAAAACTAATTTTAAACATAGAAGTAGATAAGAGTTCTTTAGGTGTGGTAGGGCGTTCATGAACTTCATAACGATCTCGTTCTCGACTGCTACCCCCGTGCAAAACGGAGCCCTAGTGCCAAACTATTTGTGTTATGCTTTTTATAGCTTTAGGGTTTGTAAAGATTGAAAGAGCGGGCGAGAAGGAAGTGTCGCCTCGGGCATGAAAGCCGAACCAAATTGAATGGCGGTGATTTAGAAATCACAAAACCGGTCTTTGTGAGCACATTTCCCCCTACACACGAAGAACCGATGTGTTTGTCGAAACTTGTTGTCTTTCTGATGTAGATCTTGATCGCGCTTATCCGTTTGGCACAATGGTGACGGTCGTGAACGCGGTGGTTATGGATCATTGTTCGTCATTCAGTGGGTTTTTTTTTCTTGGTAGCGGTCATAACTGTTGTCATGCCAAACATATATTCTATGACGGTGGCTTTTTTGTCTAAATTCATAGGAGCAAAAACAAAACAAGATTGAAATTCTCTTCTTCTTATAGTTTAGGGTCGCAATTTATAACTTTTTGATTATTATCTCATGATGTATTATTTCCTTGTAGATATGTCGCCGTCGGGAACGAGCCTTTCCTCGCCGCCTACAACGGCTCTTTCGTCAACACCACATTCCCCGCACTCCAAAACATTCAGAACGCCCTCAACGACGCCGGCCTCGGAGACACCGTCAAAGCCACCGTCCCCCTCAACGCCGACGTCTACAACTCCCCGCCCAACAAAGCAGTCCCCTCCGCCGGCAGATTTCGCTCCGACATCAGCGAACTCATGACCCAAATGGTTCATTTCTTCAACAAAAGCAGCGCGCCGTTCACCGTCAACATCTACCCCTTCCTCAGCCTGTACGCCAACAAGGACTTCCCCTTCGACTACGCCTTCTTCGAAGGCTCCGCCACCCCCGTCGTCGACAACGGGATAAAGTACACCAACGTGTTCGACGCCAATTTCGACACTCTCGTCTCATCTTTAAAGGCGGCCGGGGTGCCGGATTTACCAATCATCATCGGAGAGGTGGGCTGGCCCACCGACGGCGACATAAACGCCAACTTTCAAAACGCGGAGAGGTTCTACAACGGTCTTCTTCCTCGTCTGGCTCGAAAGCAGGGGACCCCCCTCCGGCCGAATGCCGATATCGACGTCTACCTCTTCGGCCTGATCGACGAAGACGCGAAGAGCATCGATCCGGGGAACTTCGAGCGGCATTGGGGTATCTTTCACTACGACGGGCAGCCCAAATTCCCCATGGATCTCTCCGGCGTGGTTCCGGCATCGAAATCGCTCGTCCCTGCCAAGAACGTGAATTACTTGCCGCAGAAATGGTGCGCGCTGAATCCCGACGCGAAGGGAGGCGACCCGAAGAAGCTCGCCGACAACGTGAACTACGCGTGCACGTTCTCGGATTGCACGGCGCTAGGATATGGATCGTCCTGCAACGGATTGGATGCGGACGCCAATGCTTCGTATGCCTTCAACATGTATTTCCAGGCGCAGGGGCAGAAGGAGGCCAGCTGCTTCTTCCAGGGGCTCGGGATGGTGACGGATCGCAACCAGTCCACCGATCAATGCAGCTTCATAATCCAGATCGACGAGTCTGCGGGTTTTCGTCATTCTTTGCCCCTATTTTTCCCAGTGTTTTTGTTAATCGCAGCCATCTCTGTTCTGTTCTTCTAAATGATACATTGATATATAGATAGATTTATGTCAATGTTTATTTTTATTATTATTATTATTAGAGATGTATTTTATTATATGGGATATTGACATATGCTTGCTTTTGTAGCTTCTCTAATTATATAATTCATTGATTTGTTCTTCATCAATTGTTTTTTCCCCTTTCTTTATCTCGAAATTCTTGGGACCAATTCGCGCCGCTACCGTTCTGGCTGGAGCCAGCTCGGGGTAAGATCCGCCGCCGCGATGCTAAACGGACCCTAAGTACTGTGCCATATATGTTGCCTACTGATATTTTCGGATTAATTGGCGGATTTCTCTGTTCGTGTTTAGCGAATTAGCGTGGGCGTAGGATAATGTTCTAGCTCCCATGGTGTGTAACATAACTACATAAGAACAGCCTTAGCATGCTTATTGGTGTTTTGATATTTTTGGTTGCAGAAGCAATCAAATGAAAATATCAGCTATTCAAATTCCATTGTTACTAAGAATTGTTGCAATAAGCACATTGAATCAGCATGCTATTATCAAGATTTGCGCTGAGTTTGATGCACTTTTTCATGCATCTTGATGAAGTTTTAAAGGGTCCAGATCTGCTTGGTTCGTCGGGCAATTTAAATTTTTTTTCGCACCGTATCACCTTCAGAAATCGTAAGAGCTGTTTTTAAGTTTATGAATCATTTGTTGCACTAGAGAAAACAGTGTTTGCAAATGGTCTAAAATCGCGACTAAAGATCTTTTGTCATGGTCTAATCACGGAAAAAAATTTAACGAAAGATTTTTAGCCACGGATTTGCCGTGACAAATAGTATTAGTCACAAAAATACTGCCGTGGCTAATACCTTCATTTTTTTGCCCCGGCAAAAGCTTCTATTAAAAAAAAACTATTTGTCACCGTGCTAAATAGTAAATTATAATGATATAAGTTAATATCATCATTAAGGTGCAGTCCATTTCATTATGATTGTTAACCGCACTACAGTTTTGGCTATCCGCACTTTTTTTGTATGAGTTATTACGCGTCTTTTAAAAATACGTCTTGAGCGTGTATTTTTAAGAAAAGTGTTCAACACGAAAGTTGTAGATCTCATCAAGATCTACAACTTTCGTGTTGAACACTTTTCCTAAAAATGCGCGTACAAGACGTATTACCGTTCTGATTGAAACATGTGCGTAACTAGAGCGAATTTTTGGAAATACGCCTTGTACATGCATTTTTAGGAAAAGTGTTTAACACTAAAGTTGTAGATCTCGACGAGATCTACAACTTTCGTGTTGAACATTTTTCCTAAAAATGCATGTACAACGCGTATTTTCAAAAGGCACGTAATAACTCGTACAAAAAAGTGTGGATAGCTAAAATTGTAGTGCGGATAACAATCACCTATTAAAAATAAGTGGCTAATATAGTATTATTAGCTACAAATTTTTTTCCTTGGTAAATAAAAGTGTGGCAAATAGACACTTTTCTAGTAGTGTTGGATGCTAATATTTTTTAATTCTTTTCACATGATCAATGCATTTGTATAATTGATTTGTATTCTATTCTCACATGGCCTTAACAAATGTTAATGAGAAATTACACACGAAGCATGCAGAGATAATCTGTCTCTGTCGGAGGTACTGTTGCGGTTGGGGATACTATCACGTGGGGCGGGGGAGAGGGTGCACTGTCACTGGTATGTATAATATGGATAGGTCTCGATCTTAGAATATGAGAGAACAACGAGACTGAAATTGTATTCTACTTCTTCGGAGCTAGCATTTGCCTTTCTTCGAAAAATTTGTTTTAGGGCTTAAAGTTTTCTCATAATTGCATGTCATTTTTTTTTTCAAATTCATTCAAATTTTATTTTAGGCTCCGTTTGGCGCGGTGTTTTTGCTCCGGTGAGTTTGGACAAATACGCCACCCCCATTCTATGAATGTTTGTCATGACAACGGTTATTACCGCCACTAAGAAAATAAAACTAATTTTGAACATAAAAATGGGCAAAGTTCCTTTGATGATTTCGGGCAGACACGAACGACGGTTCATACCCACTATGCTCACGACCTCTATCATCGCGTCAAATGGAGGCTTAGTCTCTTACACAGTTAGACGAAAACAATGTCACAAAAAACCAATTTGATTTTCGATGCAGAGGAAAACACGAAAACAATGTCTAATCGTCTTCGAATTCTAGAACGGCAGAATCTACAAGAAAAAGAGGAAAAACTCTAGCCCTTTTCTCAGTAAAAGGAATAAATGAAGTGACCTAAAACAAGAATAACAGGATTGCTCTGTCAATCTGTCATGTCGGGGCACAGGGGAGCTCCAAATTTGACTATTTGTATATACGATTGACACTGCATAATAGGTTTGTGTGGTGTTATGATGGGCGAGTTTTGCCTCAACACACATGTGTGCGGTTTTGAATTTAATTAGTTTCAACAACAAAAACTCGTATTTAGAAATTGCTGGAATCTGATTGAAAAAATTCTTACAAGATGTGAATATATTTTGTGAGAAAAATGAAATCGAAGTTCCTGACATGAATGATCGATATAGTGATCGTGGATTTCGAAGTCCATGTGATATCATTACAGTTGATGGGTTCCACCTCTATTTATGGAAAAACCCGTAACCACCGCACACCGGATCTCATTTCCGCACATTAAATCTCATTACGGCGCGGCGGATCCCGAAACCACCGCACGCCGAATCCCACCTTCGCTCACCGGATCCCACTCCCGCGCGGCGGATCCAAACCACCACACACCGATCCAAACCACCTCGCGCGGGATCCCAACCGCCCCGCGCGAGATCGCAACCGCCGCCAACCGCCGCCGGCCAACCGCCGCCAACCACCGGCCGGCCGCCGCCGGCCGACCACAGCCGCCAGCCGGCCACCGCCGGCCGGCCGCCGCCAATCGCCGGCCACCGCCGGCCGGCCGCCGCCAATCGCCGGCCGGTCGCCACCAACGGCCGGCCGGCCGCCGCCAACCGCCGGCCGGCCACCGCCCCCTTCGTGGCCGGCGGCCATGGTCGGCCACCCCTTGGCGGCCGGCCACCCATGGCCGGCCACCGTCGTCGCCGCCCTTCACTCTCCACCGTCGGATCTCTCCAGGCCCCCGTGGCCCTCCGATCATCCCACGTGATCACGACCATTCGATCGTCACAAACGATCTCGGCCCTCCATGTGGTGGTTATCCACAATAACCACCGTAACCACCGTAACTTCCCCCCCCCCCCCCCCCCCCCCCAAGCCTATAAATAGACCCTCAAGGGTCTTCATTTGGATCTCTCATTCTCTCATTCTCTCTCTCTCTCTTCATTTCCTCCTCTCCCCAGAGCTTCTCTCTCTACTTTCCGCCACTTCTTTTCTACTAACTGACAGGTTCCTCTTACGAGCGCCTCTCACCAGGGAAGAAGTGCACCACGGTCCAAGGCGAGCGCTCCAAGCCGAGCAGCAAAGTCAAGGCACCCCACGAAGTGCTCACCCAAGAAACGCGCAACCGCACCAGACGCGCAGCAGGGCGCTCAACTCCTACGCGGTGGCCTGTCACCCACAAAGTCTTCTCTCTCTCTCCCCCACAATTGTAACGAGGCGCGGCCTGTCGCCCTCGCATTCTCTAAGAAAGCATTGTAACAGCCTAATATAGTGGATTTAGGCCAGCACCGTCCTGGCCACGTGGTTTTTCACCATTTGGAGGGTTTTCCACGCTAAAGATCTGCGTGTACAATTTTCAGCATTTAATCTCTGCAACATTCTGACTGTGTGCGCACTCGACCGCCCGGGCTAAGACGGACCGAATCGAAACCGGTCTACCGAGGGCGTTGAGAAGCCGCAACAACAGTGAAACATCATTTTTGAGTGGATATTGTAAATGTCACAATAGATTGTGTGTTGCAGGAGCTTAATTCTAAATTCAATGAAAATTCTGTAGAACTAATTCATCTAATTAAGTATGACATTAGATCAAAGTGACGAATACAAATCTTTCAATAATAATGATATAGTCATTGCAAATAATTTTTACCCTCAAGATTAAAGTGAGCATGCAATTTATGTGTTAAAAATTCAATTGCAGCATTATCAGCTTAATGTTTCTTCTTAAGGATTTGAAGGATTTACAATTTTACATTTAATTTTCACTTTATGAGAAATTGGTGAAAACAAAAAAATTTGAAAATCTACTATCTTATTAACAAATTGATTCGACTCATTTTGTCTCTTTCGATCTCATCAACAACCACAGAAAGATTATTTTCTACTATGAAACTTGTTAAAACAAGACTTCACCACAAGATGTACGACATTTTTTTTGTAAATTGCATAGTTTGAGTCATTTTTACTTGTTGAGCAAGAAATAGCGGAGAAAATTGACAAAATTATATCATAGGTGAATTCTATAAAGTGGAAAATCAGCGTGCACAATTGAAGTTGCATGTATATGATTGTTTGAGTCATTTTTACTTGTTGAAGATAAATGATTTATTTTGTTCAAAATTTGCCAATATTTTTTTATATTTAAATTTTATTTATTTTATTAAGTTGCATGTATGCAGCGGGAGTATCGTCATGAGAACCCCGTGCCCCGAGTGCAGTGGAACACGAGCGGAGGTAACTGTAGTGTCAGTGATACTGTTGCGACTGCAAGATGATCTCTGTGTAGTGTCACTCGTATTTTCTAAAGTAAAAAAAAAGAGTGGTGTTATTGGCAGACATATTTATGGTAATGGCAGCTCATTGTTAATGACAGATCACCAAAATTTAAAGACAAACCAATATGTTATTGGCAAACCAAAAAAATTTAAAAAAAAATGAAAAGTAACAATATTAAAATTCAAACATTGATAACTTTCAAAATAACCAACATATGAACAAATTGCCATAAAATTTTAGAAAGTTATATATGATATAATTAGTACAAGGACAATAATTAGTCAAAATTAGTAGCACCATATGAGGAAATTCTGTCTCCTTGCAAATTAAAATCATAGCGAGTACCTAGACAAAAGTCAGTTTCAAAATTACATATAAATATAAAGAATAAAGTTATTGGTGAGTATAACTTTATAGTCAAACATCCAATATATCATACAACTTGCAAAATAGTACACCAAAAATATGTTGATATAGTAAATACTAAGCCTACACATTAAAAAAAAGTTATTATAATATCATCAAACTAATGATTTGAAATCTATGAAAATAATATATAAATGCATATTACATACCAAAATGTCGAGATCTCATTTGCTAGCAATCTCATCACGATATCTTGCCCAACTTAGGAATATTGGAGGCAATGAGCAATCATCATGCATCAAAAGTTGGACAAAGTACGTGGTTGTCATTTATGAACCCAATGTAAACTGTCTTTTGGAATGATGGAGGTGCCGAATGAAGCGGTAGAAACGTAAATGATTGATGCTGTGAGAACTGAACAAATTTACGTTGTAGAAGGATGCCACTACCAATCCCATATGCGGCATAATCATCCACTTGTCCATTGGCGCAGGAGTAACCATACAATCTAAATATTCCAATAATTCTAATCTTCTAGAATGTCCATATATGTTCGCATATAAATTCTCATAAGTCATAACTATGTAGCTCACTAGTAAGTGCATGCCGAACCTTTTTCCAATCATCCTCCAACTTCATTGTCATACTAACAACACGATAACCACAATCTCCATCTCTCGCCGCATCCACCACATTTATGATATATTTTGACACACGTACTGGCATTTGCCTTTGGACACTTTTTAGTAATCGTGTATCATTTTTCACCATTTTAATAGGTCCAATTGCAATTTTTTACCAGCAATAACTTTTTGCTCATTAAGTAAGACATGCTCAAACAATGATAATTCTCGTTTAGTAGATTTGTACATCTTTTCAAATTTCTTGTAGCTTCCTCCTGTCCTTCCTTTTAGTTTTGGTGGTACTAAAAGTTCCATTGTTTGAGTTAATGTGGGATCCGTGATTTCAGGTAGCTTCTTCCTTATTTCTTATTTTTGTAGGACATTAGTATTTTTGTACTGTTGACGTCAGGAAAATCCTGACCTCAAGATTCGGACCGATGCAGCCGGAGGCTACTCGCCCAGCAGCCCGACGAGATGGCTTGGCTGGCAACGACGAAGAAGCTAGAAGAGCAACAAACAGGACCCCAGGTGCTGCGGCAGGGAGGTCCCACCACGTACCCAGAAGCTCCGAAGAGACTTCCCCTCCAAGACCAAAGAACGGCCGAGTAGGGTACGAGGAAGGCACCGACTTGGCTAGTACCGGGAGTAGCGGCCAAGTGCGACAGGTTCCAGAATGCAAGAGCAGGGTTTCGAAAGCTCAAGTCCAGGTGCCAATCCAAGTACCCCTGGGGTCCTATTTATAGGAAAACCAGGGGGTAGGGGGGTTTTATAGCCCAGCCCCCAACCCGGCGACTATGGGTTACTCGGCGAGTATCATGCCATAGTCGCCCATCTGGCGAGTATTGGGTGCTGCTCGCACACGCCGGGCCAATAGTCGCCAGGTCTTCTGTTCCATACTCGCTAACCTGGCGAGTATTGCCTGCATACTCGCTGAGGTCTTCTCTTCTCTGCCTTGAACTGTCGGGCTCTGTGTTGACCTTTTGACCTTGACTTCAGCCTACGTGGCCTTGGGGGGGTCCACCCTCGGAGAATGAGGGTTGTACATGTACCTTCTTAGAATGCCCTCAATCTCATTGTCAATTTCATTGTGGTTCTCTTCTTCAACTTTTACCAAATAGACTTGTGTTTTTGTAGGACATTAGTAATCAACTCCTCTTTTGTAGGAAAACTCACTAATGTTGAAAATGATATCCAAAATCAAAATTATTTTCTTGTGTCAAATTCTCTTCATCCATAGCGACATTTGAATCTAGTAAAACCCCAATAAAATATAACATAAACACATGCAAACAACACACAAAATAATTGTTGAGTAATATTTTGGAAGAATTAGTGAACTACCAAATGGTTCTTCAACATCCATAGGAGCACATAAAGGTGTAAGAGAAACCGTAAAAATTTGAGAGAAAGTATTTGCATCATTATTTCTTCCTCCATAGATTTTTTTGAATCTACAATAAGAAGTAAAACAAAGCAAATAAAAAAATCTCATTTTGAAAGGAGATGGACAAAAAATTAAGTAATTAGCATCCATAGGATCACATTAAGGTGTAGGCGAAACTATTGAAATTTGGGAGAAATGATCATACCCCAAAATTTCTTCCCCTTGAAGTTTTTTCGGATCTACAATAATAACAAACAAAATCAACACAATAATCATTGCTTTAGGAAAGAACAAGATAGGTGCTTGACTTTAGGTTAGGGTTGTGAATAGGTTAAAAGCTTAGAATAAAATTTGGAGTCTTAAAAAAATTGGGTTTACCAATATCAATAATAGAGCTGCAAATAAAATTTTCCAAAAAAAAAAAAACAAAGTAATTTGAGTATTCCAAACAAATTTTTTTTAAATTTGTAAAAGTAAAGTAAAATATAAAGAATAATACTATGCTCACCTAAAGTCTACCTAAAAACCACAAAAAGTGAGTCTCACTCAGCACAAAACACCCGACTTTAGAGTTTTTTTTTGCGACAAATCCTAAAGTCGGGTGTTTTTGTGCCGAGTGAGCCCCACTTTTTGTGATTTTCAGCAGAACCCTAAAGAAATCGGGTGTTTTTGTGAAGAGTGGGCCCCACTTTTTATGACTTTTTGGTAGACTTTAAGTATGTGTAATAGCGCCCAAATATAAATATGAGAATTCTAAAGTTTTAGCTAGCAAAAATGGTGTACATTGAGGCCGTTTCTAAGTTGGGGTTTAAATATTGTTCATCACTGAAAAAGCTAACGCAGCTCATTCTGCACCATGTCTCCCGCTTCTATAAAAGGACACATGAAGAAGCACATGGCCGGGCTTATCGTCATTCTACGGCCAATGACCGGGTTCTCTTCAGCAAACCCTAATTGACGATTACCTCAGTGGCTGCTGCTCCACACGTCGCGATTGCGCGCTCGCCTCGCTGTGAAGCCACGGCAAGGGCAGCCAGAAATCGAAGCAACCGCGCCAAAAGGTACCTGCCTCACGACCTTCTTCCTCTTCTCGCCGCTCCAATCTATAGAGCGATTTCGCCGGCGGTGAGAAATCTGGTTTCGTAATCCTCTTCATCTCACTTCATCTCCATTTTTGCATCTCCGGCGGTGAGGATTCTTTCCTGTTTTATTCCCCCTCCTGTTGGTTTCTCGCCTGGTTTCTAGTAAGCTCTCCTTCCTCTTTTTTTTGCTGATGGTGATGTCATGGCTGCTTCTGCAATGTTTCTGTTTCCAGAAGTTTTAGTTTCAATTTCCAGGAAGTTTCAGTTTAATCAATAAAATAAATAGCAATTTTAGAGCACATTTTTACTGAAAGAAACACACTGCAACATATGCAATTTATTTTGTTGTTCTTGGTTGATTATTGATGGTTTGTAATGCTGAGAGAGCAATCGATCAGAATTTTTCTATATGTTCCAATCACCTTCTACAAAGCTTTCACCCGAGATAATATTCTGTTGTAAGATTATATTGAGGTTTGAATCACTTTGTATATTGATTCCTGATTAAAGTGAAAGTTTTTTTTTGTAAGATTATACTGAGGTTTGGAATTGATAAATACATGTGTTGTATGCATTGTTTCATTTTTTATTCTTCCTAAAACCACTTTATATTTTAGATGGATCTAGTGGAGTTGCGAGAGAAACTATTCTGTTCACCGACATTAGTTGTATTTTCAATTCCTATTGATGAATTTCTTCCCGCAACCGAACATCAGAATTGCTCAATTCCAATTCTTGTGCTCCAATTCCATCATGCAACCGAACGGGCAGATTTTTCCGTAAATATGTGTTCTAAATATTGAAATCTTTGGATAGGAAGACATTAAAGAGATTGTAATCCCTCTTGATGTCGGAGTTCATCTTCTCATCTCTCCAAATTTTGTATGCCCTATTTTTTCCGCCCTATTGCACTCTGTAATCCCTATCAGATTTCCTGTCTTTAGTTATGATCATCCTATATCTTTCGTATGAATTTTGAGATTATAAGGCAGGGATATCCTAAAGAATGTTTTTGTCCATTTCTAAAAATCTCAAAAATTAGAAATTTAGTTTCAAAAGAACGTTTTTAGAGTGAATCCCTGTATATATAACTTACAAATTTTGGTTTAGAACGTTGAGATTAATTGAAAATTTTCACCTTTTTGGAAAAAAATGTGCTTTTGGATGTGTGATTTTCTGAGTTGATTTTACACTATCTGCAATCAATTCATTTAGAGTGAACCCTGTATATAGAACACATTCAGATTTCGGCTTGAACATTGAGATTAATTGACAATTTACACCTTTTTTGAAAAAGATATGCTGTTGGATATGTAATATTGAATGTTTAATCTCTCAATAACAAAAAAAACATTATTTGTAACCTTGCAGGAATTACCATATGATGACAGAACTTTCTCACGCCTATAATCGATGGGATTAAAATGCCTCCTCAAGTTTTTTATAGCCAAAGTATTTTTTTTTGGTATAGACTTATCACTACTATTTGGATAATCCCCTTCATTCTCCTGCATGGATTAAGCATACATGATCCTTTTCCCAATCCTTAATCAACTTGCCAAGATTTACTGTAATTTGTTTTGCTTCATTCTCTGTCCAAAATCAAGCTGTATATCAGAGTTTGGATAATGAATATTGCTTAAAATATTACATTTTTGCTGACCACTGTTAGCACTACAGATGGCAGATGTGGTTAAGGATTTAACGGCTGGAACTGTTGGAGGTGCGGCACAATTGATTGTTGGGCATCCTTTTGACACCATAAAAGTCAAGCTTCAGAGTCAACCAGCCCCCGCTCCTGGTCAACTTCCCAAGTTTTCGGGGGCAATGGATGCTGTCAAGCAGACGATTGCGGCAGAAGGCCCACGAGGCTTATACAAAGGGATGGGAGCTCCACTTGCCACGGTCGCAGCCTTCAACGCCGTTTTGTTTACTGTGAGAGGGCAGATGGAGGCTTTGTTGAGGTCCGAACCCGGCGTTGCTCTCTCGGTGCAGCAGCAGGTTATATGTGGCGCTGGTGCCGGAGTCGCTGTCTCGTTTCTCGCGTGTCCAACTGAGTTGATCAAGTGTAGGTTAGTAATGCCTGCTTCTGTTTACTATTTTTTCCCGTAAAATTTTCGTTAAACTTAAGCCTTTGTTTGGGACATTTGTAATTATTGAACGGTGGCAGCCTGATTCTGTGGTTGCAAACTGTGATTGCTTACCCGTGTTTGAAAATTTTGGGGATAGATTTTTTCGCCCAATTCACGACGGCTAACGTTTTGACCACCAGCATAATTGTGTCGGCGCTTTAGCCTAGAACGCTGCGTTGAGAAAATGGCGTTCATGACTGCATCCACCCAAATGCTGTATGTGTTTTTGTAACTTCGTTCACAGCCTCCACCACTCTCCCACCGCTCTCCCAAACAAGGCCTTTGTCGTATTATCAATCGAAAACTAGCTTATGAGTTATATAATGATTGCCTTGTGGTTTAACAGCTCATCTGATCATTCTAGGATGGCTTTAGGCCAGTAGAGAAAGCACTAACTCTGATGTTTATTTTAATTTATAATGATTAGGATATTAGATTTTATTTTATTTCAATTCTATTTGCTGTTGGAATTGGAATAGATAGATAGATAGATTTGTGGTTCATCCACTGTCTAAAGGTTTAAGCATAATTAGAATAAATGTTTAATAGTTAATGATTACCTTGGGATTAATAGCTGAACCTGACATACTAGGGTTATGTTTAAATGAGTTATAATCCATCAGATTCTTACTAAATCTTTTAGGCTGTGTTCGGTTTGGCGGAATTGGGGCTTCCGAATTAGAATTAGAATTAGAATTAGAAGTTAAATTCAATTGAAAATGACCTCCAATTCTAATTCCAAGTCTTCAATTCTGTTAAAAGTCCATTCGTATGGATGGAATTGGAGCCCTAAGATTAAAACTGAAGGTTTATTTTCATTAAAATTGAACATCAATTCCAAATCTCAAGCTCCATTAGTAGCCTCTCTATAATAGCATCAAACCATGCACATTTCCTTTGCTTCTACTCACTAAGAAACAGATTGCAGGCACAGAGCGCTTTAGCCGGGTCAGCAAAATCAGCGACCGGCGGCGCCATCAAGTACGGAGGACCCATGGACGTGGCGAAGCATGTTCTGAGATCCGAAGGCGGCCTGAGAGGCCTATTCAAAGGTCTGGTCCCGACCTTGGCTCGAGAAGTGCCCGGAAATGCCGTGATGTTCGGCGTCTATGAAGCCCTCAAGCAATCCTTAGCCGGGGGCACGGACACCGCAGGCCTCGGCCGCGGTTCGCTGATTGTCGCCGGAGGGCTGGCCGGCGCATCCTTCTGGGCCATGGTTTATCCCACCGACGTCATTAAGAGCGTGATTCAGGTCGACGATTTCCGGAACCCGAAATTCTCGGGATCCATTCAAGCGTTCAAGAAGATTCTGGCGGCGGAGGGCGCCAAGGGACTGTACAAAGGGTTCGGTCCTGCCATGGCTAGAAGTGTTCCCGCCAATGCCGCTTGTTTCTTGGCATATGAGGTTACCAAATCAAGCCTAGGATGAAAAGGTTGGGCTTTTCTCGATCCGATCGCGAGTAAATTTGATCGTGAGGGCAAACATTTGTTGTTGAATTTCGATTTATTTCTGCAACGCATTCTACCCGAGGAACCATTATTTCCTCTAATTGAAGTAGAGGATATGAATCCTTGGGTTTTTCTTGTTTCTTTCTTTCTGTTGAGTATTGAATGAGAATTAAACACATTGAGATTTGATTGTCATTTTCTCTAAAGAAAAAGTTTGGCCTGAGATTCATATCTTACTTCATTTGGCAGATATCTTTGCCAAAGTCTTGTGGGAAAAAAATGCTACAAAGACAATGACACTCAATTGGGTTTAATTGGCATTTCAATGTTATTATCATGGAATTTGAAGGGCTTTTTCATTCATGTAGAATTTGAAGATCATGGAATTTGAAAAGCTTTTTAATTCATGTAGAACTTGAAGGGCTTCCTTTTGAGCCCTTCCTAATGTTCAGGAGGTGGATCGTACTATCCGCGCGGCGAGCGATAGCAACCCATCCCGATTTTAGAGTTTAAAGTCGTATATGGTCTAATTATTCTGAGCGCACGGCGACTCTGATATTGCGCTCCATCCGCAAGATGATTCGTCTTGTTGATGGCTTTCAACATCTTCTCCCTGGCAGTCGGCGACCTCCGTTTTGTCAGAGAATTTGTGCATCTAAAACAAGTTGTTCACAATTGAACACTTTGTCTTATGGTCGTTGAGCTTTTTGAGCTTCAAATCGTCAATTGGATGCAATGGTGTGGTATTTGAAGGGTACACCGAATCTTCTTGCTTAGTCGGCTAACCTCCAGCCGATCTCCTCTATTCTCACCCCTAGATGGAAGCCTAGATGAGGGTTGTCGATGTCGGTGATGCGAGGCTTCGATGAGATGGCGGGGCGGATGGAGATTCTCTCCATTTGAGATCAAATGGAGGAATTCATTTCACGGTCCTGATTGAATTTTATTTATCTAAGCACGCAAATTATTGTCTTTATGAAAAATTAAACAAAAAGATGTGTTTTTGCAGCCAAAGTACATACATACATTGCTTGATATATGCCGTGACGTTCATAGCCAAAGTGCGCATTTTGCAGAGCTTAAAACGGTGATGGGGGACTGTCGCCGCCGCATACCGCACTCGATGAACCCATTTTTGGCCGCTAGTCATGTTTTTATGCACACAAATTTACAAATTGTCTCCTTGTCGATGCCTTCGGGCACCTACAAAGGGAGAAGTTGACTCATTTGGAGGAGTTCTGGCTAGGTCAGTTCATGTTGGACAAAGTCAATTTGAGATTCTTTGAGCGATCACATTTAAGTCCGGATCAACAGGTGTTAGAATTGAAGTGAGCTAGCGCCAGCGCTGGCGCTAGCGCCAGCGCTAGCTCATACTCGCCACCCCCCTTTTTTGCCTATAAATAGAGGGGTACCCCCCTCTAAAGAGTATCCATTCTGATAGCGACGAGTATATACTTCAGAGTGGCGAGTATATCATCAGAAGTGGCGAGTATCATCAACTCTGAGCGAGTTAGAGATACCAGAGTGCTACCAGGCGAGCATCGGACTTGGAGTAAGTTCGGCTAGCTCCCTAGAGCGAGTAGCAAGTAGTGGAGATAGCGCCCGGCGCTAGTGATAGCGCTCGCGCTAGCGAGTATTGGAGGAATCGTCGCACGGCGAGTGTGCGAGTAGCCTGGAGTGCGAGCAGCGAGCTTGCAAGTTGGAGAGCTAGCGCTTGCGCTAGCGATACCGCCGGCGATAGCGAGGAGCGAGTATTGGAGCGAGTATCACCAGCGCGGTGTGCTCCGAAGGAGAAGCGGACCTTGTCCGTGACCAAAGTCTTACTTTCTATAGGCTGTTGTGATTCAAGTTGGATGCAACTTGTATTCAGCCGTGTGTATTTGTAAAGTGATTGCCTAGTTGAAATATAAAACCTTCTTTGTCCATCGTTGGTTCTCTTGATCGATAGCAGACCCAAAAAATTCAACATGGTATCAGAGGAGGGAGGTTGCTGAAGCAGCGCCTGCTATCGTAGTTCAAGGTTGTCATCCAAGATGGACGGTGGAGGAGGTTTTGCGAGAGGACTAGGCATTGAGCTGCTTACTCAAACCAACTACAAGAAGTGGATGTCTTGTATGGAGAGCTACCTTCTTGGAGAGAATCTCTGGGAGGTTGTTGGTGGTGGGGAGCAAGAGGAAGTTGTAGCTGCCGGCGATAATGGTCCAGCTGTGAGAGCTTGGAGGAAGACCAACGCCAAGACGGAGTTCACCTTGAAGAGAGCCATATCACCTGACTTGTTCGACCACATCATTGGTTGCAAGTCAGCGTCTGCGATCTGGATAGCCCTCGATGGGTTATTCAACAAGAAGAATGTGGCGCGGCTACAATTCCTGGAGAATGAGTTGGCAAAGTCGACTCAAGGCGAGATGGCGATATCCACCTTCTTCCTGAAGGTGAAGAACCTATGTGGGGAGATCTCGGCCTTGGATCCTGAAGAGCCAATCTCAGAGGCGAAGTTGAAGCGACACATACTCCGAGGCTTGAGGAGGGAGTATGTCCCCTTCGTTACTTCCGTACAAGGATGGGCTATTCAGCCCTCCCTTCTGGAGCTAGAGAACCTGCTGTCGTCACAGGAGAGCTTGGCGAAGCAGATGGCGGGAGTATCCATCTCAGGAGGAGATGGCGATGCCTTGTTCTCAGGAAAGAGGAGATCCTGGGACAAGAGGAAGAAGAACCCCCGAGAGGGACCTTCAACGTCATCTCAGGGAGATGGGGGGAAGTTCCTTCCTGCCCGTGACGAGAAGGGGAGATACCTTTGCTTTGCCTGTAAGAAGTACGGGCATATGGCAAAGGATTGTCGGTCTAATCTCCAGGCCGGTCATGTTGCTGAGAAAGGTGGAGACCATCAGAGAGGTGGAGACCATCGAAGAGGTGGAGGTCACCAGGGCGGTGAGAGGGGGGACAATTGTTTCCTGGCAGAGATGACGGCAACGTCAGTCGATGTCTTAGCCTCCATCAACCTCGAGGACGACTGGATAGTGGATTCCGGTTGCGGGCATCATCTCACAGGAGATATGTCGAAGTTTGCCTCCTCGGCAGCATATGAAGGATCGGATGTTATCATCACTGCGGATGATACGATCCATCCAGTGGAGCGAGAAGGGAAGGTGTCCCTTGGGAGTAGAGAGAAGCCAGTGACACTGAAGAGTGTCTATCACGTGCCTGGCATGAAGAAGAACCTCTTCTCAGTGGCGAACGCCGTGGATGCTGGATACCACGTGCTGTTTGGACCAAAGGAGGTGAAGTTCTTGAAGAACCTATCGTCTGTCGATGCTGACGACGCTCACCGGGAGAAGGGTGAAGGACTTGTATGTTCTGTCTGCAAGTGCCTACGTGGACAAGCTGAAGAAAAACGACAGCGCTGTGATCTGGCATGAGAGGCTGGGTCATGTGGGGATGGACAAGCTGAAGATGATGGCGGCAAAGGGCCTAGTGAGTGGCCTGCCTCATCTCACTTCCTACGGCGACGTCCATGTGTGCGACGGATGCCAGTATGGAAAGTCACATCGACTTCTATTTGACAAGTCGGAGACCAGGTGTAAGGCACCTCTTGAGTGCGTACATGCTGACGTGATGGGGCCGTGCGTCACCCGTACTTATGGAGGCAATAAGTATGCGCTGGTTCTGGTGGATGACTACACCCGCTATACGTGGGTATACTTTCTGAGAGAGAAGTCAGAAGTATTCAAGAAGTTCCAAGAGTGGAAGGAACTTGTGGAGGGGAGGCTGGACCGCAGAGTGAAGAAGCTGAGAAACGACAATGGAGGGGAGTTTACCTCCAATGAGTTTGCTTCCTTCTGCAGGAGGTTCGGCATTCGGCGGGAGCTCTCCTGCGCTCACACCCCGCAGCAGAATGGGGTGGCAGAGAGGAAGATCCGCCATCTGGTGCAGACTACCAGGAGTTGGCTACATGCCAAGAGCAATCCCAAGGCCTTGTGGGCGGAGGGAATGGCGTGTACTACTCATGTGATCAACATGTTGCCTCTGAGTCCTAACAGGATGGTGTCTCCACACCAGCTCATGTTCGGGGAGAAGCCCAATGTGGGTCACATGAAGGTGTTCGGTTCTACCTGCTTCGTGCACGTCCTGGACGCTCAGAGAACAAAGTTGGAGTCGAAGGCGAGGAAGTGTATCTTCATCGGCTACGATGAGCGGAAGAAGGGGTGGAAGTGCATGGGTCCGCAGACTCATAGGTTCGTCGTCTCGCGCGACGTTGTGTTTGACGAACTGGTCTCATACCAGGGAGTCTCTTCTGTGGAGCTGCCGGAGAGTGGAGAAGCTAGCATGGAAGAGGAGTGGGTCGTTGAGGACCCTACTGTGGAGTTGGAGTTATCTCCAAGTGCTCCATTGCCATCTGGCTCAGGAGGAGCTTCTGGCTCAGGAGGAGCTACGAACTCAAGTAGCAGGGAGAGCACCGCTACAGGAGGAGTTCTGAGAGGAGCTCAGAGAGGAGCTCAACCAGAGGAGTCTACCGGAGTGGTAGATAGTGGCCAAGCCTTGAGGAGGTCGAAGCGGACGATCATCCCGCCTGCTCGCTATAAGGAGGGGAACTTCGTGAGTCTGGTTTCCTGCTTCTTCGCAGGACCACTCGATGAGAGGGAACCTGCCTGCTTTGAGGATGCAGCTGGCATCAAGGAGTGGGACGAGGCCATGGAGGAAGAGATGGAGGCCCTGAAGAAGAACGAGACATGGGACCTGGTTCCCATGGTGGAGGGCATCAAACCTGTCACCTGCAAGTGGGTGTACAAGGTGAAGAAGAGGGCTGATGGAGAAGTGGAGCGGTACAAGGCGAGGCTTGTCGCTCGAGGCTTCTCACAGACCTACCGAGAGGACTACGAGGAGACCTTCAGTCCTGTAGCGAAGATGACGTCGGTGAGGACGATCATTGCTTTGGCAGCGTGCCGAGGTTGGAAGCTATGGCAGCTGGACGTGAAGAACGCGTTCTTATATGGAGAGATCGACAAAGACATATTCATGGTGCAACCACCTGGATACGTGTCCAAGTCCCATCCGCGTCACGTCTGCAAGCTGAAGAAGGCCCTCTATGGTCTGAAACAGGCGCCGAGAGCCTGGTATGGGAAGATTGCGGAGTACCTGCAGTTCTGCGGCTACGATGCCTCAGACTCGGACTCCAGCATGTTCGTGAAGAAGGATGGAGGTCTTCACGTGCTAGTGCTGCTATACGTCGACGACATGATTGTGACAGGGAACAACCCTGAGGAGGTCGCGACGCTGAGAGAGCAGCTTTCCATACGCTTCGAGATGAAGGATCTTGGTGAACTGCACCATTTCCTTGGTCTCCAAGTAGAGAAGAGAAGAGGCGGACTGGATGTTTCCCAGAGGGCATATGCCGAGAGGATCGTCGAAAGATTCGGCATGAAGGAGGGGAAGAGCAGTTCCGTTCCTCTGGAGGCGGGGCTGAAGCTTCGGAAGGAAGAAGGGAGAATTCTTCCTGATCCGAAGATCTTTCGGGCACTGGTGGGGAGTCTTATATACTTGACTATCACAAGGCCGGACATCGCCTTTGCTGTCGGCCGAGTTAGTCGGTATATGCAGGAGCCGCGGAAGCCTCATCTGGAGGCAGCCAAGGGGATTCTGAAGTATGTGAAGGGCACCCTTGAGATGGGATTGTCCTATGAAGAGAAGTCTGACTTCAAGCTGCACCGGTACACGGATGCAGACTATGGAGGTGACGCTGATGATCGCAAGTCGACATCAGGGTATGTGTTCTTGTGTGGAGCAGCTGCTATCTCGTGGTGTAGCAAGAAGCAGGACTCCATTTCCCTTTCTACCACGGAGGCCGAGTACAAGGCGTCGTCCTTAGCAGCTCAGGAGTGTGTATGGCTAAGGAGACTAGTGGAGGATGTGGACGAGGAGGTCAGCGGACCTACTGTGTTACGCGGGGACAACGAGAGTGCATTGAAACTGGTAACCAATCCAGTTTGTCATGCAAGGACCAAGCACATAGAGATCGAGCATCACTTCATCAGAGAGAAGGTGCTGAGTGGCTTGATCGCTGTGGAGAATGTGCGAAGTGAAGAGAACCTGGCGGATATATTCACGAAGCCCCTATCTGCGGGGCCGTTCCGGAGGCTTCGCTCATTGCTTGGAGTTGTTCCTGGAGCTCACTTCAAGGGGGAATGTTAGAATTGAAGTGAGCTAGCGCCAGCGCTAGCTCATACTCGCCACCCCCCTTGTTTTGCCTATAAATAGAGGGGTACCCCCCTCTAAAGAGTATCCATTCTGATAGCGACGAGTATTACTTCAGAGTGACGAGTATATCATCAGAAGTGGCGAGTATCATCAACTCTGAGCGAGTTAGAGATACCAGAGTGCTACCAGGCGAGCATCGGACTTGGAGTAAGTTCGGCTAGCTCCCTAGAGCGAGTAGCAAGTAGTGGAGATAGCGCCCGGCGCTAGTGATAGCGCTCGCGCTAGCGAGTATTGGAGGAATCGTCGCACGACGAGTGTGCGAGTAGCCTGGAGTGCGAGCAGCGAGCTTGCAAGTTGGAGAGCTAGCGCCTGCGCTAGCGATACCGCCGGCGATAGCGAGGAGCGAGTATTGGAGCGAGTATCACCAGCGCGGTGTGCTCCGAAGGAGAAGCGGACCTTGTCCGTGACCAAAGTCTTACTTTCTATAGGCTGTTGTGATTCAAGTTGGATGCAACTTGTATTCAGCCGTGTGTATTTGTAAAGTGATTGCCTAGTTGAAATATAAAACCTTCTTTGTCCATCGTTGGTTCTCTTGATCGATAGCAGACCCAAAAAATTCAAGAACAAGTTCATCATGATGAACTGATTTTGTTTACATGAGTTATGAGTCATTTTTAACTATTTAATTATTTAATTGGGTTAGTTATCGGGACCTCCCCCCGGGAGTTTTCATAATTACAGGTTGCACCCCTCTATCTTTCGAAATTACATTTACCTCTTCTCTAAGTTTTCTCAGTTTACAAAAATGCCATTCTCTTACAAATATGAATGGAAAATGATGAAATTAGCAAAATTATGTTTGTCATGAGAGCGGTTATAGCCGCCACCAATAAATTTTTTGTTTGTTTGTAACATAAAAGTGATGAAATTTCTTAGATGACATCGTCCGCTCAAGAACGACGGTTCATAACCACTGCGTTCATGATTGCCACCACCCTCCCAAACGGGTCCTAGATCTCCTTAATGTTTCAATCCCGGCACCATCATGAACATTGAGGATTTCACTGATGATATGGTGGAATATCGTTGCAATAAAGTGCTCACGTTGTTTCCTATTAATAATCATTTATCACCTTCCTTTTGAAAATTTAGTTTGTAACATAAAAGTGATGAAATTTCTTAGGCGAGATCGGGCGTTCAGGAACGGCGGTTCATAATCACCGCGTTCACGATCGCTGCCACCGTGCCAAACGGGCCCTAGATCTCCTTATTTGATGAAGATGTGGTTATTTGGTGAGGTTGGACAAGTGTTTGCATGAATGATGTTACTGTTGGGTTTCATAGGTATCAAATGCACATCAAAAATTCATGAAATCCCCACAATATTCATGTGAAACACAACAAATCAAAAAAACGAGTTTATATCTGCGAAGAAATCAAATTTCGTGAAGAATAAGTTGTTCTGAGAACCAAAATGTTGAACAAAATCCACGTCACTACAAGTATATATCTCACATGAATGCAAAAAACACCATGCAGTCCGTCCAATAGACTTTGGGTTGGAAGATAATCGTCCTACTCTGCAACGATATACTAGTTTCATTTTTGTCAAAGGTTCTCCTATATTCCTTCTCCTCTATTTTGCTTATTTATTCTCACGGGAGACAAAAAGAACATCGGTCCTTTTCAAGTCAAAATAAAAAATATGATATTCATGGGTAGTTTTCAAAACTACGCATTTTATTTTCAAGAGAGGGGATTTCAAAAATTCATTATGAAAGAAAGTTATGGTACTTAGAAATTGTCCATTATGTTCAAAATCCAAAATATATGCAGCCCGTGTTTGGCTATTGGCAGCCCGAAAAAACCGAAAAAAACAATTAAAATACGCTTAAAGCCCCTCTAATAGCAGCCCTAGGTTTTCGGTTCCGCCCTCCCTCCCGATTTCTTTCTCGCCGACGTCGCACAGCAGCCCGCTCGCTCGGAAGTCGCCATTCCCCCACGTCGGCCGCCGGAAACCGCCGGAGAAGAAGGGTAGGACGCCGGCGAACTCCTCTGGGCCGTCCATCGGTCCCCATTTCGCAGTTGGCCGGCCGATTCTCCTCAAGAGAAACCTTAAATCTGGTATAATATCTCCTCATTTTGATTTTTTTTTCCTCCTAAATTATATTTCTCAACTTCCTTAGGCTATGGATAGGGAATGGATGTGTTTTGGGGCTGTTCATCTTCCTCTTTTTTTTCACAGTAAAATGTTGGTTTGCCGTTGTTTTTTTTCATGCTTTTATGTGGAGGGCCGAATATTGAAAAAATGGATTTTTTGGAGTCAAAATGATGAAAAACTGAAATTATTTGGGTCAAAATGATGAAAAACTGAAATTATACTCACATCTTTGGAATGGCTAGAAGGGTTGAAATGTTGAACTCACTAGATTGTCAAGTTGTCCCGGCACCGATAGAGAAGTGGATGTCGATGCCCGACATGGGGTTGGTAATTGCATCTTGCTACAACATTCAACTTGTGCATGTCTCATATGAGCAATCATTTACTTTCCTGTCGCTACATACAGCTCCTCCTGAGACTCGAAAACTTGTTTGCATTGGTTTTGTGAAGACCCTTCTTTCTGGGCTTCCCCAAATGATCGGCTCAGAATCAATAAGAGATCACAGTACAATCATAACAATTTATTTTATTTCAGCTGATTTACAAATTACATTGTTTTACAGACTTCCAAAACGTTCTAAAAATACACAATAATTTTCACTACAGTCACGAAGATGACTTTCCGATCCTTCTTCAAGTGCTTTGTACATTTTGATCCATACCTGATCTAACTCTTCTGGTGCAGGCCTCTGTAGTGCAACTTGAGACGTACCTGTGACCTAAAAATAGTAAATCCACAACGGGTTAGTCATAAATATGACTAAGTGAGACAGCATCTCGTGAAACTGTGTATACAGGCAACAAGGAGTTATATCAATATGCATACATGGAAACGAAAATGCAGTTATATTAATATATATAATCTTTTCTTGAAAGCTCCTTTTTATTTAGGTTCCATCTATTGGGAAATACTTGGGTAATGCAAATCTTGAATTGGCCACACCCCCGAAGGGCATAATTGTAGGCTCACCCCTACTGGTGATTCCTCAGTGGATGCCTCCACGTCACCGGATTCAAAGCCCTCGTATTTCCCTATGCCAGCTTTTACATATGATTTGTTATTTAAGACAAATTCCCCTCAGAATATATATCGCTATAAGTGTTTCCCTCGCCCACATTCGATTAGCGATTCCATCATTTATAATCCAAATGCACAGGCAGCCTTCTTATAATAAAAACTGAAAATATTGAAATTACTTGAATAGATAAAATTCCAAGAGATAGAATACTCACAACCGCCTTTCCGGTCCCTTTGTTCGTATTGCCACGATTTGATTGAGAAGCCATCCCTGACTTTCTGGGTCTTGGAAACCACTAGAACATATACTTCTTTAGTCGGTTGCTTCGCAATTCGTAATCGTAATCGTAAATAGCGAACTAATGAAATCATAAATCGAAAACAAAGTGCGAGAAACATAGCGACATAAGATCATATTGTATCCCTTGCTGGACAACTAATTATGCCTCGAAATGTTCTAAACCAGCTCTCTCCAAATGGACTTCCCGTCCTCGTAGCGTAGTGTCCAGCAAGGCTACAATATAGTGACAAAAGCTGCGAGAAAACAACGTAAATCTGTCCCAAAATCTGTCCCAAAACTGACCCAAAATCAGTCCCAAAACTGTCCCAAAACTCCTCTTTAAAACAACGTACTATGTTGGTGCAAAAAGTAAGGAAGAAGACCCCGTAAATAAATCAGTGAGAAATTTTTGCAAAACCAGTGAGGGTGAGTGTAAACAATGTAAATAGGGAATGTATACAATAATCAGTAAGAAATCCCTGCAGACTTCTAAGTTCATGAAGGCAACCCACAGCATAAGATTCATAGCAAATCAATAGAGAAGAAGTAGAATAATCCCACTGCCAGTCCAAGAGAGAGGAGGGAAATATATACCAGCACAGAAGGAGGTCAAGGGTTCCAGTCGGCGGCCGGCAGACCTCAATGGCAGCAGCGGTACAGGCAGCGGCACAGGCAGCGGCACAGGGCAGCAGCGGTACAGGCAGCGGCACAGGGCAGCAGCAGCAAGGGGGAAAAGCAGCGACTAACAAGGGAGAAGGCAGAGCTGGAGATGGAATGTAGACATGAACAAGATGCTGTATTTATAGCAGAGGATAGGTTGCCAGCAGCAAGGAGAAGTCAATTTCAATCCAACAAGTCTAGTGAGGTGTCACTACATAAACCCCCAAGGTAGTATTCAGCTAACACTTGGCTTGGCAAGTGTCAAAACAACTCTATTCAGCCAACAACTAAGGTTCCAAGTGTCACAACATTATTCCAACTCAGCCACCTCATTAATCAGCCCATACTACTAATGGCAACCCACTTATAAAAGTCAAAACAGCAGTCCACATTTAAAACAGCAGCAACCCACAAGGCAGCCCACCAATCAAGGTAGCAGCCCACAGTATATAGCAACCCATATGTTTAAATACCAACTCATACAGCTATTGACATCCCAATTTACATCATCTTAACAAATTTCGAACATAAAGACTTGAACAAGAAAACTCGAACATAAATTTTAACGCAAATAAAACGCGAATAAGTGTAACAAAAATAAAAACAAATATATTTATACTGCCTTGCGTTTTATCATCATCGGGGATGTCAAAATGTTCAAAAAGTGGCATATTTTTATGGTCGTTACAGGTTTTATAAATGGAAATCATTACATAAAATTGCAATTGGATGAAGAATGTCAACTACCGCGGGTATTCCCTCTTTGGGCAACCTATCGTACAAAGGTGGCAGAAACATGGGATATACTGTTCATAACGCGCTTATAAGATTAACATGGTATGAATGCATGCTTACTTTTTAAATATTGATTTGCTACATAATTTGCTGCAGCATAATTATAAATTATTCTACATGTACAGATAGATGGAAATTTTGTGGCATTTGGAGTTACATGAGCATTATTACAAGTGTGCGCAATAGGGTGAGTTCTTTAACAAAACTTATTTATCCGTTTTAGATTCTTTAAAAATTAATAATGTGTGTACTTTTATTGTGCAGGGAGGTACATTTGTGGGTGAGACTAAGGAGTATATATATATTCCCATTTTTTGTGCTTGTATAAGAACAATGGACTGTTTATTTTTAATGGTTACTTTTTTGGGTTAATGAACAGTTTAATTATTTTGGTGTAATAGACTGCTTATTTTGGGTTGTAGTACTACTCTTATTGATGGACTACTTATTTTGTATAAGGACAATGAACTGCAAACATGTTTAATAATTTTTTGTGTGGGCTGCCAATAGCGTTAGTGAAAATTGGGCTGCAAATAGCGCTTTATCGGGCTGTTATTATCTTCAGGCTGCCAATAGCCAAACATGGGCTGCCTATATAAATTCCCAATAGTAATTCCCGATTAATTATCATTTAAGTATATATACATTTGATTTAATTACTCATTCTTTGCAAATTAAGACATTTACTCATTTTTTGCAAATTAAGATAATTAAAATTTCAAGACATTGTGTAGGTTCTTAAATGCAAAAAATCTTAAGCAATGGTTTCACTAGATCATGAATGTATCCTTTACAATGTGTGCTAAATCTTGAGCTCTGGCGTATTTTTCCTTGGAAGTAATTCTCGAAGTTCTGTTAGACGAAAATGAAATTGATTTCAAGAATTCTTGTCAATTTCTATAGGAATTGAAATTGGGTTGAATTTCAATTGTATTAGTCTTCTGGACAATGAAATTTCAATTATGTTGTTCATTGCTCATAAGTTTAATAAACAAAAAACTAATGTTTCAATTAATTGATTCCCATTCTTTTCAAATTCCATAGAAAAATTATGCTTCCAAATTTGCTTAGGTATAATCTAACAATTTGCTTTGTTATTTTTTCATTTGATGTTTATGTCTGTTGTTTTTCTTCACACGTAGACATTATGTCTAGGGCACACGATAATAATGAAACCTTTATTTATTCCGAAGTTGACAAGCACAGAATGTGTCAAATTCATATCAATTACAATATTACAATTGAAGGGACGTGTACAAATGAGAATTATTAAGGTCTCTTCGTTTGAGCTGTATTGGACCCATGAATTTAGAATTGAAGTTCAATTTTTATTGGAATTGAGTCTTTGACTTCTAATTAACCGATCTGTGAGATTTTTATAGCTGAAAAAAATGCTCGAAGATATTACACATCTCATAACAATAATTATTATTCGGTCGCATACTCAAATTGCTAATTTTTTGTGTTTAATACCAACCTTAAGCATCAAATCATGATTCATTTATGAATGAGAAGATGCAATATATTAATGCATGAGATGCATGAAGAAAAAAATTAAACATTAATATTTATATGGTAAGATGTTAAGATTTTTATCTTGAATTAAATTATATATAGGTTTAAAATTATATTATATTATTTAAAGTACTATTTATATTATAAATAGTACTTTAAAATTTTATATGGCAATTTAGCCCTTTTCAAATAATCAACAATAAATTTTATTTTGCGCCATATTTTCTTAATTATTTTTTTACCATAATTTTTAGCAGCACCAGCCGCGGTAAATAAACCTACTTGCTATTTATGAAATAAATATATAACGGAAGCCCACACTTATGAAATAGGTTGGCTCTAATTATAATATTATATGATATATTTAATTTTCAACTTGGCTTCTATATTCAGAGGGTAAATCTGTCATTTTACAAAGGGAATACTCATGCAAACCGACAGCTGTCGATCAGGGGATGGTTAGACCGGCTGCGACCCTCGCTAACCGGTCGTCTCGTATAAAATAGGACCTGGCGTAACAAAACCCCTCACCACTCGCTTAAGATCGCTTCGCCCTTTCTCTCTCTTCACCCTCTCTCTTATCTATCGCTCGCTCTCTCTCCCTCTCTCTCTCTCGTCAGACCAAAAACGAAACCCTAGAACGAAAACCCCTCCTCCCGGCCTTCAGATCCCATCCTCTTCCTATAAAAGACCCCGTTTTAAAAATCACATATAAATCCACCTTGTTCTCCTTCTTTTCCCGCTCAGATTCAACGTTTTCTTACTCCGGATCGTTGAATCGTAGCTGGAACAGATAGAAATTCCTGGATCTCCCTCATCTCTGGTCTCTGCTTGGGATCTTGAATATCTCTAGTTCTGATCCGTCCAACAAGCCTAAAACACCAATGAATTAGTCCAGTTGACCTCTATGCGTGAGTAAGCCCGTGCGTTCGCGGGCAGATAAAATCGCTATTTTCATTTTCAGGGCTTGGAGGGTGGGATCGCCGTGCTGTGAAATCCATCGGCGCTCTCTTCCAATCCGTGTTTGATCGCCTCCATTCCCTCGCCGGATCGCTGGTAAGCCATTTTCCTTTTCGTTTTTCACTTTTCGGCTGCTTGCAAACTCCACAACACTCTGCGAGAACCATCTCCACTCGATTTTCCGGTAAGATCCTCAATCTATTTTTCCCTTTTCCCGTCGCCTCGCCACCCCGCAGACCCGAAAAAACCCAAGAGTGCGTTCGTTTGGCAAGAATTGACAAAACCGAGCCTTTTTCCTCGGTTTTGCGCGGAGCCCTCTCGACAGAACGAACCCCGCGCTTCCATCCTTCTCCGTCGAAACTGCCATTCCTCCTCCTCACCGGCGACTTCATCCCCCTTCTCCTCTCCGGCGAAGGTCTGGCGAAGCCCTAGAGCATTGCATACTGCGACCTAATCGGCCGACCACTGCAGTTCGCCACTCCTTCCTTCTCTCCGGCGACTACAGAGAGGATCTTCATCCTCCAACGTTTTACTTCTCTCCGGCGACGACATCGAGGGCTTCTTCCTCCCTCTTGGCCCACCTTCAGTTTAGGTATAAAATTTTTTTTGCCCCCTTTTTCCAGATCCGATTTTACCTGTCATTGCATATAAGGTTGTATGTGTTTTGTGGTTGTGTGTGTTGTGTTTGTGTATGAATGTGTTAAGTGTGTGGTTGTATGTGTTTTGTGGTTGTGTGGTTGTATGTGATTTTACCTTTTTCCAGATCCGATTTTACCAGCCATAGATTTGCTCAGTGTTGACGCGACAAAGTGGTAGGTCTTCTTGGTTTTGCCAGAGATTGCTAGGAGGAGATGGTTGCGCATTCATATAGGCGAATAGCTTGGTGTTTGTATGTTTTATTGTTTGTATCGTATTCAGTAACCAAAACTATGACAAGACTGTCTGAATGGCCTCTTTTATCACCTTGTTAGCTAAGTCGAACTTGAAAACATTTTGATGTCGAAGAAGTGTGTTTGTTTTACATATGTATCTGTTATGCTATAATTTTTTGATCTTGCCATATATCTGTTATAGCAATTCAGGTGCAAAAGAATTTAATTTTTTATTTTCAAATATCAATTCCTGTCTTTGAATTTCATCCTGCAATCGAACAGCAATATTGGAATATTCAATTCCTGTGACTGAAAACCTTTCTGCAAACGAATACAGACACTGGTTTTGACCCAATTCTAAAACCTCTGCGCCGTAGGTTTTTGGCCAAAACCTACCAAACGAACGCACCCCAACTGATTTTCCACTGTTCCGACCTTTAATTTCTTGGACTTTGCCTTCGCCTTCTTCTATCTTGGTCGGCACCGCCCCACTTCCGCGCCGCCCCGCAGCCTCTAGCTCTTCCTCCTTGAAGGCTTAATCGATTTTCCGCTGTTCCTATATTTCATTTCGTGGAGATTGCTCCGCCATTGTAGATTTTCTATTTCCCTTCATCTCAGTGTTCTGCCAATGGAGATGTAGGAGGAAGGCATCATTTACCATCAATCGCTAACATCTGGGACCCCTGCTTGAATATCACATCCGACTAAGAAAGAATCCACGAAATTAGGTTTCAATTCTCATTTTTTATCTTATCCATTTCTTCAGACTTTTTAATTTTGGCATTTACATTAGAGCAATGGAGAATGTAAGGAATGCCATATTCTTAAAATTAATATATTTGTGTAAGAAATTAGGTTTCAATTCTCATTTTTCACTTATCCATTTCTTCTGACTTTTTAATTTTGGCATTTAAATTAGTGCAATGGAGAATGTAAGGAATGCCGCATTCTTAAATTAATATATTTGAGTAATACTTTCCGATCCATATTTCCAGTGTGAGGAATGATTTAGATCAATAGATTCAGTTATTTTTTTTAATTGCATTTAGTTTTTCTGAATTTATATGTGATGTTCGTTCAGATCAATACTTTAAAGTAGCAATGTAGAATGCAATGAATGAAGTACTTTTAAAATCAATATATTCCACTATTGCTATCTATTTCAGATCCATGTTTTCTATGAGAGCATGTAATACTTTAGCCCATTAGATTCTTTAATATGTAGTGTTTTGCCATTTCCTATATATTGCTCCTAAAATATATTATAGATTGCATTTGTTTCTTATAATCTGCAGATTGCAAAGTTAAATCAATTATCAAACATTTTCACATAAACACCATCAGCCTACTTCTACCGTCTCCCGCTCTGCGTTCCAGTCAGTTCCCAAAGTGCTTTTTCTTCCCCATGCCGCATTCTAGAGTGGTGTTCGAGCGTCTTTTAAGTCGTTCGAGGTAGGCTTCAGCAAAGTTTCTGCTTCCACGGGTCAGCCTCAATTCCCGCTCTGCTGAACATCCTCCTTTTCTTTATTCACCAACCATGCATGGATTCCACTTGCGATTGATTCCTACACGTAGCGCTAGATTTGCAACATTCACTATGATATATTGGTTTCACTTCTGCCTACGCAAATGAAGTTTAAGTATGAATAATTTTATTTCTTTGTTTCATACTAGATGCATTTTTAGCAGATATATTTCTATGTCGTAGATGAATGCACATTTTGATTATGTAAAATGTTTTGTGAAATGTATAGGCGCAGCCCTATTCCGTTGGATCAAGTTGTTCCTGATGGTTTATAACGTACATGAAAATTAAAAAATTTATGCTGCCTCTAGATGAATTTTGTTATTTTACTTTGTATGTGCTTCTCTCACATGAATTTCTAGGCCTTCTCATTATTACATATCGCATTGACCATTACTTGATGACTATATTAAATATCTTAACAATATCAAAGTCTGTTTTTAGTGGCCAAGACACCAATTCTCAATTTTAGGGAATGTTATACCTCTGCTTTTGTGTTGTTTTTGACTCTTCAATTAATTTGAAAGCTACATTTCTACGCTCTTCTTATAATCTGCAAAAGTTTGTTACATTAAAATCGAAGAACTCCTCAGTATATTAAACATCTTAACACTATATCAAAGTCTGTTTTTAGTGGCCAAGACACCAATTTTCAATTTTAGGGAATGTTATACCTCTGCTTTTGTGTTGTTTTTTACTCTTCAATTAATTTGAAAGCTACATTTCTCCGCTCTTCTTATAACCTGCAAAAGTTTGTTACATTAAAATCGAAGAACTCCTCAGTCGAGAGCAATATTCAAATAATTGTACGACATATTATTGTAAGAAATATCGTAAATCATAATTCCCTTCCATTAGGCTCCACAATTTAACCCATCTCCACAAAAACTTCCTATCACCTGCATATAGAGAATCTCTTTACTCATTAAGCACGGGCAACTCATCATTAAAAAATATTCAGCTCATGTAGGCAATGGAAGAAATGGAATGCAATGGGTTTTGCTAGAAGTAAGCGTAGGCGGCATGACAGGTATCGGGGGGCATACTTCGATTGCAAGAGGTGACGCCCGTCTTCGTCTTCAGGTGGTGGAAACAAGCTTCGGTTGCAGGTGGCGATAGGAGGTTTCACATGAGAGTTTGCTTCCATTTGAGGAGTCGAAGTAGGAATTGTTAGTGAGGTGATATTCCACGGAGAAGCACCTGGGAGAGTGATGTAGAACAGGGAAAACCGAATTTGATCATTGAAATTAATTCAAAACAAAGAAAATAAAGTGATTGCTCACTAATAACAATTCAAAACAAAGAAAATGAAGCAAAGTTAAGGTGATGAGTTCTAACCCAACCCGTTGAAGGCCCTATGTCATGCCATAGCATGAAGTTTTACTTGTTGGAACCAATATGATGGTGCTTCAACTCGCGTTTGGGACTAAGCATGCAATCTCTATTGAATCTATGTGAGGAGAGGGCAGTATAAGACAGAAGGAATTTAATCTCTGTGAAGGCATTTTATCAAGCGTATAATGGCTGTAAAAGTTTTTGATTTTTGCATAATTAACAGAGAGATCATTTAATCATAATGTCTGAATAAAGAGTTCTATTCACATGATGGAACTAATCATAATTGTTGAAATAGGCGTGTTGTGGTGACAACATTCTGGTAGATCTGGGTCTTGCGGGGTCTGTCGCCCCAAATTAGGAGCAATAATCTATAGTCAAGATTATCAAAAGAATAATTTATTGTTAGGAAACTCTGGTATAGTTTACTTGATAGTAATAATCTAAAGGATATTGAAGCAGAGAGTAGGAGAATAGAGGGACCTTCTATAGAAACGAACATGAAGCAATGCTAAAGCGTTGCAAGCCTTCAGTAGCGGTCGAGATTGTGCACCGGACAATCAGAAGTTGCATCGACAAGAAGTGTTCATGACACTGAGCAAGACTCGGCGACAACAAGCAGGGTTCGGCCCAACCACCATGATGGGAAATCAACAAAGATTAGTGAAAGAATGAAGAGAAAGGTCTGAGTGGGTCATTGAAAGTGAAATAGCGGTTCACTGAGAGGTAGCTCTTAGGATCGGGTGGAGTATTCATTGAGATGAAGGTAATTTTGCTTATTCATCGGAGGTTGTGTTCATCGAAGGCATGCGACAACATGCAGACTTTGGTTGTAGGTGGCGGTAGAGAAGAGTTCGGTTGCTGCTGGCGGCGGTATGTCGATAAAATGAAGACAAATTATGGCTAGAATCTCATCATAAGAAATCTAAAAATGAAATTTCTCTTGAAAAACAATTGAGTTACCTACTTACCTTGATGTGGATCAGTAGAGGGCCGATCAGTTGATCGGTCAATCACTCATGTGAGATGGTTTATATCAGTGAAGAATCTGATTTGGAGTATGTATGAATGTGTAGGTCATGTATGTGTGTTCTTAACACACACATGATCACATCCATACATGTTAACACCTACACGTTCATCCTAATCAAGAAAAAGTAGGACTATCATAAACACACACATAAACACATCCACAGAAACACATCCACATAAACACACACACATTCACACGTGTTAACACCTACACATTCACACATCCATCCACTCATCCATATTCTGGCTCTAAATGAAATTTCTGTTGAATCCATATACATGTAAACTCATGTATCTTGTTTTACTATATAGGTCGGTAAAGAAAATTTGAGAAGGCAGCAATGGCGGATCAGGCCTTGGAGGGGAGCCAGCCGGTTGATCTTTCCAAGCATCCTTCCGGTATTGTTCCCACGCTGCAGTAAGTTCCTCACGCCCTTCTTTTGGATGTGGTGTTGGATCTGAGAAAAGTGCCATATAAAATCAGATAACAGACTCTTATAAGTGAGGGTCAGTACCATCCATCATCGTTTTCTTCTTTCCTGTAGTGTCCGTTGGTCCATTCAACCAAACTTAGCGCAGCTGACTCCATATTTGCTATGTTTAGTTAGAGATTACCCACAAGTTTGTTTTAGATTTCTACTTATAAGTCCATGGATCATAATAATATTGATTTTGGTCAACTCTAGGTATGGTCTTCCTGTATAGTAGACTGTTATGATATGTAGTTAGAAGTAACACCTTGATTTTGCTTAGGTCCATGCTATTATAGATATAACAATCTTGTAGTATCAAACAAGCATTGTTAAGAATTTGGCACTAGTATCCCATATTTTCTATCTTTGTTTGCCTCCTTGACCGAGTAAATCAATAGAAGTGAGTTGAGTGTTGAGAATATAGTTTTAAATAAGTCTACTTATGTAGTTCTGAACTTAATATATATTATGAGCCCTCCACCCACAAGCAATTGGTTTTGGGTTATATGCTTAGGTTCTAATATGGTATTAGAGCGGTCTCGGCCCAAAGCCTTACTATTTTATCACCTTATTAAAATAAATAAATTCGCATGTTAGAGGTTGAAGATTGTATAAGTGAGAGATGTGTTGTAAATATAGTCCTACGACAGAAAACTCATGTATCATTGTGAGCTTATTATAGGTCACAGGGCCCTTCGCCTACAATCAATTAATTTTAGGGTGGATGTTTAGGTTTTAACATAAAAGTAATAATTTTTTTGTTGGACAGATGGAAAAAAAGTTATGTCGTATAATATTGGCTCTGGTTTTGCTAGTGATTAAAGGCCAATACAATATGGAAGATGCTATATGCAATGCTCATATTCACTGAGTTGAAAATAATATGTTTCTTATCTTCTGGTTGAATTTACAGGAATATTGTTTCAACTGTTAATCTGGACTGCAAGCTTGATCTTAAAGCAATTGCCTTACAAGCACGAAATGCTGAGTACAACCCCAAGGTATGGGTGCTTGCTTTTATGTTTTTAACTTTTTGTTTAACTCACTAGTTAAATTAGTTTGGCTTCCTTCTACTATAATAAAGTTTGTTTATGTATGATTTGGAGTTATTTTTATTTTTATCAACCTTATTGGTGAAAGGTACATTATTTTGAGATTTGTCTTCATGTATACGCTATTTTCTTATTGATGCATATAATTTGTGCTTTATGTTAGTAACTTAAATAGGATCATATTTAATGCAATTCTAATTGCACTAGATAATTCTCTGATACTAAAACTAGATGCCCGAATCACTTGGAAAGCAATAATTCAAAAAAGTAAATCAATTTAACAACGAATAAATCAAGACGGATGAAGTTTTTTTAGTAATGTCAGTGAATCAATACCTACTGTAAAAAAATAGTATATGTAAATGGAAATATGAACAGCAATGTAAATAACACATTAAAAAAATATCAATCCATTATGATTATAGAATCACAAAAATCTCTCTAAAAAAATAAGCAGATGCTGGTTATACTCGTTTAAGGAGAAATTTGTTATGGCCTTGAGCGCGGGCCTAGTTATTTATTGTTTTCTTTATTGTCGTCTTTAGTTGTTAGAGATTAGGTGTTATCATTATTGTTTCTTTAATTTGTATTGTTTTTTGTATGTTGAAACTTGTAAGCCTATCTAAAGGCATATGTTGTATGAAATGGGTATGAAAGAAGTCAATCTAATTCTCTTGTCTTTGAATGAGATTGTGGTAGTTCTCTCTCTCTTGAGCACGCCCCGCTTAGGCAAACGTGGTTTCGGCTCCGTTGTTTTTATAATTTTTTCAATTTGTCGAATTTCCTTAGCTTTGTATTCAATGTCCCTCCTAATTTCATTTCTTGAAGGTGTAAGACCCCCCCTTCGGATCTAGGCACGACCAGTGGATCTTATCGCACACCACTGCCAATCCACATCAAAGAAGGGAATAACGGAAGAGTAGAGGTATGAATGTCCGACGAAGGGAATAACCGACGATGGTGTTAAGCGAACAACCATCACACCCGAACCAGGGTACACTATGAACAATAACGAAAGAAGTACTAACAAAAGACTAGTAGCCACGTAGTAGAGCACATAAATATATGAATAATAAAGACAAGACAGAAATAGCCACAACAACGACACGATTGCCCCACAGTCCAAGTACAACAGTTTATAGAAAATCCGGGGGCTCACAAGTAACATGCCAAGTTTGATGAAAGATGATATATAAGTGCAGTAAATATGTAAATCTAATGAGCTAACTATCTGACTAATGATGTTGCTAAGGGTAGCAACGATCATCATCATGCCTTCTATCTCCACGTCGAGTCCATGTCATAGCTCTAGAAACACCCACAGTTGCGTTGCCATCGGCGGAGTCTCCGCCTAAAATGATAAGCATGGACGCATCAGTCAAACTAGACTGAGTGGTTCTTCCTGCTCCCCCCAAAGCCCTAACGCTCAAGGGAGGAAAATACCACGCCGCAGGAAGTGACAAATGGTATAATATGCAAGTATAGCAGACGAGTATATGTACGATAATAATATAAGTACCACTAGCAGACTATTATATATGAGCAAATAGACTAACCAGGGTATAGTAAGAAAATGAAGGTACAATTAGTAGACTATCAAGTATATGCGCATAATAAATTGAACAGTGATTAAAACCTACTGTTTTGAACATAGCGGTGTCCACACTCATGCACCCAACGATGCTAAGCTAATACAATAAAGAAACGTGTTATCATCTGAGAGCAGTACTAGTAAAAGAATAAACCATACTGAGATTAACATCATCATCACAAATGCACATGAAATCTATGACGACATACACTTAACAAACACGCAGTGTCGAGACGCAAGCACTCGCAAAATCAAGTACAAACTAACGACTGTGACACTTATTCGTGGGGTAACTAAGCCCACAGGCACCACCGTCGTGGCCAAACGGTGGTAGTGACACGTGCTGACCACTTCTAGGGTATTTAAGCACAATCATCCCTAGGCCTTACGTACGGCTGTCCGAGCCCGTACTCAGTCTTCGCCCATACTGGCGGAACAAACAAAAGAACCGAGACATAGCTCAGGTCGAACTCCAGATGGCTAACACCTACACAAACAACAAACTAGGCTAGGGTGCACATTGTTGTTCGACCATGACGCTATCCTAGAGTTGCTGTACTAACCCTCCGGAGTGTGCCACCAACAGAGCCAACGACCCGCCACATACATTCACACACAGTATCTTTTCATACAAGCAGAGTTACATACAATGTATGACACCAACTAGGGGAGGCGAAAAATACGCTACTCTACCCAACATCAACCCTAAACAATTCTCGCCTCCGCCAAACCATAAAATCCCTCTAAATGGATTATTGTTTAATATATATTTTTAGGTGCGAGAGCGCATCCAATAGGGGACCTAAACTCATTCCTGACCCTAGTATAGGATTTGGGTTAGCCGCCTCATATGGTTGGCGGCGCTGCCATGATTTAACAGACATCCTGTCGCGATAATTATCTCGAAGTGGGTAACGTTAACGGCGTATGTACAGGTATACTACCCTAAGTAGACCAGGTATTTCACAGACTGAGAATCTTCACCGTCAAAGGACTTCGTTGAAAGCTCCACTGCTTATTCTCATCATCGTCTAGATTCTTGATGGAAGCTCCACTGTTTATTCCCATCATGGTCGAAAGTCTTCGTTGCAGCTCCACTGCTTATTTCATCGCACGTTTTATGTGGTTTTCATTACGAGATTCACCGTCGATCTCACCACACAATTTAACATTAAATCTCGACGTGCGAGCGTTGTTAATATTACTTGTCGTCGAGTGTGTTAATATTACTTGTCGTCGAGTGTGTTAATATTACCATCGATCTCACCACACAAATTAACATTAAATCTCGAGTGCGCGTCAATATTACTTGTCGTCGACATCGCGTGCATAATATTTATTTACCCTCGCGCGCATAGATTTATTTATCGACGCGCGCATAAATTTATTTATCGTCGCGCGCATAAATATTTATTAACCGACGCGCGCATAAATATTTATTTACTGTCGTGCGCATAAGTGTTTATTTACAGACGCGCGCATAAATATTTATTAACCGGCGCGCATATAAATATTTATTTACTGTCGCGCGCATAAGTATTTATTTACCGACGCGCGCATAAATTTATTTATCGTTGCACGCATAAATCTTTATTAACCGCGTGCGCATAAATATTTATTTATTGTCGCGCGCATAAGCATTTATTTACCGACGCGCGATCGTCGTTGTTTCAACCGCGCGCGCATAAATATAATTTTCTGCTGCGCGATCGTCGTTGTTTCGACCGCGCGCGCAATAATATTTATTCATCGCCGTGTCGCACCCCGAGACTCGCAGAGAGGGGTCGCAAGGACCCACTCAAAATGATCCGCGGATACGCCAAGCACGACTACGCCTGTGTGTCCACGGGGCCTTTGCGAGAAGGTTTCTACAATTGAAAACCTAAGATCTATGCGGAGGGAGGAGTCGAGGAAGAACGCACCAGGTGTCCAAGCATGCTACGCAATAGCCGCGTATGCGGCATTTGTCCGTTGTTCCCGGCCATGGTCGTATCTCGCCGATCCGAACCTCGTTGAACATTGCCGAAGAGGGTGTCGAACGCTTTCAGTATGTTGTTTTCCGCATTGGACGTGTAGCTCGCCGAAATTGCGTAAGAGGAGGCCGGAAACAAACTTTGTCGGAGTTCGGATTTTGAGGGAATAGTCGTCCGCTATGGAGGAAAACGGCGGCTTGGAGAGCCAATCCATGGAGGAAGGGGCTGCTCGAATTTGGAGGGAATAGTCGGCCTCTATGGAGGAGAACGACGACTTGCAGAGCCGATCCATGGAGGAAGGGGCTGCTCAGATTTGGAGGGAATAGTCGGCTGCTATGGAGGAGAACATCGGCTTGGAGAGCCGATCCATGGAGGAAGGGGCTGCTCGGCCATTTGGAGATCTGCTCGGGGAGGAAATGGTCGGAGCTTGGAGGATTGGAGCTCGATTTGGAGAGGGCTCGCCGGATCTTGAATCGCCGGCCGGAGTTGGAGCTTCACGGGAGCTTGGAGGAGGGGAGCACGGTTTGGTTGCTGGAGGTCGTGAGCCTCGCCGGAAAAATGAGAAAGAGGGATCTCGGCTAGTGGAGTAGCCGGAGCCGCTGAGAGAGAGAGAGGGAGGGAGGGGAAGACGACGGGCTGAAATCGGGTGAAGTAAGTTTTCCTAACCTAAGTTTTATGTGTATATATATAAGTTATAATAATAATATTATTATTAATATTTAAACATTTGTACAGCGCCTTAGAGGACTCGAAGTTTGTCCCTGAAGAACTCATTTCGACTGTCTCGTCGATACGCACCTATCGAAATGAGTCGCGATCAATTTCGAGTTCGTTTGCTCATGTTATGCTCTCCGGGGCGTTTGCGGCCTAATTTACTTACACATCAAAAACTGCTCAAATAACGTCGGAATCGCGAACGGACGACTCTGTTGGACTCGTATTGTTGTTGCGAGCCTAACGAAATTGACTGAGGTAAATTCCGAATCCGTTTGTTCAATTTCCACTTCTTTGGTAAATACGCTATTTGCAAACCACATTATAATTTCGCCAATTCGTTTGCTCGATATCACCTTTTTGGATAATTTCGTTACTTGAACTCTACTCATCAGAATGGAGCGAGGACAGTTTAGTTGAACTCGTATAGGCTTCACGAGTCTAACAAAACGGACTAAGGTGAATTCTGAGGCCGTTTGCTCGATATCACCTTTTCAGATAATTTCGTTACTCGAACTCGCGTCCACGTTATAGTTTCTCCGATACTTGTTGGAATGGAGCATGGATAGTTTCGTCGATCTCATATAGGTTGTATGAGTCTAACAAAACTGACTGAGTTCGATTCTGAGGTCATTTGCTCAAAAGTTATATTTGAGGCGTCGCGGAGCTCGAGGCGACTGTTTTGGTCAACTTCATATACATGCATCGAATGCAACGAAACGAACGTTGTTGAATTCATATTGGTCTTACGAGTGTAACATCACTGACCAGAGTCTATTCTGAACTCATTTGCTCAAAAAGCTTGTTTTGGCTATTGTAACTCAAAATTCGAAGTAAACCAATTACAATTAGTTCACCAGACCAACAAGGTCACTCTGGTCCCGAATAGACTCGCCAAAAGAGGTTAACTGAACCGGTTAGGTCCCCTAGGTGGCTCAATTGTTCGGGTCAGAATTTTGGGATGTTACAGAAGGTTCCTACATGTCGATATGGATAGAGCAAGCTATGAGATTCTGTTGAGAAGAAGAGGTCTGCCATAGAGTTGAACAATGAACAAAGTGTTTTGAATGAAAATAGAGAATAGTGCAAAATTTCTATCTTCTCAATGGAACTACGCCATATCAAAGTTCCACGGGAACCATGATTGAGTGGTACTACCTCGCTAAATTGATCCGACAAACACTGAGAAATACGGAATATGCAATTGATCTGTGTGATGTTACACTTATGATTCTTCAAGAATTACAGAAGAACTCAAATTTCTTGATCTGGTAGAGGGGGCAAAGAAGAAATTTGATTTTGAGCCATGGAGAGGGGATTACCTCAGGGATTCTTCATTGCAATTTAGGTTGGTCCTGTGGTACCCTCTGTTTCTTCTGGGGCTGAGATTTAGGGTGGGAGATGATCTTGTTGCCACTTGCCGCCGGTCACCGTGAGTTGGAGTTCTTGAAGCTGAGCCATGCATCTCTACCCCTTTTGTGGAAGATAGTGACGAAATTGTAAATAATTTTGTAAATTATGGAAGGCAAATGAGAGGATTGGTAGAGGCCACAAAACGTTGATTACTTTTTGTACTATTTCCTTGGAGGGAATTAGATTGGCAAAAGTTTTCATCCTGTTTATGCTGGTGATTTCAAAGAATATTCTTGGAGGGATCCGCCTACAGAGGACTGTTTGCAGCGTTGTGGTCTTGTGGATATCGAAACATCGTCGGGTCCGTCGACTTTGGGCTTCGTTGTGAGGGAAGATACCCTCGAGTATGGAAAGCTTGGACGTCTAGGAAGCACGGGTATCGGGTACGATACGTGTCCGGTACAGTAAAATTTAAAAAAACTAGGATAGGGGTGGTTGGATACGTTATAATAAATATATATAATTTACGTGCGCAATGAATAAATTTAGCAGAGGTAGATTAACTGGAAACATTAACATCATCCATTAACAATAACTGGACAGTATTGAAATTTTGTAAACATCACCCATTAATTGGAAACATAAACTGGTGAGTGCGGATGCCAGATGACCAGAAGACTTAAAGTTAAATATGTCTTTATGCCGGTTGATTTGAAGGAGAGACGAAGAAGAGGTGCAGAAGAGCCGCAATTAGCATGTAAATGTAATAGCAATTAAGAAGAGGAGGAGGTGAAGAAGGAGATGTTGCTTACTCATAGTCAAAGATCGATCGACGGAGAAAGATGAAACTGCTGCCTGTCTCAACGACGAGCGAAAAATCTGCCGCCTGGATCGACGACGAACGAAACTGTGCGCGACGGGAATGCAAGAAGAAGAATATGCGGGATCTCCTTTCTGTGTGTGACGGGAATGGAAGAAGCAACAACTTACACCTGTGGAGGATCTCCTTCCTATGCGTGACAGGAACGGAAGAAGATGAAGCTGCGCCTTGCGGGATCTCCTTTCTGTGCGCGACGGGAAGGGAAGCTGTGGGATATCCTACGGCTTAGTGCAGACGAGCGTATAACGGCATCCGGTACGCGTACCCGTACCGGAAGCGTACCCGGTACGGGTACACGACTTATTTTGCTGTATTCATGCAAGCTAGTTAGACGGAGGTTGATCGGAGGAGGTTGCTGGAGAAGGCATTGATGTACAAGATAGGAGAAGTCGGACTGAGCAGAAGATCATTGACGCGTCGGTTTGTTAACGATGAGAATGATAATATGTCGATGCCATATGTGGAATCGTGGTTTAGGCGGGCGGGAGTAGGGACGCCGAATCCCTGGGGTACTAATTTAATAGTGTGGGATTAAATTGATAAAAATTGGGTTGCTTAAATTTTTTTTGATGGCGTTAGTGAACAAATAGGCATATTGCCTTATAATATAGTATACATATACATATATACATACATATATATATATACATATATATACATACATATATATATATATACAATTCGCTCTTTGCTCAAGAGATTAAAATATTGGAGTGATCCTAATCTCAAACATGGGCATGATCCTAATTGAGGACATCATAGTGAATACACATACTTATCATTAAAAAAACAAATTAATCAAATGTGTAAGCACATAAAATAAAATATATGAACAAATGAAATAAATAAACAAGCGATTGTCAGAAAATATATTATCACATGTGTCTACCGTAAGATTGAAAAATGGAATCAATAGATCTTATGGCATACTAAAGAAATGGGAAATCCTAGGGACTGTTATTTGCTTCAAAATATGTGCAAAGTTTCTTCTTTTATTTCACAAAAAACTAGTGTAAATCTATTTCTTCCATGAAACCTTCCTAAAATAAGTATCATTTGGTTTTATCAACTACATATATATATGGCCATTTACCGGGACCTCCCCTCTAACTTTGCTAAATTACTGAGAGCACCCTTTTTATTTTCGAAATTACAAAAAACTCCCCTATAAGTTAGCATAATTACAAAAAATTCCCTTGAAGTTTTAATTTCATTACAAAAAACCCCATCCGTGATACAATTTCATTACAAAAAAACCCATAATTTTTGTTCATGATGTTATGAAATTAAAAGTTCAGGGGAGGTTTTTGTAATTTCGAAAATAAGAGAGGTGCTCTCAGTAATTATGCTAACTTACAGGGGAGGTACGTGTAATTATTTCTATATATATATATTAATAATGTCAGTAAATACTTCTGTTTGGAATTAATGTTTTGGAATAAAAGGTTCAAGATACGTATGTATTCAATCGGGCATATTTATGACTAATTCCTTTTGGAAATTTTCACATTGCTGTCAAGAAAATTGTTCTGCATTTATTACCTTTTATTTTCTGATCAACTTGATTGAATGCACCTGGGATCTTTTGTTTTGTATGCTAATTATACTCGTTTGTTGTAGCGTTTTGCTGCAGTTATAATGAGAATAAGAGATCCCAAAACCACCGCATTGATATTCGCATCAGGCAAGATGGTAAAGTTTTCTAGATAAACACTCATGCCTTCTTTTTTGATATGCAATATTCTACTTATGTTACTTCATACTTGATATGATGCTTAATCTACTGGGGGCATGCTTATGTTAGCTGTGTTGTGTTTTTTTTTTGCTTCTTATTGTTGTGTTTTTTGTTTAATTTTTCAAAAGTTGTTTTGGTTTATATATAGGCTGAGTTTACTATTTTGCTCACGCTCCTTCTCTATGACTTTGTCTTATGAGCATGTGGATTGAGTTATGGAACTTATATTTATGTGTGATTATGATGATTTATTTCATGTAGCGCAACAAAAACACAACATGAATACGATTGCACCAAGCAGAGCCTTAAACATACATTATAGGTTCATTTCCTATAGAGTGATAAACATTTTTTGTAGTTTTGCTTACTATAGAATGATTTTCAATTTGATGCATTTAATCAAGTCCTGAAATTCCTATGCGTGCATACTATTCGAAGTAGTGTTGATAACATAGTCCCACTTCGAGAACTCATGTTAGTCTTGTACACTCAATAAAAATCATGATCCCCTACCCTGCAACCAATCTTGATCCTGTACATTTAATATAGATCATGTTGAAGGATAATGTTCTAACAAAGTGTTAGAGCGGACTAGGCAATAACTACACTTCTAGGTCACCCAATTAAAAAAAAATCTTGTATTAGAGGCTAAAGACTTTATGCATGCTGGGGCATTGCTGAGAATAGATTCTCACATTGGGGATCTCATTTAACCTTGTGCATTTAATATAGATCTTGATCTTCTCCACCTTTGAACAAAGTTTTAGGTAGAATGCATAGATTCTAACATCTGTAAAAGAAAAGTCTCATCTAGATGTAATATTGGAACTTCCCATTTTGCCTAGACATTAAACCAATAGATAACATTAGTATTTGAAATCATCTGGAAAAACCATTTCAAAAACAAAACCTTCTATAAATTGAATTTAAGAGGTATTTTGTGCTAGTAATACCGCCTCTTGTTTATCTATACTATTATAAAAAAGCAAAAGATCATGTTGGTGTGACACCATGAGTTCTGTGATTGCTTTATAACCATTATTATGTTTTTAAACTAAAATAAAATCGAAGAACATAAATTAAACTATATTAAATATAAACATTAAAATAATAAGTTCACAAACGGGAGGGGACTTTGTGCGGGAGGGGACTTTGTGACAGTCAAAGGCGCCGCCTCCAGACTGTACGGCAGCCATCTAGTGTGCCGCTGCTTGCTTGAGTACTTTTAATGTCAGATATTGGGCATATGAGATTTCCGTCGCGCTTGCGCCCCCGGGCACGTGTTTTCAGGGGGGAGCATAAAAGTTGAGCACGTGTTTTCAGGGGGGGACATAAAAGTTGGGCACGTGTTTTCACGGGGGGACATAAAAGTTGGCACCACAATCCAGAGTTGTCTTTTATACAGTAGGATGTAGTGATGAGATTGATGATTTCACACCCAAAATGATGTTTTTATTTTTCATATAGTACAGATGAAAAAAAAAATATTGCAACTTGAATCGAAATATTTTCTGTGAAATATTTATTTTCAGATTTTATTGACTTGAACCATTGAGCTCTCCTATTTATAATATTATTCATATATTTAAAAGAATGCTAATATTTTTGTTCTAAACTTTAAGGTGTGCACCGGAGCTAAGAGTGAAATCCAGTCAAAACTTGCTGCTAGGAAGGTAAACAACTATCGTCAGTACCTGTGATCTATGGTCATTTAATAGAAGCCTTCAATCATTGTATTTGGCCTAGTAGGCAAATATGCGACTAAGGTTGCATAGATCTAGGCTCCGTTTGGCGCGGCAGTCCCGGTTACTATGAACCGTCGTTCGTGAACACCCGACCTCATCCACTTTATGTTCAAAACTAGTTTTCTTTTCTTGATGGCGGTCATAACCGTTGTCATGGCAAACATACATTCTATGACGGTGGCGTTTTTGTCCAAACTCACTGGAGCCAAAACACCACGCTAATCGGAGCTCTATTTTTATCTTTAAAGTTTGATCTCCGCTTTTGACCATTTAACATAAATTTCTGGGTTTTCAGTATGCTCGTATCATCCAGAAGCTTGGCTTCCCTGCCAAATTCAAGGTAATTACATGAGATTACACCTCTGCTAGTGATAATAATCTGTTTTTTTGTTGCATTTTATGTTCTTACTGTATTATTTCTTTGTTGAATTTAGGATTTTAAGATTCAAAACATTGTTGGGTCTTGTGATGTGAAGTTTCCCATAAGACTTGAGGGCTTGGCCTACTCTCACGGCGCTTTCTCCAGCGTAAGTTATAGTTTCTAGTTCTCTCTCTACCGTTTTCCTCTCTTATTTCATATTTTATAGTCTTTTGAATATATCCCTCCACTTCAATGGCTAATTGCTCGTCTTAAAATAGTATGAACCGGAACTGTTTCCTGGTCTGATTTATCGGATGAAACAGCCAAAAATTGTCCTTCTCATTTTCGTGTCAGGCAAGATTGTTCTTACTGGTGCGAAGGTAACTAAATTATTGATCGGAAATTATGCTCGGGATGGATTATTTCGCTTCGACTGATTTCTCTTCTCTTCTCACAGGTGAGAGATGAGACATACACCGCATTTGAGAATATATATCCTGTGCTGACTGAGTTCAGGAAAACCCAGCAATGGTATGCTTCCCCCTTCCTCACATACAAAATCATTAGATCAACAATATTGAAAACGAAAAAGCATAAAATGTTCCTATTGTTATGATTTTATGTATTAGGTTTTATGATAATTTAAAAATAAATAGTAGTTTTTAGTCTTGTTGTATATTACCAGAGATTAGCTTGAATGATAAACTGTATATAAATATTCCATTACTCATTAAAATTATAACAAATATAAAAAAAGAGCATCTTCGAGATTAAACTATCAAGTGATGAACTGATGTTAGGTTTTAATTAAATTATATAAGTGAGAACTAGTATATTCTTTATGTCATTTTAGATGAAGCAGCAATAGTTATAAAAATGTACAAAAATAGGGTGCATACGAACAGTGCCCCGGCGGCCACCGACAGTGCCCCGGCCGCGACAGTGTCCCGGTGCGACGACACTCCCGCCACTCGCAGTCCCCCGAGTGCAAGATTGCAGTCCCAAAGACATTGCGAGGGAGAGATTTTTAGTTGATTAAATAAAAAATAAAAAGATGAGAAGATGATTGAATGGAGTGCTAGGATTGCTTTGATGGTCCACACCATCACACCATAAGTGTACAACCCTGTATTCGCCGAGTGGGCCCCCGAGGCCCAAGATATTTTTACGCCCAATATTTCCAAAGGGCGCGACCCCGGGAGGAGGAGGGGTGAGCATTTGGAGGGAGTCGAGTCTGAGGGGCGCATCCCAGGACTGTTCCCTTGTGAGGGCGAGCCGGGAGGGCCGGGAGGCCTCCGGCTCGCCCAGAACCTTGTGGGGGCGAGCTGGGAGGGCCGGAAGGCCTCCGGCTCGCCCAGAGCCTTGTGGGGGCGAGCTGGGAGGGCCGGGAGGCCTCCGGCTCGCCCAGAGCCTTGTGGGGGCGAGCCGGGAGGCCCGGGAGGCCTCCGGCTCGCCCAGAGCCTTGTGGGGGCGAGCTGGGAGGGCCGGGAGGCCTCCGGCTCGCCCAGAGCCTTGTGGGAGCGAGCTGGGAGGGCCGGGAGGCCTCCGGCTCGCCCAGAGCCTTGTGGGGGCGAGCTGGGAGGGCCGGGAGGCCTCCGGCTCACCCAGAGCCTTGTGGGGGCGAGCTGGGAGGGCCGGGAGGCCTCCGGCTCGCCCAGAGCCTTGTGGGGGCGAGCTCCACTCACCCCTGCTCCCTAGTCCGGCAGCCAGGAGGGGTGTCTAAATGCACCCCAGCGAGACCTCACCAGGAGGGGTGTCTAAATGCACCCCAGCGAGACCTCACCAGGAGGGATGTCTAAACGCACCCCAACGTGGGGGCGAGCCGGGGAGGCCGGGAGGCCTCCGGCTCGCCCAGAGCCTTGTGGGGGCGAGCCGGGGAGGCCGGGAGGCCTCCGGCTCGCCCAGCTCCAAGCCGGGTAGGCGGTCTGCGTTTAGCGCCCAAGAGTAGCGGGATTTGGCTATTCGCAGTCCAATTTTGGTTATTCGCAGTCCAAGAGCAGCGGGATTTGGCTATTCGCAGTCCAGTTTTGGTTATTCGCAGTCCAAGAGCAGCGGGATTTGGCTATCTGCAGCCCAGTTCGAGGGCATTTTGGTAATCTGGCATCCCAGTTTTCGGCTATTTGCAGCCCAACTTCAGAAATCCTATAAATAGGACCAAGGGGGCACCATTTGGAGGGATCTCATTCTAGGCTAGCTCTCTCCCTCTCTCTCTCCCTCCCCAAGTCTCTCTAGGGGGTGAGGAGAGCCTCCAGTGGTGCCCAAGCTTAGTAGTGGCTTGGGAGGGGAAGTTCCTAGGGAACTTCCGGGTATGTGGCGGGACCTCCCCACTAAGCCCTTGGTTCAGTTCCTAGTTCCAACACCTTCAACCTAGAGCTCTCCCTTGGGACGAGTAAGGATTGGTCGCCCCTCGGCTAGCTGAGGGCCCCGAACTCCACTGAGACTAAGTCTTGTTCGCAAGTCTCGGTTTCAACACATGGTGTGGTGAGCGTAGAGTGTGACCAATTCAAGAAAGCCTCGAGCTGAGCTCCATGGACGGAGGTGGAGGAAGCTCCGACCCGGGTCACTCGCAGCCCCCGGTGGCTGGGGTGACGTTAGAGATGTTCGAAAACTTCAAGCGAGAGGTCCTGCAGACCTTTGAGGTTGCCTTCGCCATGATAGTCGGAGGCAGAAGAGGAGATGGTCCGGAGGTCCCACCCGAGCAGGTGGACGAGGGAACTCTCGGCCAACAGTCCAGGAAGGAAGTACCGGTGAGGGGGGAGTGGGGGGTGCCATACCCCCACTCGCCCATCCTCAAGGGGGCGAGCTCAGGAGGGGGGCGCCCTCCCAGCTCGCCCTGCCCCTTCAAGGGGGCGAGCTCTGGAGGGGGGTGCCCTCCCAGCTCGCCCCGGCTCTTCTAGCCCAGCCCCAAAGGGGGACGAGCGGGGAGGCATTCGGCCCCCACTCGCCCCACCCCAAAAGGAGTCAAAACGTTGGTGGACGAGGCCACCCGGGGGAGCGGCTACCCAATAACCCGGCGAGCACAGGGGTTACCATTTTGACTCCGCGAGAGCAAGGAGGGGGAGGCTTCAAAAGGAAAAGATCCAACCTCCCGAGGTGGATGCAGGGGGAGAGGACACCTCCCCCACCGCCCCGGCAGGCTAGGGCGATCGGCCAAGGAAGAAGAAAGAACCGCTCGGGAGGAAGAAGGGGCATCCGAGCAGAGTTGCCTTACTGTGACTTCCATCAGGAGGAGGGTCACGCGACATGCACCTGCCCCGAGTTCTTGGAGATGAAGGAGGCAAGGGGCCAGAAGCCGCAGCGTCAACAACCAGAGGAGGTCGAGGAGGACCGTGCCTGGGAGTAGAAGCCCGAGTCTCGGTCCCCGTGCTTAGTTTTGTTTCTTTGAGTCCATGTAGTAGGATGAAGCGTTTCCGTACTTGGTTTTCTTGCATGTAACCAGCTGACTAATGTAATAAAAGTTTTGTTTTTCGAGATATTTTTCCCCTCGGATGGTTCCGCTAGCCGGGCTCTCTCTAGCCGGCAGGGCAGGTTGACCTCCCAGGGAGGGTAAATATTTTTCCCCTCGGATGGTTCCGCTAGCCGGGCTCTCACTAGCTGGCAGGGTAGGTTGACCTCCCAGGGAGGGTAAATATTTTTCTCCTCGGATGGTTCCGCTAGCCGGGCTCTCACTAACCGGCAGGGCAGGTTGACCTCCCAGGGAGGGTAAATATTTTTCCCCTCGGATGGTTCCGCTAGCCGGGCTCTCGCTAGCCGGGCTCTCGCTAGCCGGGCTCTCGCTAGCCGGCAGGACAGGTTGACCTCCCAGGGAGGGTAAGCGATTAAGGCCCCGAGCAAAGACCGCTGACCAGACTCCCATCTAGCTGGCAGGACAGGAGATTCACTCGGCGACCGCTGACCAGGCTCCCATCTAGCTGGCAGTACAGGAGATTCACTCGGTGAGGCAGTTGATTCATATTGGTTAAGGCCCCGAGCAGAGACCGCTGACCAGGCTCCCATCTAGCTGGCAGGACAGGAGATTCGCTCGGCGAGGCAGGAGGTTCATATTGGTTAAGGCCCCGAACAGAGACCGCTGACCAGGCTCCCATCTAGCTGGCAGGACAGGAGATTCACTCGGCGAGGCAGGAGGTTCATATTGGTTAAGGCCCCGAGCAGAGACTGCTGACCAGGCTCCCATCTAGCTGGCAGGACAGGAGATTCACTCGGTGAGGCAGGTGATTCATATTGGTTAAGGCCCCGAGCAGAGACCGCTGACCAGGCTCCCATCTAGCTGGCAGGACAGGAGATTCACTCGGCGAGGCAGGAGGTTCATATTGGTTAAGGCCCCGAGCAGAGACCGCTGACCAGGCTCCCATCTAGCTGGCAGGACATGAGATTCACTCGGTGAGGCAGGTGATTCATATTGGTTAAGGCCCCGAGCAGAGACCGCTGACCAGGCTCCCATCTAGCTGGCAGGACAGGAGATTCACTCGGCGAGGCAGGAGGTTCATATTGGTTAAGGCCCCGAGCAGAGACCGCTGACCAGGCTTCCATCTAGCTGGCAGGACAGGAGATTCACTCGGTGAGGCAGGTGATTCATATTGGTTAAAGTCCCGATGCTGGCCCGCTGACCAGGCTCGCATCAAGCTGGCAGGTCCGAGGATCGCTCGGTGGCAGGAAAGTCCCAAGTACTTAGTCCCCATGCTGACCTGCTGACCGGGCTCCCACCTAGCTGGCAGGGTCAGGAACCGCTCAGTGGCCGAAAATTCTCTTAAGTATTTTTCCCCCCGAGGTGGCTCCGCTAGCCGGGCTCTCACTAGCCGGCAGGGTAGGAAGGCCTCTCGGGGAGGCTAAGTGTTTTTCCCCCGAGGTGGCTCCACTAGCCGGGCTCTCACTAGCCGGCAGGGTAGGAAGGCCTCTCGGGGAGGCTGTGTTTTTCCCCGAGGTGGCTCAGCTAGCCGGGCTCTCGCTAGCCGACAAGGTTGGGGGACCTCTCGGGGAGGCGCTGTGGCTTTTCCAAGATATCACCAATAACCGGATTCCCAGCGACACTCGTCGAATATGCAGGGTTGGACATTTCTTTCCGAGCGTGAGTCACGCTCGAAAAGAGCGGGGATTGTGTACAATCCTGTATTCGCCGAGTGGGCCCCCGAGGCCCAAGATATTTTTACGCCCAATATTTCCAAAGGGCGCGACCCCGGGACGAGGAGGGGTGAGCATTTGGAGGGAGTCGAGTCTGAGGGGCGCATTCCAGGATTGTTCCCTTGTGAGGGCGAGCCGGGAGGGCCGGGAGGCCTCCGGCACGCCCAGAACCTTGTGGCGGCGAGCTGGGAGGGCCGGGAGGCCTCCGGCTCGCCCAGAGCCTTGTGGGGGCGAGCTGGGAGGGCCGGGAGGCCTCCGGCTCGCCCAGAGCCTTGTGGGGGCGAGCTCCACTCGCCCATGCTCCCTAGTCCGGCAGCCAGGAGGGGTGTCTAAATGCACCCCAGCGAGACCTCGCCAGGAGGGGTGTCTAAATGCACCCCAGCGAGACCTCACCAGGAGGGATGTCTAAACGCACCCCAACGTGGGGGCGAGCCGGGGAGGCCGGGAGGCCTCCGGCTCGCCCAGCTCCAAGCCGGGTAGTCGGTCTGCGTTTAGCGCCCAAGAGTAGCGGGATTTGGCTATTCACAGTCCAGTTTTGGTTATTCGCAGTCCAAGAGCAGCGGGATTTGGCTATTTGCAGTCCAGTTTTGGTTATTCGCAGTCCAAGAGCAGTGGGATTTGGCTATCTGCAGCCCAGTTCGAGGGTATTTTGGTAATCTGGCATCTCAGTTTTCGGCTATTTGCAGCCCAACTTCAGAAATCCTATAAATAGGACCAAGGGGGCACCATTTGGAGGGATCTCATTCTAGGCTAGCTCTCTCTCTCTCTCTCTCCCTCCCCAAGTCTCTCTAGGGGGTGAGGAGAGCCTCCAGTGGTGCCCAAGCTTAGTAGTGGCTTGGGAGGGGAAGTTCCTAGGGAACTTCTGGGTATGTGGGGGACCTCCCCACTAAGCCCTTGGTCCAGTTCCTAGTTCCAACACCTTCAACCTAGAGCTCTCCCTTGGGACGAGTAAGGATTGGTCGCCCCTCGGCTAGCTGAGGGCCCCGGACTCCACTGAGACTAAGTCTTGTTCGCAAGTCTCGGTTTCAACAATAAGGGGATATCTTTATATGTTAGTATAGATACAGTCTATATATCCGTTCATCTCCCACAAAGGTGAAATGTGGGCAAACCTTACCTTGCATTGTTGCAAGAGGCTGCTTCCAAGACTCGAATCCGTGACCTCAAGGTCACACGGCAACACCTCAACCTGTGCGCCAAGGCTCCCCTTCATCTCCCACCAAAAGAATAAAAAAATAAAAAAATATTTGTTTTGATGGAACTTCTTTCATATATATTATCTTAGACTTATTTATATCTCTCCCTCCTTCCCTTGCTATAAATGTGTAGTCAGCATTGCATAATTGAATGGGAATAAGCCCATTCAATCTTGGTTTATTTTTTTTAATGTAATTTTGATTTCTGGGCTATCATGGTTTACACAATCTAATTTGAATGCTTGAATGTAATTTTTTTTTTATCATGGTGAACACAATCTTAATTGGTTAGAGGGGTAAAATTATAATTTATATTTATAAAAAGATTTAATAATTAATTTCTAAGTTTAATGCTATAATTTGTGTTATATTTATGTAAATGTTAAAGAAAATAATGGTATCGCCCCTTGTATATATCTGAATAAAACCTTTTGATGTTAGCGCGGAAAAATCATTTGATTATTGTTCTTCTCAGATGCGACGGTAGGTTGAAGGGGGGAGCGAAGGCGCGGATGCCGGTCTAATTTCCCAGGCTCTAAAGTGCACATAGATGGAGAACTACCTCTCGGCAGAATTGATGGGGGAAAGTCCTTTTTTTTAGGGTTTTCTTTTTCTTGATTTGAACATCATGATATAGTTGCGCGGCGGCGTGAATTGTGGGCCCCTTAAATATATGTCTATCTGGAGGTCGCGCGGCTAAATGCGGATACGGGTCACCCGTCAACAGACAAAGAAGATTTATTAAGATGGAATTTTACCAAGAGGCTTTATCAATATTATATAAGTGTAACTCTGTTCAGCTTCCAGTTTTGTATTATATATATATATATAAATAAGACTGCTACCTGCTACTATTATTACTTTGAACAATGCCGACTGTATTGAAAAATTTCTGCCAGGTCTCGAGCCCAGCAGTCTATTCGCACAGCCGCTCGAAAATCAACAATTTAAGATTAATCCACAGCTATGATAGTGTTTATTTCCATGGAGTTTATACCAAGAGATGATAATTGATTAGTTTTATGGTTAAAACTTATTCTCATCCAAAAGCTTAAGCTTATGCGAGGAGAAAAAATAATACTGTATATTTTTTTACATATCAACTCCATGATTTGATATTTTATGATATGATGCAAATAAACTACTGTATATTTTAAATGAAAGTTAAGTTCCAAATTCATTTTCCACATTAGCTTTAGGAGATTAAGGCTCCGTTTGAGGGGACTTATTTTCACCGGTCAAGCAGTTATGACCGCATGAACCGGATCTTAATTAAGGTCCGATTCATGCTGTCGTGACCGCTTGACCGATAAAAATAAGTTCCTCCAAACGGAGCCTAAGGCTTCGTTTGGCGGGACTTATTTTCATCGGTCAAGCGGTCCGGTTCATGCGGTCGTAACCACTTGACCGGTGAAAATAAGTCCCCTCCAAACGGAGCTTAAGGTTTCTTTGGCGTGGTAGTGGCAGTCGTGAATGTGGTGGTCATGACCGTGGTTCGTGAACGCCCGTCCTCACCTAAAAAAATTCATGCATTTTATGCTCAAAATTAGTTTATTTTCTTGGCAGCGGTCATAACCTTTATCTTGCCAAACATACAATCTAAGATAATGGCGTTTTTTACCCAACTCACCGGAACAAGTAAGCTACACCAAACGGAGCCTCAATGTAAAATGAACATTAAAGACATCGTTCTGTTGTAGTTTTATAGCCACTAGCCGCAAAAAATGTATCAAAATCAATCATTAGAACTATCATTAATGACACTAGCACTTCTTTAACATTCTAAGAATTGCTACATCAAATCTTTCTAGATTTGAAGTCAAACCTCAACCTTAGCTCTTCTTTATATTCCTTACCATACTAAACCCTTAGTTTGGCTCTCCCTATAACTTTTATGAAATATTTTACAAGTCGCATGACTGTAAGACGCCTTCAACACCGTAGAAATATTTGTTATATCATATAAAATATATACGAAATATTCATATGAGGCCGATAAGAAACATATCAAAACTAAGGCCTAATCCTCCTCATCATTCTTATTGATGATCAATTTTCAAACTTATTTATCAACAAATAGAGCTACAAAAATAAATTTTAAGCTAATTTAATGAACCAAATGGATACACATTCATAAGTCTTCACTGAACATTTATAAAATTGTTTAATACAAACAAATGATTTGTCTCCAACCCTACTTTTCCATGCAGAAGATGTACAATGCATGATCTCAATAAGCTTCTAGACATGGTTGCTCACAATAGAGGCCCTTTTATCAGGTTGAAATGCTTCTTAACACAGTTTTACATGAACAATCTTATAGAAGACGGCATCTTTCCATCGATCAAAATTCTTGGCGATATGGTCGGGAGTTATCGATCGATCGTGTTTTAATAACTTACAGTTTCTTTGATTGCGTCCAGGATCTGCAATTGTGTTTTGACCAATGTTAGTGTGACCTGCACCCGGTATGTCAAAGGGAACCAAATATTGCAGATGAATGAATATGTGATGAGGATGAGCACCTTATTCTTTGTTGGCATATAGAATGGCTCATAAACAAGAGGGAAGGGGGTGTCCAGGCCGCATATTCTAGCTACAGGAGCTTCTAACTGCACAACAACACATTTATTATCGACTGCTATTATAAAAGAAAAACTTCAAATGATGTAAGAGTCCGTTCGTTGGGATCGCGTTGGAGCCTTGGAATTGAAATTGAAGGTTCATTTTCATTGAAATTGATCTCTAGTTTCAATTCTGAAGCTTCAATTCCGTCCAACCGAACGGACCCTAAAGTGATTTAATGATGTAATTTAGAACTATATTATTGTAAAAAGAAAACTTGCAAATGGTATAACGGTTTAATTGTGTAATGATGTTATGTTGTAATGTTATATTTATTCAGCATGTTGTCGACTAACTTCCATACAAAGATGATCACAGAGAGAATTGTCGTGATCGTGAAGCGAGAGAGGATGACGAAAAAGCGGATGTCGCTGATGGAACTGGAAGTACTATTGAGAAATAGAGAGTTTGGTCGGCACAGAGTCATCAAGCTATGACGGCTGGTACTATATAAAAGAAAGCCAACTTATGTGAAACAAAAACCATTATAGATCAAATGTAGAAGGTATTTCGTGTATGGGGTACCCATACTATCTCCGCTAATGTGCTTAAAAATATTACATAGTAGAAAAAGACAATAAGTACTAAGAAATTCATTTCTTTTTTCACTCTTTTTTGTTTTTGAAAATTGAGGCATCGCATTTGAAGGGTTTCTGCTTTCTGGAGTTCAAAAGCTTGTTGTTTACTTTCTCAAAACATCCAATCAAAAGATTGAAATATAAGGTAGTGGATTTGGCTCGAAGATCTCTTAAAAATTGATCGAATTTTGAGTAGGATTGAGCTTGATTCGAAGTTTAATTGGTAGAGACAAGGTCGGATCGAAATGTATGCATGAATGTTGTTACCAAAGCATAGAAGCATTTACATATATTTAGCGTATTAATACAGTATGAGTGATAGTCTTTGTATACTGGACTGAAAATGTCTTTCTAGACGAAAAGAAATCAAGATCGGATCATATTTTTGGCTCGAATGTACTTTATTGAAGTTAAGGATCCATACAACAACAACAACAACAACAGAACCCATATAGTCCCCAATCATTGGGGGTATGGGCGGGGGAAGATTGGAAACAGACCTAACCTTTGGCACTATGCACAAAGTGGCTTCTCTCAGAGGAGAAAGACCTAACCTTTGACAATAAATGCACAAAGTGGCTGCTCACAGAGTACCACTGAAATAGTGGCCCCCTATACCATCGCGTTTGCTGCGGAATCATGCCCTCAAATCAAAGCCAAAGACATCAGAGAATAAGGTTAAGCCAAAGTTAAGGATCCATGAGTGGCTTAAATCGAGTTCGTATTAAGCCATCTTATAAACAAACTTGCTCCAGCTCAAGAACAGATCAAATGACTTTGAGCCGATCTTGAGCCAGATCAAATCATCGGGAAATTGGATCATTAATAAGCCTAGACTGAATTCGGAAAACTTCAATTTATTTAAAATGCGCTGTATGAGCTCTCAGATATCAAATAGTCAAGAGGAGAAAATAGATTATGAATATTTCATTATTGGTGAATCTAGGGTCTACTCATTTCTAAAGGCAAATTAAAGCGCCCTGGATTCACCTTGCTCACCCTTCTCATCATATCACAAATACTCAGTTTCATGATTCTTAGGGCTCATTTTTCTGCTCATAAAAGGAAAACATGTTCTAAAAAGCGATTAAATTTCATTTTCACACATTCTGAATGTAAAATAGAATCATAAATTTTTAGGAGTTTTGAAGTCATTTATAAAGTGACAAAAATTCATATCACTTTCTAATTACTTCCAGCAAATGATCAAATCTTATAAAATCATCGCGCTTCAAAACATGCTTTCTAATTTCAACCAACAAAATGAGACCTGAGCTGGGATAGAAGACATACCCTGAGAAAGCAGCGTTCTGCAATAGAAGAGGATATCTCAGCACCAAATCCGCCCGTCACTGGAGCTTCATGACTCACCTGTGAAAGTATAACTTTCAGAAACTGATTCATGTAGGATTTTCTCATAACAAGCATGCAAACAAGAAAGACTACAGTTTCTTACAAGCAATCTTCCAGTTTTCTTGACTGAAGCTTCAACTGTATCCTTATCCCAAGGTATCAACGTTCGCAGGTCTATAAGTTCGCAAGATATTTCAATCTGCAAGTTCTTCATTTTATGTACCCTTTTCCAGGAATCATATTGTTATAATTCAAATATTCATAGTTTATATAATATACATAAAAGGGCAGTCCGGTGCACAAAGCATCCCTGCGCAACGAGGGTCTGGGGAAGGGTTCCACCACAAGGGTGAAATGTAGGCAAACCTTACCCTGCATTTTTGCAAGAGGCTGGTTCGAAGACTCGAACCCATGACCTCAAGGTCACACAGCAACACCTCAAGTGGTGCTCCAAGGCTCCCCTTCTAGTTTATATAGTATTGAAAATAGAATAAAGGTTCGTTTTATTCACTCTAAAAGTCAAGTTATTCCTCTTACATTGATCCCCTATTTATACACACACATGGGGGAATCTAATTCCTGATTGGAGATGTGAGACTAATTACAAAAGGAGGGAATGCGCTAACCGCACACCACTCAGCGCTAAACGCACACCAACACTCCCCCTCAAGGTGGGTGAAAGATATCTACTAAGCCCATCTTGTCACCCAATCTGATGAGCCTAGCCTTTAGTTAGATAATCAGATGAGCTGAGTCCTTTAGTTAGATAATCAGCCACTTGCTCCTTCGTATCAACGTATCCCAGTTTGAGCACCACACTATCTAGTTTCTCCTTGATAAAGAACATGTCGATCTCTATATGCTTAGTTCAGTCATGGTGGACAGAGTTGTTTGCAATGCTGATGGCTGACTTATTGTCACACCATATTTCATCTGCCCTCCTTGGTCTATCTTGAGTTCCATTAGCAGGGATTTCAACCACAACAACTCTCCCACACCTAAGGTCATGGCTCTGTATTCTGCTTCGGCTGTAGACCTTGCAACTACTGTCTGCTTCTTGCTCTTCCAGGAGACTAGATTGCCTCCTACAAACATGCAATATCCAGACGTTGACCTTCTGTCATCAACGCAACTAGCCCAGTCAGAGTCACAATAACCTTCGATGTTTGAATGCCCATTCCTTCTGAAGATCAGTCCCTTACCTGGTGCACTCTTTAAGTACCTGAGAATCTGATATACAACATCCATGTGACCCTCCCTAGGATCATGCATATAACGGGTCACTACACTTACGACAAACGATATTTCGGGGCGGGTGTGACCCAGATAGATCAGGCGGCCTACCAACCTCTGGTTCCTTTCTTTATCAATTGGCTCTCCTGCCTCAGAACCAAATTTGAACTTCTGATCAATGGGAGCAACTGTAGGTCTGCACCCTAGCATACCCGTCTCTTTGAGCAGATCCAACACATATTTCCGTTGGGATAGAACAATCCCTTCTACACCGTGGGCTACCTCAATCCCAAGAAAATACCTTAGTTGCCCCAAATCTTTCACCTCAAATTCATTTCCCAATTTCTTCTTCAGCTGAGTAATTTCACCTTCATCATCGTCTGTGATGATCATGTCGTCCACATACACAATAAGTATTGCAATGTGAGCTCCACGTTGCCGAAAGAACACTATATGGTTCGCATTGGTCTGCTGATATCCCATAGCTACCATGGCCCTCCTGAATCTGTCAAACCAGGCTCGAGGAGACTGCTTCAGTCCATAAAGTGACTTCTTGAGTCTACACACCTTCCCTGTTGTTTGTCTCGTGCCAAAGCCCGGTGGTACCTCTATGTAAACTTCTTCCAATAAGTCTCCGTGAAGAAAGACATTCTTCACGTCCAGCTAGTGTAGTTTCCATCCTCTATTTGCCGCCAAAGATATCAGTGTCCGCACTGTGCTCATCTTTGCGACGGGTGCAAATGTCTCATCGTAGTCGATGTCATAAGTCTGACTATACCCCTTTGCAACTAATCGGGCTTTGTAGCGCTCAACCTGACCTTCTGGGTTCTGTTTGACCGTAAAAAGCCATTTGCACCCAACCGCCTTTTTTCCAGGTGGTAGAGATACAAGATTCCAGGTGTTATTCTTTTCCAATGCCCCGAGTTCTTCTAGCATTGCAGCTTTCCACTGTGGATCTTCCTTAGCAACCTGCCAACACTTAGGAATAGAGACATTGTCCAAAGATGCAATGAATGCGCCATGTATATGTGATATTTTAGAGTAAGAGACAAATTAGCCAATATCATGGGGAAAGCCATACCGATCAGGTGAGACTCCTGCATTCCTGCGGGAACTCCGCCTTATCGGTATGGGAGAGAAGGTAGGAAGGGGAGGAATTATAACACCTGTGGATTCGGAGGCAGAAGTGGATAGAGTATGTGTCTCAAGAGTCAGAGTAGCAGAAGACATGGGACTCGACACAAGTGGCATTGTAGGCATTGTAGCTTCATTCTGCTGGACTCTTCGTGTATACACTCTTAGCTCCCCCTGAACCTGATGTTCATCAGTGGCAGATTTATTCTCCTCATGTACTGACGCAACAGCCAACTCCGCACCCTTCTGTACAGGAGGGCAGGGGATACTTACTATCCGCCTCTCACTACTAATGCAATCTTCCCCTTCTCGCCTCGTATCGTCCGTAACAAGCGGGTCCTCAAGAGGTGAGTCAACCGGAGAGGAGTAATATGGCTCAAACTCCCTAAATGTAACATCCATACTAATGAGTAATTTTCTCTCTATCGGGCTCCAACACACATACCCCTTTTGAGTAGCCGAATACCCAACAAAGACACTTCAGAGTCTTTGGATCCAACTTTCCCACATTTGGTCTTCGATCATGTACGAAGCACACGCAACCGAAGGTCTTGAGAGGAAGAATATCTTCACTCTTCCCCCGTAGTATCTCAATAGGGGACTTCCATTCCAATACTCGTGAGGGCATTCGATTAATCAAATATGTTGCTGTAAGAACAGCTTGCCCCCACAAGTACTTTGGCACTTTCATCGATATCATCATGCTCCAAGTCACTTCCAAAAGGTGTCTGTTCTTCCGCTCCGCTACACCGTTCTGCTCTGGTGTGTACGGACAAGCCGTTTGGTGTTGTATTCCCTGTGAGGACAAGTACTCTCCAAATGCTCTGTTGGTGTACTCTGTCCCATTGTCAGACCTCAACACTTTCACAACTGCACCATATTGAGTCTGAACCCCTTTGTGAGAATCCTTAAAGCATGCAAACACATCACTTTTATTTTTCATCAAGTAAAGTCAGGTCACACGAGAGAAGCAATCAATGAAAGACACAAAATAACGAAACTCATTCACGGTAGTTGTGGGACAAGGTCCTCAAACATCAGAATGTATTAAATCAAAAGGAGCAACACTTTTATTATCTGAACTGGAATAAGAGTTTCTAGTGTGTTTCCCAAACTCACATGCGTTACAGACAAGTTTATTACGATTAGCTTTCTCAAATAAAGTGGGATACAACTGACTTAAAACATGAAAAGAGGGATGTCCCAAACGCTGATGATAAAGAAGAAACAATTCTTCTATGCTCCTTCCGACTCCTGCAACATTTTCTACCAGTGTTGAAAAAGCTGAGTTCATACTTTCCTTATCCAGGTACCACAAGCCACTATGTCATGTGCCAATCCCAAGTCTTTTGTCGGTCTCCTTCTCTTGGAAGATCACCTTCGGAATATCAAACAAAACAACACATTTTAGTTGAGATATGATAACACTAATGGATAGAAGATTCACAGGAAAGGATGGAGCATGCAAAACATTGGACAGAGTCAAAGTATTGGTACATCGCACGGTACCCTTATCAACCACTGGTTGAGCCGTGCCATCGGCAGTCTGCATGCTCTCTGGGACTACTAGGGGAGTATATGAAAGGAATTCCCTAGCATCCCCAGTGACATGTCGAGAAGCACCCGAATCGACTATCCAATCTGGTGATCTAGTATTGGATATAGCAGCGAGGGCAAAAGTTTCATCTGTACCTGAGGTGGAATGAGCGAACGAGGCAATGTTACCCCTTGATGAAACTGAAGTGAGTGCATCATCCATCACACCCTTTTGCTTTCTCTGCATCAGCTGAGAGTAAGCGCTCACTATCTCCTGTTCCTCTGAGTAACCTATATCAGCCATACTTTCGTCTACCTCACCTTCAGCTATCATTAGATTCACATGGTAACCTCCTCTTCCACCACCTCTGCGCCCACCACGACCGCGACCGCGGTAGCCTCCTTTTCCTTGTCCACCTGCATCTCGCTCTTTCGGCGGTTTGGGGCAAGCCAGTCGCAAATGTCCTATCTCGCCACAATTGTAACACTGTCGTGTCTCACCCTTGTATCCTGTGTCCATAATTGGTTACAATTAAGGGTGATTTCACCCTGGTGAATGCAGTCGTACCAGACTGAAGCTTAATTCGACTCTCCTCCTGCATCATAGCTGAGATTGTCTCATCCAAGGTAGGAATCTTTGGCTGAGCGAGCAACATTGCGCTTCTTGGCTCAAAAGCCGGGTTCAATCCCCTAATAAAGTGCATAGTCCTTCACTGAACATCTCGCTCCTCTTTTGTGCATTCAAGATCTTTGCAGCATGCAACTGGTGAGAAATAATCATAATCTGCCCACAGTCGCTCCAAGTCTGCGACATAATCTTGAATCAAACGATCTCCATGAGTTACAGTTTCTATCTCCCGCTCGATCTGAAACACGCGCATGTTGTTGTCAATTCCTGCATAGAGCCTCTGTAGCTTCCCCCAAACTTTGCTCACAGTCTCTATGCCATCCACAGTGATAGTAATAGACGCGATCATCGAATTTAGGAGCCAAGTGTGCAATAGGCTATGTGTAGTCTTCCACTCATTGTACCCATCCGAGTCCTTTTCTGGCTCCTCCTCGCCAGTCAGATAGCCCTCCAGGTTCCTTCCGGAGAGTGTCCTCTTCACCCGACGTGACCAACTCAAGTATGTAGCTGTTCCATCGAGCTTTAGCTCCACAGGGGGAAGATCCAGCTTCACCAGGGGCGACGACGATTGAGTTACCCCCTCGCCTTTGGACATCCGCAAGAACTCGAAGAACACCTTTAGATCCGCCTCCTCCATTTTTGCAACCAATTTCTCCATAGCGCGTACCGCTTTTGGAGAAACTATTTATTTTAGCAAGTACGCATTGTGCGGGCCTCCGAGCCGCCACTAATTCTTCTTCCTCACGTTTCAAAAGTTGAAGCGGTGAGCGAACTACAAAGGTTAAAAGTGCGAGAGGCGCAAACTCCTCCTGCTCCTGCGCAAACTCCTCTTGCACCAGGAGACCGTGAAGAAACTCCCTGCTGCCGCGCCTCCTTGGGTGTGTCGTTGCCGTGGAAGTGTCGAGTGGAGCGCCTCCTTGCAAATGTCGTGCCCCTCCCGCGAGTGCTCCCAGTCGAGCGATACCAGTCGAGCGCAAGTGTCGCGCGTGCTCCCAGTGAAGCTCACCGCTGCCGCGCGCAAGGGCCGCGCGCAGGTGCCGCACACCCCTCCTCTGCGCAGGCGCCGCTCAACCGCGCGCAGGTGCCGCTCAACCGCGCGCAGGTGCCGCTCAACCGCGCGCAAGTGCTGCGCGCAGGTGCCGCACGTAGGTGCCGCGCGCAGGTGCCATCTCTGCGCAGGTGTCGCGCACCCCTCCTCTGCGCAGGTGAAGCGCACCTCTCCTCTGCGCAGGTGACGCGCGCAGGTGCCGCTCAACCGCGCGCAGGTGTTGCGCACCCCTCCTCTGCACAAGTGCCGCGCAAATTTTTCTGCGTAGGTGCTGCAGCAACTCCGCCAGAGAGACCACCTCCGGAGTTCGTCCCACCGCACACTCTCGCACCGGATCCGAACCTCGCTCTGATACCATATTGAAAATGGAATAAAGGTTCGTTTTATTCACACTCTAAAAGTCAAGTTATTCCTCTTACATCGATCCCCTATTTATACACACACATGGGAGAATCTAATTACTGATTGGAGATGTGAGACTAATTACAAAAGGAGGGAATGCGCTAACCGCACACCACTCAGCGCTAAACGCACACCAACATATAGTATACATTTATAAGAAAAAAATAGACTTTTTTAAAAAGACCTTTTCAGCATCATCACATGCTTGTTCAAGAACTGAAATTTGTGCTCCCCAACCAACAAGTGTTATGTCACTGCCTTCACGAATCACCTGCCATAGTTTACAAATCGAACTTAAAGTTGCTAGATTTCAGACTGAGAGAGAAGGGAGATGAATACCTCGGCCTCGGAGAGGGGTAACATATAGTCATGCTCAGGGACCTCTTCCACAGCCAATCTATAGAGCCACTGGGTGGTGATCATAAGAAAATCAGTAATCGAAAGTAAAATTTATTCGTTGATTTAAATGCTAGCAAATGACAAGTCCGTTTTCAAACATGTCAAGTAATTTCGATTCATATATATAATATAAATTTGAGTGATGTGATTTGATATTTTTTCATGAAAATGTTTAACTAGAAAAAATATATTCTCATTCCATTATAATATTAAATAACTTAGTTTTGAGATAAAATTACACTTTGGTTATCTTGTTACTTCAAAATTTTGGAGGGAACTTAGAAATAGTATATAATATATAGAGTGTTAGATTACTTTTGTTAAAGTTACTAAAAGTAGTAGTTACCATAGAGAAGTATACCATAGTAGTTAATATACATCTAAGAAATTTATAAGTTATAACTTGAAAAAAAAAGTGACCAGTAGTCCAATTAAGTGTCATTAATGAGAATTTTAAACCAATATGCGCTTAAACTAGGAAAAAAGTCAATGCTGGAATATGACAGGCCCTTTGCTAGTTGCTCAATGGAAAAAAAATGCTAAACATATGCAACATAGTGATAATCATGCTACCTTGGGCTCAAAAAACACAACTGGGTTTGGATCGCGAATGCTGGATAGTAAAAGGCCCTTCGCCTGTTGTGGGCTTCGAGGTATCACAACCTACAAAATCTAAACCTTTTACATATCCTGAAAAATAAGATTTTATGAATGCATTAACTAGTTTTGCAGAAATGTTGCTCAAGATTCTCTTTTCAACTTTATTGTGTATAAATAGTCCTGTTGGTTGCTTATTTATGACTATACAGGCTTAAAGCTCATCAATCGCTAAGCCTCGAGCTTTCTTCTCATCCCAAATTTTTAATACACTTATATTCTATTATGCTCCATTCATTTGGACAATGCCCTAAAATTAGAATTGGAGGTCCATTTTCATTGAAATTTGATCAAATTCCAATTATAAAACCTCAATTCCGTCCAACCGAAAGGGCCCAATGATTTATTTGAGTGGATTTGCTTTTGTGCAGTTCAACCAATAAGACTTAGAAAAAATTGGTAAAGGCTAGGAAAAAGACCAACCTTGAGACCAGGAACATGACAGAAAAATGCCTCTGGTGACTGTGAGTGATAATGACCACCATGGCCAACTGCTCCATATGGTGTTCTTATAGTCAAACCTGCAGAAACAAATCATCATATGATATCAGCCAGAAGAATCAAGTTTCTATAGCAAATTTAAAAGATCTTACCTCCACAGTTGAACTCATTACCACTTCTGTATCTAAACTTAGCTGCTTCATTAACAATCTGCAGGGTGAAAGCAATTTAAATAATGTCGTGAGAGCTCATAAGAAAATATTATAGTTAAAAAAAAATTTAACACATATATGATAGACAACTATGAAAAGAAAAGATGGAACTGAAGCAGTTTCAGTATGCATGTTACTTCACTAATACTAAATTATGGAAAACAGCATGGTAGTGCTTCTTATAAGGTACATCCTGAAGTTGTTCTTATTTTTAATGATGATTTTTCAAATTTCAAACTTTTAATTAGAAAAAACTGAAATGATTGAGAGATGAACAGTTGTGAGTTAGGTTAACTATGAAAATAAGGTGACAGTGATCTTATGATGATGGCATATGTTCGACATCATCCGCTAAATTACTTATTTGTTTTGATGGGGTCAATTACAAGGATCACCACTCCAATTCTGCAAAATTACAAGGACCTCCCCTTACATTGTCAACATGCATGAGAGGATTTTTTTTTGCACATGTGTGTTACAATGTAAACTCAGAGGGGAGGTCTTTGTAATTTTAAAAATAGAGTGAGGTCCTATAATTATGCGAAGTCGCAAGATAGTTTTTCGTCGTTATTCCTTAGTTGATGTATTAGGTAGGATGTGTTCGACTGCGACCGTCAGATTCATTATGGTTAAAACATATCAATTCTAAAGTTTGTTTTTGAGTGTATGTATATTATAAAGTTTTCTTAATCTGTTTAGCACATTTTTTAAGATATTTTTATGGATGTTTTTATCTATAAATAGAAGACTAGGATTTATTGTAATGCAATAATGAGTGAAAATAAATTTGGATTTTTGCCAGCATTAATGGTTTATTCAATCATACATGCCTGGTCAAAGGCAGGAAAGATATAGTCTGCGAATTGGATTTCTGCAATAGCTCGGTTTCCCTGTCAATCAAACAAGAAGGCTAAAGAATGAATAATACAAGATATTACTTTCAAATTTGAAAAAACGCACAAACAACGGAAAAAAGGAAGAGTTAAAAACACAATGGAAGAAAGCATTATTGGGCCAAGAATCACCATTGCCGCCAGCCCTATTGCAAATCCAGCAATTCCCTGCATTGATGAAAGTGAAAAGAATAGAACTATAAGAATCTAAGCCCATAAATTCTTCAAGGGACCTCCATATAGCATGATAAAGAAAACAAATACATTTGGTGAAGTATTGACGTTACTTCCACAATAATCATCAGAGATATTCAAGAAGCTGACATCATGATCCAAGAAATTTGTTTTTATGACAATGGTTGACACCGAGGTTTGAATGTTTATGTACCTGTTCACATAGGGGGGTATTGAATACCCTACTCCTCCCAAATCGATCAGCTAATCCTGTTGTGCAGCGGAAGACTCCACCAAAGCCCACATCCTCTCCAAAGACATAAGCACTACAGAAAACCAATAATTAGCCAGACAATAGCTCAAACTTTGAATAAGAACAATATGATAGAAGGAGAAGTAAAGAATGAATGGAAAGCTTTATACAACCAACGAGAGAATGTCTATGAAGAGTATGTTCCTTTGAGAAGAAATTTGTGGTCTACAATTGGGAGGAAATATGTGGGGTGTCCAACAAATACATTATTGGTGGATATAGTGACAATCAGCCTTTATGTTTCATCCTCTCAAAAAAGCTCAGATTAGATGCATTCTGAACAATACACTATAGTCACCGTATAAAGGGTTAGAGCTAGAAACAACAAACCCACATAAGAAGCCATCGGATCCAAGTGACCTCACTACATGTAATAGTCATAGCACTAAACTCGGTCTAAACATTGGATCAAGAGATCACATCCTTCTTCTTTGACTTCCAAGAGATCAAAGAATCTCCAAGAAACACACCCTAGAAGTGGATCACCCATCAATGACGTTTTGCCCAAACAACATCAAAATAGGCATGAAGTTCTAACTGCAAGATCGAGAAAAAATATAAATCTGGACCTAGTGTCCCATACATATGAATGATCCTCAGGAAAGCATCATAATGTACAGTATGGGTGCAAAAAACTGACTAACAATATGTATTGCATGAGGATGTCAAGATGACTTATATTGACATAAGCAAGCATACCTACAAGATGTATATGTCTAGAGTGATCTAGAAGACTATCATCATCCTCTTAAGTGAATCTTCAGATTCAACTCAAGTGGTGTCTGTTGTAACATGGGCCGCGTCACTCTCTGCAAGAGTTTACAGGCCGGCCCATGTCAGAATTACAGTCCGTACACCCCAACCTACTCTCCACTCTCCGCAAGAGTAGTAGGTTGTTGAGGTAGGGCCTTGAACCGCCGACCTCCTTTATAAGAGGGGACTCACACCTTCTCTTATACCCAGCTGAGCTGCTTTGGTTCGAGAGATAGTAATGCATTGCTTTAGCGGCAAAGGTGCGACTTGCACAGAAGACGTTCGGCGAGTTGCGCAGAAGACGTTCGGAGGGTAGCGCCGACGTAGGTGAGAGAGAGGGAGAGAAAGCATTGGCTACGGTTGCGCTAAAGGCGCAATTTGCAAGAAGTTGGCGGGCAACGCAGACGTAGACTCAGGAGAGCAGTGAGCCGTATCAATGACTAAAATGTGTGAGGATTTTTGGCCTTGAACGCGAACAACCCTTAATGGGGATGATGCCTGATCGGAGTAAACCATACACGTCGTGTGTCCACATATGGCATTTGACGTTACACCGCATGGAAGTGAAAGACTTTTGGAGAATGTTTGAGGAACCAGTTGGAGTGAATCATACTGATTCGGACTTGGTCGACTTCGTGAGTACCTTTTGTATTATCATTTGTGTCTATTCCTTTTTGGTAGTAGTTGTGATCCGTATTCTGATCGGATGTAAAGTTTGTAGAAAGCCGTGTGTACTCCTCTATTCTTAGTGAGTCTTTTCAGGGTTGGACTCCAATCATTGAATTTAGAGTTTTGAACTTTTTCACGTAAAAATTTTGTGGTTCACGTTTGCTCGTTGATCCTGCAGGTACCCAAGTAAAAAGTGGGTTAAATTCCCAACATGATCAACCTACAATCCAAAAAAATAACAGAGAGGGCCAAGATCATTCAACTCAAATTAGTTCAACAAGTTTTATCACATTCATAGCATGCACAAAATCTCTCTCAATAATAATCATTTTATCCGCATACAGTAAGAGGAAAGTCCTTTAAGAGTGTGAATATAGCCATCACGCAAGTAACAGTAAGATCCGCTATCCTCAGCGGAAAGCAAGAAGCTTCATGAACATGGTTAAGAGCAATAACCATCCATCCCCTAGAAAGAAGCATATGTATTCCTCAAATAAAAACAAACTAAATATGATAAATTACAAAACACCACTAAGAAAGTGTTTTTGTTCGAATATTTTCTACATATTCACCGAAAACGGTATAATCTTTCGTTTCAAATTTTAATATAATATTAGAATCTACAATAGGAAATCAAATAATGCAGCATCAAATTTTAGTTTACAAATCGAGCCTCAGTAAGCTGTGTGATCAGCTCCCTAAAAAAGTTGCACCACCCTACGACAGGGCTTTCAATTAATGCTCACTTTTCCAAGGTTCAACACTCGGCTAGATCCCGAAAACTCTGATGTGTGCGGACACCGAAGAAGCACAGAGCACCCGAACGTCCACTTGATGAACCAAATGCGAAAAAAAGCATGATTACAAGAACGAGAACGCAGAGAATTGTTATAAAGTATATTTTGTTCTCTGAAAACACCTCCTATATAAAGAGTCTCGAAAACAACAAGTAATTAATTGTAACAGTTATATTAAGTAAATTCATAGTATAAAAAAACTGATATTTCCAACTGTTATGATCTTGCTAGGGCAAAGAGAGAAGAAGGGGATTTACGGGAGAGATTAACGAGAAGAAGAAGATTAGGGTTTGAGAGGAGAAGAAGGGAGAATACCTTTAGGAAATACTTGCATAGACATCATTAGGAGACCCCGGGCCTATTAATAACCGGGGTCAAGGGGGCTGGTCGGCCCCCCATGTAGGGGCTGAACCGGGGTGGTTCAGCCCCTATTCTTCTATTTTACTGGATGGGTGCTGAACCGGATGGTTCAGCCCCGTTGTTTTGAGATTGCTCCTTGCGCCGACGTGCGTATTGATGCCCTGCGAACCGTAATGGTTGCGGGGGTATAACATTCCCTTCCCCATCAAGAGCCACCTTGTCCTCAAGGTGGAAATCGGGAAAGCGCTCCCGGAATTCCAATAAGTCAACCCAAGAATTGTGGGCCTCCGTCATCTGCTTCCACTTGATGAGTACCTCTGGTCGGTACTCCGTGCCTCGTTTCTTCCACTTGGTTAGTAAGATAGCCTCTGGTGAAGGCCTTAATTCTCCGCTGATGGTGGCTTCAGGCAGGATGGGACTGGCTTGAACTGAATCTCCAAGTTCTCTCTTTAACAGAGATACATGAAATGTTGGATGAATGCGGGACCCCTCCGAAAGTGCCAGAGTATAAGCGACTGGACCAACACGCAGGATGATTCTGTACGGACCATAGTACCGCGGGGCAAGTTTCTGATTGGCCCGCCGAGAAACTGATAGCTGGCGATACGTGGGGGGTGGTCGGTCGTACACCGCCTCAAAAGGAGTGAGCTTGCTGGCCGTGTGGAATAATGTGTTGTAGGCTTGTAGCAGTACTCTGCCCAGTGTAACCACCGGGTCCACGTGCGTGGCTCATCCATCACAAAGCACCGTAAATAGGTATCGACCCCTCGGTTGAGCACCTCCGTCTGTCCGGCGGTCTGGGGGTGATTGGTTGTGCTCATGCGTAGTGTGGTCCCCTGAAGACGAAAGAGCTCCTTCCAAAAATTGCTCACGAATACCGGATCTCTGTCTGAGATGATGGACCGAGGAATCCCGTGGAGTCATACTATCTCCCGGGCGAAAAGCTCTGCAACTGTCTCCCCTGTGTATGGGTGGCTCAACGCAAGAAAATGGACGTACTTGGAGAGTTTATCGACCACCACTAGGATGACCGTCTTGCCCTGCGATTTGGGTAAGCCATCTATGAAATCCATGGATATGGTATCCCAGATCTGATGTGGGATCTCTAACGGTGTAAGAAGTCCTGCTGGCGATGTCGTCGCGTACTTCTGTCGCTGGCAGATGTCGCACTCCCGGACGAACTACTGAACATCCTGCCTCATACCCTTCCAAAACACATTTGCCCTGACCCGCTGTAGGGTCCGAAGAATACCGGCGTGGCCACCGGTCGGGGAAGCATGGAACTCCTGTATCATGATGGTACGCCATGGTGATGTGGCGGGAATAACTAGCCGGCCCTGGTAGTACAGCCGCGCTCCCTGTAGGTGATAGCCGGCCTCCGTGGGCCGACCTTGCTGCAATGCCTCAACAATAATACGGAGTGCTGGGTCCTGGCGAACTTCCGCCTGTATCTCGTCCAAGGATTCGATCACCGGTCCCGAAACGTGGGATAAGGAACTCTCCGGTAGGCGGGATAAAGCATCGGCCACCACATTCTCCTTCCCCTGCTTGTAGACGATCTCGTAGTCGTACCCCAGTAGTTTCGTCAGTCATTTCTGCTGTAGGGTGGATGCCAATCGCTGCTCTAGGAAGTGCTTCAAACTCTGATGGTCCGTGCGGACCTGAAAGCGCCGCCCTAGAAGATAAGGTCGCCACATGGCGACCGCGTAGAGGATGGCGAGCATCTCTTTCTCGTATGTAGACAGCCCCAAGGTCCTGGGTGCTAATGCCTTGCTGAAATAAGCTAACGGACGGCCCTCTTGCATCAAGACCACGCCGATCCCGACTCCTGATGCATCAGTCTCCACAACAAAATCCTGGGAGAAATCTGGAAGTGCCAACACCGGTGTGGTCGTCATGGCCCGTTTCAGGGCCTGGAACGCTTCTTCCGCCTATGTATGCCACTGAAAGGCATCCTTCTGCAACAGCTGGGTGAGAGGCCGGGCTATCTTCCCGTAGTCCTTCACGAATCGGCGATAATAACCGGTCAGCCCGAGAAAGCCTCGTAAGGCCCGAATCGTCGTGGGTTGCGGCCAGGTCACCATGCTCTCTATCTTCCTCGGGTCATCCTGGACCCCTTGAGCCGAAACCAGGTGCCCCAAGTACTCGGCCTCCGCCTGCCCGAAGGAGCATTTGGATCGCTTGACGTACAACTGGTGCTCCCGCAAGATGGTAAGTACATGTCGAACGTGCTCCAAATGCTCGTCCCAACTCCTGCTATAGATCAATATGTCATCAAAGAAAACTAAAACATACCGGCGAAGAAGTGGCCGAAATATCTCGTTCATCACTGCCTGGAAGGTAGATGGAGCGTTGGCCAACCCGAACGGCATCACTAAGAACTCGTAATGGCCGTCGTGGGTTCGGAACGCCGTCTTGTGGATGTCATCCTCTTTCATCCGGATTTGATGGTAGCCAGATCGGAGATCCAGCTTGGTAAATAAGCTCGCTCCATGCAGCTCGTCAAGTAGCTCCTCGATCATCGAAATTGAAAACTTGTCTTTAATAGTAGAGCTATTCAGACTCTGATAATCGACGCAAAACCTCCAAGAGCCATCCTTCTTCTTCACCAATATGATCGGTGAGGAGAAGACACTGGTGCTGGGTCGTATGATGTCGGTGGATAGCATCTCTCGAACGTTGCGCTCTATCTCCGTCTTCTGTATATGAGGATAGCGGTAGGGCCGGATATTGGTCGGATCTGCCCCTGCTTTCAATTGGATCTGGTGGTCACGAAATCTCGAGGGAGGAAGAGTGTGCAGCTCCTGGAAAACATCCTCGAATTGCGTCAATAAGGCCTGTATCTGCTCGGGTTCCTCAGGGATGTCAGGCCCGCTGGCCGTCCCTCCTAGTACCATGGCCATCGCGCTGCCCTGCTCCCCCAATCGCTGTAGGCTCCGGATAGAAATTTCCTTAAGCGGGGATGACCGCATGCCTTGCAAGCAATGGTCCGTTCCCTGCTGAGTAAACTTGAGCGTCATCCGATCCCAATCCGTGGTCACCCGTCTCAACTGGCGGAGCCACTGCACCCCAAGGACCATATCGGATCCTCTAATCGGCAGGAGATAGACGTCGGTGTAGCACACGTACCCCTGCATCCGCAACTCGACTCCCTTCAGCACCCCTTCACACTTCAACTTGCTGCCATCGGCCACCATAACCTGAAAAGCGGCCCCCCCTGTCAACTGTATGCCCCGCCTTCAATGCCACCGCGGGGTTGACGAAGTTGTGGGTGCTCCCACTATCAATCAAAATGGTCACTCGCTCCTGGCCAATCCTTCCCTTGATGCGCAAAGTAAGAGGCGTCGTGCACCCCTCCATAGCCTGTATGGAAACCGCAAACTCCGCTAAGTCCAACCCGTCCTCCTCCTCAAGGTTGACAGGGCCTCCTCGTCCTCCTCCCTTAGCATGAAAACCTGGACCTTCTGGCAACGATGTCCCGGAGCGAACTTCTCATCACAATTGAAACACAGACCCTTCTCCTTCCTTGCTTGCAGCTCAGGCCAAGTAAGTCTCGTCACAGTCGGTCTAACCGTCGGTGGTATCTCCCGTCGGCCCGTCATTGGGGCTGGTGGGGCTCTTGTCGTGGCCCAGTTTCGTTGTCGGTTGAAACGCTCCTCCTGTATCCGTGCCAAGCTGATGGTATGACTCAAGCTGCGAGGCATGTAGGCGTGAACCTCATCTCTCAAATAGTCCTTCAGCCCTGATATGAAGCAACTGAGGAGAGTCTTCTCCTCCCAACTGACCTGGTTGGCCAGCTTCTCGAACTCAGTGCGATATTCCATCACTGTGCCTTTCTGACGGAGCTTCCGTAACGTCGCTTCCACGTCCTCATAGTTCAAGGGCCTGAAACGGGCTGAAAACCCTTCCACAAAGTGAGTCCGCGGCGCAAATCCATCTCCTCGCAGAAACCACTGTGTCCACTGGTACGCGTCGTCTTCCAGATGGAAGGCCGTCAGCTGTACCCACTGATCTTCAGGAATTTCCTAGTAAAAAACAGTTCCGCCTTCTGCACCCATTCCAAGGCATCTCCGCCCCGAAACTTTGGGAAATTCATGCGGGTTCTTTTCGGAGGCATGTAACCTCGCTGGTGTATGTCTACGTTCCTCCCCTGCTCTGGACCGTTCATCATTGACCTCTGGTGGCCTGCAACTTTGTTTGGCCGGCCTTGGGGGTCGTGAAAGTACATTCCCCCGTGCCCGCTGCCCATTTGTTGTCCTCCGCCTTGAAATCCATTCCTCGAAGGTCGCTCGTTCCATTGCTCACCGTTCCCCGCCCTCAACGGAGCCTCGAAAACTTGTGGCGTAGGTAGCAGTCCTGCTCAGCCCCCGAAATGAACGTCAACAGCCCCGGTCGGCTGAAAATGGGCTGGTAGGGGGTCCCGGACCCTCCCTGCGGCCATTCCGGCGGCCTCGATGCCGACGGCAGCCCCTCCTGGGTCGGTCCAGGCGGTAGCGGTCGGCTGGAAGTGCCCCTACCCGGTCGGGTGCGGCTGGTGGTAGCGGAGCCCGTCCGCGTATGCGGGGTTTCCCGCGTACCCGATCGGCGGGATTTGGGTTGGAGGCGGCTGTGCGGGCCATTGGCCAGCCATGCGGACCTGGTCTGGCCCTGGCCAGCCCTGGGGGGTCACGCCCGAGCCCCCCGACACCCCATTTTGCGTCGTATGAGAGGCCTCCGCTTCGGATTCGACGTTTAACGTAGTTTTGCCCTTCAAGGACTGCGTTAACAGCGCCTTGATTTCTTCCATTCGTCCCTCCAAACGTTCCTCTAAATTTTTCGTGGAGATCTTCATTTGTTCTTCAATGGCCGCCATCGAATCCACCAATCCAACATAGTTTTCTTCGATGATGGCCAAACGCGCATTCTCGGCTTCGGTACGTATCACCATGGTCGCAGGAAGGAAGCTCTGATACCAAATGTTATGATCTTGCTAGGGCAAAGAGAGAAGAAGGGGATCTACGAGAGAGATTAACGAGAAGAAGAAGATTAGGGTTTGAGAGGAGAAGAAGGGAGAATACCTTTAGGAAATACTTGCATAGCCATCATTAGGAGACCCCGGGCCTATTAATACCCAGGGTCAAGGGGGCTGGACGGCCCCCCCATGTAGGGGCTGAATCGGGGTGGTTCAGCTCCTATTCTTCTATTTTACTGGATGGGGGGGTTCAGCCCCGTTGTTTTGAGATTGCTCCTTGCGCCGCCGTGCGTATTGATGCCCTGCGAACCGTAATGGTTGCGGGGGTATAACACCAACATTAAAATAATAATTAGAAAGAGTCATTAAAAGAAATCTGCGCACGTCAAGTGAATTCGACATACGTTCAGTGAAGGCAGCTGACGTATGTCAAGACCAATTCGATGCATGTCGAGTAATGCAGCGCAATGCGAAGCCGCGTATTGAAAAGCTTTCAAAGTGGCAAAATAATCTTGTCCAAACTAAACAATCCAATTCAATTATGCCCCAAATCTCAAATCTCAAATCTCAAATCTCAAATCCAAAATTCAAATCCTATACAAAATCTGTCCGGTGCGTGCGAGCGCACGTGCGCATGTATGATCCATGTATTATGCTTATTTTTTTTCAACATGATAAAGATGATAGAAATGGTTTATATACCCACATAAAGTAGTGGAGTAAGAAGAGGTGAGACTAAGTGGCTTCAACCTTTTATATAAAGGATGTCCCTCCAGATATTTGAGTTCCCATTGTTGGGATTTCCGGTCGTGGAAGCGTATTCCTTAAGCATAACTAAATATAAAGTCACAACAAAACATGTAGTTCGCGCAATTTTATTAGCACTATAAAATTGTTGCACTCAAATTAAGAGATACAAGTCCGAAAATACACTGCAGAAGAACTTGGACTACAAAAATCCACATGAGAGTAATATAAACTTGAATGCAATCCGTAAAATGGAAGCACAAGATTTGTACCAGAACGAACATTCGTCATCGTCAGAGTTCAGACAACCAACCACCACCACCACCATGGAGAAGAGATCCAAGACATGACTTGACCTTGCCGCGAATGCGCAACCCGCCAACGTCACGTCGTCACCACTTGTGCAAAACCACCACCGCCTAAGTGCATGCAACCATCAAGCAACCTTGTTGTAGCCCGCGAATCTTGCGTCTTGCCGCTGTCCGCACGCTTTACGCTCTCCGATGCCGATGCAGCCTGCAATCGGCATCGGTATGGCAGCCCACCGTCTTGGTGCGCTTCACCACAAGCCAATTCCTTCTTTTATAAGGCCAAAATGAGAAAATTATCACATGGGCTGCCATGGGTGATTTAAGGTTCGAGAAATCTTTCAAATCCAAGGTTAAGTAGATTGAAAAGATTGCATAGAACAAAGCAGAAGAATCAACCCCCAAACTTGTAAGTTTCTATTGTAGCCAATAATCAAAGAATTATACCTTTTATCATTCAAAATTCAGCCAGCAGGCTGCCAAATTCTAAAGCAAGGCTTACTAATTCGTATATGTACCCAAATTAACCCAACACCGTTTCTTCCAAAACAGTAAACTGCACGCAAAAATCGAATACGAACAATATGGAATCGTTACTATATTAATAAAAACAAAAGCTCTATTGCCTCTTTCAGCAGAAGAATTTGGTACCGTGGATCGGTCTCGAGAGCGATGTGAAGCGCTTGGTTTATTGCAGAGAAGAGGTTGATCGGCTTCCCCTCTCTCATCGGCTTCTCCGCCTCAATAGACGTCGACAAACTCCTCCTCGCGGCGTAGATCCCTCTTCCCACTCCTCTCCTTACTACCATCTCCATTGTCGATCAATTTCAGAGGTAAAATTGAAGTTCAGAACATCAGAGAGCGAAAGAGAGGAGAAGGAGAAGACGGAAGCGGCTGAAGCTGAAAGTGTTATTATTAAACTATTATTATTATTATTATATATAAATCAAACTTAAATAATGCTTAATCAGCAAACACCAATGTATATCCCCCGGAGACTCATCATAAAAATTGACGGTCACGATGCATTCGAATAGTTGTTATTAGCACTCTGATTTTCGCTATTCACAGTCCAAACCATTTAGGTGATTGTTATCCGCACTACAGTTTTGGCTAACCACACTCTTTTTGTATGAGTTATTACGCGCTTTTTTGAAATACGTCTTGTACATGCGTTATTAGGGAAAGTGTTCAACACGAAAGTTGTAGATCTCGTCGAGGTCTATAACTTTCGTGTTGAGCACTTTTCCTAAAAATGCATGTACATGGCGTATTTTCAAAAATTCGATATAGTTACGCACATGTTTCAATCAGGGCGGCAATACGTCTTGTGCGTGTAGATCTCGATGAGATCTACAACTTTCGTGTTGATCGTTTTTCCTAAAAATGCACGCACAAGACGCATTTCCAAAAGACATGTAATAACTTATACAAAAAGAGTGCGGATAGCCACAATTGTAGTGCGGATAACAATTGCCAAAATTTATTTGGATTCGAATATTTTAGGGCGATGTTACTAGTAGTACTAAGACGGCTATTCGTAGTCCTAAAAATATTTAAATTCTTGGACTGCGTTTAGCGGTTGTAGGACTGCTTATAACATTGCCCATATTTTATCCTCGCCACCTTGAGCTATGACTTTAGTAAAGAACATTGCGAGAAATTATAATGTGGCGGGCACGAGTGGGATGAACGGGGGAGGAGTCGGCGGCGGTCCTCCTCATGGGAAGGATCTCTCTAGGAAGGTGTGAGCAGACACGGCGATTCTGCCGGAGAGGGAGACGGCGCGGGCGAGGTTGTCGAAGAAGGTGCGCCGGACATAAAGAAGTAAAATAAGGAATTTTGATCCCTTTACTCAGTTGTGAATAACGTTTTTTGGGTGCTTATAACATCGCTCTTCCGCAATTTAAATAATTATTATATTTATGACTCAAAAAAAAATCTAGTAAATTAAACTAATCTCATGTATTTGTCATGATCGCATCTTATTGCAATTATTTATCCAAGTTATCCAAAATATATTGATTGTAATTAATAATTATGGCAATTATTGGATCAGATTTTATTTTATTATATTTTTTACGGTACAATTGTTTTATTACCCTTAAGAGTATGATCAGAAGAAAAAATCTCTTAATTTGCATGCTCTAATTAAAAAATAAATAAAAGTTATTTCTAGAATAATTTCTGAATTAGCAAAGGGATGTAAATTATTACGCATACCATATCCCGTTAGCATAAATCGTACGAGTCGAGTTATAGTTATTTCAAATACACGCACACAAACAATAAAAAATGACAGTTTGGTGCACAAGGGTCTGGGGAAGAGTCTCATCACAAGGGTGAAATATAGACAAATTTTATCCTGCATTTTTGTAAGAGGCTGTAGACGAACAATAGTTTCACAAAAAATGTTCTTTTTATGCGGTTTTTGTAAATGTTTTTTTGGGGTAAATCATGGCTATGACAATTTTGCCACAAATTTTGAAATACCTACAACCTATACCAAATCAACAGGTTTTCGCTCATGTTATTGCTATTGTGGTTGAGTGATACATTCTAAATGTGTTTCAAAAGCTTAAATAACAATTTCTGCATTTGAATTCTATCATGCAATCGTAGAGAAAAATGTCTGAAAATCTTCCTGCAAACAAACAAATGAATTGGTTTTGGCTCAATTTCAAACTCTAGGAAGTTTTTTCATTTTCGTTCCAAACCAATTCCCTTGTCTCAATTCTGCGAAACGAACATGCCCTAACTTTCCTGTAAGCATGTTTGTCGCTGTATGATTTTTCTCGTTAGAAAGGGAGAGAGAGAGAGAGGGAGATGATGTATGTCATTTACTGTATTGAAATTTGAAGGGAGGGAAGGATTTTTTTGAGTGTGCTCTCTCTCTCTCTCTCTCTCTCTCTCTCTCTCTCTCTCTCTCTCTCTCTCTCTGCCGACAAAAGAACAAAAGGGGGGGGAAAAAGGAAAGGCGAGCAGAGCAAATATCAGTATAAATTATGAAGGGAGATGAGAGGACCCATCAAAATTCAATCTTTATCTATTTCCTCCTCCTCCTCCTGCCCATATTCTTCTCTACCCAGCCTTCCCCTTCATATAATTTGATTTGGTGGGTTTGGTTTCACTCTTTCGGACTAAGATTTTTGGTTTTCTAGCCATGGATACCTTCCCAAATGCTTCGGTTTCTCGCTCTGTTCAGCAGAATTACCACCTGGAGTTGTCTCCCACTGAGCCTGCGATGGTTAGTTCCTTCTTTTTCAAACTAATTAGTTTTGAATTCTTCCATTTCTGTAGAGGGGTGGAGAAAAGTTTTTCCCCCTTCTTAATTTAATGGCTACAGTTTTTTTCTTTTCTTCTGAGACATATGTTTGATGACCAGAAGATGGAAGACAATGTCATTTGATCTACCGATCGAAGCAATTTTTCCTTTTTTTTGTTTGTTAAAAAGTAAAAAAAAAATTTGCAGTTTTTCAGATTGAATTAATTTCCTCAATCTCTATCTTTTCAAAATTTGTGCACTTTTTACCGGTCTTCAGTTTCTGCCTCGAGACTTTACTTCTACCACAAGAAATTCTGCCATGTCTCCCCGCTTTAATTGAGTGTTTCTGAACCACTTTCTTCCAGTTAGCATCCTTCTTCTTCTTCTTCTTCTAGTATAATGCTAACGCATTCTGCTCCTGAGAGTTCCCTTCCATCAATTTTCATGCAGGAACAAGAAGGAGACGGTGCTCTGAGCCTAGAATGGCTCTCCATCTTCATGGAGGATTGCCTCTCTGGAACCACAGCCTTCTCCATCCCTCAAAACCAAACTTCTCCGACCAATAACCCACCACTTTCTCAACCTCCAAACACTAAGCCCTCGTCCAATCACACGAACAAGTTCCCAACAAAGACCAAATCCAAGAGAAGAAAGCTCACGCTTTTGGAAGAGGAAATCATCCCCCTTCTTCCTCAGACATACTGGCTCGCAGAAAGCGAGCTCCTTCTTCCAAAAAAGGATTGCGAGGAGGAAGAAAAGGCAAAAAACATGGAAGAAGAAGAAGAAGAAGAAGTGCAAGGGCAGCCAAGGAGATGTGCTCATTGCCTGTCCCAGAAGACTCCCCAGTGGAGGGCAGGGCCATTGGGGCCCAAGACTCTCTGTAATGCATGTGGTGTGAGGTTCAAGTCAGGGAGACTGCTGCCAGAATACAGACCTGCTAAGAGCCCTACATTTGTCAGCTACAAGCATTCAAATTCACACAAGAAGGTCATGGAGATGAGGTTGTCCCTAAAAATGTAGGACATGCTAGAGTTTTCTTTGGTTTCCTTTGATCTTGAATGTTTAATTACTCATGTGGTTGGTTGCTTAAGGACAAAATCTAGATCCTCAATCGTGTTTATCTTCTTTCTTTTAAATACATGCAATGATTTCTATCTTCAATTTCATATATATATATATATTTATATATATCTTTAACTACTATATACAAGATGCTGTCTTTGATGCAACATTCATAATTGTCAAATATAGCGTCATTCTTTTACTCCAATAATTTAACATATATTATAAAAAAAATGAAAATTCATAAAATATAATAGCTATTTGTGTAATTACATTATATCCCTATAATAAAAATAATGATGGAAATTCATAAAATCCAAAAGTTTTCCAGTAGACCTCCCACACCTACTATGGTAGGTAATCATTACATCTCCTAGATCTACTTTAAATGACTTTTTTGTTAAAATATAACTGTTTTGAAAAAAAAATAATTATAAAATATTAATTAAATTTTTTGTGCGGTCATTTTGAGTACTCATATGTATATGTTGTGGGCACAACCGGCTTGATGCGGGTGCAGCGCTGAGCGTCATGGGTGTAGCCCGCCGTCGCGGACCGGGTACTATCGCGCTTGGCCGGGGGCGGGCGTAACCCGCCCGCGCAAAGCCCGCCGGGGGCGGGCGAAGCCCGCCGTCGCCGTCCGGGGTGCTGGTGCTATAAAATGTAAAGTTAAATGAGAGATTTTTGTAATTTTAAAAGTAAGAGAAGTACAATTTGTAATTATGCTAACTATAAAATGTTGTTGCTTATAAAATGTTGTTGTTACCATCAAATATTATACATGATTGAGGTTTTGAAATTGGAATTGAAGGTTAAATTAAAAATGATCTTCAATTCTAATTCTAAGTCTCCAATTCTGTTCAAACAAACGCCAAAAATTATGTACAAAAGTTAAAACTCATTGGAGCATTAACATTATAAAATACATTCATTTGGCCACATGTCAATTTATAATTGGAGCAAGTAAATATGATTTACCCCTGTGCAAAGAAGCACTTTATTTTAACTATTGACCAGTAGAATTGAGCCACAGTGCCTCCTCTTTAAGAAAAAAGGGTAAATTTAAGATTCCTTTTCTTTAGGGCTCCATCTATTGCTATGATAATAGTAGAGCCATATGGTTTTGCACCACTGGTTGCTTTCATACACAACAAAATATCCTAAAGGAAATATTATGTGGGCTGTATATAGTATTAGTATTCTTTATTCATCTTTCCAATCTTGTAATAATAAAATATATGTGAGAGCTACGTATAATCTTCTTTAAGCACGAGTGATGAGTCAATAGCCAGTACAATATAAACAAGCCAATAGATGTATGTATCTTTGTTTTCCCCCTTTTTTTCTAAGCATAATTTGCAAAGAATTTCTTATATTTTTGAAAGAAAAATGTAAATAAAGACAATTAGTACACCAGCTATTCTTGTAGAAATCTTGTTAAGCAAACTTTTGTAGAATTTTGTGGCATTGTTTGATACGAATACGATCTCTTGGACATGCGCCTCCCCTGCTTGTGTAGCTCTAAGGGGCATTATTTGATACGAATACGATCTCCTGAACATGCGCCTCCCCTGCTTGTGTAGCTCTAAGGGGCATCTTTGTAATTGTATGTCTCACTTCCCTATATAAGAGAGTGGTAGTGTCTCTTATTATGCATCTTTGGAAAACATGATCATGTGAATGTTAGGCTGTCATAGGTGAGATAGACTTTTAGGGGGAATCAACCCACAAGAGTTTGGGTGTCGAGTTTGTCTCTACATTGTATCTCTATTTTTATTTTTAATCTTACAATTTTCCGTACTTGATAGTTGCAACTATTACTCTTTTTTCTTCAATACTGCAATAGGCAGCAAGATTTTCAAGTGAAATCAAGGGATAATTATCATTTGTAATACTTAAAAGTTTAAAATTTCACTTACAAACAACAACAACACTCAAGCCTTTATCCCACCATAGTGGGGTCGGTAAAATTTCACTTACAAACTCTAAAAATTATTCTTTTTTCATAAATAAAGAGATATAACTGGGAATTTATAACAAAAAAAAACATAATGAAATGGAAAGTTTTGTGCAGGAGCTCCTCACATATTTTCTGAGTCAGGAGGGGATAGGCAAGTGCATAAAATAATAGAAGAACATTTGAAAATAAACAAAACACACTGCAATTTATCTTTGAAATAAATAAGAAGTTCAAGTGTAATCTATAGTACAAAACATTTATCTTGTGTGTAATTAGCTTTAATTACCATGATCTCCCTGAGACTTAGACTCTGTCTGGCGCGGCGTTTTTGCTCCGGTGAATTTGGACAAAAAACACCACCATCATAGAATGTATGTTTGGCATGACAATGGCTACGACCACCACCAAATAAATAAAACTAGTTTTGAACGTAAAAGTTGATGAAGTTCCTTAGGTGAGGTGGGGCGTTCATGAACGATAAATCATAACCACCGCATTTACGACCGCCACCGCCGTGCCAAACAGAGCCTTAATGTCATAACAAGGTTCGCTCTTTTGTTTTATAAAATTGTAAAACCTCCGTTCTATGTTTATATCATTATAAAACACGTTTGTTGTTACTAAAATTTGACAATGTAAACTTGAATTTTGTAATTTCAAAAAGTAGAATGGAAGCCCCTGTAATTAACCTTGTTTAATTAGTATACAAATACCTTTTTTTTTATCAAATGTCATTTTCTTTCAATTATTTGTATACAAATATAGATCACCTTGACATCATTTATTTCATCAATCCATAGCCTTACTGTTTCAGTTTTGACTTTCAGTCACAATCCAATTCTTTAAGCAAGAATGAAATAGAATATATATATATATAATTATATATATATAATAAGGAAATATATTTTTTTAAATCCAGCACCTACTAAATAGATTCACTTGATTTCTCACTTGTGATGGAGGTTAAAAAAAGCAAGAAGAGGTAAAATAGGAAGTTATGGTCGTTTACCCGGACCTCCCCTCTAAGTTTGCAAAATTACAGGTTGCACCCCTTTATCTTTCGAAATTACAAAAACCTCCCTTATATGTTTGCATTTCATAACATGCATGGAGAATTTTGTGCATGCAATGTAACTTACAAGGGAGGCTTTTGTAATTTCAAATGGTAGAGGGGTGCGGCCTGTATTTATGCTAATTCCAGGGTAGGTTTGGGTAATTAACAGTTAATATTATTACACCATAGAGAATACTTCTCTTCTATAGAGTAATAGATGATAGATATAAGAGATATTTCAGGGCAAGGTTATGTCATATCCTCATCTTTTAACATACATATTTCCTCACTTAGAATTTGAAGATTAATAAAGGGTGGGGATTTGTTACGAAGTCGGAAACGGGAAAGGGACGAGGAGACGAGGACACGGATCTCAATACGACGACAAACGTTCTCCAGTAGCGCACACGAGTTTAGCGCACCCATCGAGTTTATGTGTTATTGTCGCATTTGTACTTCGGACCGTAAGTTATTTACGGTTTGCCCTTACGTATCTCAGAACTATGCAATATATATGTTTAAGCGTGTATCTCATTAATTGGGACAATCATGAGGTAAGATCACTTTTGTGGAATCCCTAAGAGCTGAAATCTTTCTCTCTTCTTCTTCCTCCTTCTCGACTCCTCCCTCTCATCTTCTTCAACCCCAACACCTAACATGATTCTTTTCTCTTTGACAACTTAAAGAGCTCTTGAGCAGGATGCTTGCCTTTATCCCACTCATGTAGATCACAATCTTAAAGCAAATATATGCATGTCTGTGTGGGTGGGTGTCCTGCACATGATCCATGAGCATGTGCAGCCACTCATCATGCCCACCACACATTGCCACTTTTCCATTAATGAAAAAGTCTTGTATGATTAAACTAGAAGATAGAGATTTGTGGGGGTAGAAAATGACATGGGATTGCTTGTTTGTTTAATCTTAGGCGAAAAGAATTTCATAAAGTTCATGACTCTAGCACTACTTTAATGGCTTTCATGATGTTTGAGTAGCTTACAAGAACACGACCGATGTAATGACACCGCATAATTGGATGAAAATTAATGATTTTGATCGAAAAATAAGCGTTATGGGATGAGTGATGGCCAATGTAGAGAGCTCTTAAAGTAGAGTGCTTAAATTTTGTGTGGAAAATGAAGTTATTAAGAGTTTATAATATACACTTTGAATTATGCCTTTAGGACACATCTTTGGAACTGAATTAACAAATTGCATCAAGGAGTTTAAACAAATTTCAAGAGGGGGACAAATCCGAGTTAATTCGCACTAGCAAATCGTATCTAACGTGGGCTTGCAAGGTAAAGCGTTCCTTGTGCGCATTAGAATTCATCGTTGGGCTTTCGACTTTCGTTCTCATTTTAGCCACTAGGGAAAGATTTGAGTCCATCTTGTCAACTAACAAAAATATGCACCCAACTACCCAAGTCTAACAGTCACCTCTCTGTTTGCTAAGTAATTACGCAAGCCGCATAAGGTCAATAGAATTCTAGTTCCACGGGTTTTCGATGTTTTGATAATTTTGAAAGATGGTGGGAAGATCCCTATATTTATGCAAAACTAAAGAGAGGTTTTTTTTAAACTAAAATTTTCCTAAACTTGGGCACCATTTGTTCGAGTTTTTTCTTCATTGCGTTTTTCAAAAAACACAAATGATGTTTTTTGCACATTTGAAGGACCTCCATTTGGAACCATCAATCCCCCAAAATGTAGTTTAATGTCTAATTCCAACTGAACAGAGGAAGCTACATTCAAAAACACAATTTTGTCTTCATCACCAACAACTCGTCTCCAACCGCAACCACCACCCACACCCACAAAAACAGGAGCGATTTTTAGGTGAGTGTAACGCACGGTGATCAAAAAAGATCATCGTGGGGGAGAAAATAGAACTGTATGATCATAATTTCAATGGCAGAGATGATCTGTGAAAATATACAGTCATATTTATATAATATAACCGTATTGAATACTGACCGTATTTTAAATCAATCATGCATGAAATATCACAGTAGAAGAAATACACGGTGGGATCAAAGGTTCCGGACCGTGTTCTTAGGTGCATTACTCGCACCAACAATTGTCCCCAAACAAACCCTTAATTCTCTTGGGTGTGTGTTGCCTGTAACTTCCATATCAAATTCTTCAATTGCTTGCTTTACTTGTTTGGATTCGCAAGCATCCCTCCGATTATGTTTGCATGCAATTCACATTCTGAACTTGACACTGTTGTGTTTACGCGTCTTCGCGACCGCATTTTCACAGGACTGTCATTTATGTAGATGTGGTTTGATTATCTGAGTATATATATATATAACATTAGCTTAGATGGTGCTCCTACCAGCTAAAGTGATTTGTACAAAACATGAGCAAATATAACATTCAGCAGGCACAAAAACATAAATATCTCTGCACTATTTTAGAACAGCATTTTGCATCTCAACTATGAGATAAGATTCAAGCCGGTTCGTATGCAACTCCGCAAAAAAAATTCAACAAATAGCTCTCCAAATTACGCGCTGGACGACAGATTAGGAATTAACAAATGAGATAGGATTCGAGGCATATAACTAGCAAGTTTAGAGCTACAACAAACTGGCTTTTTTTAATATTTATGAATTGTTACATACATCCTCATATTTATATAGAAATAATTACCCAAACCTCCCTGTAAGTTAGCATAATTACTGAGAGCACCCGTCTTATTTTTGAAAATACAAAAACATCCCTTGAAGTTTTCATTTCATTACAAAAACCTTCCCTGGACTTTTCATTTAGTAACATCCATGAACAAAAATACTCCCCCGAAAACTGTACACCGAGGGGGGTATTTTTGTGCATGGATGTTATGAAATGAAAACTTCAGGGAGGTTTTTGTAATGAATTTATAATTTCAAAACTAAGAGAGGTGTTGTCAGTAATTTAGCAAAGTTAGAGGGGAGGTCCTCCGCCATAAAAAAACTCATATCCTGCGCAACAAAAATAAAATCATGAATCACATATTCGTGTCCATCACTCGTGCAAGTTCCGAAATTATACGTGCGGACTTGAAATAACAGCTGGATGAAACCATTGAACTAGTCACCCTTAAAAAAACAGAGGATATGCTAAGCAGCTAAATGCAGACAATTGAGAGCACTTCAAATAGCATCAAACATCCACATTGAGACCAAGTCATTCGCAGATTACACCAAAACTCCAGGGCCATACTCGATGATACAAGTATCGAAACCAAACTCCGCCCACCATTAGAGTTGAATATTTCATTAAGAAATGGCAATTTTCTTCATTAGAGTTGAATATTTCTAGAGTGTTGTTGTAGAGTTAATATTTCTTGAAGAAATAACAATTTTCTTCATGAAAATGAATGTGACAAATCAATTTCTCCGCATGTTAGGCTTGATCGATTGTTGTTCAAACACAAAGCGAGAATTGGCTTCATTTTGTTAACTGGAGTCTAAGGTGTTGTCAGCCAATTAACATAAGATGGCAATCACGAGGCAAAAAATGACGAAGTTAGGGGCATAGGCGGCAGGGATTGGCGGCTCAATATGAAGCTATCGCAGCGAAATAGGAAGTTTGGTCAACACGGAAGGGCACGGTGCCCAAACTGCTATGTTTTGGTAAGCATTAGAAATTCAATAACACTTTTTCAGCATTTATGGAACACCCAAACAAATTATAACAAGCAAGACTGGAGAAAAATGTAAAATGAAAGCTGAGGAAAAAAAAACATTTGGCCTCTCAACTACAACACTGCATTGCAGAACAATATAGATATGTTACCAGATTCTTATAGGTACAAGGGCTGGAAGAAAGGCCTCTTTACAAAAATAAACACTATATATGAAAAGACTCTCAAACCCACTCCCCAAATGAAAGACACAACTACAATTAAAAGGACAGGAGAGAAAAAAAAAAGGAGAAAAACACCAGAGACGCTAAGGAAAGCAGTAAAAGAGGGACAAAATGCACTGAAAATATTACTTACTATGCAAAATAAGTATGGGAGAAAGGGTGGATTAAACCTCCTCCAACAACTACAGCAAGAGTTCACTAGAGGTGACTCGAACAAGAGCGGGCTCGATAAAGATCTTCCAACATCACAGAGCTCCAATTTGAACCATCAGCAGAGCAGCCATGGAAGATTTTGATACCTTTTTTTTGCTTCGAAGTCTTAGTAACATTTTCACTAGAAGCCATGGCCGCCGCTGCAATGAAAGTTGAGACTAGAAGCCATTTGATCCTGCATGCTTTTCCGGAGGAGCTGGTCTTGCTCCCTCTGAGACATTGCCGGAAACTGCGGGGGAAGATGGTTCTTCGGACGGCTTTCTTTCGCCAAGGAGAACAGAAATGGCTTCCTTCGTCAGAACCGTAACTGGTTCCAAGGGCTTCTGCAATCTAGGGTTTGCGCAAACCCCATCAGGGCATTTCTCATCGCCCATCTCAACTGGTTTTAAATCAACATTCTGACAAAAGAAATCAGAAAGAAGAAGGTTCGAATCATGATTAAATCAGAAAGAAGCACAAGGTTCGAATCATGATTATTCAGCACAGGAAAAGTGGACGGATTTTTAATATAAAATACGCAGATTTTTAAGAAAATTTTCAATGAGATTAAGGCTTCGTTTGGCGCTGCTTATTTTGCTCCGGTGAGTTGGGTCAAAATCGCCATTATCATAGATTGTATGTTTGGCAAGACAAAGGTTATGGCTGCTACCAAGAAAATAAAGTAGTTTTGAGCATAAAATGTATGAATTTTTTTAGGTGAGGTCGGGCATTCACGAACGACGGTTCATGACCACCGCGTACACGACCGCCCCACCACGCCAAACGAAGCCAAAGGATCCAACAATGATTTGATGTGATGTCATCTGATGTATTATTCTGGAGCTAGAGAGTGAAGATGATAACAGTCGAGTAGGATTACCATCCAAAAAGTTGTAATAGTGATAGTAGTAGTGGAAGTAGTATGCTAAAAAACTGTTTGGACACTAATATGAGTGGTAGAATGAATGAAATATAATCATTATTATACATCTAATATAATATGAAAATATCTTTTGTCAGAGTATAATTATGAAATAATTTATTTAATGATGGCCAAGAAATTATCTAAGCCACCATTCCAAGAAATTTGATGTTCAAGACAAGCTCAAGAAAGAAGAAGAAAACAACAACAAAAACATTACAACACAATCTAAATGTGTAAAAAGGTTGAAAAAAACAGTATTGGTATGTTCCAACATATCCCAATTTATGACAATCGGGCAGCCCGGTGCACAAAGCATCCCCGCACGGTAAGGATCCAGGGAAGGGTTCCACCAGAAGGGTGAAATATGTAGGCAAACCTTACACTGCATTTTTGCAAGAGGCTGCTTCTAGGACTCGAACACGTGACCTCAAGGTCACACGGCAACACATGCGCCAAAGCTACCCTTCCCAATTAATGACAAATAAAAAAAATTTACTTTCTAAGAGACGGAACAACAAAAAAATGTGCTTTAAATAAACTATACCAGCTTGCTATGCTGGATCTGTTTGGCCCTCTTTTCTTGCATCACCTTCTGTCGAGTCTCGTAGAAACCAAAATCCTCCAAAATGGAGGTCTTGCTGATATGCTCCTTGAAAATCTTGAGCATTTGTAAACCTTGCTCAAGTTTCACCTGCAGCAAGCGAAACCATTAAAGAAATGATAATAGATAAAAATACTAGGGTTATGCTCTCATTGGGACAGCAGTGGCATTTGAGCGGTTGCGGTGTAAAACAGTGGCGATAATTTCCTTGCATTTTGAACCTTCTTGATAGTCTTTTTGACCAAAATTCCAGTTTCTGGAATCAGGGTGTTCACAACCACCAAAATTTGGCCACAATTGTGGAGACATTTTCTCCTAAAATATCATTTTGGCCAAAATAACGTTCGTGACCGCAACTACTGAAATGTTGTCTGCTTTTTCATAGTTGCATTCACCGCTCTCCCAAACAAGACCTAATGGACTAGCCCTTCAACATAAAAGGATTAATGATGGTCTTCATACCTCCTGAGTGTCTCGGCTGTTCGTGACTGGCTTGTTGTCATTGCTCTCCACCGTTATGTGCTTCAGAATACTGTTAGGCACATCTTTCACAATGTGCCATTTGACACTGAAGCAACCAGTCCACTTATCCTGCTGCCAGTAATCAACTGTCTTGTTGAAATCAACAGGCCCAACCATCTCCGCAACACCGACAAACTGTCCACTTGTATTTACCTGTGATCACCAACTGTAAATTTTAGTATAAAATAAACGGCAAACAACTAAATTACTGGGAAATGATTTCGCTCTCACCGAAAAGAACAAAAACACGGGACATTCAGCTGTCGTGCCTTGTGAATCCTTGTAAGCAGCATCAAGCTTCTTATTTCCATTGGGCGTGCTGGCCCAGACGTTGTACTTGATGCTCTTGTGAATGTCATCTTCGCTATAAGATTTGATAACGAAAAACTTGGCATCAGAGTATTTATCGGAGAAATCAGCTCTATTGTATTGCTCTCCTCCGGGGACGATGCTAGGATCCTCAACATTTTCATATGGAGGGAGAGCCTGGCCTTTTGCCGCAATTGTAACTGTGGGAACAGGAGTCTTGAAATTTTTAAAGCGGTTCGCCCTTGGTCCCCTGTTTAACTCGCTTAATCCATCGCCATTATCATTACTAAAACCATAGAATCCATTACCACGGCCTCTAGGCCTATACTTTCCATCCACAAACATTCCCCAACGGCCATTGATTCTAGAGTCGTAGATATTTGTTCCAAAAGTATTGCCAGATCTATAGGTATTACCGCACTGCCCATACATCCGGTTGGTAGGGTACATTCGGTTTATGATACCATGAGCTGTTGGTCCCATAGCAGGTGCAGGGCGCGGAGATTGCAAGCCCTACAACAAATCAAATTGTACACGAGCTATCAATTTAAAATGCTATATCAGATCATTAGGAACAGTGACACCCATTAGAGGGAAACTGAGCAGTTGCATTCACAAAACCAAATTAAATTAATGGAGCCAACACTAATAATGCAAGAAAACTTGAGACAACTGTTATTGGTAGAGAGAGGAGCTTTTCGACTGAGGGTTCGTCAAAAAGAGAGGAGCTACAGACGTAGAGGAGACGAAGATAGTAGACAAAGAGGGAAGTAAGTCTACAGAAGAGCTCATCGACGGAGAAGGGAGCTATGGAATTCTTTGCAAGCATAGAGGGAGAGGAGAAGAAGAGGTATAGCACAATGTTGCCAGCAGAGAAAAGGGGAGAAAACAAGGGAGAAGACTGCAATAGAAGATGAAAAGTATGAGAAACCAGGGAGTAAATATTTAGATTTTAGATTAAAATGGAAATACTGAAAATATCGAAAACCCTGATATTTCAAAATAATATGATATATAAAAAAATGATATTTCACAATAAACAGAACCGATATATCGGTCGAAATTTTCCAAAATGTCTTTTTGGTGTCTTAAAATAGTGACAACAAGGCTGTTTACTCCCAAAAAAAGCAATTGGCTGACATTTACAAGACTGGATACTCCAAGAACAACGAGTCAGCCAACATATACAAACCGTTAGGACACAAACATAAATAATGGCCATGCGCAACAGCTAATTGGTTGAAAATATATAAGATAACAAAGCGCATACCATGAGCTGGGGAACAGAACGAATATTCTGGTTTCTCGATTGTGCTGCATTAGTATTATGTGAAGCCGTCGAAGGTACCGCGTTGGTTGCAGCTGATCTGGCATAGGCCTCGGAGAACATAGGCCCGTCGAACCACGGAATGGGTGATCGCATGCCATCAAAATTGAACTTGGGGTCCTTGTATCCAGGAGAGGGGTGTCCTCCAAGAAGAGCGCCTCTACCATAAGAACCATTTGAAGTCAATGAAGAATTTTGCTGGTTTTGTTGCTTCACAGATAAAGAGCCACCATTCACAGAAACGCCACCATTACTGACCCCATTTGAAATTGATTTTGAGGCATCTACAGTTATTGGAGGCTGGTCGGCAACAGCCGGTGAAGTCATTTCAATCTGAGAAGGAACATTATTGGAAGGGTATGTTCCATTTGGGGCTGCTTGTGGCTGGAAATAGGGAGAAGGATACTGATACTGTTGAGAACCATACATATGGTTATCATGAGAGGATGGAACGGCAGAGCCAGAAGACGGATAAGTACAATAAGGTGTGTATCCATATCCATGGTGATACATGTCACCATAAACTCCCTGGAAAGAAAGAGCACAAACAGCAAGTTAATTGAATTGACAGATAAACACAAATATAGTCAAATCTTAGACATCAAAGCATTATGAGAAGTTTTAATTATGCCAGAATGCAGAAAAAGTTACAAAAAACAAGTCTACCTCAATCAAGAGAACAAGGAAATTTTGGAAAAAAGAATGCGACTATCACGAAATAGCATTAAATGATTATGAGCATGGCCAACGAAAAGATTTTCTCAGCTAAATTAAGGTAACTTACATGTGACAAATCCATTCCTTCAGGGTTTAAATATCTAGAATAATCATCCCACTCCCCCATCGGAACATCGTAGCCTGCAACACACTAAATATCAATTACAGTCCAAAAGAACCAATAAAGCTGGAGAGCTGAAGAGAATTACAACTTCTTCAAAGTAAGTTTCAAGGTTAGGGCTTCAGGCAAGTAGATGTAGCATTTTAGAGGTTAAAATAGCTTTAATCCGTGAAAATCATGAAATGAAAACTAAAACTTGAGCCAACAACAGTAATAGGGATGCATAGAAAACTATTTGGCAAACAAAAATGGGACCTTAACCTCACCTCCATAGTAATAAGCTGAGGAAGGATATCCGTTGTGTAAATACCATATATTATGATCCATGTACTCCGGAAGAACAGGGGTCACAGATCGCTCTGATGCTGGGTACTGAGTTTTTGGTGCTTCCACGCCATTTGTGGATCCATATTGAATCCCCGAAGGCTGTCAAATTTAACCAAAAATGTCACATATAGATTCGAAGCTTTTGATATGAAAAAAAAACAAAATTTGCAGAAAATTATACCTTCTTCGCAACTTCAGGAGCATCATGAGTCGTGTTCTTGGATTCCAACGAAAGTTTCTGCAATAGATCTGTCGTTTCTGTGAAGAAATAATTAAGGCGCAAAACACATCTACTGCATACAAAATTACCAGTATTAGGTAAAACTAAATTACAAGGCAGAGTAATATCCAGATTCGTGGTGGCAACAGAGTAAGAAGAAGAAAAGTCAACCAATCACTAAAACAGAAAGGTCATATATATTATAGTCAACACAACATGCAAGGAGATCTTTCTCCCCAATCCAAATATTCACAAGAGATGAGGACTGAATCCGAAAACTTTCAAAACAGATGAGGAAAACTATGCTTAACCTAAGAATTCTCCAGAGCTCCAAACTCAGATGTTCGATCTACTATACAGCGTTTCAAAAGCCCCAATAAATTAGAGTAAAAGAGAAAACGGATGAGAAAGAACACGATTGATTCAGATCCAATTAAATATAGCAGGATGTAAACGATAAAAGCCGGAAATACGAGCAACAAAGAGCCGTGAAAAGGATACGATCTGCAGCGGGGGCAACAGCCGCCATGGTCGGATACTGCGCAGCAAATTTGTGGTAGAAGCTCGGCTAGTTTCCGAGGAGCTGGAAGACGACGGATCGAAGCCCTAACTTTAGGGAAAGAGGCGCGATGTAGACCGATTGGGGAGTTGAAGTCGGGATAATTCAGAAAAACCCTAGAAGGGAAAAGTAGCGCCGCCACAGGAGAGAGAGAGAGAGGGTTTTGTTCACAGGAAGCGGTGATTCAAATACCTCCACGGCTTTGCCCTCCCAAACCTGATTTTTTTTTTTATATATATATTTTTTCCAGCTTTTTTTTTCTGCTAAAAATAATTACAGCGTGTACCGAAAACCCTAGCGTTTAACGCGTGTTAAAATATTATTGGGCCTTAAGGCCCTTAACATTTCTGGGTTTTTTAGGGCTAATTATGGCTGTGGAGAGGTTCATAAAAAATATTAATAAAAAATTAAGAGCAATGCACTCCGCTTTTGGCTTTATGCAGGCCGCGGATATATGCAGATCAAAACATTATTCATGGAGGCCAAATTTCATATTTACAGACAATATTCAAAAATCAAATTATTATTTTCTTAAATAAATCATCAAGCAAAATATAGCATTCATAAAAGCCAAATAAATACATTTTTGCAGTCTATTTGACCCACAATAATAGTCAAACAAAATACATTATAATCATTTTGATTTTATATATTACAAAAGATATGTTTGTGGTCACCCCTTTTAAGACTTCAATCAATAAAAGACGTGTAAAATCGCAAATACGCCGGCCCTTATTTATGCACAAAACATTATTTTTTAATTAAATTCAGATGCATAACACGATTTACAGCATTTTGGATAAATGGGGCATTTTCGAAAATAGAAAAATAAGTTATGGAGGAAGAGAGAGGAGCTCGCCGGCCGGAGAAGGGAAGGAGGTGGTCGGCCGGAGAGGATCACCGACCGGAGTCGCCGGAGGAGGAGAGGAGATCAGAGAGGAAGCCCGATCTCGTCCGACGGCTGCACGGGGCGTGGGCGATAGCGGTGCGTATATGTCTAGTTCTATGGCATGCAGATTGAAAAGGCAAAATGACACTTTTTTTAAAAAACCGTGGTCTGCATATAGCCTAAATCGGTCTGCGTTTAACATCGCTCTTTTTAAAAAATTGTGGCATGCATATAGCCAAAATCGGTCTGCGTTTAACATCGCTCAAAATTAAAAACAAGGTTTTAAAAAAGGCGTCATTAACCGCACTTCAAAAATCGCTATCTGCACTACAAATCCATTTAATTTTATGTCTTTTTATTTCTAATTGCACTACTTATGCGCACTGCTTAGGGTTTTGTCTCTCCAGTGCAGCTTCCTCTCTCGCGACCCCCTCTCACGTTGTTCCCTACCCTACCTCCGACGACCACGATCTCCGGCGAAATCACTCCAGCAGGTGTGTGTGAGAACCTTGGACCAGCACCGACGTTCTTCCTGGCAGATTAGAGGTGCTCGAGCGTGGATCATCACCTTGGATGCACGGTTTGGAGAGGTGCTCGAGCTATTCTACTCTTCTCGTTGGGTGATAATACTCAATATTCTTCTCCAAACTATTTTGGTAATTGTTATAGAACTAGTGGTGATTTTTTTATAGATTTTAGGGTTTATCATTGGGTGAATGAGTTCCGAAAATATTGATAACTTCTTTCATAGTTGTATTCGGTATGATCATGCTCACAGTATATTTTTTTCAAAAAAAAAATTATGCAGCTAAGATTTATTTGTTAGGTTTTTTTTTGTGATTTTGATGACCCAAAAAGTGCAAAGGATAAAAATGGTCTCATTCAGAAATTGACCTCTAAGCGGTGTGATTTATTTTCCCTTAAAGGGGGTGAAAGTAGTTAATGTGGAAGAATGGAGGTTTGAGGTGCTTTGTGGGTTGCATAATCATGACCGAGTTGATTTGGAAGCGCATGCATTTGCAGTGAAGTTAAATGAAGAGGAGGAAACAGTTTGTGTTAAATGATAGTTTTGAGGTGGATATTCAAGACAATATACACAACGAACTTAAAGGAATCACACAAAAGTTTTATAACTCGAACAGACAATAAAAAAAGGAACTGAAAAAAAAAGTTAAGAGAGTTTATCAATCCAACATCGGCCTGAATCATGAAACTTTTTATACCAATAAAGTTGAGAGGTATGCCAAAAGGTAGTAATAAGAAATTTAAAAAAGAGGTTTTATCAACCAAAAGACTACCCTCATATTTCGAGTATGCATTGTTGGAAGATAAGGTCCTGAAAAATAATAAAAGTCCCAAAAGAATCAAGTTCGCAATTCGTAAGAGCATAAAGTTTGTTGACAAGGTACGTCATAAGTTTATTATTATATTTTTAGTTCAACTATCTAAGGTACAAAGCTTGACATTTCTTCTACTACATTCATCTATGTCGGAGATGTCAACTCTTGTTTGCATTGACTTTTTAAATGATAATCACTTCATTCACTTGTTGTTAAAAAATTGCTCTCAAATACCACAAATTATTCCAACTTGGATGTGATACCATAAAAAAGTTGCGAAGGTTGGAAAATACATTACAACCAACAAATTACAACCTCACAAGCTTCAGTCGCGATGGTGGAATTGTATTATACGTGCAGAAAAAAACCGGGCCCAGGGGGCCGGCCCGGAAAAAGCCCGGCGAGGCCCGGGCCTGCGCAAAGCCCGCCTGGGCCCAGGTCGGGCTTAGGGGACCTAACTGGGCCCCCATATTAGGCAAATGCCCGGCCCGGTGCCCGGCCGGGCAAAGCCCGGTTTACCGGGCTCTTGAAAAGCCCGATTTGGCCCCCTAAGCTGCCATGGCAGCTTGCTACCATGGCAGCCATAAGGCCGGGCCCGGCCCTGGGGGCCTTGGCAGACCCCCATTTGGAGGGATAGCCCGAGCCCGGCCCGGCCCGGCCCGGTTAAGGCTAGGCCTGGCCGGGCCCGGTTGGAAAAAAGCCCGGGCCCGGTCTCGGCCCGGGCCCGCCGGGCTTTTTGGACAGGTATAAATTGTATGATGTTGAATGAAAGGAGGTGCCCATTTTAAACTTTCAAAATATCTTATTCCTAATTAATGGTACTTGTATGTTTATTTAACAAATCCTTTTTCAATTTTGTAGGTGAAAAAGTTGAAGAAGAGTCATAGAAGGTTTATTAAGGAATCAAAAGTTCTATAATATTTTTGCTATCTTGTTTTAATAAATTTTATGCATTTTGATAATGTTGTATGTTTTTTTATCATTTAATGAAGTATTACATCTCTAAATATTAAAAAAATCATAACATAATCGTGTGCAAATAATAATATTACTTGTGGATAGACAAACCTCAAAATGGTGTTTACGGTTAGCGATTAATGCGGGTAACTAAAAATATAGTGCTAATATGAGCGCCCTTTAAAAATTAGACCGGTGATAGAATCGGTCTTAGGAGAGGTTCAAAGATCAACGATTAGATCGTTTGAACCGAGAATGAATTGTTTAGACATAAGTAACTAGTATTATTTAATCGTATAACAATATACATAGTATATCCTATGAAGTGTGTATAGCAATATATCGAAAGCAAAATAACTAAAGTAAACATATGATAAATAAAGTGTCATATCTTGAGTTAAAGTCATAAAATGGATAAGTAACCTTACAAATATATTCATTAAAATATGTCAAGACTTAATAGTTTTCAAATAAAAGCAAAAAATAAAATATTCCCTATAAATCATATTATATCATCAAAATCATAGCCAGTAAATGATTTCTCTCCAAAAGCTCCAAGGTCGACATGTTCAAAAGCAATCAGAGCACACTCATCTACAAAAATAATTTAAAAATAAATTAGTTAAATGACAAACAAAGAATAAAAAAGTATTGACACACAATTATTTAGCAAATAGACAAACTTGCCATTTATTTGTTCATTTTGTTGGTCACTCGTTGAGCCTCTCCATCAACATGTATAACATATGTACACCCCAGTTTTGCCGAGTGGACTTAACAAGGTCAGCAGGTAGAAGGGGCAAAACTCACCTACCGTCAGCGTTATCGTTACTGCGAGGCGTTAAGTTCAAGCAAGTCGACTCACCTCTAGTTGATCGGCTAGACTTCTAGCCGATAAGGGAGACGACTCGTCTCTAGCCAATCGGTTTGACCTCTAGCCGATCGGCTAGACGTCTAAACGATAATCGAGTCGACTCGCCTCTAGCCGATCGACTAGACTTCTAGCTGATAAGGGAGTCGGCAACGTCTAAACGATAATCGAGTCGACTCGCCTCTAGCCGATCGACTAGACTTCTAGCTGATAAGGGAGTTGACTTGTCTCTAGCCGATATGCGAGTGCAAGCCTGGTAGCTAGTGTCAGTCCCTGGTTCGGGGCAAGCGCGTGAGCACCCAGTCGCATCGGGTACTCGCCACTCTCAGGTGAGCACGCCTCAAGTGGCGTGGACTCGTCTCTAATGTTTAGGGACCTTGTCCCACAACTACTGTGAATAGTTTTCGTTATTTTGTGTCATCCACAAAGGGGTTCAAGCTCAATATAGTGCAGATGTAAAAGTGTTGAGGTCTGACAATGAGACAGAGTACACCAACAAAGCATTTGAAGAGTACTTGTCCTCACAGGGAATACAACATCAAACGGCTTCTCCGTACACACCAGAGCAGAACAGTTGTAACACCCTCCCTGTTACATAGAATATAACAGTAGGTCCGGCCGGGACCCCACGCCATATGAGATGAACAGAAGAGCGCGGTACTTAAATTAGCATTTAGCAGTTAAAGATATAACTATCTCAGCACAGAATCGCATAACGGAAGTATATAATTTCATTTATAAACCAGTGTATAGCATGTCCCACTACAACATTTTAGTTCTATGACAACGTTTTTTTTTGCGGCGCTTTTAAAAACGTCGCGGTAGATTTTTGACTTTTTGCGGCGTTTTTCGATAAGCGTCGTGATAGATGTATTATTGGCGGCGATTTTAAAAGAAGTGTGGCTATAGCTCGAAATTTTAATTAAAACGAAATACAGCGCTCATTGCTATCCCTCGCGCGAGCTGCCCTAATTTTCATTTGCGCGCGGAAGCTGGTTCTTGAAGCCGACACCGTCAATCGTCTTCTCCCTCAATCTCGTCGGTGAAGCTCTGCGGGAAGCCATTCTCTTCTCGCGGCCGACATTTCAATCTCACTGGAGTAAGCCCTCTGCTCTTTCTCGCGGCCGCCAGCGACATCTTGGAGCCCTAACATCATCGCGCGCGCGAGAGAGAGAGAGAGAGAGAGAGAGAGAGAGAGAGAGAGAGCGGCGGTGCCGGATCAATGGGGAGCGCACTTCAATCTCAAGGTTAAGGGTCAGGTGAAAGTTTCTTTCGGACTGGATTATATGCGCTTCCGTTTGCGATTTTCATGTGCGATTTTTTTTCTTCCGTGATAAAGAAGGTTGCAATACTACTTCTTGCGATTTTCATGTGCGATTTCTTCTTCTTCCGGATCAGTGGGGTGCCCTAACATTAGTTGCAATGCTTCTTTGCCATTCGATGTATATGAACAGTTGAACCAAACCTGATAAAGAAAGTTGCAATACTTCAATTGGCACTGTAGTCAGCATATTGCACAACATACATTAGTGGATCCTCTTGGATACAGAAGGTTGGATGTCAGCAAAACCATAACCACTTTGTTTACTACCATAATTTCATACTACTATCACTGTACAACCCCGTATCTGTCGGGTGGGACCCTCCCCAGATAGTGGGGACCCGTGGTGTCCCGTGGTTGGCTAGCATTGGCCGGGGTGCGGTTAGGATCCATATTCGTAAATAAACGAGAAAGTGGGGTGCGAATAACGGGGTTTGGGTGTGCGTTTAGAGGATGGGTTGCGGATAGCCAGTATGGGCTAGGGTTTTCTTTATATAAAACCTAAAAACTAAAACCTAAAGGGCTTCTCCTCCCCACCCGATTCAGCCCCCCCCCCCTCTCTCTCTCGGTTCGTGCAAGCAGCCGCAAAACCCACTCCCCCTCTCTTCTTCGCGCGGCTAGGGCAGCAACCGAATCCCCTCCCCCTTCGTCTCTCTCTCTCTCGGTTCTTTGGAGCAGCGGCGACCCCCGACCCTCCCCCTTCATCTCTTCGTCTCGCGCCAGGAAGGAGGAGGCCCGATCCCGACCTCCCCCTCTCTCTCTCGGTTCTTTGGAGCAGCGGAAGGAGGAGGCCCGATCCCGACCTCCCCCTCTCTCTCTCGGTTCTTTGGAGCAACGGCAAGCCCGACCTCCCTCTCTCTCTCTCGCGCCAGGAAGGAGGAAGCCCGACCCCCCGACCCCCTCTTTACCTCTCTGTCTCGCCGCCAGCAACAGCAGGAGGCCAACCCTCGCTCCGACCGGGAGCTCCTCTCCCGTGGCCGTCCGAGGCGAGATCCGGCCGGGAGCTTCTCTCCCGCGGCCTCTTGGAGCACGATCGGCCGGGAGCTCCTCTCCCGTGGCCGACTTGGGGCTAGACCCGACATGTAGAGGCCGGATCTATGCACGGAAAGCCGCTACGGCTCCAAGACGAGGAGCCTCTGGCAAAATACACGCTACAAGGGTAACAATGTTTCTACTCGGGCAGGTGAAGCCCTCAATTCTCATATTTGCATGAAAGCCCCTCCCCACCAACGGATGGGGGAAGGGAGCTCTCCGACGGGTTGACGCGTGCGTCCCCGCTATTGATTGCACTAGCGCCCGGAAGTGTGAGTACGGGTTAGGACATTCTGTGTGAAGCCCATCCGGGTGTGTATACCGGATTGGTGATGTTTCTGTGTGAAGCCCGTCCGGACGTGGGGGCCGGATTGGTGATGTTCTGGGGACCCCGGAGAAGACTCAACAGGAAGATAGTTATTATTTGCCCGTATTTATAAAATGCCGCCGCCTCGAGAAAGGGGTGTGGGTAATGTAGCTCGGTTTGCTTCAATTGGCCGAGGCTCAGTTTGCTACCGCATGGCGAGACGTTGGCGTACAGGTGTCGCAGTACCAAGCAGGGGGTTGCGGGCTCAAGCCCAAAGTTGTGCCGCCCCGAGGAGGGCTTATTTATTTATATTTGCCGGCCTGCGTGCCGAAGTATGGAGCTTATGCTCTTGTAAATCAAATTGCCTGTGATGCCCTTTTCTTGTAGCTTATATTTTTATCGTAGGCGAGTGGTGTTTTCACGAACCACTCGCCCCGTGGGAGCCCCGAGGTGAAATTACCGGGAAGACCTTAAGGGTCAGTTAATTAACTCTTAGAACGGCGGGGTTACGCTGTCGGCAGTCCCATTTGGGCTGCGTACAGACAGACTGTTTGTCGGGATTACGTTATTGGCGGCCCGGACGAGGAACGCTATCAATAGACCCAAGAGAGCACCTTTAGGAGGGGGATCCGGTTGGGGATTTCCCCTTAGATGTTTTGGTTGGCCAAGAGAGTCCCCCAATGGTGCTTTGTCTCAGTCTTTGGCTTCGGAGGGGAAGTGCTTGTTAGTCTTCCGGGTGTGTGGTGGGACCTCCACGCTGAGGCCTTGGGTTCGTCCTTTGAGTTCCTAGTTTTGTGCCTAGATTGTTAGCTTGAGTGAAGTAGGTGTGAGGCCACCCCTCTTTTGGGACCCCGAACTCCACAGAGACCAAGTCTTGTTCGCGAGATTTCGGTTTCAACACATGGTGCGGTGAGCGTGGAGAGTGGCCAACACAGAAAAACTCGAGCGAACGTCGTGGCTAGAAAAGAGGAACTAGGTGACGACCAGGGTCGTGCGCCGACACCCGAGGGAGGGGTAGACCAATAAAGACTTGGAATGAAACTACACGGCAAGACACGACGCACTTAAGCATTAGTGAGGTTATGACTAAAGGTAGGGCACAATGGCGGCAAAGGATCCATGTAGCAAACCCCACTGTAGTGGGGTAAAGGCTTGAGTGTCGTTGTTGTGTGTGAGCATGCTAAGCGTAAACATATCACATTTTCCATTGATTTACCCCTTTACGTTTAATTCAGTGACATTTGAGGGTCATTTAATACTCAAATGTAAGTGGAGCTCGTTGGTTTGTACCATTTAGTGATAGTCACGTCAGGGTCACTTCGATTTTCCGTAAACCAATATATTTTTTCTTTGGTTGGTTAATATAATTCTTACAAATTAATGTTTTGAATGAGATAAAGTCATCATAGTCTCATAAATAAACAACAAACACTCTATAACTTAGTGCACATACGATCAGGAAGTCATAGAAAAGATGCACATGCAAAACGCTGACTATATAAGCTTATTTATTGATATATATCAGAATTGGAATTTACAAATTGAACAAAGAGGAAGTTTGCAACATAGGCTAAACCCTCTCAGTACCTGCTGCCTTCTTGGCTTGCTAAAAATGAGTAATAAAAAAGAATATATGAGTAGACTCCAAGTTGTTTTTATGAGTAACAAAGTATTGGTAGATGGAGAGTTCCCCTATCTGCTTCATGGTAGTCCTGCTCAACTTAGTTGGAGATTTCATATTCATCTATATATATATTAGAAATAATGAGCATAATATTTGTTTTACTCCCAAAATCGTTAACGTAGAAAACATTGTGCAACTCATATACTTTTATAGAAGATTTGTACATCTATTTTTACAAAAATTAACACTTGGCCACCTTAAAGATCTAGCTCTAGGGCATGTAAGGTACTGGTCCGATTAATTTTGAGAAAGATCGATTTTATGCTTGTATATTATTAAAAATCTCTTGAGTATTTGGTTTTTTAAATATTATTTTTCATCTCGTGCTTTTCTATACTATGTGGGAACTCTCCCAACAATGATTTTACAAACACAACCTATTTTTAAGAGCTTCCTCATGAACTTGATTTTGGTAAAATATATGTAGGGGTTGGGTAGGACATCATCACCCACAGGGATACACCACTACTTAGTGTGTTGTGCTAAATAGTAAACAATTTTTCATTAGATCCAACACTAGAGTTGCATTGCTTTATAGAATTCAACGATTTTGAGTAGGAAAACAAGAAAATTGTTGGAAATAATGATCACACGAAGAATAGATATCACTTGTACACAAAAAAAAGAAGTATGGACAGAAAAAAGAATCTCCAGATATTGTGGAAGTCAGCATTGCTGCTCATCTCACAAATAATCTTCCATCTAGGATTTTGGGTTTTAATTGTTCTATGAGTACAAGACCAAATGTCTATCCTAGAAGTTTTAGTTGTCCTTTTGCTCATTATCATAGTTCTAATATGGAGAAATTAAATCACAAGGCTTTCGATGTTGTTTATCATGTCGCTCTTGCGATTTTGCCCCATTCTGTGAGCCCCGTTCTCATGAGATTCCGGGTTAGGCCTAGATTATTTTACCCTATCCATTGTCGAGAAGTTGATAGCGTTTTAGAAGCTTGAACCCAATTGGGAAGGGCCGTATATTGTAAATGAGGCTCTCAGGTCCTGGGGACATCGTCTCCAGGATGTGGAAGGGGTACCCCTCGGTCGGGCTAGAAGTGGAGATAACCTGAAAAGATTTTATCCTTGAAAGTTCTTTCCTTTTATATATATAACTATTAAATTCTTTGACTATTGTGACTCATGTTGGCTTGGTAACTAAAAGGTTGGATATGTTGGTGCTGGAGTGCCCCAGATCGATTCCGCTCCCGGGCTCTCATCTAGACGGGGGGTTCTGGTTGATCTCTGGAGAGGCTGGCAAGGTTGGATATGTTGGTGCTGGAGTGCCCCAGATCGATTCCGCTCCCGGGCTCTCATCTAGACGGGGGGTTCTGGTTGATCTCTGGAGAGGCTGGCAAGGTTGGATATGTTGGTGCTGGAGTGCCCCAGATCGATTCCGCTCCCGGGCTCTCATCTAGACGGGGGGTTCTGGTTGATCTCTGGAGAGGCTGGCAAGGTTGGATATGTTGGTGCTGGAGTGCCCCAGATCGATTCCGCTCCCGGGCTCTCATCTAGACGGGGGGTTCTGGTTGATCTCTGGAGAGGCTGGCAAGGTTGGATATGTTGGTGCTGGAGTGCCCCAGATCGATTCCGCTCCCGGGCTCTCATCTAGACGGGGGGTTCTGGTTGATCTCTGGAGAGGCTGGCAAGGTTGGATATGTTGGTGCTGGAGTGCCCCAGATCGATTCCGCTCCCGGGCTCTCACCTAGACGGGGGGTTCTGGTTGATCTCTGGAGAGGCTGGCAAGGTTGGATATGTTGGTGCTGGAGTGCCCCAGATCGATTCCGCTCCCGGGCTCTCATCTAGACGGGGGGTTCAGGTTGATCTCTAGAGAGGCTGGCAAGGTTGGATATGATGGTGCTGGAGTGCCCCAGATCGATTCCGCTCCCGGGCTCTCACCTAGACGGGGGGTTCTGGTTGATCTCTGGAGAGGCTGGCAAGGTTGGATATGTTGGTGCTGGAGTGCCCCAGATCGATTCCGCTCCCGGGCTCTCATCTAGACGGGGGGTTCAGGTTGATCTCTGGAGAGGCTGGCAAGCTGGGTACTTTTAAAGCAGCAAGGTAATAGTATATGCTAAGGCTAGTAGGGCCTGAATTGCTCCGAGTGATCCCGCTGGCAGGGCAGGAAGGCCTCGTGGAGATGAATTGTTTTTGCTCCGAGCAGACCCGCTGACCAGGCTCTCACCTAGCTGGCAGGGCCGTAGGCTCACTCGGTGGCGGATCCCAAAGGCTTTAGCATATAAGGAATCAGTTACGCTTGATAAATTGATAGTTTTCACTGATAATCGAAATTCTTCAAGAATAGTTTTTGAAAACAGAAGCTGAAGATAATAAATCCTGCAATGGCGCAGCCTTATTTGATTAGTTTTATAAACAAAATCAGATTCATTTCGAATTGTCAATGCACGATTGTTTATGTAATCATTGTAGATAATAGTGAGAATTCTATTCCTCAGCACCATCAATCATCCTTGAGGCCCATTCCTAAATAACGCAATATGCAACAGTAAAAAGAACTGCGCTCTAAATTGTGAGTTTGCTTGCTAATAGGCATTAAGTGGCATGACATTCTGAGAACCTGAAGGGCATAATATCTCTACCATAAAAAAGAAGGCATAATACATAACCAAGGTTGTTGACAACCAAATTGATCACTTAAAGGCAACAAAGGGAAAGGCTATCACATCAGGACAAATATGAGTACCAAAGGGAAGGATCATCATTCATATGATTATATACCCATAATTTTTTTTCGGGTCGGCTCCCACCCTCCGGATACTTGGGGTTGGACATTTCTTTCCGAGCGTAGGACACGCTCGCAAAGAGCGGGGATTGTGTACAACCCCGTATCTGTCGGGTGGGACCCTCCCCAGATAGTGGGGACCCGTGGTGTCCCGTGGTTGGCTAGCATTGGCCGGGGTGCGGTTAGGATCCATATTCGTAAATAAACGAGAAAGTGGGGTGCGAATAACGGGGTTTGGGTGTGCGTTTAGAGGATGGGTTGCGGATAGCCAGTATGGGCTAGGGTTTTCTTTATATAAAACCTAAAAACTAAAACCTAAAGGGCTTCTCCTCCCCACCCGATTCAGCCCCCCCCTCTCTCTCTCGGTTCGTGCAAGCAGCCGCAAAACCCACTCCCCCTCTCTTCTTCGCGCGGCTAGGGCAGCAACCGAATCCCCTCCCCCTTCGTCTCTCTCTCTCTCGGTTCTTTGGAGCAGCGGCGACCCCCGACCCTCCCCCTTCATCTCTTCGTCTCGCGCCAGGAAGGAGGAGGCCTGATCCCGACCTCCCCCTCTCTCTCTCGGTTCTTTGGAGCAGCGGAAGGAGGAGGCCCGATCCCGACCTCCCCCTCTCTCTCTCGGTTCTTTGGAGCAACGACAAGCCCGACCTCCCTCTCTCTCTCTCGCGCCAGGAAGGAGGAAGCCCGACCCCCCGACCCCCTCTTTACCTCTCTGTCTCGCCGCCAGCAACAGCAGGAGGCCAACCCTCGCTCCGACCGGGAGCTCCTCTCCCGTGGCCGTCCGAGGCGAGATCCGGCCGGGATCTTCTCTCCCGCGGCCTCTTGGAGCACGATCGGCCGGGAGCTCCTCTCCCGTGGCCGACTTGGGGCTAGACCCGACATGTAGAGGCCGGATCTATGCACGGAAAGCCGCTACGGCTCCAAGACGAGGAGCCTCTGGCAAAATACACGCTACAAGGGTAACGATGTTTCTACTCGGGCAGGTGAAGCCCTCAATTCTCATATTTGCATGAAAGCCCCTCCCCACCAACGGATGGGGGAAGGGAGCTCTCCGACGGGTTGACGCGTGCGTCCCCGCTATTGATTGCACTAGCGCCCGGAAGTGTGAGTACGGGTTAGGACATTCTGTGTGAAGCCCATCCGGGTGTGTATACCGGATTGGTGATGTTTCTGTGTGAAGCCCGTCCGGACGTGGGGGCCGGATTGGTGATGTTCTGGGGACCCCGGAGAAGACTCAACAGGAAGATAGTTATTATTTGCCCGTATTTATAAAATGCCGCCGCCTCGAGAAAGGGGTGTGGGTAATGTAGCTCGGTTTGCTTCAATTGGCCGAGGCTCAGTTTGCTACCGCATGGCGAGACGTTGGCGTACAGGTGTCGCAGTACCAAGCAGGGGGTTGCGGGCTCAAGCCCAAAGTTGTGCCGCCCCGAGGAGGGCTTATTTATTTATATTTGCCGGCCTGCGTGCCGAAGTATGGAGCTTATGCTCTTGTAAATCAAATTGCCTGTGATGCCCTTTTCTTGTAGCTTATATTTTTATCGTAGGCGAGTGGTGTTTTCACGAACCACTCGCCCTGTGGGAGCCCCGAGGTGAAATTACCGGGAAGACCTTAAGGGTCAGTTAATTAACTCTTAGAACGGCGGGGTTACGCTGTCGGCAGTCCCATTTGGGCTGCGTACAGACAGACTGTTTGTCGGGATTACGTTATTGGCGGCCCGGACGAGGAACGCTATCAATAGACCCAAGAGAGCACCTTTAGGAGGGGGATCCGGTTGGGGATTTCCCCTTAGATGTTTTGGTTGGCCAAGAGAGTCCCCCAATGGTGCTTTGTCTCAGTCTTTGGCTTCGGAGGGGAAGTGCTTGTTAGTCTTCCGGGTGTGTGGTGGGACCTCCACGCTGAGGCCTTGGGTTCGTCCTTTGAGTTCCTAGTTTTGTGCCTAGATTGTTAGCTTGAGTGAAGTAGGTGTGAGGCCACCCCTCTTTTGGGACCCCGAACTCCACAGAGACCAAGTCTTGTTCGCGAGATTTCGGTTTCAACAATCACTCGAATATCAGAAAAGATAAATTTTTGGGTGTTACAGTAAATCTGAAGATCATGCAGTTCTGTACATCTTTTTATTTTTATTTTTGTTACCTTATTTCTACTTCCTTCTGATTTTTTTACTTCACCATATCAGTCTTATTGTTTTGTTGAAGAGTAATATTTAATTCTTTTTCTGTTACACTCTTTCAATATTAATTTGTCTGTTATGCTTTTGAAAGCAAACAAGTAGAATTTCTCTCTTAAACAGTTAAATTTTTTGTTATGCTCTTTGTTAATTTTTTTGTTATGCCCTGTCCCACTTATATTATTTAAAAGATTGTTGTAAACATACATATTGTTATGTTGTTGATGAATCTTATTGAGTTTTTGTGATGTTCGAACCCTCTTATTTCAAAGCACCTTGCATATGTTTGGTGCGGCGTTTTCGCTCTGGTTTCTTACCGAAGGTTCTCTACAGCTCTAATCTCATAGTTTTCGCTCTGGCTAATACGTACTGTACTAATGGACTTCAAGGTATAAATGCATATATGTTTTTTTTGGAATAATACTGTCAAAATTATTGCAGCAAAAAATTAACTGAGATTATCAATGGACTAAGTATCAATCTACGAAGCTCTAACTGGAATAAGTATGATTGATGCATGTGAGGACACCATGCCTGATGGACTAATACTGTAAATAATAGCAGTAAACTAACTATGATTCTCCTTTAAAGTTTTGCTCTTGCCCTCTTTAATTTATTTTAAACTTAAAGGTTTGTCAATAAATACTTCTAATTATATTTTGTTTGTTCCGTATGTAGGTACCTAACTAAATATTTTATATACAATAACAATGGACAAAAAATGGATGCTAGAGCCACGACACTCAAATACTTATTTAGAAGGCATGAAATATTTGCTAGATGCATATTACGCAATTACTCCAATTGGGGAGAAGTGTCCATGTCCATGTAGAAAATGTTTAAATATGAAGATGTGGGATCTAAATGTGGTAGAGGAACATCTTGTTTGGAATGGTATAATGGAGAACTACACAGATTGGATTTATCACGATGGACGACTTTCTTACAATAGGGTCATTCACAAAGATAAATGTCCTTTTACTGCAAGTCCTTTTACACTAATTACAACTCTGGTGATCCAATCATGCAACAATTTTTGCAAGTTGGTTTACGATCAGTGTTATCGAGACACGTAGTAACTCCATTAATGGAAGTTTCTATGTTTTTTAGACAATTGTGTTCCAAAAAACTAAAAGTTTCAGATTTGAAAAAGATTGAAGATCACATTATATTAGCATTATGTCAGCTTGAAGTAATATTCCCTCCTTCATTTTTTACTATAATGATTCATCTCATGATCCACCTCTCACAAGAAGCTATTTTGGGCGGTCCAGTACAATTTAGATTGATGTATCCTATTGAGAGAGAATTTGGGCATTATAAAAAATTTGTTCGAAACAAGTCAAAACCTGAAGGATCAATAGCAGAGGGTTATATAGCAGAAGAAACTTTAACATTTTGTTCTCGATTTTTAGAGGGGATAGATACTCGGTTTAATCATCGAAGTCGTAACAGTGCAAATTCTATAACCCCATCTCCATCATTTACAATGCTTCCTCAAGTAGGGAATGCAACAAGAGGTGCAGTCTTGAAGACATTGGACCCAATCAACCTTAAGCAAGCTCATCGTTATGTTCTATTCAACTGCGGTGGACTTGAAATATTTCGAAGGTTAGTTCATTTAGTAGATTTTAAATATTTATCTTCAAATGCACTCTTTGATAATGCATATGTTTTATTTTCTAGTGAACTCCGAGAAGAATTGAAGAATCGTTATCGCTCCCAACATGTTGATGTATAATTGTTGGAGAACATGCTTCGCAATGATATGCGAGGGGCCTCCTGGGTGGAAACAACATGAATCAATGATGGCGCGTGAATTGTCGGAAAGGCCGCGGAGCATGCAAGAGCTAGTGGAGTGTTCTGATTGCTCTTAGTAGGCTCATGCGCTTCAGTCGTCTGTTGTTATTCCTTAACTCGATGGAGTTACCAAAAACCCTCAGAGTTTATTGTAGGAACAAGAATATGTTTGCTTAGCTTAGATCTTGTTCCTCTTTCCGTCCAGTTCCCTAGAACAGATCTCATCAACTTGTGATCAGCCCTCGACATCGGTAACTCCATTAGAGATCGGTTTGTGTACACCTCTTACCACACCCTCAGTAGCTTGATATTGAAGAGTATATTCCATAAATTTGTTGTGTGAGCCATTATTAGCACATGTATATATGAGGAAGCACCTATTTGCTTGTCCATTAGAGATCGGTTTTATTTTTGTGGATACTAAATTATTTCCAGCTAGTTTTCATATAGCTCTTTTTATAAGTAGAACCTTTTAACCTCCCCTTCAGTAACATTTTGTGAAATTGTAGCAGCAATGTATATGGGCGTCCTGTAGTTTTTGTATAGTATTATTTTCATATAATTACTAGAACTGGTATTAACTATTCCATATTTGACACAACGAATTACCTCTGGCTTGCAGCTGGACAGGAGAGATTTAGGACTTTGACAAGTTCTTACTATAGGTGGGAGCTTGTCAAAACAACTTTTTTTAAGCACTGGGTTAGTAAAGCATCAAAGCACAAGCTGCTAGAATTTTGAGTTCAATACAAAAAAAAAAAAAAAGTTGCATACCATGCCCTCATCTGCATCAGAATGGCGTTGGCGAAACACTTGGACACTTTCATAGAGAAGCTGGGTATGATGAATATTTAAGGAGCGTTGCAATATTATTTCCATAACTAATTTCATTTATCGTTATATGATAATTGGATGCAAAGTTATGAGTAATTATTTACTCCCTTGTATATAGAGATTTAGACTTTAATATATTTCTAAGTTAGGCATTTTATAACTCTTTCTATGTAAGCTTGAGACAATGCAATACATATCTTCAACATAATATATCTCCAACTTTAGTGATCAGCTCCATAAAGAAATTTCATTCTCGGCTTTTGAACAATATTAATTATAGAACGCCACCTGAGTTTCTATGTTCTGTAGTCTTGGAGAAAGCAGGAGGCCTAGCTAGATTCATTAGGCAAGGATTTTCATATCTACCAAGTTTCACAATTACCATGCATTTTACATTGCAATTATCTAAAAACAAATTCTTCCATATCAGATGTTGAAGATGGATTGAACTGGAGCACGGGACAGCGGAAATAATTTTACTTGGGACGTGCTCTGCTAAGGAGAAGCCACATACACGTGCTTGATGAAGCCACAACATCAGTTTACAATATAATGCCACTAATGCCATCCTTCAGAAGACTATAAGAACATAATTTAAGACTGCATAGTCATTACGATTGCGCCGTCAGCTTCGCCGTGCCCAACGGGGTCAGCCCGTGTCGCAGCGGCCGAACCGTCTCAATGCAGCAGAAACCTCCATGCCGATTCATATCTTCCTACAGTAGTACATCCGGAGAGGATGCTTGAACTAAGTCTTGTTATTTTTTTTTCTCTGTAACCTGTACTATTCTTCTTAGTTTGTGATTCATAATAATGTATATATGAATTCATATTATATATAAATTAATAATTTGGGTTGTCAGAACTTCATCATTTCTAGTTGTGAATTTGGTGTATAATATTAGTTTTTCTATTTTTGAATGTTTGTTTAAATTGGATTTTTATAGCTATTGCGGCACATGTTGAATAATCAAATATATATTCTGACGGCACTATCGGTACAAGGCTGGTGGAGGTAGCAGACAACCATTTTTTTTAAGAGGAAAAGAATTTGCGGCGTTTATTTAAGAAACGCCGCTATAGATAATATGTTATTGCGGCGCTTTCCATATAAACGCCGCTATACGTTAAGAAGCTATAGCAGCGCTTTTAGATATAAGCGTCGCGGTTGCTGGAGTAAACTACGGCCATGCTTTCCCCAGAAAACGCCGCAATAGGCTACGGCGACGATGGCGATCGCGGCGCATTTGCGACGCTTATCAAAACGCCGCAATATCATTTGCGGCGTTTGAAAAGCGCCGCTAAAACCCAAATAAAACGTTGTCGTAGCCTATTATTCTTGTAGTGTCCACAGCTCTACGAGGAATGAAATACATAAACAGTTATTTACATTGTTTGATTATATCAAAAAGGTGGCTTCCAGACATCGGCACGCAGGCCGGCCACACATGAACAAAAGTAAACAAAAGCTTTGGCCTTCAAGGGCCAGCACAACACAGCAGCAGGAGCTTCAGCCCGCTATCTCCCGCTAGTCTCACCGGGACCTGTATAAGCAAATCCACCAAGTGGTGGGAAAACAAGTAACCGGACAGCTTTAGCTGACCAAGATTTATAACGACCCCACCCCAAACTCAGGGCGGCGGTGCTCCTTCCCTGCAAGTAAGAGTCAGCAGCATATATATATATATATATATATATATATATATATATATATATATATATATATATATATCCGCAACCAACACCAACGGAGGCATACCAAGCCACCCGCATCGTGCTCTCAAGGCACACTTTGGCATACTCCCTGAGTTACGCCCTCACGCTAAGTCCTATTTCAACTTAGACAAGCAATTTGAGCTAGTCCGTACACACGAAGTTACGACACTCTTCCATAGCCCGGTGCACCGAGGAGCGACCTCTTCACCACCACTATGGGAGGGTTCGGATCAGCTAGGCTCGTGCTCAAATACCGCGATTCAACTATGCACGATACGGGTAAGCTTCACCTAATACCCATCACTTAAAGCTGGGCTTTGCAAATTCCACAGCTTCTCCTGCTACATATCCAGTCCCCAGGACTTTTGGTAGCACGGAAACACACAATCTGTGTGCTGGGCACTACCGCCGGCGCTAACACTAGCGCCCGACGCTAGCAACAAAACCCAGTTCTGCCCGGCACTGGTAACAGAAGTCAGTTCTGCCACCTCTGGGAAAACACCTCCAGATAACAACACTATTAGCTCACCTGGAGCTACCGCCGGCGCTATCGCTAGCGCCCGACGCTAGTAACAGAACTCAGTTCTGCTACCAAACTTCGGGTATTGCCTGGGAAACACCTCCAGGATAATTTGCTGTACAAAACAGTACAGAAGACCCGAACCACATCATATACATGGAGTTTTCTCCACGCGATAAACATCACAATCCGACTCGAACTATCCAGATGGGCTTCACACAGCATGCCTATGCTCGTACTCCCATTCCGGACTCTATATGCAATTTATGGGGGAATCACTTCAACCCACCGGAAGATCCGATCTACTAATTAGTAGAAGTCTTCCAAAACATGGAAATCAAAGGACGCGCATGTCCAAAGACTAGGGAGGAGAATCGTTACCCTAGTTGGTCGTTTTGGCGCCATAGAACTGAGAGGGAAATGGCTGGAATCCGCAGTGGCACACGCACGCAGACGCTTCTTCACAAATCCCTCCTAGCACGACGAAAACTCAACTCCAATGGATCTCCTTCCCTGCTCCCAGCTCTCTGCCCTCAGAACTGCAATGGCTCTCAGAGAAAATGAGCTGAAGAGTCGGATTTTGAGGTATATAAGAATTTCCCGCTACCGCCGGCGCTAGTGGCTAGCGCTGGCGCTAGCGACAAAGTCGGTACCGCTATACCGCTTACGGACGCTACCGCCGGCGCTAGCACTAGCGCCGGGCGCTATCGACATCTCGCCGTCTTGACGCCTCGATGTCTCGATGTCTCGACGTCTCGACGGGTGCGCTACCGCCGGCGCTAGCACTAGCGCCGGGCGCTAACTCCTTAGCTTCAGCACACCTCTAAACTCTTTGCACTTAGAACATGGGGTCTTACAATTCTTCCCCTCTTAAAAGAATTTCGTCCCGAAATTTTAACAGTGCAAATAACAACAAGATACACAAATAAATAATTCGGGGAACAATTTGTACCTTAACGGAACAATTCGGGGAACTCATCACGCATGGTTTGCTCACGCTCCCATGAAAGCTCCTCACGACCGCAATTGTTCCAACAGACCTTGACCATCTTGATCAGTTTATTCCGCAACTGCTTAACATCAGTGTCTTCGATGCATATAGGCGCAACTTTCGCCTTTAGCCCCTCATCGACTGGCACTTGATTTGTCACAAGCACTTGGTTAGGCTCTGGCACTGCCTTCCTTATCATAGATATGTGAAACACATCATGTAAACCCCTCAACTCTGTCGAAAGAGCGAGCCGATAGGCAGCTTCACCAACACGCTCCAGAATTTCAAACGACCCAAGGTACCTCGGACTCAGCTTTTTCAAGCGCCGAATCCTGGACACCCCCTTGAAAGGTTTGATCTTGAGATAAACCCAGTCGCCCACGGCGAACTCGACGTTTCTGTGCTTGGCATTGTAGTACTTTGCCTGCCTATCTTGAGCAATCAACAACCTCTCCCGGATAGTTTGAATAGCCGAAGTTGCATCTTCGACTTCTTTTCGCTTAAACAGCTTTGTCTCGCCTGTCTCTGCCCAAGAAAAGGGAGTGCGGCAAGCTCTACCATAGAGGGCCTCGAAGGGTGTCATCTTTATACTTTCCTGATAGCTGTTATTATAAGCGAATTCAATCATGTAGAGATGATCTTCCCACTTTTTACCGAAATCCAGCATATCCTCCAGAGTTCTGTTCGTACGTTCAGTCTGTCCATCCGTCTGAGGGTGGAAGGCAGTGCTAAACTTCAGCTTTGTACCTAACAACTGGTGGATTAGCCTCCAATCCTTGGAAGTAAAGCGCCCATCTCGGTCACTGACGATGCTACGGGGCACACCGTGCAATCGGACAATGCTATCTACATAAAGTTTTGCCAACTTTTCAAATGAATCGTCCTTCCGGTTTGGAATAAAGTGGGCTACCTTCGTCAAGCGATCCACGATCACCCATACGGTATCATTCCCACTCTGTGATCTCGGCAAACCGTGCACGAAATCCATCGAAATGTCATCAAATTTCCATTCCGGTATAGGCAACGACTTCAGGAAACCTCCAGGTTTCTGACATTCCGCCTTCACTAGTGCGCAAGTTTTGCATTTTGCCACGTACAAGGCGATGTCTTTCTTCAATCCTGGCCACCAAAACAGCTTTTTCATGTCTTGGTACATCTTTGTGCTCCCTGGGTGAATTGAGTACTTTGTAAAGTGCGCTTCGTACATCAATTCCTCCCGCAACTTACCAACATTTGAGACGCACAACCGTCCGTCTTTCCATATCAGACCGTCGTCTAATACAAACTCTGCAACGGTCCCATCCCCAGACTCTGCTAAATAGCGTTGCATGCTCGAATCAAGCTCCAAGGCCTGTCGTATTCTGTCTGCGAGGTCATACTGCACCTCCGTCCAGTTCAAGCACGCACTCGCACTAGAACTCCTCTCCACATAGGAGATCTCCAAGGCTTCCAAATCCCTGATCAGACGTGGATCATACATCTGAATCCAGTTGGCCTGTGAATAAGCCCTCCTGCTCAAAGCATCTGCGACGACATTCCCCTTTCTTGGAGTATAATGTATATCAAAAGTGTAGTCCCCCAGGAACTCCATCCACCTTCGTTGTCGCATATTGAGCTCCTTCTGATGTAACAGATATTTAAGGCTCTTATGGTCTGTAAAGATGTCAACCTTCACACCATATAAGTAGTGCCGCCACAACTTTAGAGCGAAGATCACGGCCGCCAATTCCAAGTCGTGGACCGGATAGTTCTTCTCATGCACTTTCAACTGTCGAGAGCCATAAGCTATCACTTGACCATGCTGAAGAAGTACGCAGCCTAAGCCGCTCCCTGACGCATCACTGTAAATTTCATAACCCTCTGCACCAGATGGTAAACACAGAATTGGTGCTGAGGTCAGACGCCTTTTCAGTTCCTCAAAAGCCCGTGCACACTCCGGTGACCAAACGAACTTCTGATCCTTCCTCGTCAAAGTGGTGAGAGGTAGAGCGATCCGCGAAAAGTTCTCCACGAAGCGCCGATAGTAGCCGACAAGTCCAAGGAAACTCCTGACTTCCGATACTGTCGCCAAAACGGGCCACTTCTGGATTGCATCAATTTTTGCCGGATCCACTGCGATACCCTCGCCACTAACAACATGACCAAGGAACGCCACTGAGGTTAGCCAGAACTCGCACTTAGAGAACTTGGCATATAGTTGACTACGTCGCAGGGTTTCCAAGACTTCGCGCAAATGTATCGCGTGCTCTTCTTCAGACTGAGAGTACACCAAGATATCGTCAATGAAGACAATGACAAACCGATCAAGGTACTCTCGAAAGGTCCTATTCATCAGATCCATAAATACTGACGGTGCATTCATCAATCCAAACGGCATCACTGTAAACTCGTAGTGTCCGTAGCGAGTACTGAATGCTGTCTTAGGGATATCACAATCCCGAATTCGTAACTGGTAATAGCCGTACTTGAGATCCAACTTTGAATACACAGTTGACCCCACCAGCTGATCAAACAAGGCATCGATTTGAGGAATCAGATACTTGTTCTTCTCGGTCAGCTTGTTCAATTCTCGGTAGTCAATGCATAGACGCAGGCTTCCGTCCTTCTTCTTCACAAAAAGGACCGGAGCACCCCAAGGGGATGTACTTGGACGTATATAACCCTGCTCTAGCAACTCCTGTAATTGAACCTTCAACTCCGCCATCTCCTTTGGCGCAATTCGGTACGGAGAGCGTGACACAGGTTTGGCACCTGGCACCAGCTCTATCGTGAAGTCAATCTCTCGCTGAGGTGGCGCCCCGGGAAGATCTTTCGGAAACACATCTGGATACTCTGATATCACAGGAACAACACTCAAACTGGGTTGAGGCTTTGCAGCCCCCACTAGTACAACACATAACTCTGCGCCTTGCCGAACCGCCTTGACCACTTGGACAACAGACATCAGTGTCTTGCTCGATCCACGCAAACCAGCAAACGTAGTCGCACGTTCGGTATTCCGCCCCAGTGTGACCTCCTTAGACGTGCAATCAATGTAGGCCTGCTGTGCTGACAGCCAGTCCATACCAAAGATTACATCGAACTCCGAAAGCGGGAGTATCAGTGCTTCCAAATCAAAGTCTTGACTCCCTATTCGTACCTTTACCACACAACCTCGATCAGCGCGCATCGAACACCCATTGGGTAGCATCACATCTAATCGTTCCTGTCTAAATGATGAAGGCACTCCAAGTTGTTGTATGAAGGCCTCCGATAGAAAGGAATGTGATGCACCCGTATCAAACAGTGCTCTTGCCGGATAATTAAAGATCAGGACAAAGCCTATTACATTAAAGGTTAACAAGGAATGCATAAGGTATGAAGTATAAAAAGCAACAAAAGCTATATACTATCGCATACCTGTCACCACATCACTCTGTTTGATGGCCTCCTGCTGGCCAAGGTTGTACACTCTAGCCTGGGCTGGAGCGGCGTGGGATGCGGTTGACTCTGCCGCCTTCCCTTTCTCTGCCGCATAGGCCGCAACTATCTTCTTCCCACTATGACAGTCACGAGCAATATGTCTCGGCTTGCCGCAGTTGTAACAGATGATTGGGCGATGCCCAGTCACTCCCGATGTTGAAGATTGAGCTGACCCAGACGGTCGCGCTCCTTTATTCCATTTGCCTCGTCCCGACTTTGCCGAGCTCGCTACTTTGAATTCTGGCTTGACTACTGCTAGCTCCTTCCTGCTTTGGGACCGTTTCATATCTTTCTCTAAAGAACGAGCCGAGTTGACCAGGGTCATAAACCCCTGCGTCATTGGCCCCGACAGAAGGAACCGCAACTCTTCTCGCAAGCCTTCGTAAAACCGATTTGTCTTACGAGCTTCATCCGCAAACGTCACGCCTGCATAGCGCCCCAACCGTGTAAACTCATGTAGATAGTCGTCGATCATTCTATCACCCTGAGTCAGACGGTTGAACTGATTTTCCATCTCTATCTGTTGGGTCGGTACCGCGCCAAGAACAGTCTGGAAAACTCATCAAAGGAGATATCTGTCAGCTGCCGTCCCGCTAGCTGATGTAAATCCATCTCGTCCCACCACAGCTGCGCCTCCCCATCCAATAGGAAGGTTGCCAAAGTAACTTTTTGCTCTCCCTCTGTATCTGTGACCTTCAAGGTTTTGCGCACCCTTGACAGCCAATCCTCCGCTTGCGTCGGGGTTCCTGCCCCCGTGAACGTGGGAGGGTGGAAACTCAAAAAGTATTGCAGCTGTTGATCTGGATCTCTTCTTGCCCTCAACGGCACTGGCCTTTCCACCGCAGGTTCGGCTGCTGGAGCCTGCACTGGAGCCGCTCCCGGAATAGGAGGTTGTCCAGGGACATGCCCTCCTGGTTGCGCCGTGAACATCGCAAATACTGCCTCAGCGATCATCCTTACAGTTTCAGCCGAAGGAGGAGTCGGCACCGGAGTTGGTGCACTACTTGCAGTCGAACGAGGGGGTCGAGAAGGCCCCGCTCCACTCCCAGCCGCCTATATATGTACCCAAAACATAATGAGCGACTAAGAGAGAGCATGAAGCAATAAAGGAACACAGAAGTTCCATCAGAATGCTACACGGATACATGTAATTCATTCCTAAAGTGGACAATTACTGGTTATTTACATGAGTTAAAGGCGACGCACATACGTGCTCACCACCCCTTAAAAGAATTCGACCACGATTCGGACGAAAAGGGAACGAAACCCGCAGCTGATACCAATTTGTAACACCCTCCCTGTTACATAGCATATAACAGTAGGTTCGGCCGGGACCCCACGCCATATGAGATGAATAGAAGAGCGCGGTACTTAAATTAGCATTTAACAATTAAAGATATAACTATCTCAGCACATAGTCGCATAACGGAAGCATATAATTTCATTTATAAACCAGTGTATAGCATGTCCACAGCTCTACGAGGAATGAAATACATAAACAGTTATTTACATTGTTTGATTATATCATAAAGGTGGCTTCCAGACATCGGCACGCAGGCCGGCCACACATGAACAAAAGTAAACAAAAGCTTTGGCCTTCAAGGGCCAGCACAACACAACAGCAGGGGCTTCAGCCCGCTATCTCCCGCTAGTCTCACCGGGACCTGTATAAGCAAATCCACCAAGTGGTGGGAAAACAAGTAACCGGTCAGCTTTAGCTGACCAAGATTTATAACGACCCCACCCCAAACTCGGGGCGGCGGTGCTCCTTCCCTGCAAGTAAGAGTCAGCAGCATATATATATATATATATATATATATATATATATATCCGCAACCAACACCAACGGAGGCATACCAAGCCACCCGCTTCGTGCTCTCAAGGCACACTTTGGCATACTCCCTGAGTTACGCCCTCACGCTAAGTCCTATTTCAACTTAGACAAGCAATTTGAGCTAGTCCGTACACACGAAGTTACGACACTCTTCCATAGCCCGGTGCACCGAGGGGCGACCTCTTCACCACCACTATGGGAGGGTTCGGATCAGCTAGGCTCGTGCTCAAATACCGCGATTCAACTATGCACGATACGGGTAAGCTTCACCTAATACCCATCACTTAAAGCTGGGCTTTGCAAATTCCACAGCTTCTCCTGCTACATATCCAGTCCCCAGGTGATAACTTCTCAAAAAGAAGTTATTAATTCCCTTATTTTAGTAAATATTGAGAAAATATACGAAATATAACGATGAATTCACTAATATATCTCATATTTGTAATTGTGGACAGTTTATCGGCAAACGAGCAGCATATTTGTGCAGGAGTGCGAAAAATCCATGAAAGAACGGACAAATTTAAGCTGGAATTATATTGCTGGAAAGAATGGAGCAGTTTGGTCATAACCGGGTTGTAACATAGCTGTTTAAATTGAATTTTCTGAACCGAAAGTACAACATTTCTCGAAATACTAAAAAGAAAACCTGCGGATCCTTGTTGAAAGGACACATCCTTTCAGAGTTTGGACTGTAGCGAGATATTAAAAGGAGGATTTCGGCAGTTTCAAGAAAGAGATACGAAATACTTTTTAGAGAGAGAGAGAAAGAGGAAAGAAAAGAAGAGCCTTTTGGTGAAGAAGAAAGAGAATACAGATTTGAGCTGATTTGACAACAAAGAGGACGAATTCCTGCGCTAATATTTAGGATCCGAACAATGTCTTGTAAGATCTTTTCAATTTGGTTTTTCATTTCAAGAATCATGAACTAATTCTTCGTATCTTGTATGTCGTGAGTACTAGTTTTTGTTGTGATGTTTAATTTATAATTTTTCCGTATGATTTCTTGGTTTGCTATCTTTATCAATGTTATGATTTATTACGAAAGATTTGAATAATGTTTATCTTCAACATTTCGTGGTGAGATTCGAGAGATGAATCACGATTTATTTAAGATAAATACTTAATGTTATGTGGCGAGATTCGAGAGATGAGTCGCATAGTTATCTAATTTAAATCTTTTACTTTTATACTACGCCGCGAGATTCGAGAGAGGAGCGGTGTGTTTGCTTCATAACTTTGATATAATAAAGGAGAGAGGAAGAGATTCCATCACCTTATTAGCATGAGCGGTTTGAGCGAATTAATTCACCTTGCATTTTTCTAAGTTAGAAATAACTAGCGAAATCTAGGTTATGGGAATTCATAGATCGAGAGATTATGAGTCCTAGTTTTAAATCGAGCAAGATAGTAAAACAAATAAAATGCATCGGTATATTTAGCAAATATCACAACAGATCTAGGAAAGCGATATACAAGATTCATTTCTCTAAAGGTTGATAAAAAAAAATAACTTCAGTACTTTTAGTATTAAAAAAAAAAATTAGTTTTAAATATTCTGCAAATTAGTTTCGTCCAACCAATCGAATTATTTAACTTGGATTTAAGGAAAAGAGTAAACTAATATTCATAAGCGTTAGAGTTTTCACTTCTCCGAGGGAACGATCTTAACTCACTATTATATTACTTGAGCCGGCACGTATACTTGCGTATATACACTAAAGACGTATCAAGTTTTTGGCGCCGTTGCCGGGGAAGCGGCTATCTAACGGTTTATTTCTTACGATATTAGTGAACTCTTAGTAATTAGAGACCAAGTCGTTATTTTATTTCACTTTGACTCTTTGTCTAGTGTATGTCCCGATTTCGTAACATTGAAATATTACCTTTGAATCTAGAAATCGAACGTACTTGTAGACGGAATAGACAAACTGTTAGAGCAAGCACTATTATTCATCAAGAGATGGATGATAATCAGCAAGGAAATGAAAATGATCATGGGGGTCAGGTGGATCCTAATGGTCAAGTCGAACACAATGGTCATAATATTCAAAATGCTGCACCACGAATGACTTGTCGAGACTATAACGCACCGTTAAGAGGAGGTTTGCAATTTAGTATAGCGCGACCTACAATCGCTGCTAATAATTTTAAAATGGACTCTACCACAATGCAACTAGTACAACATAACAAGTTTGGGGGGCTAAATCATGAAAATGCAAACGCTCATTTAAGAACATTTTTAGAAATCTGTGATATGTACAAGGTCAATGGGGCTTCAGATGAAGCTATTCAATTGAGGTTATTCCCATTTTCTTTGGAGGGAAGAGCTAAAGACTGGCTTGATTCTCTACCACCCGGTTCCATCACTACGTGGGATCAATTGGAAGAGAAATTTCTGAATAAATATTTCCCCCCTTCTAAAACAGCTAAGTTGGTTAGGGACATTACCACTTTCGTCCAAAATCATGGCGAAACACTTTATGAAGCGTGGGAAAGGTTTAAGGAGATGCTTAGGAAGTGTCCGCATCACGGGTTGGCCCAACACCAACAAGTAACCACTTTTTATAACGGTTTACAAACCACTACGATGATCCTAGTTGACGGAGCCGCGGGAGGGTCTTTATTAAAGAAATATCCAGAAGATGCTATGGAAATTTTAGAAGATCTTACTTCCAACAATTACCAAGCATTCGAAAGGCAAGGTAATAACCAACCAGCCGGTATTCATCAAGTAGATCAATTCACTTCATTAGCAACCCAAATGTCCACTCAATTTAATTTAATAAATAAGAGGCTAGATTCTCTATCTACCCCTTCAACAAGTGCACCAATGACAGTGGAACAATTAAACCAAGTAACTGAAGAAGTACACTATCTAGGAGGCCAACAAAGGCAAGGACCTTCAAATTTCGGAAATCATTATAATCCAGATTGGCGAAATCATCCTAATTTTTCTTGGAAAAATTCACAAAATGCAATTCAACCACCAGGTTTTAATCAAAACATTAATCCTATACCAACCCAAATGCTTAATCAACAAACCAATAATAGGAAATTGACTGATGAGTATATTATGGATTTGTTTCAAAAGAATGACTCTAGGATGGGTGGTATTGAGTCTTCACTCCGATCTTTAGAATCCACAATTGGCCAATTGGCCAATGCTTTAAATCAAAGAACAATAGGATCGCTACCATCTGACACCACACTTAATCCAACAAGAGAAGAACCAAATAATCATTGTAAAGCTATTGCATTAAGGAGTAGGGTAGAGATCTCTAGTGGGGATGGATTACTAGAGAAGTTAAGGGAAGAAGAGATAAGAGAAAATTCAATTATGAAAGAAAAGTCTATAGAAATTAAGGAGCCGGAGGAAGTGGATCCACAAAATAATAAGAAGAAAGAAATCATTTACCCTCCTCCACCTTTTCCATCAAGATTAAATAAAACAAAACTTGACAAACAATTTCAAAAATTTATGAAATTTTTTAAGAAACTTACAATTAATATTCCATTTGCTGAGGCATTAGAGCAAATGCCTAGTTATGTCAAGTTTATGAAAGATATTTTATCGAAGAAAAGAAAATTTTTAGATAAAGAAATAGTTGCATTAACGGAGGAGTGTAGTGCGATTTTGCAAAAGAAATTGCCTCAAAAACTTAAGGACCCCGGTAGTTTTACCATACCTTGTTCCATAGGAGTAAAATTTGTCGGGAGAGCATTATGTGATTTAGGTGCAAGCATTAATTTAATGCCCTTATCTATATATACAAAGTTAGGTCTAGGAGAGATAACTCCAACAACTCTCACTCTCCAATTAGCCGATAGGACTTTAGCATTCCCTAAGGGAATAGTTGAGGATGTATTGGTTAAGGTGGAGAAATTCATCTTTCCGGCCGATTTTGTAGTGTTGGACATGGAAGAGGATAAGGATGTGCCCATAATCTTAGGGAGGCCATTTTTAGCAACCGGAAGGACTTTAATTGACGTACAAAAAGGAGAGTTAACAATGCGTGTTAATGAAGAGGAAGTAACATTCAATATCCTAAAAGCTATGACATTTCCAAATGAAAAAGAAGATTGTTACTCTATTGAAGAAGTGGAGATTAAAAATCAATTAATTAAGGGTAATGATGATGACCTAGAACAAAGACTTCTCACAATTTTGACAAATGAAGAGTGGGATGATGATTTAGAATTGGATGAATGCGTTAAAGTTTTAGAATCTCATTATAAATTGTCTATCTTTAGGAATTTTGAATCTATAACTAGGTCAAGTGAACCAAAAATTATGAAACCCTCAATTATTGAACCTCCAACTTTAGATTTGAAACCTCTTCCGGAACATCTTAAATATGCTTTCCTTGGAGAAGAAAATACTCTTCCGGTAATAATTGATGCATCATTAAAATTTGAAGATGAAGAAAAACTACTTCTTGTTTTGAAAGAATTTAAAAAGGTCATGGGATGGACTATAGCAGACATTAGTGGCATTAGCCCCTCTATTTGTATGCATAAAATCATATTAGAAGATGAAGCTAAAGGGTCAATTGAACATCAACGTAGGCTTAGTCCACCTATGAAAGAAGTAGTTATGAAAGAGATAATAAAATGGTTAGATGCAGGCATTATTTATCCTATTTCGGATAGCAAGTGGGTAAGTCCGGTACAATGTGTACCGAAGAAGGGAGGAATTACGGTGGTGAAAAATGATAACAACGAGTTGATACCAACTAGGACGGTTACCGGTTGGAGAATATGTATGGATTATAGGAAACTAAATAAATCAACTCGGAAGGATCACTTCCCATTACCTTTTATTGATCAAGTACTTGACAAGTTGGCGGGAAATGATTATTTTTGTTTCTTGGACGGGTATTCCGGCTATAATCAGATTATGGTTGCTCCGGAAGACCAAGAAAAGACCACATTTACATGTCCTTATGGTACGTTTGCGTTTCGCAAAATGCCATTTGGATTATGTAATGCACCCGCCACTTTTCAAAGGTGCATGATATCTATTTTCACCGATTTAATGGATGACGGTATAGAGGTGTTTATGGATGATTTCTCAGTGTTTGGGAAGTCCTTCGACTGCTGTTTAGAAGTCCTTAGGAAAGTATTAACAAGATGTATTGAGACAAATTTAGTGCTAAATTGGGAAAAGTGTCATTTCATGGTGAGAGAGGGAATTGTCTTAGGCCATAAAGTATCACGCAAGGGTTTGGAGGTAGATCGGGCTAAAATAGAAGTTATTGAAAAGCTTCCTCCACCTAAGAATGTCAAGGGCATTCGTAGCTTTTTGGGCCATGCTGGGTTCTATAGAAGGTTTATTAAAGATATCTCTATAATATCAAAACCTTTATGTAACTTGTTAGAAAAAGACACTCCTTTCTTATTTGATGATCATTGTTTGCATGCTTTTGACACATTAAAGCTCAAGTTAGTTTCTTCACCTATTGTAACAACACCGGATTGGTCGTCACCTTTTGTTCTTATGTGTGATGCTAGTGATTATGCCGTAGGAGTTGTCTTAGGACAAATCCGTGATCGAATTTTTCATACTATATATTATGCTAGCAAAACACTTATTGATGCACAAATAAACTACACCACAACCGAGAAGGAACTCTTAGCCGTAATGTTTGCATTTGATAAGTTCCGTTCGTATTTAATAAATTCTAAAGTGATAGTTTATACGGATCACTCGGCGATCCGATACCTTTTGGAGAAGAAGGACGCCAAACCTAGACTAATCAGATGGGTCCTCTTACTTCAGGAATTTGATATTGAAATCAAAGACCGAAAAGGAGCGGAAAATCAAATAGCAGATCATTTATCGAGATTAGAACAAAGCGATGAGAGGAATCAACAAGTAGGGATAAGAGAAAATTTCCCGGACGAACAGATTTTAGCTGTATCTGTGGGTAGTATACCATGGTATGCTGATTATGTGAATTACATAGTTAGTAATATAGTGCATCCGGATATGGACTATCAACAAAGGAAAAGGTTCCTCCAGCAGGTGAAATATTACCTGTGGGATGAGCCATACTTATATAAAATCTGTTCGGATCAAATTATCCGGAGATGTGTTGCTGAAGTAGAGGTTCTTAGTATCATAGAAAAGTGGCATTCATCACCTTATGGAGGACATTTTAAGGGAGACCGAACCGCGGCAAAAGTTTTGGAGTCGGGTTTTTATTGGCCCACCTTATTTAAGGATGTGCACTTATTTGTGAAGAGTTGTGATAAATGTCAAAGAACAGGAAACCTGAGTCGTAAAGCGAGCATGCCAATGAATACCATTTTAGAGGTTGAAATTTTCGATGTTTGGGGGATTGATTTTATGGGCCCATTTGTTAACTCGGATGGCAACTTATATATTCTATTAGCAGTCGATTACGTGTCAAAGTGGGTCGAAGCTATTGCTACGCACAAGAATGACGCCAAGGTCGTATTAAATTTTTTAAAAACTAATATCTTTTCAAGATTCGGTACACCTAGAGCGATTATTAGTGATGACGGAAGCCACTTTTGTAATTCACAATTTACAACATTACTAAGAAAGTACGGAGTGACGCATAAGATCGCTTTAGCATATCATCCCCAAACTAACGGTTTGGCCGAGGTTTCCAACAGGGAAATTAAATCCATTTTAGAGAAAACGGTAAGTGCCACTAGGAAAGATTGGTCGCAGAAATTGAATGATGCGTTGTGGGCGTACAGAACTGTATTTAAGACGCCCATAGGACTGACCCCGTACAAGATGATCTATGGAAAATCTTGCCACCTCCCTGTCGAGTTAGAACATAAAGCTTATTGGGCTACAAAAAAATTAAATTTTGATTATCAAGAAGCCGGTAAGAATAGGTTGTTTTATCTCAATGAACTCGATGAGATGCGCTTTCATGCATATGACAGTGCAAAATTATATAAGGAAAGAACAAAAAAATGGCATGACGCTCGCATAGAAAAAAGGAATTTATTCCGAATCAATTAGTATTACTTTATAATTCTCGCCTTAAACTATTTCCGGGTAAATTGAAATCCAAGTGGTCCGGTCCGTTTCGAGTTCAAGAAGTCCATCCTTTTGGGGTAGTTTCCATTTGTAATGACAAAGACGGTTCTATTTTCAAAGTAAATGGGCAAACACTTAAGGCTTACTTTCATAACAACGAGCCGCGAGAGGTGATGGTGACGAACTTATCTGTCTAAAGAATGGCTGAGTCTAGCCGAGACGTTAAATCAAGCGCTAATTGGGAGGCAACCCAACTAAAATTAATTAAGTAGTATCTATAAAGGTTAAAGGTAGACATGCGTAGGAATGTCCATAAAAATTTTCTGCATTAAAATGTAATGACATGTTGCAACCAAGGTTCTAACTTTTTATTCTCTGTCCTTTTGACTAAGAGAAGAAGCAAAAATTTTAAATAAAAGGGCAAACCGAGTTCGCCGGTTCAAGCTATAGCAGGTATAAAATTGACCGGCTGGCGACTTGGCACTCTCCGAACCGCTGGATATAACATGTTAAACCAAATGGAGTAAACCGCCGGTCCAAGGTATAACGTCTAAAATTGATCGGCTGGCAGCTGTAAACTATTCGAACCGCTTGATAAAAACATGTCAAACCCCTTGGAGTAAACCGCCGGTCCAACATTTGATATATGAAGACTTTAGAAATCCGGTTTAGGGCTTATTCGCCTTCCCCAACCTCTGGTTCGATTGCTGCGAATCCCTATCTCCCTCCCGACGGAACGCTGCGCAGGACTACTCACGGCGGCGACTACTTGTACGAAGGTGAAGCTTATGCGCCAGGATACTCTTCACAACGCGGCGGCGTCACCATTCGAGTTCTCTTCCAGACCAGGCGGCGTCGATTCCACCTTGATTCGGTAACATTTCGCAACACCCTTCTTCCTTACGAAAAGATTAGAAAATCCTATAATATTCTAGGGTTCTTACTCGTATCCATATTTTTTTTTAATATATCAGAAAATGTCCTCTAAGCGAAAAGCTAAGAGCAAATCCACACCAAGTCCTCGTAAGGATTTTCGATTTGTAAATGATGAAGCCAAACAGCGATATGAAGGTTTACATGATAAGCCTTTCATTTTCGAAAGAGGAATTGAGATCGAAAAGAGGGCATGGAGTATGGAATATGTCACAAAAATGAAAGATTTTGGGTGGGAATTTTTTTGTCACCCCCGTAAGGAAGCAGTGTTGCCTTGGATCTATGAATTTTATGCTAATGCACTGACCGTTGAGGAGAGAAAAATTTATGTGCGAGGTCATTCCGTAGATTTTTCCGCTAAGGCGATTAATAGTTATTTTGGAATGACGATGCCGAATGAAGAAGAGTATCTGCGAGTACAAGCAACAACCCCACCGTCCATCATTGCGGAGGAGATTTGTAATAATGTCGACTCGGCCTGGATTTCGACGGAAGGTGCTAATTTGAAAGCTAATAGTTTAAAGCGGGAGGCCAAGGTGTGGCTTTTATTCATTAACACAAGCGTAATCCCTACCAAAAACACTACACGCGTTGCTATGGACCGTGTCATTTTAATTTACTGCATTTTAAAGGGCATTCGTTTTGATGTTGGGAAAATAATATCAGATCAACTTCAGAAGAGAATCCTTGCTATGGATAGGTTGCAATTATGGTTCCCTACTCTAATAACTGAACTTTGCCGTGTTAGTGGAATGTGGGGAGACAAGGAAACCTTAATTACAAGAGTCGGACACCATATTACTAAGGTAGTAATAAACAGCAATATTAGGGGCAGTTCGGACTTTCTAGAGAGCACACCGCCTCCTGCAGGAAATACAGATCCCCTCCCCAAGCCCGCTGCGAGTACTCCTTCTTCTTCCACCGCACCAGCACAGGTTGATTTATCAGAGATCATTGATAATATGGTAAGCGCAACAGAAGAAAGGGAATATATGAAATGTTATCAGCGATTCAGTCATCTACTCATTAATGAAAAATGTGATGATCTTCTGCGGAATCAAGCACGACTCATGGAGGATGCTGGTTTGGATACCGTGAAGACCGTCTACCAATACAAATCGAGATTTGATCAGCAAGGTTATTTGCTTTATCCAGATGGCGAGCGGATCGATATTAGTGAAGCCCACGGCATGGATGACGAGATGCCCGATGCTTAGCTCTCCTTAGTTATTGCTTTAATCAGAAAACGGTGGATTAATATTTTGTTATTTTGTTATTATTAAGGCTTATATGCTACTCCTAATATGTTACTATGCTACTTCTACTTGCTGCTGCTTTTACGCAAATTTTATTTGTGCTATGACTGTTATATATATATTGCTATGATGTTAGTGATTTTAGGGGGAGTTTATGCTACTCTTATGTTGCTATTTTTATGTAACTATTATGATCCTGCAATTACTTTCATGCTCCTCTTATTTGATGATATGCTGCTATTACTGCCCTGCTACCCTTATCCTGCTATTCAAATATCATGCTATCTTGCTATTCATATGTGATGTTATGCTGCAATTAATTTGTTTAAAAATAATATTTGATATTTTAGTTTCTTTACAACAATAACAGTGTTATTGATTTTCCCTGATCATGATTTCGTGACTTACATACATTGTCACTTAATATTTTGGATTGTGTTCCACTCCTAAGAATACATTCCCACTACAAAAATTAAATAAATAAAAAGAATTGACAATGTGGACAATTGAGTTGTTTGATTGACTGCTAGCTATTTAATGATTTGGAATGTGCTGCTTATATCTGCATAAGTCTTATCTTAATTTTGATGCCAAGTACGTGAATTATGAAGTGTGCTATAAGAATTTTCTACTCTCTTATGTTAGCATTATCACACTTCTTGCTTTACTATTTTTGTGCTCCACTAAATGCAGTTCTTATTGTGCTATGAATAAGTACCTTACCAAAGACTGCCACACGTGCAATGGGCATCCTTCCTGCCAAATTTACAGGGGAGTATTGTATTTTCAATTAAAATTTACTTTAGATTCTTATTTAAATTTATTTAATTCACTACATTCTCCATAAGGTCTCTGCTAGGGTCTAGCAGCTAATTAAGTGTGGGGGTGACGTCAGTTATCCTCCGTTTATTTTCACTTATAAAACTTCTATTCTGGGCACATTTCAATAAGTTATTCATTGTGTTATCACCAGACGGCTTAACTAAGTAATTTCATGTAACTTTAATTGGCAGATTAATTAAAATTGAAATTTCACATAATGAATTTAACGTTAGTAAGATGCGTTTATAACTCTCTTAAGCATTTCAATTATGCACTAGACTCTCTAAAAAAATTTTTGCTCTCTACAAAATAATGTTATTAACCTATTAACATAATTGTAGAAGGATAAGCAAGAACTAAGTCAATGTCGTAAGCTAAAACATAGAGTGTGTAGTTAATTGATAACAATGAGTAGGTTCACCTTTGGATCAGATCACACCACAAAACTATTCTTGATTATCCATCAGTCTTTGAGCTTGAATTTATCATTTTGATACCATTTGTCCAAACACAACTTTCAATAATTTCACTAGTTCTTTCTTAGTTAACTTTCCGACTTTGGGGGTTTAAAACTTATAAAAAAAATGTATAAAGACATAGTGATATGTGGCCTAAGTGTGTGTACACCTACTTAGAATGATCCCAACTATGATCATAAAGTAAAAGAAACTTATAAAAAAAAAGTATAATGACATAGTGATATGTGGCCTAAGTGTGTGTACACCTACTTGGAATGATCCCAACTATGATCTTAAAATTGATGATGGTTAAAGAAATAAACCTCAAAGTATGGAGAGTCATTAAGAATTTTAACTAGGGAAATTCCGCTCTCTATCAAAAATTATCCACAAAGTCTTCATCAAGCCAAAGTCATCCATTTTGTATGCTCCTATGATTTCTTATCAAATTGAACTATTAAACTCTTGTGGAGGCTAAAACAAAGACTAGGCATATTCTTATCCTTTTCAATTATGAGTATGTTTAATGAGTTAAGTTGTTTGAGAGTGAATGATTTTAGAGAAGAACACACACAACACTAGAAATATTGAGAGAGTGTTACTTGCTATCTAACTAACAGATTTGAGAATGTGTGAAATTATTTTTTAAGAGATCTGTTTTTGTTAAATTTGAAATACTTAGGTAAGCCTAAGTTGATATATGTAAAGAAGATGATTCGTGCCTTGTTTCAATAGAAGTTTGCATATTTGTTTGTTAGAATTGAGTTAATTCTTGCTAGGGACTAGCAAGGACTCAAGTGTGGGGGTGTGATAACTTCTCAAAAAGAAGTTATTAATTCCCTTATTTTAGTAAATATTGAGAAAATATACGAAATATAACGATGAATTCACTAATATATCTCATATCTGTAATTGTGGACAGTTTATCGGCAAACGAGCAGCATATTTGTGCAGGAGTGCGAAAAATCCATGAAAGAACGGACAAATTTAAGCTGGAATTATATTGCTGGAAAGAATGGAGCAGTTTGATCATAACCGGGTTGTAACATAGCGGTTTAAATTGAATTTTCTGAACCGAAAGTACAACATTTCTCGAAATACTAAAAAGAAAACCCGCGGATCCTTGTTGAAAGGACACATCCTTTCAGAGTTTGGACTGTAGCGAGATATTAAAAGGAGGATTTCGGCAGTTTCAAGAAAGAGATACGAAATACTTTTTAGAGAGAGAAAGAGGAAAGAAAAGAAGAGCCTTTTGGGGAAGAAGAAAGAGAATACAGATTTGAGCGGATTTGGCAACAAAGAGGACGAATTCCTGCGCTAATATTTAGGATCCGAACAATGTCTTGTAAGATCTTTTCAATTTGGTTTTTCATTTCAAGAATCATGAACTAATTCTTCGTATCTTGTATGTCGTGAGTACTAGTTTTTGTTGTGATGTTTAATTTATAATTTTTCCGTATGATTTCTTGGTTTGCTATCTTTATCAATGTTATGATTTATTACGAAAGATTTGAATAATGTTTATCTTCAACATTTCGTGGTGAGATTCGAGAGATGAATCACGATTTATTTAAGATAAATACTTAATGTTATGTGGCGAGATTCGAGAGATGAGTCACATAGTTATCTAATTTAAATCTTTTACTTTTATACTACGCCGCGAGATTCGAGAGAGGAGCGGTGTGTTTGCATCATAACTTTGATATAATAAAGGAGAGAGGAAGAGATTCCATCACCTTATTAGCATGGGCGGTTTGAGCGAATTAATTCACCTTGCATTTTTCTAAGTTAGAAATAACTAGCGAAATCTAGGTTATGGGAATTCATAAATCGAGAGATTATGAGTCCTAGTTTTTAATCGAGCAAGATAGTAAAACAAATAAAATGCATCGGTATATTTAGGAAATATCACAACAGATCTAGGAAAGCGATATACAAGATTCATTTCTCTAAAGGTTGATAAAAAAAAATAACTTAAGTACTTTTAGTATTAAAAAAAAAATTTAGTTTTAAATATTCTGCAAATTAGTTTCGTCCAACCAATCGAATTATTTAACTTGGATTTAAGGAAAAGAGTAAACTAATATTCATAAGCGTTAGAGTTTTCACTTCTCCGAGGGAACGATCTTAACTCACTATTATATTACTTGAGCCGGCACGTATACTTGCGTATATACACTAAAGGCGTATCACCAGGACTTTTGGTAGCACGGAAACACACAATTTCACGCTAAGTCCTATACTTCCATTCCAGACTCTATATGCAATTTATGGGGGAATCACTTCAACCCACCGGAAGATTCGATCTACTAATTAGTAGAAGTCTTCCAAAACATGGAAATCAAAGGACGCGCATGTCCAAAGACTAGGGAGGAGAATCGTTACCCTACTTGGTCATTTTGGCGCCATAGAACTGAGAGGGAAATGGCTGGAATCCACAGTGGCACACGCACGCAGACGCTTCTTCACAAATCCCTCCTAGCACGACTAAAACTCAACTCCAATGGATCTCCTTCCCTGCTCCCAGCTCTCTACCCTCAGAACTGCAATGGCTCTCAGAGAAAATGAGCTAAAGAGTCGGATTTTGAGGTATATAAGAATTTTCCGCTACCGCCGACACTCGTGGCTAGCGCTGGCGCTAGCGACAAAGTCGGTACCGCTCTACTGCTTACGGACGCTACCGCCGGCGCTAGCACTAGCGCCGGGCGCTATCGACATCTCGCCGTCTCGACGCCTCGATGTCTCGACGTCTCGACGGGTGCGCTACCACCGACGCTAGCACTAGCGTCGGGCGCTAGCTCCTTAGCTTCAGCACACCTCTAAACTCTTTGCACTTAGAACATGGAGTCTTACAACAATGTAGCGGAATGGAAGAAAAAGCACCTTATGGAAGTGACTCGGAGCATGATAATATCGATGAAGGTGCCAAAATACTTGTGGGGGCAAGCTGTCCTTATAGTGGCGTATTTGATCAATCGAATGCCCTCACGAGTATTGGAATGGAAGTCCCCAATTGAGATACTACGGGGGAAGAATGAAGATATTTTTCCCCTCAAGACCTTCAGTTGCATGTGTTTCGTACAGGACCGGAGACCAAATGTGGGAAAGTTGGATCCAAAGGCTCTGAAGTGTGTTTTTGTTGGGTATTCGACTACTCAAAAGGGGTATGTATGCTGGAGCCCGGTAAATAGAAAATTACTCATTAGTATGGATGTCATATTTAGAGAGTTTGAGACATATTATTCATCTCTGGTTGTCTCACCTCTTGAGGACCACTTATTACGGACGGTATGAGGCAAGAAGGGGAAGATAGCAGTAGTAGTGGGAGGCGATAGTGAGTGTCCCTTGCCCTCATGTACAAAAGGGTGTGAGGTTGGTTGTTGCGCTAGTACATGAGGAGAATAAATTTGTCACTGATGAACATCAAGTTCAGGGGGAGCTGAGAGTGTATACACGAAAAGGCCAACAGAATGAAGCTATAATGCCTACAGTGTCACTTGTGTCGAGTCCCTTGTCTTCTGCTACTCTGACACCTGAGACACATACTCCATCCACTTCAGCCTCCGAATTCACATGTATTATAATTCCTCCATTTCCTACCTCCTCTCCTATACCGGTAAGGCGGAGTTCCCGCAGGAATGCAAGAGTCTCACCTGATCGGTATGACTTTCTCCATGATATTGCCCAATGTCTCTTACTCTCAAATATCACTTATACATGGAGCATTCATCGCATCTTTGGACAATGTCTCTATTCCTAAGTGTTGGCAGGTTGCTAAGGAAGATCTACAGTGAAAAGCTGCAATGCTAGAAGAACTCTGGGCAGTGGAAAAGAATAGCACATGGAATCTTGTATCTCTACCACCTTGAAAAAAAGCAATTGAGTGCAAGTGGGTTTTTACGGTAAAATAGAACCTAGAAGGTCAGGTTGAGCGCTACAAAGTCCGATTAGTTGTAAAGGGGTATAGTCAGACTTATGACATCAACTATGATGAGACCTTTGCACTCGTCGCAAAGATGAACACAGTGCGGACACTGATATCTTAGGCGACAAATAGAGGATGGAAACGACACTAGCTGGACGTGAAGAATGTCTTTCTTCACAGGGACTTGTTGGAAGAAGTTTACATGGAGGTACTGCCGGGCTTTGGCACGAGACAAACAACAGGGAATGTGTGTAGACTCAAGAAGTCACTTTATGGACTGAAGCTGTCTCCTCGAGCCTGGTTTGACAGGTTTAGGAGAGTCATGGTAGCTATGGGATATTAGCAGAACAGCGGACCATACAATGTTCTTTCGGCAACGTGGAGCTCACATTACAAAACTTGTTGTGTATGTGGACGACATTATCATCACAAGCGATGATGAAAGTGAAATTACTCAGCTGAAGAAAAGATTGGAAAAGGAATTTGAGGTGAAAAACTTGGTGCAACTAAGATACTTTCTTGGGATTGAGGTAGCCCGTGGTGTAGAAGGGATTGTTCTATCCCAATGAAAATATGTGTTGGATCTGCTCAAAGAGACGAGTATGTTATGGTGCAGACCTGCAGTCGCTCCCATTGATCAGAAGTCCAAGTTGGTGCTGAGGCAGGAGAGCCAACTAATAAAGAAAGGTACTATAGGTTGGTAGTCCGCCTGATCTATATGGGTCACACCCGCCCCGACATATCGTTTAACATAAGTGTGGTGGCCCGCTATATGCATGATCCTAGGGAGGGTCACATGGATGTCGTATATCAGATTCTCAGGTACTTAAAGAGTGCACCAGGAAAGGGACTGATCTTCAAAAGGAATGGGCATTCAAACATCGAAGGCTATCGTGAATCTGACTGGGCTAATTGCGTTGATGACAGAAGGTCCACGTCAGGATACTGCATGTTTGTAGAAGGCAATCTAGTCTCCCGGAGGAGCAAGAAGCAGATAGTAGTTGCAAGATCTACAGCCGAAGCGGAGTACAGAGTCATGACCTTAGGAGTGGGAGAGTTATTGTGGTTGAAAGCCCTACTAATGGAACTCAAGATAGACCAAGGAGGGCAGATGACATTATGGTGTGACAGCAAGCCAACTATCAACATTACAAAAAACCATGTCCACCATGACCGAACGAAGCATATAGAGATCGACAGGTTCTTTATCAAGGAGAAGCTGGACAGTGGGGTGCTGAAACTGGGATATGTTGATACGAAGGAGCAAGTGACTGATTGTCTAACTAAATGACTCGGCTCATTTGATTTATCCAGGTTATGTGACAAGATGAGCTTAGCGGATATCCTTCGCCCTCCACGAGGGGGAGTGTTGGTGTGAATTTAGCCTTGCTGGTGTGGATTTAGCACTAAATGGTGTGCGATTAGCCCGCTCCTCCTTTTCTTGTAATTAGTCTCACATCTTTAAATGATGTATTAGGCTCCCCTCATTAGGGTATAAATATGAGAGCAATGTAAGAGAATTTTTGAGACTTTAGTGTGTGAATTAAATGAACCTGATTTATTTCATTTCTTCAATTATAATCAAGCAGGACCGAAAAAAAAATCAAGCAGGAACGGTCAAATTGTTCTCACGGCTCCCTTGCACTAAACCGTGCCCGAAACTCCCTTATCCTTATGCCCGGAGCCAACTCAAATCCCTTGCACTAAACCATACCCTTGGAGTTCCCCTGCACCCATGTCAGGAGCCAACCATGGTGCGCCCGGGCTGCCCCATCCAACAATCTGGATGGCGGGCCACACCCAACACCGCGTTCAAGACCGCCACCTTCTTGCCAAACGGATTCTTGTTAGTATCCTATGCTCGTATAGTTGTGTGTGCAAGCGATAATCACCCTCGTATAATAAGAGAGTTGATATTAGCAGTCCAATTCTCGTTATTCGCACCCCAAAACTGTAATAATCCTAATTATATTTGTAGTCCAATTCTCGCTAATCGCACCCCATAAAATAATCTCCTCCTCTCCATCTCTCTCCTCTCGTTGCCTAAACCCTAGTCATTGTTCTATTAGTTGCGTGTTTTCCTCCCTCTTAGGTTCACCTTATTCAAAAACGAAGGAAATTATACAACGAAAATCCCCAAAAAATAGTCAGCTTTCTAGTTAGAGGAAAGTTTACATGTCATTTAACTTGTTTTAGAGTTAATTCCTCTATGCATGTCATTTAACGTGTTTTCCTGATAGATTTTTAAATTGTTTGAGTCTTTAAGATGTTTCTCTAGGCTTCTAGTGCTTAATAAATCATCAACTTGTTTAGCTTATTTGTGATGAGAGTGGGGTGCAAATATAATTTTGGACTACAAATAGCGATGGACTGCGAATAGTGAGTTTCGGTCTGCTAATATCAACTCTCTGTAATAATTAGTTATATGACCCGAGACAAACTATATGACCACCACAAACGTTATTTTTTTTTATAATAATATAAATAAATAACGAAGCTCATAGCCAATCTCCATCAAGCATTTTATCTACGTAATATTGAAAATGAAATATATTTGTCATGGAATATGCGAACAAATGAAATTATTATTATTATAAATGTTATCACATCGGTTGTAAGTTACTACTGTGGGGCAACGATGATATTCGACCCGTGGTAGTGCGAAGCGGTGGTAACAAACTCGAGATGTGATTGGTCGCGTTCTCTAATCGGTTTGCTTCGCCGTTTTTGGTCCATAAAAAAAAATCTGTTTGCTAGCCCTCGAATTCCCACCGCACAGCCTCGAATTCTCAGAGCCGAAATAAACTTACCTTTTGGTTGTGTTTGGCATGGCGGTAGCGGTCGTGAACGCGGTGGTTATGAACCGTCGTTCGTAAGCGCCCGACCACACCCAATTATCTACATTCACTTTTACGTACAAAAAGAAGTTTTCTTTTCTTGGCGGCGGTTATAGCCGTTGTCATGCCAAACATAGATTCTATGGCCATAGCATTTTTGTCCGAACTCCTCAAAGCAAAACCGCCGTACCAAACAGAGCTTTAATATAAGTTGTGGTGGCAGAGTGGAGTCGAATTTTAGTATTGAGAATAGTGTAACTGTACAACCCCGTGTTCGCCGAAGGGAAAAAAGGGCAAGTCGGGCGTAGGCGAGGCAAGCTGGGGCTCGCCGCCCCGCACCAAGCGAGCAGCGAAGGTAAGGGGTGGGCAAGCCGGTCTTATCTCCCTGCAAGGAAAGTGATGCGAGGGCGAGGCAAGTGTGTACTCACCGCTTTGGGGTGCGTTTAGCAATGGCAAGGCGAGCGAGGGCTCGCCGCCTCACATAGGCGGTCCTGGTCGGTATTTATAGTGTCAGGGGGCGAGCGAGTGGCGCCCTCACGAGCCGCTCGCATGGGGAGATCTCGCGAGGCCTGCTTGCGAGAGGGCTGGCGAGTGACGCCTTCATGGACCACTCGCCCAGCCAGGGGCGGATCCAGAGGGGGGCCCGAGGGACACGTGCACCCCCATTATTTTTCAAAATCGTTAGTGGATTTGGATTCCTCTCGTCGAGACAATGAATTTGACTACTTATATGTCAAAAACGGTGGCCAGATGAGGAAGAAACGACTCCGATAAGATGTGAGCGTTCTCACGTCACGTAACTAGTTTGTTTTGGGACAAATATTGGCTCTTCGCGGACCAAAGTTGGCTATTTGCAGACCAAAGTTGGCTATTCGCAGACTAAATTTGGCTATTCGCAGACCAAGTTCAGCTATGTGCACCCCCAAAATTAATTTTCAACATGTGACTCACGACCCTCTTACTCACCCCGCTAGCATTTGTGTTTTGAAATTTTTTGTGCACCCCCATTTATAATTTTCTGGATCTGCCACTGCGCCCAGCAAAAGTCCAGGGGTCAATTTACCCAACTACCCTTGGTGGGCTGCCAATAGCCCTTCAGAACAGCGGAGTTTGGTTGTTAGCAGACCAGTTCGAGGTGCGATTAGTAAAACTAAAAGGCGGAGTTACGCAATTTGCAGACCAGTAGAGAAAAACTATATATAGACTCTAAAGGGCATCTTTGGAGGGGATCTATTTTCTTGGCTTCTTCCTCCTTAGGACATTCTTGGTTAGCTCCTCAGGCTCTTCAAGGTGCCCAACTTCAGTTCTGGCTTAGGAGAGGTGTTGTACACCCGTGAAGGCCTCAGGACGCGCCCAAAGAAAACCTCGCAGAAGAGAGGTGGGGGCAACGATCGAAGCACGCACGAGCCCCAGATATGTACGTAACCACGCGCAAAAGCGCACGGCAGCGCGCGAGCTACACCCCTCGCCGCAAGGAGATAGCCCGAACGCGTCCCGACCGCACCACCTTGGGGGGGCCCGGCTCACTCGCACCCCCCAAGGAGAATGGTCGACCGAGTCGCACCCCTCAAAGGGGGTACGGTCCGACCACACCCCCAAGGGGGTACGAGCCGGCTACACCCCCCAAGGGGGTGCCGCATCCCCCAAGGGGGTGCGGCCCAGCCGCACCCCCCCTTGGGGTGCGGCCAAGCCGCACCCCCCCTTTTCCCCGCTCGGGGGTGCGCGGCCGTACCCACTCCTCCTAGGGGTGCGGTCCGGCGCCCGCTCCCCTCCGAAGGACTTCAACCGCTCGCTAGGGAGCGGCTCCTCGATTCACCGTCCGTCCGAGGCATCTCCCGTGGCCCGCCGTGCATTCGGGGAGCTTCAGTGCTAACCCGCGCTCAGAACGTTTCTGAGCGCGATCAGGAAGCCTTCTCACTTTTTGTCTTTCCGGCTTCTCACTTTTTGTCTTTCCGGCTTCTCACTTTTTGTCTTTCCGGCTTCTCACTTTTTGTCTTTCCGGCTTCTCACATTTTGGGTTTCAGGCTTCTCACTTTTCAGGAACAGTTAGTCGCCTTTTTCACCTCCAACGGAACTGCCCAAACTGCCCAAGCTGCCCGAGGGGCAAGGTGGTCATTTACGAAAAATAGTGATCCGAGGGCCCCGAACCGGAGAATATGATTCGTCCACCGAGCATTTATGGAAACTGCCAACGGCAAAATTACCGGGCCGCCCCCGGCAAAAACTATAAAAGGAGCCTCATGGCTTCATTTGAAAGCACCTTGACTTCTGGACCCGGGGAGAGCTCCTTGCAGACTTTTGCGAAATTCTCCTTCAGCGCTTGAAGATCTCCTTCGGGACTTGAAGATCTTCTCACTTCCAGAAAGGCGACCAGCGTTCTCAGAAGAGAAAGGCGATTGGCCTTCTCACTTCCAAAAGGCGACCAGCGTTCTCAGAAGAGAAAGACGACTAGCCTTCTCACTTCCAGAAAGGCGACCAGCGTTCTCAGAAGGGAAAGGCGATTGGCCTTCTCACTTCCAAAAGGCGACCAGCATTTCTCAGAAGGGAAAGGCGACTGGCCTTCCCGCTTCCGAAAGGCGACTAGCAGTCTCAGAAGGAAAAAGGACTTAGTTTTTCCGAGAGGTGGTCTGTCACCCTCGAAGCTCTCTTTCTCCAAGCATTGTAACGAGCAGCGGCCTGTCGCGCTCGAGTTCTAGCTTCCAAGTTGTAACTCCTCCAGAAGATAGTGAAGTTTGGTCGGCACAGCTCCGGCCACGTGGTTTTTTACCCTTTCCGGGTTTTCCACGCTAAAAAGTCCAAGTGCAATCAACGAATCTCTAATTGACTGTTTGCGCGCTTAGTTCGCTCACGAGCTAAGGTGGTTCAAGTGAACCGGTCTACCAAGAGCCCTAAGCGTTCCGCAACAGTTTGGCGCCGTCTGTGGGAATATTCCCAGAACTTTTTGAAGGCCAACCGCAATGGCAAGGAAGAGTACTCGCACTGCGGAGGGATCAGCGCTGGAGGGACGCGTCGACCCAGCTCCCTCCCCCTCGCAAATCGATGCACCACCCGCAGAGCAGGCACCCTCTGCGCCAGCAGCTGGGCTGGAAGTGTGCATACGGCGAATCGAAGAACACCAAGCCGAGATGTTGGCTCTCGTAAGGGATCTCGGGGCTCCTCAAGCTCCAGTCCAGCCGCCAGCTCCAAACGCACCGCCGCCCCCAGTTCTAAACCTTGTCCCGAACCAAGAAGCCGTCCAGGAAGACGAGGCTTCAGAAGGATTCTCCAACGCGACGAGTTCCGCTCACCTTGCCCCGCCGGCTGGAGGCCAGGAAGCTGGCCACCGTCGCCATCACCCCAGAAGAGCTGCCCCTGAGCGGGTAACGGAAAGGACTACGCGCGAAGAAATACGTGATATGATCGAAGAAGAGTATGCCCAAGCAGGACGACGCGCCGTGCTCGCTCGCCGCCCCGCGCATCAGGGCTCCCCCCTGTCACCTCAAGTCCTAGCTCATCCAATCCCGAATGGCTTCAAGCTTCCTAACATCGAGACATTCGACGGGACGGACGACCCTTTGGAACACGTCAATCACTTCACCACCGTCATGAGGATCTACAGCGCTCCTGATCAGCTCCTCTGCCAGGTGTTCCCGGCAACCTTGAAAGGCCAAGCGCGCACTTGGTTCCATTCTCTGCGGAATGGGGCCATCAACAACTTCACGGAAATGGCGCAACAGTTCGTGGATCAGTTCATCGCCAACCGCCGAATTGTCCGGGATCCCTCCCATCTCTCAGGGATCCGCCAGAACGACGGAGAGACACTCAAGGACTTCTTCCGACGCTTCACTACCGAGGCACGGCAGATCCCAGGGGTTGACCCCGAACTCTTGCGAGGAGTTTTCTTAGGAGGACTCCGCCCAAGTGGATTCTATTCGGCTCTCATGAGAGAAACCGTACCAAGCTATCCCGACCTTGTTCACAGGGTCGAAGCGCAAATAGCTGCAGATGAGGCCATCGAAGCGCACCGTCGGCAGTTCGAAGGAAGCCAAGGAAAGAAAAGGGGAGCAGATCAAGCCCCTCGCGAACGAGAAGATCGTCGCGGCGAGGAGCGCCACGGTAACGGATGTCGGCGTGACCCCCGAAGGGATCTGGGACCGCAGCCGCCCAGGACCTATACCCCGCTGAACACCACCAGAACGAACGTGCTCTACGCCATTCAGAACAACCCCGAACTTCGCATGCCCCGGATACCCCCGCCAAATCCGAGGGGTGACCAGTCCAGATACTGCGAGTTTCATCGAGGAACCGGACATACCACCGAAGAGTGCACCAGGCTCAAAGACGAGATCGAGCGCCTCATCCGCCAGGGACTCCTGGGAAGATTCATACAAGGCCAGATTCCCAATCAGCCCCAGCAGCCCAGGGAGGCAGGAGAGCAGCCCCCCGCCCCCCGAGGCGCAGGTGGAGGAAGGCCGATGGTGGGAGAAATCGAGACGATCGCCGGACCACCAGTCCTGGCGTCGCAGATCCTCTCGATCGCCTAGCCCGTGAGAGACCACGAAGACAAAAAACTCAAGCAGGATATTACGATAGCTTTCGGAGATGAAGACTTACGAGGGTTGCGGCTTCCACACCAGGATCCGCTCGTTATCAGCACAGGGATCAGGGATCCCTGCTTTAAAGTAAAGAGAATACTAGTCGACAATGGAAGCTCGGTCGACGTCTTGTTCCTCTCCACCTTGCAAAGTATGAAGCTCACCAAAGACCAGCTTAGTCCGGCAGCCGGGCCCGTCTACGGCTTCGACAACAGACCCGTCCCGGTGCAAGGCATGATCATTCTACCAGTCACATTGGGCGAATTTCCAAGACAGTCAACGCACAACATCCAGTTCATGGTGGTAGAGTCCACCTCCGCCTACAATGCCATCTTCGGAAGACCGCTCCAGTCAATCTTCGGGGCAATCCCCTCTATTCCACACCTAGCTATGAAGTTCCCCACTGCCGCAGGAATAGGAGTCGTAAGAGGAGACCAAGAGGCAACCATGACTTGCTACCTGAAGCAGGCTCAGCCAGCAAGGGAGACCGCTCTCAACATCAATAACTTCGACCTGCGAGACGAGGCGACTCTGCAGCGAGGAACGCCCGTTGAAGGGCTAGTAGAAGTACCGCTCTCCCGGCGAGACCCGACTCGAACTGTTCAGGTCGGGTCACTCTTGACATCACAAGAGCAAGAGAAGTTCACCACCTTCCTGCAGGAGAACGAGGACATTTTCGCATGGAGCCCGGAGGACATGCCCGGGGTAGATCCCGACGTCATCTTTCACTCGCTAAACATCAACCCCGCCTGCAGACCCGTGATTCAGAAAAAAAGGAACTTCGCCCCCGCGCGCCTAAAAGCAATCGAGGAAGAGGTAGCTAAGCTCCTGGAGGCACGATTCATTCATGAAGCCGAATATCCCACATGGCTCGCCAACGTGGTCATGGTCAAGAAGGCCTCGGGGAAATGGCGAATGTGCGTCGACTACAGCAACCTGAACCAAGCCTGCCCGAAGGATAGTTTCCCCCTGCCAAGGATTGACCAGCTCGTCGACGCTACAGCAGGCCACGAGCTACTCAGCTTTATGGATGCTTATTCAGGTTACAACCAGATAAGGATGAACCCCGTAGACGAAGAGCATACCGCCTTCCGCACCGACCGGGGAGTCTACTGCTACAAGGTGATGCCCTTCGGCCTTAAAAACGCCGGAGCCACTTACCAAAGGCTGATGAACAAGGTCTTCAAGGACCTCATCGGAGAAACGATGGAGGTTTACGTGGACGACATGCTAGTAAAAAGCGTCCACCGACGCGACCACTTGGAAGACTTAGAAAAGTGCTTCCAGCTTCTCCGTCGCTTCCAGATGCGGCTCAACCCCAGCAAGTGTGCGTTTGGCGTGACGGCGGGAAAGTTTCTAGGTTTCATGGTAACCCATCGGGGAATCGAGGCCAACCCCGAGAAGATCAAGGCGTTGGAGGACATGTCGCCACCTCGCTCAATTAAGGAGGTACAACGCCTAAACGGGAGGATCGCAGCTTTGTCCCGTTTCTTATCACGAACAGGAGACAAGTACCTCCCCTTCTTCAAAATCCTCCGGGGAGCGCGACATTCAGGTTTCCAATGGACAGACGAGTGTCAGGTGGCCTTCGAGCTTCTCAAGCAGTACCTGGCTTCGCCACCGCTTCTGTCAAAGCCCACCCCCGGGGAAATTCTGTTCTTGTACCTGGTCGTGTCGCCTACGGCTCTTAGCTCAGTGCTTGTGAAGGACGAAGGAGGAGTGCAACGACCGATCTACTACCTCAGCAAAGTCCTCACCGACACCGAAACCAGATATCCGGCAGCAGACAAGACAGCCTTGGCTCTTGTTTTCTCGGCTAGAAAACTCAGACCCTACTTCCAGGCTCACGCAGTCAAGGTATTGACACAACTCCCATTACGGGCGATCCTCCAGAAGCCGGAAGTCTCGGGGAGACTTGTAAAGTGGGCCGTAGAACTCAGCGAGTTCGACATCCAATTCCTGCCTCGCAATGACATCAAGTCGCAGGTGCTCGCCGACTTTGTGGTAGAATACACCATCCCGCCAGAAACAACCCTCATCAAAGACGCCGCTAGCACCCGGTGGACCCTCTATGTTGACGGCGCCTCGGGAGCTGAAGGGGCCGGAGCGGGATTACTCCTCATAAGCCCCGAAGGGATCACCCTGGATTACGGACTCCGGCTAAAGTTCCCCGCAACAAATAACATCGCGGAATACGAAGCACTAATCGCCGGTCTCCGGCTCGCCATCAACTGCAAAGTCGAGAACCTAACGATTTATACAGACTCCCAACTCGTGGTCTCACAGGTTGAAGGAGATTACGAGGCTAAGAGCGAGCAGATGGCGAAATACCTCGCATTCGCAAAGTCCCTTCTCCAAAAGATCTCATCATATCAGATTCTACACATCCCCCGAGAGCAGAATACCAGGGCGGATGCTCTATCCAAGCTCGCCACCTCACCTTCCAGCTACCAGTCTCGAAGACGCCGAATCGAAGAAGTTGTGATCCCAAGCATTCAAGGGCCATGGGAAATCACAACCATCCACCAGGAGGAGTCGTCCTGGATGACCCCGTTACAAGCTTACCTGGAGCAAGGGCACCTTCCTGAAGATCGCCTAGAGGCGCGAAGACTGCGAATGCGGGCTGCATCGTTCACCATTATAGATGGAGAGCTTTACAAACGGGCATTCTCAGGACCATATCTGAAATGCCTGCCGGCAAGCGAGGCAGACTACGTACTCAGGGAAGTACACGGAGGAGTCTGCGGAGAGCACCTAGGCGGGAAGGCATTAGCGCGGAAAATACTGCGTCAAGGCTTCTATTGGCCGACAATGAGAAAGGACGCGGCCGACTTTGTCCAGAGGTGCAAAAGCTGTCAGCTACACGCCAACATGCCTCATCAACCTCCGGTCTCACTTACCACGCTGCAGAGTGCGTGGCCATTCGCACAATGGGGGATCGACCTCCTCGGTCCCCTACCTCTAGCATCTGGACAGAGGAAGTTCATCATCCTAGCCATCGACTACTTCACCAAATGGGTGGAGGCGGAGCCCCTGGCCAAGATCACCGAAGAAAACGCCAAACAATTCGTCTGGAAGAGCATCGTTTGCCGCTTCGGCATCCCGGCTACAATCATCACCGACAACGACACTCAATTCACTGGGAAGTCCTTCACCAAGATGTGCGAGGATCTGAAAATCAACCTGCGCCACACGGCCGTGGCACATCCACAAGCCAACGGACAAGTAGAAGTCACGAACCGCACCATCCTCAAAGGACTGAAAACACGCTTGGAAGAAGCCGGGGGACAGTGGATAGACGCGCTCCCAAATGTATTGTGGGCGTATCGCACAACAGAAAGGACTCCTACAGGGGAGACACCTTATAACCTCTGTTACGGGACCGAAGCTATCATCCCCGTCGACATCGGCGTTCCGAGTGCTCGAGTACTCACCTTCGACCCCAACAAGAATGATGGACTGCTCCGAGAAAACCTCGATCTAATCCCCGAAGTCCGGGACAACGCTGCTTACCGTGCTGCACTCTACCAAACGCGTGTAGCCCGGACCTACGACAGGAGGGTGAAGCCCAGACCAATCAACGTAGGAGATCTCGTCCTACGCAGCATCGAGGCCGCCGGTAAAGGTCCCCAAGGAGACAAGCTCTCAGCGGCCTGGGAAGGCCCGTACGTAGTCACCGCAGTCGTAAAACCCGGAACATACAGACTCAGGACGGCGGAAGGGAAGACTTTGCCACGCACCTGGAACGCTCAAAACCTGCGCCGCTTTTACCAGTGATCCCAGGACCTCTACCATGTACTAAGCCACGAGCTCAAACTCGTGCAAATCTATCTTATAATTTATGTAAAAGCCGCGAGCTCAGACTCGTGCACCTATCTTATCTTACATAAAGCTGTGCACCGAATAGCTATGTTTTGACACCTTCACACACTTAAGAAAAACTTTGCAACGAGGCCCTGCCTCGGGGGCTTTGCACCGCCGTCGATTGAAGGTTCGCCCTTCTCCTCCGCCGTCAAGTCCCAGCGTCGTAGGGGCCTGCCCCCCTTACGTACGCCCCCGGTTTGAATACACCAGCTATTCATCGGCCACTTCGGGGCCCTGCCCCGGGGACTTTGCACCGCCGTCGATTGAAGGTTCGCCCTTCTCCTCCGCCGTCGAGTCCCGGTGACGTCGGGGCCTGCCCCCCCTGTGTTCACCCACGGTTTGAATACAAACGCTATTCACCGGCCAAGCCGCGAGCCCGACTCGTGCAAGAAAGTCGCAAGCACAGACTTGCGCAAGCTAAATTTTCTATTGTGAAAAAAGCCGCGGGCTCAGAACCGCGCAAGCTAATCTGTCACTTTGCAGAAACCCCACAGCCCACGCGGATATCAGAACCTGGCAGCAAGCCCACGACAACCTCAGAGAACCAACACCCTCCGACATCAACTCCTACCCAAAAAAGCGCCACACAGAGGACAAGGGATAAAGCCACCGAAGAAAAATCAAAACCTTCGAACTCCTCGCTCAGGAACTCGGACTCCGAAGGTTTGGGGGGCTTATGTTGTACACCCGTGAAGGCCTCAGGACGCGCCCAAAGAAAACCTCGCAGAAGAGAGGTGGGGGCAACGATCGAAGCACGCACGAGCCCCAGATATGTACGTAACCACGCGCAAAAGCGCACGGCAGCGCGCGAGCTACACCCCTCGCCGCAAGGAGATAGCCCGAACGCGTCCCGACCGCACCACCTTGGGGGGGCCCGGCTCACTCGCACCCCCCAAGGAGAATGGTCGACCGAGTCGCACCCCTCAAAGGGGGTACGGTCTGACCACACCCCCAAGGGGGTACGAGCCGGCTACACCCCCCAAGGGGGTGCCGCACCCCCCAAGGGGGTGCGGCCAAGCCGCACCCCCCAAGGGGGTGCGGCCAAGCCGCACCCCCCAAGGGGTGCGGCCAAGCCGCACCCCCCAAGGGGTGCGGCCCAGCCGCACCCCTTGTGGGGTGCGGCCAAGCCGCACCCCCCCTTGGGGTGCGGCAGGTCCGCACCCTCCCCGCTCGGGGTGCGCGGCCGTACCCACTCCTCCTAGGGGTGCGGTCCGGCGCCCGCTCCCCTCCGGAGGACTTCAACCGCTCGCTAGGGAGCGGCTCCTCGATTCACCGTCCGTCCGAGGCATCTCCCGTGGCCCGCCGTGCATTCGGGGAGCTTCAGTGCTAACCCGCGCTCAGAACGTTTCTGAGCGCGATCAGGAAGCCTTCTCACTTTTTGTCTTTCCGGCTTCTCACTTTTTGTCTTTCCGGCTTCTCACTTTTTGTCTTTCCGGCTTCTCACATTTTGGGTTTCAGGCTTCTCACTTTTCAGGAACAGTTAGTCGCCTTTTTCACCTCCAACGGAACTGCCCAAGCTGCCCAAACTGCCCAAGCTGCCCGAGGGGCAAGGTGGTCATTTACGAAAAATAGTGATCCGAGGGCCCCGAACCGGAGAATATGATTCGTCCACCGAGCATTTATGGAAACTGCCAACGGCAAAATTACCGGGCCGCCCCCGGCAAAAACTATAAAAGGAGCCCCATGGCTTCATTTGAAAGCACCTTGACTTCTGGACCCGGGGAGAGCTCCTTGCAGACTTTTGCGGAATTCTCCTTCAGCGCTTGAAGATCTCCTTCGGGACTTGAAGATCTTCTCACTTCCAGAAAGGCGACCAGCGTTCTCAGAAGAGAAAGGCGATTGGCCTTCTCACTTCCAAAAGGCGACCAGCGTTCTCAGAAGAGAAAGGCGACTAGCCTTCTCACTTCCAGAAAGGCGACCAGCGTTCTCAGAAGGGAAAGGCGATTGGCCTTCTCACTTCCAAAAGGCGACCAGCATTTCTCAGAAGGGAAAGGCGACTGGCCTTCCCGCTTCCGAAAGGCGACTAGCAGTCTCAGAAGGAAAAAGGACTTAGTTTTTCCGAGAGGTGACCTGTCACCCTCGAAGCTCTCTTTCTCCAAGCATTGTAACGAGCAGCGGCCTGTCGCGCTCGAGTTCTAGCTTCCAAGTTGTAACTCCTCCAGAAGATAGTGAAGTTTGGTCGGCACAGCTCCGGCCACGTGGTTTTTTACCCTTTCCGGGTTTTCCACGCTAAAAAGTCCAAGTGCAATCAACGAATCTCTAATTGACTGTTTGCGCGCTTAGTTCGCTCACGAGCTAAGGTGGTTCAAGTGAACCGGTCTACCAAGAGCCCTAAGCGTTCCGCAACAAGAGGAAACACTTTAAAGATCTTTCGGGTGTGTGGTGGGACCTCCACACTATAGCCATGAGTCGATGTTTTAGCTCCAAGTCTTCGGTCAGGTTCTTCTGTGGGATCAGTAAGTGTCAGTTGCCCCCTTTCAGGGGTCCAAACTCCTCGTTGTGCCGATTCTCAGTTTCAGAAATTAATATCCCCCTCCCTCAATTTTAAATAAAAATATGATTATTTTTGTAATCATAAAGTGACCAAATCATATTTAGAATCTATACTATGATTCTATATGTATGATAAAAAAGGAATCTTCTTTTAACTTTATAAAATAGCCATATTCCTTTTTTTAAAATATCCCAAATTATTTTTCGTTAATTTATTTTTCATTTAAAGATACGAATTAAAAAAATATATAATATAATTTCAATTCTCACAAAATTTGGTTGAATTCCAATTTGAAATTTATTTATGCATCTCAACGAATCCGTACTGGCTTATAAGCACTTTCCTGAGTTTTTGCATAGCTTATGTAGGCACTGTTTGAGACGGCTATTGTGGTAGGAAAAGCAGTGATGTGATTAGAGCTATTAGAAAAGCAGTGGTAGGAAGAGCAACAGAAATGTAAAAGAGATGCGGACTTACGAGACCGTAAGTATTAAAAATGAGAAAAACTCCTTTTAACTTTTCTGAAAGTGGGTGGCATCGGACTTTTCAAAAAGTCTAATATTTTTAACCACAAGTTTTGTGGGAGACTGGGCTTCTATTTGTTTTCACTGACCCCCAAACACACGTCATCCCCCAAACACACAGTCATCCCCAAAACAGAGCACACACATATACACGTGTTTGGGAGGGATGAATTGGAAAACCGCGGTTTTAAAATAAGCAAGGGCTAGGTTGATTCAGTTGGTGATGAAAGTCACCAATGCATTTTAGTTGGTGATGGGGACTGTTGATGCGTCTTGTCAAGGGAGGCCGGGTGTTCGATCCCGACCTCCGACAACCTAACAGGGAAGTCCTCTAGAGAGCTGATTGGGGTGTACGGACTGTAGTCCTGGCGAAGCTATCTTGGTGTGACGCCAAGGTGGACCTCTGGTGCGACGCCAAAGTATGCCCTACCGTTCCATCATAAGGTGCATTTTAATGATGCAGGACAGACGTCACATCTGCCTGCCACTTGACGTCGCACCAGGGTCCACCTTGGTGTCGCACCAAGATGACTTTATCAGAGGTGCAACCCACACAACTGAACATTTGGCCGGTCCCATGATAGGGCGCAGTGGATTATTGAGGCCGGGAGTCGATCCCAGATCTCCTTGATAAAGACCATTCATGAAGACTCTCATCACCAACTAAGCATGTCGTGGGATCGGCCAAAGGTTGGGGTGTGTGGGCTGCAACTCGCATAAAGTCATCTTGGTGCGACGTCAAGGTGGACCCTGGTGCGACGTCAGGTGGCAGGCGGATGTGACGCCTGTCCTGCATCATAGGTAGTCAAAATGTGTGTGTGTGTGTGGTGGGGGGGGGGGGGGGGGGCATTTGGAAAGACACTTTTGGCTTCTCGCTCTCCTTCTTCCTTGACAACGCTCAGCAGCGAGTCCTCGTCGTTGGATTCAAAACAAAACCCGCACAGATACCTACTTGCGGGCCATCCTCTGCGTCCGTTTCCAGCCCTACACCGGCGATGGCCTCTCATTTCAGGCAATCTCTTCTCCTTCCTCCTCCAAGTCCCATTGTTCTTTGTATATTGCAATGGAGTTGGAGAACTAGATGCATTTTTCTCGAGTTTTCAGGCGTTATATCTTCTCTCAAAATAGATGTTGATGCCAATTTTGTTTTATCTCGTGTTCATCATAACAGGCTAAGAAAAGATATCCCAATTTTGACCGGCAGATCAATTTCAACATGATCTAGATATATTTTTTTGTAGCATCTTTGTTAGTATACCTTTGAATAAAGAAAGGGGCGCTGATATTAGAGCCACACTTTTGGCTATCCGCACTAGCGGTTAATCACAAGCATAATTTTAAGAGGTTGATTATACGCGCACAGTCTTATTTTAGCAAACATTCTTTTAAGAAGTCGGCTATGCACAAGAAGTCTACTATTAGCACACCATTTTTTATTAAAAAAAATTTAACTTAAGAGATACAACATTTGGAAACATAACCCTAGATCCTAAACAAAAGATCATGTCAAAACATAAAAATACATTCAAAATGTAAAACATGGTCAAAATCGTACTAAAAAATATCTTTAATTTTGTTTGTCCTTGATGAATCTCCAACGATGTAGGCTCCGTTTGGGGGGACTTATTTCCACCGGTCAAGCGGTTACTGTAGAAAATCGTGGGGTGCCGAGAAGAGAGGTTCGAACGCAAAACAAAAGATAAAATCACAGAAAACACACAAATTTAAGAGGTTCACCCAAAACCGGGTTACATCCCCTATCCCGCCTCCGCTTTACCTTCTTGTATTCATCAAAAAAATTACAAAACACACAAAGGTTACAAGGATCAAAACCGATCCTACCTCGCACCTCTCTCGTTGCACAAGAAACGGAGGAACCACCGCCGGAAACGCCTCTCCACGAAACTCCTCGTAGACGCCTCCAAAACCCTCAGCCGAAAAAAAATACCGCTGAGAAGAACCCAAAACCCTAGATCCGGCTCGCCGCCCCCGGACCCCTGCGTTCGCTGGTACATCAATCATCGGAGAGAGTCACACTCCTACGTCTCTAAGCTCACGTGGGCTAACCCGGTGTGAGAAACAAGAGCGTCAGAAGTGTTCCCCAACTCCAACAATCTCCCACTTGGTGGACATCTTCCGCAGATGAGAGCAGCTCCTCCAATCTTCCTCTTCAACCCCACGGCTGTTGCACATCACTCGAACTTAGCAACAGGAACCGCCTTGGTAAGAAAATCAGAACTGTTCTCCGCCGTGTCGACTTTCTCAAGTTGGACCACCTCTTTCTCCACCTTCTCCCGAATGAAATGGTATTGGATGTCGATGTGCTTGGTCCTTGCAAGGAAGGCAGATTCTTGGCTAACTGTATAGCCCCTTGGCTGTCACACCACAGCTTCACTGGACCTTGCTCAAATCCTAGCTCCAAGCATAACCTGCGTAGCCATATGGCCTCCTTGCTGGCATGAGTAAGAGCCATGTACTCCGCTTCCGTCGACGAGAGTGCCACCACGCATTGTCGCCGACTCATCCAACTGATAGCTCCTCCAAACAGTGTGAACACACCCACTGGTAGATCTCCTGCTATCCAAATCACCACCCCAATCTGAGTCCACGTGCCCAACCACGTCTAGGACTCCTCTATCACCAGCACCTTCAAAGCAGATAGAAAAACTTGAGGTGCAGCGAAGATACCTGAATACACGCTTCACAACATTCCAATGCTCCTTCCCGGGCTTAGCCATATACCGGCTCAACACTCCCACAACTTGAGAAATGTCTGGGCGGGTACAAACCATGGCGTACATCAAGCTCCCAACAGCACTAGCATATGGAACATTCGTCATGTCCTCGATCTCTTCACGTGTCTTCGGACTCATCTCAGCGGACAACTTGCTCCCAACTGGCATAGGGGCTCCCACTGGTTTGCAGTCAGCCATGTTGAATTTCTTCAACATCTCTTCGACGTACCTCTGCTGCCCTAACCAAAGCTTCTTTTTGCTCCGTTCTCTGGAAATCTGCATTCCCAAGATCACATTTGCCGGACCCAAATCCTTCATCTCGAATTTGGCCGAGAGAAACTTCTTCACATGTTGGATCATCCTAACACTATTTCCCACCAGTAACATGTCATCAACATAAAGTGTCAAGAAAGTAAAATGCTCTCCCTTCCTCTGGAAGTACACGCAGTGGTCCGAATTCGACCTTTCAAAACCCAACTCCAGCATGTAGGTGTCGAATTTCTGGTACCACATCCTCGGAGATTGCTTAAGTCCATAAAGGGACTTCTTCAGCCTGCACATCAGATCTTCTTTGCCCTTGGCCTCGAACCCCTCTGGTTGCCTCATGTATATCTCCTCCTTCAGATCCCCGTGAAGGAACGACGTCTTCACATCCATTTGCTCAATCTCCAAATCATGCGCCGCCGCAATAGAGAGAACCAATCTGATCGACGTCAGCTTTGCTACCGGTGAGAAGATCTCGTCATAATCCACACCTTCAACTTGGGAGAAACCCTTTGCAAACAACCTTGCCTTGTACTTCTCCACGGTGCCATCAGCCTTCACCTTCCGCTTGAAGATCCATTTGCATCCAATGGCCTTCCTCCCCTTTGGTAGCTTGCACAGACTCCAAGTCTGATTCTTCCGCAGGGAATCCATTTCATCCACCATAGCAAGCTCCCACTGATTCGAATCAGCCCTTGATCTAGCATCCCTGGCAGAAATGGGATCTTCACCAAGCATGTTAAGGCAGTAATGTGCCCCAATGGCACTAAGAGAATACCGGAGTGGTGCCCTTCTCTCCCTCGCCGAGCGCCTCAGAAGTGGAACATCATCAACTTCATCTTCTGACCCAACATCAATGTCCACGGTCTCTTGATCGTCTGATTCGGAATCAGATTCAGCACCAACAGTAGTAGCCCCTTGAGCATCAATCTGAGAATCAACTTCTATGCTCCTACCCACTGTCTCCTCGTCTGCAGCCTTTGTCTTCCCAACTTGTGTACTAACCTGTGGACTGACTTCATGAAACACCACATCTCTGCTAAACGTCACAGTCCTGGTCACCAAGCTCCAAAGCTTGTACCCCTTAACTTAAGAGATACAACATTTGGAAACATAACCCTAGATCCTACACAAAAGATCATGTCAAAACATAAAAATACATTCAAAATGTAAAACATAGTCAAAATCGTACTCAAAAATATCTTTAATTTTGTTTGTCCTTGATGAATCTCCAACGATGTAGGCTCCGTTTGGGGGGGACTTATTTCCACCGGTCAAGCGGTTACTGTAGAAAATCGTGGGGTGCCGAGAAGAGAGGTTCGAACGCAAAACAAAAGATAAAATCACAGAGAACACACAAATTTAAGAGGTTCACCCAAAACCGGGTTACGTCCCCTCCCCTATCCTGCCTCCGCTTTACCTTCTTGTATTCATCAAAAAGATTTAACAAACACACAAAGGTTACAAGGATCAAAATCGATCCTACCTCGCACCCCTCTCTTTGGACAAGAAATGGAGGAACCACCGCCGAAAACGCCTCTCTACGAAACTCCTCGTAGACGCCTCCAAAACCCTCAGCCGAAAAAAAAACCGCTGAGAAGAACCCTAAACCCTAGATCCGGCTCGCCTCCCCCGGACCCCCGCGTTCGTTGGTGCATCAATCATCGGAGAGAGTCACGCTCCGACGTCTCTAAGCTCACGTGGGCTAACCCGGTGTGAGAAACAAGAGCGTCGGAAGTGTTCCCCAACTCCAACAATCTCCCACTTGGTGGACATCTTCCGCAGATGAGAGCAGCTCCTCCAATCTTCCTCTTCAACCCCACGGCTGTTGCACACCACTCGAACTTAGCAACAGGAACCGCCATGGTAAGAAAATCAGAACTGTTCTCCGCCGTGTCGACTTTCTCAAGTTGGACCACCTCTTTCTCCGCCTTCTCCGGAATGAAATGGTATTGGATGTCGATGTGCTTGGTCCTTGCATGGAAAGCTGAATTCTTGGCTAACTGTATAGCTCATTGGCTGTCACACCACAGCTTCACTGGACCTTGCTCAAATCCTAGCTCCAAGCATAACCTGTGTAGCCATATGGCCTCCTTGCTGGCATGAGTAAGATCCATGTACTCCGCTTCCGTCGACGAGAGTGCCACCACGCATTGCCGCCGACTCATCCAACTGATAGCTCCTCCAAACAGTGTGAACACATACCCACTGGTAGATCTCCTGCTATCCAAATCACCACCCCAATCTGAGTCCACGTGCCCAGCCATGTCTAGGACTCCTCTATCACCAGCACCTTCAAAGCAGATAGAAAAATTTGAGGCGCCGCGAAGATACCTGAATACACGCTTCACAACATTCCAATGCTCCTTCCCGGGCTTAGCCATATACCGGCTCAACACTCCCATGGCTTGAGCAATGTCTGGGCAGGTACAAACCATGACGTACATCAAGCTCCCAATAGCACTAGCATATGGAATATTCGTCATGTCCTCGATCTCTTCACGTGTCTTCGGGCTCATCTCAACGGACAACTTGCTCCCAACTGGCATAGGGGCTCCCACTGGTTTGCAGTCAGCCATGTTGAATTTCTTCAACACCTCATCGACGTACCTCTGCTGCCCTAACCAAAGCTTCCTTTTGCTCCGGTCTCTGGAAATCTGCATTCCCAAGATCACATTGGTCGGACCCAAATCCTTCATCTCGAATTTGGCCAAGAGCAACTTCTTCACATGTTGGATCATCCTGACACTATTTCCCACCAGTAACATGTCATCAACATAAAGTGTCAAGAAAGTAAAATGCTCTCCCTTCCTCTGGAAGTACACGCAGTGGTCCGAATTCGACCTTTCAAAACCCAACTCCAGCATGTAGGTGTCGAATTTCTGGTACCACATCCTCGGAGATTGCTTAAGTCCATAAAGGGACTTCTTCAGTGTGCACATCAGATCTTCTTTGCCCTTGGCCTCGAACCCCTCTGGTTGCCTCATGTATATCTCCTCCTTCAGATCCCCGTGAAGGAACGACGTCTTCACATCCATTTGCTCAATCTCCAAATCATGCGCCGCCGCAATAGAGAGAACCAATCTGATCGACGTCAGCTTTGCTACCGGCGAGAAGATCTCGTCATAATCCACACCTTCAACTTGGGAGAAACCCTTTGCAACCAACCTTGCCTTGTACTTCTCCACGGTGCCATCAGCCTTCACCTTCCGCTTGAAGATCCATTTGCATCCAATGACCCTCCTCCCCTTTGGTAGCTTGCACAGACTCCAAGTCTGATTCTTCCGCAGGGAATCCATTTCATCCACCATAGCAAGCTCCCACTGATTCGAATCAGCCCTTGATCTAGCATCCCGGGCAGAAATGGGATCTTCACCAAGCATGTTAAGGCAGTAATGTGCCCCCAATGACACTACGAGAATACCGGAGTGGTGCCCTTCTCTCCCTCGCCGAGCGCCTCAGAAGTGGAACATCATCAACTTCATCTTCTGACCCAACATCAATGTCCACGGTCTCTTGATCGTCTGATTCGGAATCAGATTCAGCACCAACAGTAGTAGCCCCTTGAGCATCAATCTGAGAATCAACTTTTATGCTCCTACCCATTGTCTCCTCGTCTGCAGCCTTTGTCTTCCCAACTTGTGTACTAACATGTGGACTGATTTCATGAAACACCACATCTCTGCTAAACGTCACAGTCCTGGTCACCAGGCTCCAAAGCTTGTACCCCTTAACGCCTTCTTTGTAGCCCACAAAGATGCACTTCTCAGATTTCATATCAAGCTTTCCCCTCTTCTCTTTTGGGATGTGAACATAGGCATCACACCCAAACACACGAGCGTAAGACAGATTCGGCCTCTTCTTGAAAATGGCTTCAAAGGGGCTACACCCCTCCACTGCAGAAGTAGGGGACCTGTTCTCCAGATGGTTAGCAGTAGCCACTGCTTCAGCCCAGAACTCCGTCCCCAAACCAGCCCAACTGAGCATGCACCTGGCCTTCTCCATCAATGTCCTGTTCAGCCTCTCCGACACTCCATTCTGCTCTGGAGTGTAGGGTGTAGTTTTCTGCCGTGCAATACCCTGCTCAGTACAGTACCGCTCAAAAGCATCAGAACAGTACTCACCTCCGTTATCAGAACTAAGGACTTTCACTTTTCTCTCCAACTGGTTCTCCATCAGGCTCTTGAAATCCTTGAACCTATCTATAACCTCTGTCTTGGTCCTGAGAAAATAGATCCAGGAATATCATGAAAGATCATCAGTGAAAGATACATAGTACCTGGCGCCGCCAAGAGATGGAGCTGGAGTCGGCCCAAACACATCGCTATGTATCAGATCCAGCAATCCAGTTGCCCTCGTGCCTGTTCCATGAAAGCTAACCCGGTTCTGTTTGCCAAGTAGGCAATGCTCACAGAACCCAAAGCTCGTGGTGCACTTCGGCACACCATCCACCATTTGACTCGATGCCACGATCGACATCGCCTTCTCACTGATATGCCCAAGCCGATGATGGCATAGCTTGGACTGCTCCTCCTGGTCATTCTTCTGGCCTTCAGAGATAAGTGCCCCTCTTGGAACCACTGTATCAGCAAGTAGTTTATACAGTGTCCCATGCCTAACTCCGTTGGTAATTACCATTGCCCCTCTAGTCATCTTGCATGAGTGCTTGTCACAACTGAAATACACCCCTGCATCCGCCATAGATCCCACCGAGACCAAATTTCTGCTCATCCCCAGAATGTGCATCACGTTCGGAAGAGTCTTTATGATCCCATTTGACAACTTCAGCATCACCTTGCCACGCCCAACAATCTGCACAGCAGTATCATCTCCTAGCATGACGTCACCACCATCAAACCTCTCATACTCACAGAACCAGTGTCTATGAGGGGTCATGTGATATGAGGCTCCCGTGTCAACATACCACAGATCTGTGTCTCTCTAAGCAACACACGCAGCAGCGATGTACATGTCACCGCCATCAGTCTCCTTCTTTGTACCTGAAGTTGACGCTGCCTCCTTTTTCTGAATGGCCTTGTTTGGACACTGAGACTTCACGTGTCCATCCTCATTACACTTCCAGCACCGAATAGGCTTCTTCTCCTTCTCCATGCTCTTGGATCTACCACGAGACTTATCTCGAGAACCACCTTGTTTGTTATCCTTTCGTTGAGGGCGGGATCTGGATACACTCAATGCGCCCTTGCTAGTCTTCTCAGAGCCTCCTCTCCTGGCCTCCTCAGATAGTAGAGTAGCACACACCGACTCACTTGAGAGCCCCTTCTCTCCATTGCCCCCGATGGCAACAATCACATTGTCCCAAGAATCCGGCAACGAGCATAGTAGTGTAATGGCTCTATCTTCATCCGTGATTTTCTCGCCAATAGAGATTAACTGACCCACAACAGTGTTGAAATTGGTCAAATGTTCTGAGAAAGAATCGCCTTCCTGCATCTTCAAATTGTACCACTTCTTTCGCAGTAACAATTTATTCACCAGAGACTTACTCTGGTAGAGAGACTCCAACTTCCGCCATAGACCTTTGGCCGAAGTTTCCTCCATTACATTTGTTAAGATGGCATCTGCAAGGAATAACCAAATCAAGCCCTTGGCTTTCCGATCGGCTTTCGTCCAGGTCGTAGCCGCCTCTGAAGTCGATTTGTCGGTCGGTGGTGAATCCGTTACTGCCCCCCACAAATCACGATCAACCAATAGATCTTCCATCTTCATCTTCCACAGGTCAAACCGACTTCCATCAAACTTCTCTATGTCGATCCGCACTCCACCAGAACTCATTGTCAGGAACCCTAACCTGGCTCTGATACCAAATGTAGAAAATCGCGGGGTGCCGAGAAGAGAGGTTCGAACGCAAAACAAAAGATAAAATCACAGAGAACACACAAATTTAAGAGGTTCACCCAAAACCGGGCTACGTCCCCTATCCCGCCTCCGCTTCACCTTCTTGTATTCACCAAAAAGATTACAAAACACACAAATGTTACAAGGATCAAAACCGATCATACCTCGCACCCCTCTCTTTGGACAAGAAACGGAGGAACCACCGCCGGAAACATCTCTCCACGAAACTCCTCGTAGACGCCTCCAAAACCCTCAACCGAAAAAAAAACGCTCACAAACGGAAAAGTGAAGCAGTTGCAACAACTTGGGAGCCTAACTGGAGCACTCGACAAACTGGAGTAGTCGAAAAATCCGATGGAGTTATCGGGTTGTAAAGAGTACGCATTACTTGGGAGCCTACCTACAGAGATGAGACGGGAAATTGATCAGAGATGAGACGGGAAATTGATCAAAATCCAACTGGGAATGAAGAAAGGGAGACAAATCTGGAACAAGATACCTACCTTGCGAGCCAATCTGAGAGGCGAAACAAGAATCTGAGAGGCCGAACGAAGAGGATCACTAGTCGATCAATCTGAGAGGCGGAACCAGAATCTATGAAGATGTTGTATTCGAAACCTCGAAGAAGATGCTCACTGCTTACTTGGCTTTCGAAGAGTACAAGGTGCCGGAAATCTGGAGGAATGCTCTCCGAAAATATTCGAAACCTCGAAGAAGATGCTCGCCGCCAGTAGAATCCCTAAAGCCGTTGGAAACTGAAGGTCTTCTCGCCACCGTCCGGCCAGGACGAAGCGTGCCGCCGGAGATCTGGAAGGGGAATCCGCGGGGTAGCAACAACCCTAAACTATGTGAAGTGCGAATATGGGACCTTTTGCGTGCTAATAGGTTAAAATCCCTAAACCCTAAACCCTAAGATTACTCACGTAATGGTGCGTGACAATACGGCTCTCAATCATGTCCCGACAAAACTTGTGTCGCACCTTCAAAAATATTTTACATAACAAAAGTATATGATAGAAATATATATAAATATTGTTCAATGTGAATTATTTTCTTATATTAAGTACCTTGCACTTGTCATCATCTCATAATTAATTAATTTTCTTCATTTCTTTCAGGTTCTATGAAAATAATAATATTATTATTATTATTATTTAAAAATAATTTATTCGCTAGGATGATAACCATGGAAAAGTTGACGCGGAAGTAGTGAGCAAAATGGGTACGAAAAGACATTAGAATAATAAATTTTCTTGAATTTGTATTAGGCGATTGTTAATTGAAACCGAGATATGACTATCCGCAACCCAAAATTCTTAAAAATATAATTTCTTTTTATCCTTGGATTAATTTCTTTAATCGCAAACCCGACTTTTCCTATTCATTTTTTTCGCAAACCCCCACATGAAGCATTAGGCGCGGAACAATTTTTTGGCACGCTCAACACACCATCCTCATCGTGCGAAGAGCGTGCTTTCCAACTGGAACTGAGAAATTACGATTGAAAGTGAAAAGTAATTAATCCAACTGGATTCAAAGAAATTACGACTGGAAAGCACGCTCTCTGCACGATGAGGATGGTGCGTCGAGCGTACCAACAAATTCCTCCTAGGCACGACCCTCCCCGCTCCCTGCCGTTGTACCCGTGAACCTCGACGCTCTCTGCCGCCGACTTCGTCTTAGAAGCCGAAGCATGTGTTTAGATTTCCTGCATCCACCAGACGGTGCCCTAGTTCTCGTGGCCGACGCAGAACCCTGCAGTTTTCAAGTATCCCGCATCACGACGCCGCCCTAGTCCCGGTCACCAACGCCAAATCCTCTTCGAGCATAGTCTCTGTCGCCGATGCCGAACGCCACATGATTAGGATTTCTTGCATCCCCTTCGAGCATCTTGATTGATTTCAATGTTTTTTTTTTTGTATGATTGCATGTTTTGGGGTACAAAGAAAAATATTGGAGCACACACAAGCTTTGGAAGTGGCTCAGTTATTTGGATTGCATTTGATAAATTTCAAATTATCAAATTTTCTAGTTTGCGGTTAATTAAGGGTTGCAAATAGTCATATTCGGGTTACGCTTAACAATCGTCTTGTATTAAGATGTATGTCTTGTAAAATTTCACATCAATTGTAATCTATACGACATAGAACGAAAAAGTACTCTTTGGCGAAATAAGAGATACTCTTATCAATTTTAAGATTTTGATTTGATAACTTTTAAAAATATGATTAATCTATTTTTTTATCATTTTAAAGAGCGTGTTATCGACCCCTTAATTTCTATTGAGTTTTGTATTCATCTAAACAATTTTTTTCATGAGAACGAAGAATGGTGAATGTAGTGTCATTGTTGGGGTACTGGAGAACCACATATACAACTGCTTGTCAATGTATAAATAAGAAAAAAGGAATGGCTTTGATTCCCATGCAAATTGAAATTATAAAAAGTTTCAAGGGCCCAGATCAATTATTGAAGATCCAAGGGACCTCCTTCACCCTCTGCTCACACCTGTATCAAATAGTGACAAGGATTATATACTGGAAAATTGAGAAGCTTGTCATCTGCACCTTTGGAAATGGCAAGTCTTTTCATCTGTTTCGTAGTCTTTTATCCCAATAATATTGTTGCGGAACGCTTAGGGCTCGTGGTAGACCGGTTCACTTGAACCACCTTAGCTCGTGAGCGAACTAAGCGCGCAAACAGTCAATTAGAGATTTGCTGAGTACACAGGGACTTTTTAACGTGGAAAACCCGGAAAGGGTAAAAAACCACGCGGCCGGAGTTGTGCCGACCAAACTTCACTATTTCTGGGGGTTACAACTTGGAAACTAGAACTTGAGCGCGACAGGCCGCTGCTCGTTACAATATTTGGAGAGAGAGAGAGAACAAGCTCTGAGGGTGACAAGCCACCTCTCGGAAAAACTAAGTCTTTCCCTTCTGAGAATGCTAGTCGCCTTTCGGAAGTGAGGCGGCTAGTCGTCTTTCCTTCTGAGAATGCTAGTCGCCTTTCGGAAGTGAGAAGGCTAGTCGCCTTTTTCTTCTGAGAATGCTAGTCGCCTTTCGGGATGATGAAAATCTTCAAGTCCACGAAGGAGATCTTCAAGCGCCGAAGGAGAATTCCGCAAAAGTCTGCAAAGAGCTCTCCCGGGTCCAGAAGTCAAGGTCCTTTCAAATGAAGCCTTGGGGCTCCTTTTATAGCTTTGGACGGGGGCGACCCGGTAATTTTGTCGTTAGTAGTTTCCATAAATGCTCGGTGGACTAATCATATTCTCCGGTTCGGGGCCCTCGGATCGCCATTTTTCGTAAATGACCACCTTGCCCCTCGGGCAGCTTGGGCAGCTCGGGCAGTTCGGGCAGTTCCGTTGGAGGCGAAAAAGGCGACTGATTGTTCCTGAAAAGTGAGAAGCCTGAAAGACAAAAAGTGAGAAGCCGGAAAGACAAAAAGTGAGAAGCCGGAAACCCAAAAAGTGAGAAGCCGGAAACCCAAAAAGTGAGAAGCCGGAAAGACAAAAAGTGAGAAAGCTTCCTGATCGCGCTCAGAAACGTTCTGAGCGCGCGCTAGCGCTGAAGTGCTCCAAGTGCGCAACGAACCACGGAGATGCCTCAGGCGGACGGCGGACGGGGAGTTGCCCCCCAAAGGGGGGACCGGGATCCTTTGGCGAGGAGAGGGCGTCGGACCGCACCCCGAGGAGGGGTGGGCGCGGCCGCGCACCCCAAAGAAAAAGGGGGGGTGCGGATTGGCCGCACCCCCAAGGGGGGGTGCGGATTGGCCGCACCCCCCACGGGGGTGCGGCTTGGCCGCACCCCCCAAGGGGGGATGCGGCTTGGCCGCACCCCAAGGGGGGTGCGGCTTGGCCGCACCCCCTTGGGGGGGGGGGGGTGCGTCTTGGCCGGCCGCACCCCCAAGGGCGGTGCGGTCGGGGGGTGCAGCCTGCGTGTTACCGCGCTCTTTGACCGTCGCCCCTCCTCTCTTTTCCGGGGCTTTCTTCAGGTGCGTCCTAAGGCCTTTACGGGTGTACAACATAAGCCCCCCAAACCTTCGGAGTCCGAGTTCCGGAGCGAGGAGTTCGAAGGTTTTGATTTTTTTTCTGCGGCGGCTTTACCCATTGTCCTCTGTGCGACGCTTTTCTGGTAGGAGCTGATGTCGGAGGGTGTTGGTTTTCCGTGGTCGTTGTGGGCTTGCTGCCCGGCTCTGATATCCGTATGGGCTGAGGGGTTTCTGCAAAATGACAGATTAGCTTGCGCGGTTCTGAGCCCGCGGCTTTTACACAATAGAAAATTAGTTTGCGCAAGTCTGTGCTTGCGGCTTTTTTGCACGAGTCTGTGCTCGCGGCTTTTTTGCACGAGTCTGTGCTCGCGGCTTGGCCGGTGAATAACGGGTGTATTCAAACCGTGGGTGAACGTAAGGGGGGCAGGCCCCTACGTCACCGGGACTCGACGGCGGAGGAGAAGGGCGAACCTTCAATCGACGGCGGTGCAAAGTCCCCGGGGCAGGGCCCCGAAGTGGCCGGTGAATAGCTGGTGTATTCAAACCGGGGGCGAACGTAAGGGGGGCAGGCCCCTACGACGCTGGGACTCGACGGCGGAGGAGAAGGGCGAACCTTCAATCGACGGCGGTGCAAAGCCCCCGAGGCAGGGCCTCGAAGTGGCCGGTGAATAGCTGGTGTATTCAATCCGGGGGCGAACGTAAGGGGGGCAGGCCCCTACGACGCTGGGACTCGACGGCGGAGGAGAAGGGCGAACCTTCAATCGACGGCGGTGCAAAGCCCCCGAGGCAGAGCCTCTTTATAAAGTTTTTTCTTAAGTGAGTGTAAGTGTCAAAATATGGTTTTACAGTATGAAATCATTTGGTGCATAGCTTTATGTAAGATAAGATAGGTGCACGAGTCTGGGCTCGCGGCTTTTACATAACATGTAATATAAGATAGGTGCGCGAGTCTGAGCTCGCGGCTTGTACATAAATTATAAGATAAATTCACACGAGTCGGAGCTCGCGGCTTGGTACAGAAATTGAAGATAAGTTTGCACGAGCTTGAGCTCGTGGCTTAGTACATGGTAGAGGTCCCTGGATCACTGGTAAAAGCGGCGCAGGTTTTGAGCGTTCCAGGTGCGTGGCAAAGTCTTCCCTTCCGCCGTCCTGAGCCTGTATGTTCCGGGTTTCACGACTGTGGTGACTACGTACGGGCCCTCCCAGGCCGGTGAGAGCTTATCTCCTTGGGGGCCTTTACCGGCGGCCTCGATGCTGCGTAAGACGAGATCTCCTACATTGATTGGTCTGGGCTTCACCCTCCTGTCGTAGGTCCGGGCGACACGCATTTGGTAGAGTGCAGCACAGTGAGCAGCGCTGTCTCGAACTTCTGGGATTAGATCGAGGTTTTCTCGGAGCAGTCCATCATTCTTGCTGGGGTCGAAGGTTAGTACTCGAGCACTCGGAACGCCGATGTCGACGGGGATGATAGCTTCGGTTCCGTAACAGAGGTTATAAGGTGTCTCCCCTGTGGGAGTCCTCTCTGTTGTGCGATATGCCCACAACACATTCGGGAGCGCGTCTACCCACTGTCCCCCGGCTTCTTCCAAGCGTGTTTTCAGTCCTGTGAGGATGGTGCGGTTTGTGACTTCTACTTGTCCGTTGGTTTGCGGATGTGCCACGGCCATGTGACGCAGGTTGATCTTCAGATCCTCGCACATCTTGGTGAAGGACTTCCCAGTGAATTGAGTGCCGTTGTCGGCAATGATCGCAGCCGGGATGCCGAAGCGGCAGACGATGTTCTTCCAGACGAATTGTTTGGCGTTTTCTTATGTAATTTTGGATAGGGGCTCCGCCTCCACCCATTTGGTGAAGTAGTCGATGGCTAGGATGATGAACTTCCTCTGCCCGGATGCTAGAGGTAGGGGACCGAGGAGGTCAATCCCCCACTGCGCGAATGGCCACGCACTCTGCAGCGTGGAAAGTGAGACCGGGGGTTGATGAGGCATGTTGGCGTGCAGCTGACAGCTTTTGCACCTCTGGACAAAGTCGGCCGCGTCCTTCCTCATTGTTGGCCAATAGAAGCCTTGACGCAGTATTTTCCGCGCTAATGCCTTCCCGCCTAGGTGCTCTCTGCAGACTCCTCCGTGTACTTCCCTGAGGGCGTAGTCCGCCTCGCCCGCTGGCAGGCATTTTAGATATGGTCCTGAGAATGCCCGTTTGTAAAGCTCCCCGTCTATAATGGTGAACGATGCTGCCCACATTCGTAGCCTTCGCGCCTCTAGGCGATCTTCGGGAAGGTGCCCTTGCTCGAGGTAAGCTCGCAATGGGGTCATCCAGGATGACTCTTCCTGGTGGATGGCTGCGATTTCCCATGGCCCTTGAATGCTTGGGATCACGACTTCTTCGATTCGGCGTCTTCGAGACTGGTAGCTGGAGGGTGAGGTGGCGAGCTTGGATAGAGCATCCGCCCTGGAATTCTGCTCTCGGGGGATGTGTAGAATCTGATACGATGAGATCTTCTGGAGAAGTGATTTCGCGAATGCGAGGTACTTTGCCATCTGTTCGCTCTTAGCCTCGTAATCTCCTTCAACCTGTGAGACCACGAGTTGGGAGTCTGTATAGATCGTTAGGTTCTCGGCTTTGCAGTCGATGGCGAGTCGGAGACCGGCGATCAGTGCTTCGTATTCCGCGATGTTATTTGTTGCGGGGAACTTTAGCCGGAGTCCGTAATCCAGGGTGATCTCTTCGGGGCTTATGAGGAGCAATCCTGCTCCGGCCCCTTCAGCTCCAGAGGCGCTGTCGACATAGAGGGTCCAACGGGGGCTGATGGTGTCTTTGATGAGGGTTGTTTCTGGCGGGATGGTGTATTCCACCACGAAGTCGGCGAGCACCTGTGACTTGATGTCGGGCCGAGGCAGGAATTGGATGTCGAACTCGCCGAGTTCTACGGCCCACTTTACAAGTCTCCCCGAGACTTCCAGCTTCTAGAGGATTGCCCGCAATGGGAGTTGCGTCAATACCTTGACCGCATGAGCCTGGAAGTAGGGTCTAAGTTTTCTAGCTGAGAAAACTAGAGCAAAGGTTGTCTTGTCTGCTGCCGGATATCTGGTTTCGGTGTCGGTGAGGACTTTGCTGAGGTAGTAGATCGGTCGCTGCACCCCTCCTTCGTCTTTCACGAGCACTGAGCTAAGAGCCGTAGGCGACACGGCCAGGTACAAGAACAGAGTTTCCCCGGGGGTGGGCTTTGACAGAAGCGGTGGCGAAGCCAGGTACTGTTTGAGAAGCTCGAAGGCCACTTGGCACTCGTCCGTCCACTGGAAACCAGAATGGCGCGCTCCCCGGAGGATTTTGAAGAAGGGGAGGTACTTGTCTCCCGTTCGTGATAGGAAACGGGACAAAGCAGCGATCCTCCCGTTTAGGCGTTGTACTTCCTTAATTGAGCGAGGTGACGACATATCCTCCAACGCCTTGATCTTCTCGGGGTTGGCCTCAATTTCCCGATGGGTTACCATAAAACCTAGAAACTTCCCCGCCGTCACACCAAACGCACACTTGCTGGGATTGAGCCGCATCTGGAAGCGACGGAGAAGCCGGAAGCACTTTTCCAAGTCTTCCAAGTGGTCGCGCCGGTGGACGCTCTTTACTAGCATATCGTCCACGTAAACCTCCATCGTTTCTCCGATGAGGTCCTTGAAGACCTTGTTCATCAGCCTTTGGTAGGTGGCTCCGGCATTTTTAAGGCCGAAAGGCATCACCTTGTAGCAGTAGACTCCCCGGTCGGTGCGGAAGGCAGTATGTTCTTCGTCTGCGGGGTTCATCCTTATCTGGTTGTAACCTGAATAAGCATCCATGAAGCTGAGCAGCTCATGGCCTGCCGTAGCGTCGACGAGCTGGTCAATCCTTGGGAGAGGGAAGCTGTCCTTCGGGCACGCTTGGTTCAGATTGCTGTAGTCGACGCACATCCGCCACTTTCCCGAGGCCTTCTTCACCATGACTACGTTGGCGAGCCATGTGGGGTATTCTGCTTCGCGTATGAATCGTGCCTCTAGGAGCTTAGCTACCTCCTCCTCGATCGCCTTTAAACGCTCGGGGGCAAAGTTCCTCTTCTTTTGAATCACGGGTCTGCAGGCGGGGTTGATGTTTAGCGAGTGATAGATAACGTTAGGATCTACCCCGGGCATGTCTTCCGGGCTCCAAGCGAAAATGTCCTCGTTCTCCTGCAAGAAGGTGGTGAACTTTTCTCGTTCTTTTTGTGTTAAGAGTGACCCAACCTGAACAGTTCGAGTCGGGTCTCGTCGGGAGAGTGGTATTTCTACCAGCCCTTCAACGGGCGCTCCTCGTTGCAAAGTAGTCTCGTCTCGCAGGTCGAAGTTATTGATGTTGAGAGCGGTCGCCCTTGCTGGTTGGGCCTGCTTCAGGTAGCAGGTCCTGGCTGCCTCTTGATCTCCTCTTACGACTCCTATTCCTGCGGCAGTAGGGAACTTCATAGCTAGGCGTGGAATGGAAGGGATTGCCCCAAAGATCGACTGGAGCGGTCTCCCGAAGATGGCATTATAGGCGGAGGTGGACTCTACCACCATGAACTGGATGTTGTGCGTTGACTGTCTTGGAAATTCGCCCAATGTGACTGGGAGAATGATCATGCCTTGCACCGGGACAGGTCTGTTGTCGAAGCCGTAGACGGGCCCGGCTGCAGGACTAAGCTGGTCTTTTGTGAGCTTCACACTTTGCAAAGTGGAGAGAAATAAGACATCGACCGAGCTTCCATTGTCGACCAGTATTCTCTTCACCTTGAAGCAGGGATCCCCGATCCCTGCGCTGATCACGAGTGGATCCTGGTGCGGAGGCCGCAACCCTTGCAAGTCTTCATCTCCGAAAGCTATCGTAATATCTTGCTTGAGTTTTTTGTCTTCGTGGTCTCTTACGGGCTGGGCAATTGAGAGGATCTGTGATGCTGAGACGTGGGGTCCGGCGATCGTCTCGATTTCTCCTACCATCGGCCTTCCTCCCCCCGCGCCTCGGGGGGCGGGGGGCTGCTCCCCTGCATCCCCAGGCTGCTGGGGCTGATTGGGAATCTGGCCTTGTAGGAATCTTCCCAGGAGTCCCTGGCGGATGAGGCGCTCGATTTCGTCTTTGAGTCTGGTGCACTCCTCGGTGGTATGCCCGGTTCCCCGATGGAACTTGCAGTACCTGGACTGGTCGCCCCTTGGATTTGGCGGGGGTATCCTGGGCATGCGGAGCTCGGGGTTGTTCTGTATGGCGTAGAGCACATTCGCTCTGGTGGTGTTCAACGGGGTGTAGGTCCTGGGCGACTGTGGTCCCAGATCCCTCTGGTGGTTACGCCGACGTTCATCGCCGCGACGCTCCTCGCCGCGACGTTCTTCTCGTTCGCGAGGGGCTTGATCTGATCCCCTCTTCCTTCCCTGGCTTCCTTCGAATTGCCGACGGTGTGCTTCGATAGCCTCATCTGTAGCTATCTGTGCTTCAACCCGATGAACGAGGTCGGGATAACTTGGTACGGTTTCTCTCATGAGAGCCGAGTAGAAGCCACTTGGGCGGAGTCCTCCCAGGAAAACTCCTCGCAGGAGCTCGGGGTCGACCCCTGGGATCTGTCGAGCCTCGGTAGTGAAGCGTCGGAAGAAATCTTTGAGTGTCTCTCCATCGTTCTGGCGGATTCCTGAGAGGTGGGAGGGATCCCGGACAATTCGGCGGTTGGCAATGAACTGATCCACGAACTGCTGCGCCATTTCTGTGAATTTGTTGATGGCCCCATTCCGCAGGGAATGGAACCAAGTGCGCGCTTGTACCTTCAAGGTTGCTGGGAACACTTGGCAGAGGAGCTGATCAGGAGCGCTGTAAATCCTCATGACGGGGGTGAAGTGATTGACGTGTTCCAGTGGATCGTCCGTCCCGTCGAACGTCTCGATGTTGGGAAGCTTGAAGCCATTAGGAATTGGATAGGCTAAGACTTGAGGTGATAGCGGGGAGCCATGATGCGCGGGACGGCGGGCGAGAGCGGCGCGTCGTCCTGCTTGGGCACACTCTTCCTCTATCATGTTGCGTATCTCTTCCCGCGTAGCTCTTTCCACTGCTTGCTCAGGGGCAGCTCTTCCGTGGTGGTGGCGGCGGTGATCAGCTTTTGGGCCTCCAGCTGGTGGGCCAAGGTGAGCGGTACTTGCCGCATTGGAGAATCCTTCTGAAGCTTCGTCTTCTTGGACAGCCTCCCCGTTCGGGGCATGTTTCAGAGCCGGGGGCGGCGGTGCGTTCAAAGCTGGCGGTTGGATCGGAACTTGAGGAGCCCCAAGATTCCTCACGAGGGCCAACATCTCAGCTTGATGTTCTTCGATCTGCTGCATGCGCACCTCCAAACCTGCTGCAGGTGCAGGCAGCGCCTCCTCCGCGGGAGGTGCATTGATAAGTGAGTGGGAGGGAGCTGGGTCGACGCGTCCTTCCGGCATCGATCCTTCAGTAGTGCGAGCACCCTTTCTTGCCATAGCAGTTGGCTCTCGAAGAGTTTTTCGGGAAAGTTTCCCACAGACGGCGCCAAACTGTTGCGGAACGCTTAGGGCTCGTGGTAGACCGGTTCACTTGAACCGCCTTAGCTCGTGAGCGAACTAAGCGCGCAAACAGTCAATTAGAGATTTGCTGAGTACACAGGGACTTTTTAACGTGGAAAACCCGGAAAGGGTAAAAAACCACGCGACCGGAGCTGTGCCGACCAAACTTCACTATCTTCTGGGGGTTACAACTTGGAAACTAGAACTTGAGCGCGACAGGCCGCTGCTCGTTACAATATTTGGAGAGAGGGAGAACGAGCTCCGAGGGTGACAGGCCACCTCTCGGAAAAACTAAGTCTTTTTCCCTTCTGAGAATGCTAGTCACCTTTCGGAAGTGAGGCGGCTAGTCGCTTTTTCCTTCTGAGAATGCTAGTCGCCTTTCGGAAGTGAGAAGGCTAGTCGCCTTTTTCTTCTGAGAATGCTAGTCGCCTTTCGGGATGATGAAGATCTTCAAGTCCACGAAGGAGATCTTCAAGCGCCGAAGGAGAATTCCGCAAAAGTCTGCAAAGAGCTCTCCCGGGTCCAGAAGTCAAGGTCCTTTCAAATGAAGCCTTGTGGCTCCTTTTATAGCTTTGGACGGGGGCGACCCGGTAATTTTGTCGTTGGTAGTTTCCATAAATGCTCGGTGGACGAATCATATTCTCCGGTTCGGGGCCCTCGGATCGCCATTTTTCGTAAATGACCACCTTGCCCCTCGGGCAGCTTGGGCAGCTCGGGCAGTTCGGGCAGTTCCGTTGGAGGCGAAAAAGGCGACTGGCTGTTCCTGAAAAGTGAGAAGCCTGAAAGACAAAAAGTGAGAAGCCGGAAAGACAAAAAGTGAGAAGCCGGAAACCCAAAAAGTGAGAAGCCAGAAACCCAAAAAGTGAGAAGCCGGAAAGACAAAAAGTGAGAAAGCTTCCCGATCGCGCTCAGAAACGTTCTGAGCGCGCGCTAGCGCTGAAGTGCTCCAAGTGCGCAACGAACCACGGAGATGCCTCGGGCGGACGGCGGACGGGGAGTTGCCCCCCAAAGGGGGGACCGAGATCCTTTGGCGAGGAGAGGGCGCCGGACCGCACCCCGAGGAGGGGTGGGAGCGGCCGCGCACCCCAAAGAAAAAGCGGGGGTGCGGCTTGGCCGCACCCCCCAATGGGTGCGGCTTGGCCGCACCCCCTTGGGGGGTGAGGCCGGGCCGCACCCCCTTGGGGGGTGAGGCCGGGCCGCACCCCCTTGAGGGGGTGCGGGTGAGCCGCACCCCCCTGGGGGTGCGCCTTGGCCGGCCGCACCCCCAAGGGCGGTGCGGTCGGGGGGGTGCAGCCTGCGTGCTACCGCGCTCTTTGACCGTCGACCCCTCCTCTCTTTTCCGGGGCTTTCTTCAGGTGCGTCCTAAGGCCTTTACGGGTGTACAACAAATATCATATTTATTGACAAGATTCACGAATAATAACTGTTGTGGGTCGCTCGAGTGCTTTGGTAGACCGGTCGAATTGAACCACCTTAGCTCGGAAGCGAACCGAGCGCGCAAACAGTCAATTAGAGATTCGTCGAGTACACTGAGACTTTTTAACGTGAAAAACCGGGAAAGGGTAAAAAATCACGCGGTCGGAGCTGTGCCGACCAACTTCCACTATCTTTTGGGGGTTACAATTAGAGACTGAGAACTCGAGCGCGACAGGCCGCTGCTCGTTACAATAATAGAGAGAGAGAGAGAGAATTCCGAGGGTGACAGGCCACCTCCAAAAAAACTAAGTCTTTTTCCTTCTGAGAACTGTGGAGAACAAAAGTGAGAACGCTCCGGAGAACAAAAGTGAGAATGCTCCGAAGAACAAAAGTGAGAATGCTGAGTGTACAACCCGTATTCGCCGAGTGGTCCCCTCAAGCCAAATGGCGAGACCTGGGTCAGCCCGATCATTCGCCTCGGCTAGGAGGTGGAAGTACCCCCGGTTTGGTGGGGGTAAGGTGCGGAAGAGAAGGAGCTAGGCGAGTGGTGCCCTCACGGACCACTCGCCCGGTAGCGTGGGCATTCGCCCAGCTAGGCGGGTGCCCAGCGAGTGGTGCCCTCACGGACCACTCGCCCAGGATGATTTGAGGGGGAAATGACCCTCATACCCCTGGTGGGCTGCAAATAGCCCTTCGGAAGAGCGGATTTAGGCTGTTAGCAGACCAATTTGGGGCGCTGTTAGTAAAATTAAAAGGCGGATTCATGTTATTTGCAGACCAGCCTAGAAGAATCTATAAATAGACCCTTAAGGGCACCTTGGAGGAGATCCGATTTTAGAGAATTCTCTCCTTCAGGCTAGTTTTTGGTCGGCTGCTAGTGCCCTCCAAGGTGCCCGGTTGAGCTCTGGTTTGGGAGGGGAAGCTCTCTAAGATCTTCCGGGTGTGTGGCGGGACCGCCTCGCTTCAGCCTTGGGTCTATTCATATTCTCACATCCACCGTCAAGAGAGTCTAGTGAGGGAGAAGTAAGCATCGGCTGCACCCCCAGTGGGTCCGAACTCCAGAGACCTGTTGCAGGTTTCAACATTTTTGGTGCGGTGAGCGTGGACCGTAGCCGGTGAAGGAAAATCTTGAATTAGGTTCGATGACCGGAGATGGGGGGAATGGTTCTGACTCAGGTCACTCGCAGCCACCCGCGACAGGAGAGTGGCTGGAGATGTTTGAGAAGTTCAAGCGAGATGTCCTGCAGACAGTTCTCGCAGCAAGGAGCGAGTGCGAGACCCCGGCGGTCCCCGTGGTTCCGCCCCTGCAGATCGGCGAGAACGCACCGGGGCAGCGGCCGGGGAAGGAGGTGCCAGCAGAAGGAAGTGCGCGAGATCTCCCGGGGCGACAACTGTTCAGCAGTCCGGCGAGTGCTGAGGTGTGCGAGTTGGGTCAGCGCGAGAAGACCATTCGCCGAGCAGGGGAAGGGAGCCCCTTTTGCGAGATGATCCTCTCGGCCCCAGTGCCAGAGGGGTTTCGTGGGCCGGAGATGTCCTATTACACCGGCAAGGAGGATCCAGTCGTGCACCTGCAGTGGTTTGAGGACATGACATCAATCCTTCCCATGTCGGATGCTTTTCAATGCCGACTCTTCGCAACCACTCTGAAGGAGAAAGCAAGGGACTGGTTCCACCAGCTTTCCGCGGGTTCCATCTACACGTTCGATGATCTGCGCCGAGGCTTTCGGCTGCGCTTCTCGACGTCAAAAAAGAGGAAGAAGGATGCGGAGGCTCTCTTCAAGATCAGGCAGAGGGAGGGAGAGTCCCTGGCACATTACGTGGATAGGTTCCAGGAGGAGATACACCTCGTGCAGGAGGTGCCGGGATTCGCCCTCCAGATGGCGTTCATCGTAGGGTTGCGAGATGGGTTCTTCAAGATGGACCTGAAAAGAAGGCCTCCTTCATCCTTTGAAGAATTGATGGAGCGAGCAGCAGAAGAGATTGAAGGGGAGGCGGCCAACCCAGAGTTCTACAGGAGGTTGGCAAAAATGAGCGAGCCCGAGGCGAGGCAGCAGGAAGGAAGAAGGCGAGATGAACCCAGGGGTCAAGGGTTCGAAAGACCGCCTCGGAATTGGAGGAATCAGGAGCCCAACAACAGGTTGGGTTGGAGGCACCAGGAAGGACCGGCGAGAGGTCAGGAAGAGGGGGGTACCAAGGAAGAGAAGCGGGAGGAATGAATCCGGGGTGGAGGCAGGGTCCCAGACCCCCTCACCCACCAAGGGAGCAAGCTATGGCAGTAGGCCGAGGAAGAGGAGGCAGAGGAGCAAGAGGAGGAAGAGGAAGAGCAGGGAGAGGGGCAGGGTGGCGTTGCCTTATTGTGACTTTCATCAGGAAGAAGGTCACGCGACCGCCACCTGCCCAGAATTTTTGGAGATGAGAGAGAGAGGTCAGCCACGGCGGCAGCAAGCCAGGATCGAGGAAATGCTCCCGGAGGCGGAAGAAGACCGATGCGAGGACAGGGCGGATACAGGAACCAGGGGGGAATCGGGGTGATTCATGGAGGGGTTGGGATAGAGGCCTCTCGCAAGAGAAGCTTCCAGGCGATGTTCCGAAGGGACGTCACGTCGACTTCCCAGACCCCACCCCTCACGGAGAAGCTCACCTTCTCCTCGGAAGACATGCCAGATTATGAGGATCCATTCTGCGACGCCCTGGTGATTCAGACGGCGATTGAAAATTTCACGGTCTCCCGGATCCTGGTAGATAACGGGAGCTCAGTGAACGTGATCTTCAAGAAGGCCTTCGACGCAATGGAGGTGGAAAAGAAGAGGGTGCAGGCCTCCGACGGACCGCTGTTTGGTTTCTCAGGAGAGCGGAAGGAGGTCGAGGGAGGTGTTGGTCTCCAGGTGACGCTAGGAGGGGTCCCAAGAAACTGTCGGTTCGTCGTGGATGCTCCGAGCAGCTATAACGCCATTTTCGGACGACCCCTCATCAGCGCCTTCCGGTGCGTGCCCTCATCGTACCATCAGTGCTTAAAGCTCCATAGTGGAGGAGTCCAGGTCCGCGTCCGAGGAGATGCTAAGGTGGCGAGGCAGTGCTATGTGACTGCCGTCAACACCATTTCTTGGATGGCGGATGCCGAGAAGATGGAAGAGGAGATGGCGAGGCCGGGTGGGCCAGGAGAAGAAGTGGAGAAGAGAGAGGTAGGGGGAGAGGGCGATGCCCGAGAGGAGAATATGGAGGTCGCGCGTGAGGAGCAGGAGGTCGAGTTGATGGAGGTCGCTCAGGAGGAGCAGGAGGTCGAGCCGGTGGAGGCGGAAGGAGTCGCAGAGGAAGAGGCCCGGGTAGAAGGGCAAAAAGCAAAGGGCCAATGGGAAGATCCAGCCCGGCTCGAGGCGGCAGAAGAGGTAGTGGAGATGGAGGTCCTCACCCAGGAGGGGAGGGTGAAAGAGGTGCGGATCAGCGGGGGCCTCGACCCGGAGGACAGGGTGAAGATGCTGGAGTGCATCCAGAGGAACGTGAATGTCTTCGCATGGAGCGCAGCTGATATGCCAGGCATCGAGGCGGACGTGGCTTGCCATCGTCTCCACCTCGATCCAGAAGCCCGTCCCATCCGGCAGAAGAGAAGGACCTTCGCCAGCAAGCTCGAAGGACCCATCCGCGAGGAGGTGGCAAAACTCCTCGAAGCAGGTTTTGTATCGGAGATCCAGTACCCAGGCTGGGTCTCCAACGTCGTAATGGTAAAAAAGGTCGATGGCCGCTGGCGTATCTGTGTGGATTTTTCATTGTTAAATAAGGCCTGCCCTAAGGATTGTTATCCCCTGCCTCGGATCGACGCGCTGGTTGACTCAGCCGTCGGTTTTTCTGTAATGAGTTTTTTGGATGCTTTTTCAGGTTATCACCAGATCAGGATGCACCCCCCGGACGTCAAAGACGTCTCGTTCATCACCAGGGAGGGATGCTACTGCTATAAGATGATGCCCTTCGGGCTGAAAAATGCAGGAGCAACCTACCAGAAGATGATGGACCGGGTATTTAGGGAGCAAAGGGGAAGGCACCTGGAGGTCTACGTGGATGACCTTATGGTGAAGAGCAAGTGCGTGAACTCTCACATCCAGGACCTCGAGGAGACCTTCGCCACCCTACGCAAGTACAAGATGCGCCTGAACCCCCTGAAGTGTGTGTTCGGGGCCAGTAAGGGGAAATTCCTAGGGCATCTTCTCACCCCTTGGGGGGTAGAACCTAACCCGGACAAGGTTAAGGCCATAGTGGAGCTAGGGTCGCCGCGGAACGCCAAGGAAGTTCAGCGCTTGACCGGAAGACTCGCGGGGCTGAGCAGGTTTCTCTCCCGAGCCGGGGAGAAGTGCTCCCCCTTTTTCAAAACATTACGAGGTAACCAGAAGTTTGAATGGACAAAAGAATGCGAGGAGGCCTTCCAGGCCTTGAAGAGCCAACTCACCAAGGCTCCACTGCTCTAAGGTCCCAAAGAGGGGGAAGATCTATATCTATATCTCGGGGTCGGGACAGAGGCCGTAAGCTCCGTCCTGGTTCGGGAGGAAGGCAAGAAGCAGCTGCCCGTCTACTACGTGAGCAGGGTCCTGAGGGAAGCAGAGCTCAGATACCCGATTTTGGAGAAGTTGGTCTTTGCTCTGGTCGTCGCAGCAAGGAAGCTCAGGCCATACTTCCAGGCCCATTCAATTCAAGTAGTGACGGACCACCCTCTCCGCCAGATCTTCGAAGGAGTGGAACACTCGGGAAGGCTCGCAAAATGGTCGATAGAGCTAAGTGAATTCAACATTATCTTCGTCCCTCGACTATCCATGAAGGCGCAGGTGGTGGCTGATTTCATGGCAGATTATGTGGCCGAGATGAAGGAAGATGGAGCCCCTCGTCACGTTCTGTGGAAGCTGCTGGTGGACGGGGCTTCGGGCAAGAATTCACTCGGAGGAGGGGTGGTGCTGGAGAGTCCCCAAGGGGTAAAGATCGAGCAAGCACTAGTGATACACTTCCCAATCACCAACAACCAGGCGGAGTATGAGGCAGTGATCGCCGGTCTACGGTTGGCCCAGGAGCTCGGAGTCCATGACGTGGAGGTCCTCACCGACTCAATGGTAATAGCCTCTCAGATCAGGGGAGAGTTCGAGACAAGGGAGCCGGCGCTCATAAGGTACTTGGCCAAAGTGAGAGGTCTCGTGGGAACGTTCAAAACTTTCTCCATCCGGCACGTCCCGCGGGAGGAGAGCACCCCGGCGGATCGGTTGGCCAAATCCGGTCCTCGGGCCGGGGGGACCTTGACGGACCTATTCCGCCCTTCGATTGAGGAGGGAGAACTCATGGAAGTAGAGAAGCGGCCCTCCTGGAAGGATCCCTTCGTCACCTTCCTTGCGACAGGAAAGTTTCCGGAGGAGGTTCCAGACCAGAGGCGCTTCCGATATAAGTCCGCCTACTACGTGCTCCACGAGGGGGACCTGTATCGGAAGACCCTCTCGGGCCTCCTGGCCCGATGCGTTTCAGAGGAGGAGGTCCCAAGGATCTTGGAAGAAGTCCACTCCGGCGAGTGCGGCAGCCACTCGGGGAGCAGGATGTTGGAGGCAAGAATAATGAGGCAGGGGTACTTCTGGCCAACCCTAAGTAAAGACGCGGCAGCCTTCGCCAAGAGGTGCCAGAAGGGCCAAATGTTCGCCCCGCTTCAGCTCATGCCAGCTCAGAGGCTAAAGAGTATCACGGCGCCCTGGCCATTCGCCATATGGGGGATGGATCTGGTTGGACCCTTCCCCCAGGCTAGTGGGCAGAGGAGGTTTCTCCTAGTAATGATTGACTACTTCTCAAAGTGGTTGGAGGTCAAGGCGTTGGCTAAGGTCACCTCCCAGGTAATCCGCAACTTCGTATGGGGGGAGATCATTTGTCGACATGGGCTTCCACAGGCCATAGTCACGGATAATGGTCCGCAGTTCGCAAGCGAGGAATTCATCAGCTTCTGTGGCCAGCTGGGGATAGACCTCAGGTTTGCATCCGTTCACCATACCAGGAGCAACGGGCAGGTGGAGGCGGCAAACAAGGTCATTATGAACCTGCTCAAGAAGAATGTGGAAAACCTGAAGGGCAATTGGGTGGAACAGCTTCCATCGGTCTTGTGGGCCCTAAGAACTACCCCCAACACCGCCACGGGAGAGACCCCTTTCAAGCTCTCTCACGGCTGCGAGGCCGTCATCCCCATAGAGTTCGAAGTTATGACACCACGGGTAAAGGCCGCCGCAAGCGGAGAGGAAGATTGGAGAGCCGAAAACGAGGTGGAGTTGCGGCTCTCCCTCGACCTCATCGAAGAAGCTCGAGACCTGGCAGCCGTTCGCCAAGAAGAGGTCAAGCGGCGGATGGCCAAGTATTTCGATAAGCACGTCAGGGTCAAGCAGTTCGAGAAGGGAGATCTGGTGCTCAAGAAGGTCGACGCGGCCGGAAGATCCGCCGCGGTGGGAAAACTCAACCCCAACTGGGAAGGTCCCTATGTCGTGGAAGAGGCACTAAAGTCTGGGGGGTATCGCCTTCAGAATGTGGAGGGCCAACCTCTCAGCCACACATGGAGTGGTGACGATCTTAAACGTTTCTATCCCTGAAATTATGTAATAAAAATGTTCTGAAATAAGAATGTTTTGTTTAACATATATGTTTGAGATTGATACTGCAGCTTGTAGGAAAAAACTCGAACGCTCCAAAAGTGGCCCCGAGCAGACCCGCTGTCCAGGCTCTCATCTAGCTGGCAGGTCTGAAGGCTCACTCGGAGGCAGGTTCTATGTGAAAGAAAAGAAGGCCCCGAGCAGACCCGCTGTCCAGGCTCTCATCTAGCTGGCAGGTCCGAAGGCTCACTCGGAGGCAGGTTCTATGTGAAAGAAAAGAAGGCCCCGAGCAGACCCGCTGACCAGGCTCTCATCTAGCTGGCAAGTCCGAAGGCTCACTCGGAGGCAGGTTCTATGTGAAAGAAAAGAAGGCCCCGAGCAGACCCGCTGACCAGGCTCTCATCTAGCTGGCAGGTCCGAAGGCTCACTCGGAGGCAGGTTCTATGTGAAAGAAAAGAAGGCCCCGAGCAGACCCGCTGACCAGGCTCTCATCTAGCTGGCAGGTCCGAAGGCTCACTCGGAGGCAGGTTCTATGTGAAAGAAAAGAAGGCCCCGAGCAGACCCGCTGACCAGGCTCTCATCTAGCTGGCAGGTCTGAAGGCTCACTCGGAGGCAGGTTCTATGTGAAAGAAAAGAAGGCCCTGAGCAGACCCGCTGACCAGGCTCTCATCTAGTTGGCAGGTCCGAAGGCTCACTCGGAGGCAGGTTCTATGTGAAAGGAAAGAAGGCCCCGAGCAGACCCGCTGACCAGGCTCTCATCTAGCTGGCAGGTCCGAAGGCTCACTCGGAGGCAGGTTCTATGTGTAAGAAAAGAAGGCCCCGAGCAGACCCGCTGACCAGGCTCTCATCTAGCTGGCAGGTCCGAAGACTCACTCGGAGGCAGGTTCTATGTGAAAGAAAAGAAGGCCCCGAGCAGACCCGCTGACCAGGCTCTCATCTAGCTGGCAGGTCCGAAGGCTCACTCGGAGGCAGGTTCTATGTGAAAGGAAAGAAGGCCCCGAGCAAACCCGCTGTTCAGGCTCTCATCTAGCTGGCAGGTCCGAAGGCTCACTCGGTGTCAGGTTCAAAATTCTCAAAGGGTGACCTCAAGAGCACTCGCATTGACCACGCGCAGGAGAGATGACCTCACTTCACTTTCATGACTACCTAAGCGAGACCCAGGTTTGGGCGAATGTTAAGGAGGTGCGAGTGGGGCAGGCCGCGGGAAGGCGAAGAGGGGTGACACGCCTAGGTCATCCTCGAGCCTTCGCTAGGTGGCCGGGACAATCGCACTACAGCTTAAACGTCCTAATGAGCCTAGCGAGATATAGCGGCGAATGAGAAAGAATTAACGTCCTAGCGAGCCTAGCGAGACATAACAGCAAATGAGAAAAAAGTGGAGATAACACAAAAATGGAGAGCACAAAAATCGTGATCAATATACATATCTTTCAAGGGCACTCGCCCCGTTCATGATTACATTCAAAAGATTTTAAGTAAAAGACAGCGAAAAACACAGGACATAAGATTATTACAAACAGAAATAAAAGTTCAGCATCCGCGCTACAGAAAACAGAAGAATTACAAGAAGGGTGAATGAAGACTGGCTCAATACTCCTCCCAGACCCACCGACCTCGCTTTCGCGACCCCGCTTCCAGGGGCATTCGCGGACGGAAATATGCGAGCATGTTGGTGATCTCATGGGAAGCCAGCTGGAGTTGGTCCCGGGCTCGCGCGGCGTGTCTTTCGGGAGACAACTCCCCTCCTTCACCCCCCAGGCGCTCCACCGTCGCGAGAATGCGCGAGTAGTCCCACTGGAGGTCCTTTAGCTCACGCGCGACTCTCAGCCGCACGTCGTCCACCTGGCCGGCGACATTTCGCTGAATGTGGATGAGCTTCCCCAAGACCTCCGTGATCCGCTCCTTCAGGGTCGCGTGATCTGAGGAGTCACCCAGAAAGTCAGCGAGATCCCCAGGGGAAGGGAGAGGCGAGAGCATCCCCTCTCCCCCCTCGTAGTAGGAATCAAAGGGGGAGGCTTCCCGATAGCCTGCGAAATCACAACTAGGTCAGTAGTGGTAAAATATGCGAGCACGATAGGGGCAGGAGAGTGAACTGACCTGGGGTGGGGTCCTTGTGACCTGAAGGACGAGACGAATGGGGGTGCGTTCCAAACAGCCCGGCGGGAGGTAGGACCTTTCCCTTTCCAGGACGGTAGGGCTGTGAGGTAAGAGCTGGAGCATCCGCAGGATCATCCGCACGGCCCTGATGACCGGATCTCTTCTGGGGAGATACCCTCAGCTCATCCACAAGAACGGAGGGGTTCCGCAGCGAAAGGTTGGGGTCAAGGGCTACAAAAAACAGTGGTCAGCAGCGAGCATCATGAAGGACGAATCAAGAGGGTTCACAACTTACCAGACTGCAATGTGGTCTCGCCCGGAGGGGGCGGAGGAGCAAGGTCCAGGTCTGGAGGAGGCCTCTCGTTCGCGAGAGGTGGCACCACGACACTGCTCGAGACGGCCCCGTGGCCGGTCTCGGGCATCGAGATCCCCTGCGAATGGTCAAAGCAAAGGCAGGGCAAGGGGAGGAATTAAACAGAGGGACGAGAGGAACCCTCATACCTGCGTCCCGGGGTCCGGAGGATTCCTCGCCGGAAGAATATCCGTCGGCGGAGTGTTCGCCGGTGGAGTACCCGCAGGAGATTCCGAGGCAGTCTCGCCTCTCTGACGATTCAGTCGAATCGCCTTGGCTCGACGCGAGACGTAGGGGGCACTCGGATCCCGCCTAGACAAAAGCCAGGGAGCAAATTTGGCTGCCTTGGGGGCAGTTACAGCTTGGGCCGCGGCCAGACGCTCGATCATCTCCCGCGAGAGGGGTCTCACGGAAGGCTTGTGAGAAGACATTGATGTTGGTGAAGGACTAGGAGAGGGAAAAAGCTCTGAATCAAAGGTTGTCAGCGCTCCAGGAAGTTCTGACATGAAGAGATATATATAGGGCAACGGTGGGACCCAAAGAATCTTGTGAGTCCAGTCAGCAAGCACTCACCGAATGCAGGGTTGGACTGTTCTTTCCGAGCGTAGTAACCGCTCGCAAAGAGCGGGGATTGTGTACAACCCGTATTCGCCGAGTGAGCCCCTCAAGCCAAATGGCGAGACCTGGGTCAGCCCGATCATTCGCCTCGGCTAGGAGGTGGAAGTACCCCCGATTTCGTGGGGGTAAGGTGCGGAAGAGAAGGAGCTAGGCGAGTGGTGCCCTCACGGACCACTCGCCCGGTAGCGTGGGCATTCGCCCAACTAGGCGGGTGCCCAGCGAGTGGTGCCCTCACGGACCACTCGCCCAGGATGATTTGAGGGGGAAATGACCCTCATACCCCTGGTGGGCTGCAAATAGCCCTTCAGAACAGCGGAGTTAGGCTGTTAGCAGACCAATTTGGGGTGATGTTAGTAAAATTAAAAGGCGGATTCATGTTATTTGCAGACCAGCCTAGAAGAATCTATAAATAGACCCTTAAGGGCACCTTGGAGGAGATCCGATTTTAGAGAATCCTCTCCTTCAGGCTAGTTTTTGGTCGGCTGCTAGTGCCCTCCAAGGTGCCCGGTTGAGCTCTGGTTTGGGAGGGGAAGCTCTCTAAGATCTTCCGGGTGTGTTGCGGGACCTCCTCGCTTCAGCCTTGGGTCTATTCATATTCTCACATCCACCGTCAAGAGAGTCTAGTGAGGGAGAAGTAAGCATCGGCTGCACCCCCAGTGGGTCCGAACTCCAGAGACCTGTTGCAGGTTTCAACACTGAGTCACCTTTCGGGATGAAGGAAATCTTCAAGTCCACGAAGGAGATCTCCAAGCGCCGAAGGAGAATTCCGCGAAAATCTTCAAGGAGCTCTCCCGGGTGCAGAAGGCAAGGTCCTCCCAAATGAAGGTTTTGGGCTCCTTTTATAGCTTTGGCCGGGGGTAGCCCGGTAATTTCGCCGTTGTAACCACCATAACCACCTGGCAGACGAATCACGTTTTCCGGTTCGGAGCACACGGATCGCCATTTTTCGTAAATGACCGTCTCGCCCCCGGGCAGTTCGGGCAGCTTCGTTGAAGGCGAAAAAGGCGACAAGCCGTTCCAGCAATCTGAGAAATTAGAAAGACAAAAAGTGAGTGTGCCCGAAATGTGGAAGTGTTATGAGCGCGTTCAGAAGCGTTCTGAGCGCGCAACGAACACGGAAGCGTTCCGAGCAGCGCGCTAGGAGGCGTTATGAGCGCGCAACGAACATGAGAGCATTTTGAGCGTTCGGCGAACGCTGAGGCGTTCTGGGAGCGCAGTGAACGCGGAGTTGTTCAACGCGCGGCGTGCACTTTGGGGTGTTTTGTGCGTGCCGTGAATGTGAACGTGTCGTGAGTGCGAGGGCGTACTATTCATGGTGATGAGGGTACGATTGCGGGGGCGTCAAGCGTTCGAACGACGCCTCTTGCTACGCGGGAGGGAACCCTGCAATTGGGAGTGCAAATTGCACTCCTCAATTGAGTGCAGCTATGGGAAACTCCCCAATTGGGGAGTGCTATTGGGGAGTGCGGTTAGGGGAACTCCCCAATTGGGGAGTGCCACGTGGGACGCTGACCAAGTCAGCCCCCCCAAATGGGGCGCTGACTTGGTCAGCGCCTTACTTAGGGGGTGCGGCAATTAGGGGGTGCGGCAATGCCGGACCCCCCATTTGGCATTGGGGGGTGCGGCAATGCCGCACCCCCCTAATGGCTGCTGGGGGTGCGGCATTGCCGCACCCCCCTGGCTGGTGCTGGGGGTGCGGTATTGCCGCACCCCCTTGGTGCGGTATTTGCTGCGGCAGTTGCCGCACCAATTTGGTGCGGCAAGTGCCGCATCCTTTCGGCACGACGTCTTTCTAACGCGGCGGGTGTCGCGCCCTTTTGGCGTGGCAGGTGCCGCATCATTTGGCGCGGCGGTCGACGCGGGGTGTGGCGTAAGTTGTGCGTATAGGCATACCGGAGACAGATTCAGAGTTCAAACAAACTCGGAATTGCGCGAGACTGGGCCCGTTGGAATCGTATTGATGAGTCGACCGAGGTCGTGGTGGGAAACTATGAGTCCAACCGGATACGCTTTTAGGGGACCGTATCAATAACAATATCTATATTATATATATATATGATCATGACCGTCCGATCAAAGTTTATTTGGTCCTTCATTTGAAGTGAATTCAAATTTGAATCCAAGATTTCAGGACAATTTAAATCCGAATCAGGATTCAAATATTCGAACGAATAATAATCCGAATCTTTGTATTCTATGATAGTTTTAAATTCGATTAAATAGCTATTCGATTTGTGAAAACATGTTTTCTGTGCTCTAACTTAGTGTGAGGATCATTAATCCGTAGATTTGTCGATCATCGGAATTTCTGGCCACATGATAAGTTGTGTTGGTACCAATTTGAGAGTTGGGAAGACATGATCAATTGCAGATTGTTATATAGTCGCATCGCTAAAGAGGAAAGAGGAATTGTTCACACGGAAGATCCGAGTAAAGTTCGAGGACATGACCATGGCAATGCAAATAGGGTTTGGTGCTAAAAGCTTATGTTTGCGGCCCTGTATGTAGACTTTTGCTTGGTTTGAAGGAATGACAAGAAAGTAAATGAGAAAGAAATGACAAGTAAAATGATAGAAACAATTGAATCAAACTTATTTTGATATCTATTCACCATTGGGAACAAGCGATGCACGCTCGGACGGTCAACCTTCGTTTGTGAAAATTCTCTCTGAGATGCAACTACCTTCTACGGATATCATATTCGTAATTAATTATATGATTTGTCTTTTTTTGTGATTCGTCCTATAGCGAATCTTCATCCACTAGTTGGAAAAATAGGCACATTGCATATTAATTTTGTAGGGGTCTCTACAAAGACAATGACTCTTAGAAGAATTCCGCCCTCATAAGTTGGGCAACAAGCATGTCTCCTTATTATGCAATCACAGCCGTTCTTTAATATAAAGTATTTTATTCTTCGATAGCCCTTAACTAGCATATTTGGTCGAGAAAATTAGTGCGAAAATATATCGTTGTTGTCTTTATTAATGATAAATAAAGTTTTTTTTTGTTTGTAAGATGAGAAGGGAATAAAAGTCATAGCGACGATGTGAAAATATTTTCTTCTCATTTTTCGCTAGGGTTAAAGAAACTATCAATGGAAAATGTACTTGCTTCACACTTAATCAAATTACATGTGAATACATTCGAACTAAATATCCAATATGAAATTCTAAAGTAAAACAAATTTACATTTGTATCAATTAGTTCGAATCAAAAATACCTTTTAAGGTTCAGGGTCCATTTGTTTGGATGGAATCGGTGCCTTGAAATTAGAATTGAAGGTCGAGTTTGAAGGGCAGAATTATGAATTGGAGAACTATCCATGTACTGAGCGGAAAACATATAAGATTTTTTTCCCATTAATAAACGTAATATTTTATCTAATCGTTCGTCAAAAAAGTTCATTGGAGACAGCCGGTGGTGGTGGTGGTTGTCTTGCCGGAAAAAAGGGAAGCTTTTTCTAGGCAAATGGGACTACTGGAGTACTGACACAGATTAATTGCAAACCTTCATCCATTACATGAACATAAAATACTTCCAAATGACAAACTGGTTGTCAACCATTAGTTGTTGCACACGACGGAGAATTTCATGAAGTTAATTGTTTGCAGAAAAAATGACTCAGAAAGTCAACGATGTTATGCTGATGAGCCTCAACATAACTAGAGTTACAACTTAAGTTAGATTTTTAACTGTGCATGATAGACATTGATAAGAACAAAAACCAGATAGATCTAAGAATGATTCAAATGCACATGAAAACTGTTAAGAAAGCGAATTCTGATGCGAGGGGGGCGATTTTTTGAAGCGCCCGATAACAAATTTTGAGAATCTTCAGATTAACTAGGATTCGAGGCATATAACTACCAGAGACACGGATGTAGACAATAAAAAGTACCTTCCAAGCTACTGGATGTCTTCAAGTCAACGGACATGGCTCCCAATATCTCCAAAAGCTTTGTCCCATGATTCCTGAGACAGATCCCGGCTTGTATATCTCTGGTTATTCCAGCACAACTCAAGTCAAACTCACGGCAAAGATAGGCCAAACAACCACCCCGATGAATTTTGATGACTGACGGTCTTCGCCGGAGAAGAGGTATTCAGCCACTTAAGCTCAAACAGCGGTGAGGATATGCCAACTGAGAATGAATTCACAGTCAAAAGCTCCAACTATATAAACTGTTCATCAATCTTGATGTCTATAGCTAGCTTGTTCATGTGAAGAGACAATGACGAGCTTCTACCAGAAAGTTAAGAACTTGCTGCTTCGAAAGGCAACCAACGGTCCCATTCAAATTTTCAGAGAGCGAACTGTAGCTTTATTCAAGGTCTGTTAGAATGAAAATCGAGCAAGAATCGTGTTACGATCACGAGAAAATAGACATCCCATCAAGAGAAAGAATTCTGCAAGCGTGCTTTAAACACAACATTAATCATGCTGGGAAATCAAGTAAAACTAGAGACAAACAAGCTCGAAAAATACATGATTTACGTGGTTCACCCCAAGATGAACTACGCTCACGGGCAGCAACAGATCTTTTCACTGGATGGAAAACCGGAAACCCTTACAAGATGGAGAGGCGTTCACATTTCGTCCGAAGCCCAAACTTTGGGAATATCTCCATATGAGTTAGTATCCTAGGCATATAGCCAACAGATCCCTTAATATGACAAAAAACCAGAAGTATAATAACTGAAGAGCCTTTTTATGTATGAAGCCAATATCCATACAGCACTACAATTCAATACAAGAAAGAACTTTTCCTGCCAAGTATAATAAGAGAAGTCATGCAAATGCTCAAAAAAAGGAGTACATCACTTCTCCAAACCGATTGAACATAATATACCATTGTGTTTGATTACTAACTAGACTGAAAATTGAACATAAATAGCACAAACTTTGCGAGCTTTTGATGAACGAAGTGCCTTTGGAACATAAAAGATAAACCTTGAAGAGCAAATATTACGCAGATATCAGATATTTTTGCTTCATACAGCGAACAAACTTCAGAACTTCTTAGTCCCTTCAGGAAACTGTACTGTGAGATGACTGTCGAGGTCATAGAATAACACAGGCGCACGTTGGATACCCGTATATCTCATCACCTAATTCCCCCGATTCACTGCAACACAAATGAAAATTCAGTGAAAGGGTTGTAACAACTTTTGAAGTGCAAAAAAAACTAACAATAGCGAATATATGAATGCATTTGTCACTTGAAGCAATGATTAAGGTGATTCTGAGGCTTTTGTTTTTATAATTGTTATTTCTACTAGGTCAGGAGAAGTTTCTATCTTTATGTTGGTTGGTTGATTTTACTTAAATCTTCTATGGTTGAGTTTTTCTTCTTCTTTTCGCTTGCGGATCAGCCGTTGGTTTACTTAGCTTAAAGTTTTGGTTTATTTCCAATGAGCTAAGTGGTACAAATCCCGAAAAAAGGATCTTACCAATATATATTTGAATCATTCCGACGACCGACAGTATTATATTTTTGCCTATTCCTAAGGCTGGCATATCCGATGGAAAACAATTGGTAGGGCGCTACTTAAGCCTACAATGTATATTGAAGAGAAGCTATACGTTATGGGACTCGGGCGACAACCTAGTTAGTTTTTGTTATCTTTATTGCTATCTTTTATTAGTGATTAGAGGTTAGGAATTATCATTATTGTTGTCTTTTATTAGTGTTGTCTTTTAGTATGTTGTAAGCCTATTTAAAGACATATGTTGTATGAAATGGGTATGAAAGAAGTCAATCTATTTCCCTTGTTTTGAATGAGATTCGGGTAGCTCTCTCTCTGAGCACACCTCGGTTAGGCAGATGCAATTCCGGCTCCATAGTATCCTTCGACTCCATCATCCCTGCCTCAGACAATCCTACCGAGGTTCTGCGGCGAGCCCGTAACATTATATTAATGATAATTTATTGTAAATTGAATACGAGTGGGTTCCGGTTGCGGTGTGAGTCTTGCATGACCTCTCTTTCTTCCATTACCTTCCCCATTTCTCCTAGTGCTTCTACCAGTCTTCCTTGCTCACAACTCTTCTTCCTTCAACATGTATCCTTCGTCTTTGATGTGAGTGTTGTTTTCGGATGTCGTGAATGTTAGTTTGCCGTTGTTCGTGTGGCTAAGGTGATGTTAAATGAGTGGAGAAGAAACATCTTATGAAAAAGTTACAAAGCATACGAGAATGAGCTATAAAGCACTGCTGAGAAAAAATAGTTCAAATTAGAGACTTAATTGATATCATGCTAGGAAGATCTACTGTGAGAGTAAATTTAGTGTTAAGATAATTGACGGAAAAATATACAAAGCAAAATAAATAAATCTTCATATATACGTATTGATCTTAGAAGTGGAGCCTTGGCGCACAGGTTAAGGTGTTGCCGTTTGACCTCGAGGTCGCGGGTTCGAGTCCTTGAAGCAGTCTCTTGTAAAAATGCAGGGTAAGGTTTGCCTACATTTCACCCTTGTGGTGGGATCCTTCCCCGGGCCCTCGCTGCGTGGGGATGCCCCTATATACTTATTGATCTTGAAGAAAAATAATTGAATGCTTAGGAGATTTTGTTTGGCATGCATAAAAGAAGAAAGGTGTATCAAAAGTGCATTGAAGTTTTTCAAGGTATGTATGTTAAAAACATTAACTAGTATTAGAAGTAGTTGTGGAGTGAACAAGAATTTTTACTCACAGCAGTTTCACATCAAGGATCTACGCCGAATCTATATCATTTTGAATACTAATGCAGATGCTTACAAAAGCAAGGTGTCTCGATGCATGCGCTTCGTGGACAACACAATTCTAAGATGTGAGAAATCTAACAATTTTAGTGAAAAATTTACAATATTAAGAATACTTTACAATATAAAGAGCTTCCACAAATCCTAACATAATAAGGTCAAGCTACAAAAGCAAGGTGCCTTAGTGATTTCCTTCATGTCTTTGCGTGGGGCGATCGATAGAAACCTGACCATGTAACACATTCTAAAATAATAAGGTGAGACTAAAAGTTCGAAATGTCTGATATCCATTTTATCAAATCATTCCCACAACAAATATTCCATCACAAAGTCAACCTCCATATTTAGGCCAGCAATAAGAGTTAAGCGAAAGATTAATGACTCCTTCACCTACATTCAAAAATGAAGAATTTGAGGTGCCCCAATAAGATTTAGGCCCCGTTTGGCAGGGGCGGAGCGGGCACAGATCGGCAGAAGCTGCGCCGCAACCGCAGCCCAAGACCCACAGCCGAAATCTCGCCCGATCCCCGCCTTGCCGTTTCTACCCGAACAAACGGGGCCTTAAACTGAGCCGAAAAAGAGTAGGCAAAGAAAGTAGTTAAGAAGATACACACATTGGCTCAAACTCCCTAACTTCCACAAGCTCCTTCCCCAAGTCATCCGTCCACTTGACGCATTCCTTCACAATCTCCTTGGAGGCAGAACTAGCCGTCTTCTTCAAGCTGCTCTTCAGTAAAATGTCTTTTCTCCCTCCATCCACGCCATTTTCATCACATAATCTCTCCTCCGCCAAGGGAGAGCCCGAGTGAGACCTACAAGATGTGTGGTGAGAATCCTCCGTTTCCAAGGCATGAGCTTGGCATTGAGTCGGGGGCGGGACTGGCGGAGGTTCCGGCGGCGGCGGTAGAGGCGGCTGTGGCTGCGGCTTACAGAAGCAATATGAGGGGCAGTGGAAAGAAGAGGTGGTCACCCTCATCAAAAAATCTCCAGCAGAACACGGGCTGCAATCATCGCTGAAAACCCGCCATAGAGCTATCCCCCTTCCAATTCACCAGCGAAAACAGAATCCCCTCTCCTTAATTAGAAATTGCACTCGAGAAGAAAGAAAGATAGAAATCTAGTGAAGCAAATGAAAAGATGAGAGCTTTTACATCCCTAGGCCTAGCCACCAATCCTGGAGAACAAAATACCCGAAATTTCTTCACGGCGACTGGGTTTCATGGGTGGATGGAAGAACTCGGAATAAATCTGCCTCTTTTAGGACAGAAAATACAGAAATTAACAAGAAGCGGGACAGAAACCTGGAGAAGACGACTTCTTTAGGGATTATTTCGAAGGTTTGGGGCTGAGAAAAGTAGAGGGTGTTCTCCTTGGAGCTGGCTGGGATCAGCCGGAGTTCCTCATGAAAGAGAGGATGTTCTCCCAAACAATCGCTGAGAGACAGGCTTAAAGAGGAGGAGGAGGAGGAGGAGGAGGACGATGTGTCCTCTCATTTGTCATCTTCTTCATGGTTGGCAGAGGGCCAGTGTCGCCACACTGGGGCTTCACTGGAGCTGGAATGGCGTCCCTACCCACTGTACCTAGTATTTACCTATCGAAGGGTAACTTTAAATAAATATTCAGTGCGAACCGACTCAGGAGGTCATCTCCCCCCAAAAAAGATAAATTATTCACAGTTTAGAATCTTTACATACTAGATTGTATGTAGGCATAATAAAGAGGCATTATGTTTGCCGGCTAAACTTATCTTACTGTTGACTTTTCATACTGAGGCTTTGCTTCTATGTGACAGTATCTCAATTGTGATAGTATTTTGACTGTGACAGCCACGCGGTCATGCCCCTATCAATTAATTAATATTATTTAAAATAAACATATTAATAATTAATTAATGCGAAAAATAATTGGACAGTATTTTTCAATTTTTGTTAAAAAAATATTATAATTATTCATATATTATTAATTCTTTATCATTGCTTTTCAAATCAACTTTAATAAAGTTGACATGCATAATGATAACATATCATTGTAAGTATAAAAGCTCTACTAAAAACTTTTTAAATTTTATGAATTTTTATTATTATTTTAAATTTTAGAATATACTCTAATTACTTAAATGGGCATTTTTTTTATTTTTTATTTAAATAGATTATAATATATGTTAAATCATTAGATGAAAATAATAAGACTATTTAATATTACGAACATATCTAACACTTTTACCAAAGTCAACTTTTACCTTTAAATTGATGGTGATAATAATTTTAAAATTGACGGTGATATTTTACTATTTAATATTACGAATTTATTTTTTAATATCGATTCATATTTAAAATATGATATGTTCAAATCTTATATTCTTATTAATAAATTTAGAGGTGTTCAAAATTCCTGGATCCGGAGAGCCCGCCTGGTTCCGGCCTGGAAAATGTCTAGTTAGGCTTGGGCCCGGGCAGGCCTGGTTCAGTCCCAGGACAAGCCTTGGAGGCTTAAGTAGGCCTCTGTTTTGACCAGAAGCCTGGCATAGTCCCCGCTGCGGGCACCAGGCCTGCAGCAAGCCTGGCCCGAGCCCAAAGCCAAGCCAGGGTCCACGACTCTTAGAGCCATAGATCCAACGACCATGAATGCACGCGTTGCACACCTGCTGTCAGCCACCTAAAGATGACTACAAGACGTTGCAAGGCGCTACAGGTATAGTAGGCCTGAAAGTTAAAAATCGAAACCGCAAAAAAATCACAAGCACCAATTTCGAACCGCACTGAACGGTTTGGTTGTGGTGCGATTTTGGTTATTGGAAAACAGCATGGTTTGCGGTGCAGTTTGATTTTTGTCTGACAAAACTGAATAAATTGCATTGCACCGCAATGATTATAAGTATAATATATTTTTATTTTTATTTTTATACCTTATAATATATCTTACAGTTTAATTAAAAACATGTAAAGAATGACTTAAAAATAATGATTTGCAGCTATTTTTGCTGTCTGAAGGGCCTGAACCCGTGAAGTGGTGAACCGTACCAGAAATCGAACGCCGGCTATTCCTATTCAGTATTTCCTATTTTCCTTCATTCCTTGGTTTTGCACTGTTTTATAATTTATTGTATTTTGTTATCTTGCATACTTTAAGTATGATGAGAGGTTGTTAGGTAATCAACCGAGCATAATATTCCAATGAATAGTCTATGTACTCTTTAATAAGTTTTGCTAACTGTGCAAAAAATCAAAAGCGCACCGCAAAAATCGACTCCAAATTGCACCGCACGGTTTGGGTGCGATGAGGTTTTGTTTGGCCCAAAACCGACCATCTTTGGTGTGGTTGCGATTTGGGCTCAAACCGCACCAAACCGCATCAGTTTCAGGCCTAACTATAGGCCTATCACCTGCAGGCCTGCATCACTAAATTTAAAATAAATAAAAAATATTTAATTTTTTTAATTAAAAATAAATAAATTGCATATAAAATAGTATTCCCTAATCGGGCCCGAGCCTAGCAAAGGCCTGACCATCAGGCCCAGGCCCCGCTAGGAAGGGAAGTCTAACGTAAATTGAATAATGACTTTTAACCTAATATTAAGATGTTATACTTCTATTTTGTATATGCAGGTCACAGTTTTTAAAAAGAAAATATCATTTTTACTTTTAAATTTTTAGGAAAAATGATTCGATTAGTTTAATCTTATGTATTTTTTCCTTCCATGCAACCGTGTCCCCAAGGAGTTTACTCGTTTGTCCGAGTCCGATGTGTTTTTATATTACAACTGGCCTAAAGCGATGGCGACAGCGGCGATGGCGATGATCGCGACTTCGTCGGCGATGGCGGCTATGTCGGCGACATCGTCGGCGATGTCGGCGATGGCGGCGATGTCGGCGACGTCGTCGGCGATGGCGACGTCGTCGGCAATGGCGGCGATGGCGGCGTCCGCGACGTCCACGGCGATGACGGCGATGGCGGCGATCGCGACGTCGTCGGCGATGGCGGCGTCGTCGGCGACGTCGGCGACGGCGGCAACGTCGGCGATGGCGGCGATGGCGGCGATCTCTCTCTCCTCGCACGCATGATATTTTACTCATTTTAATCATCCAAATTTGGGAGTAAGTTTGAGAGAGATTTTTCTCATGATAAGATATTTTGCTCATGATGAGATATTTTTTTCATAAGTGTGAAGATACCAATAGATATTTGATTATAAGTATGAAAAAAGGCTAGTTAATTTTTGGTCATGTTTTTCAAGCATGTGTTTATTGCCTTACTGATGAAAATCAATCTTCACCAACCTATTGTCTCCCACCAAACCATTATCCCCACCTACCGCATTTATGAAGCTTCAGAATTTGGCTCTATAAATAGCCATGATGGATGATGGTAAGAGCATCCACTTTTCTCCAAACACAGGAATTTGAATATTTCTCTTTGGAGACCTTTGTGATAACCAGTCTTAGTTTGAAAAAGCTTTCAGACGTTGTTTTGCGAGGTTGACGAGGAATAATTCTCCTACACGGATTGACTTTAGAGCAAATTTTGGGCAAAGATTCAAAGAGGCATCTTGGAAAGAATTTGTGTAACTTGTCTCATCCGCTACTATCGATAAATTGTAGTTTTCTGCTACTATTTATTGTGTAATATGATGTGTTGCAAAGTTGGTGAAGATTCTTTGTGAATCAACGAGGGAAAGTCTTGTATTTGCATATATTTTTTTATATTTCTTTAGTTGTGGCTTTCTGAGTTGGACTCGGATCGTCCCGTGATTTTCACCATATTGGGTTTTCAAGTTAAATCTGTGTGTCATTTTTATTGTTATTATTATTGTGTTTTGTTTTTGGTTGTGTACCGTCATACTGTCAAGTGGTAGTGTTGGTACTTGCTCGAATTAATTTACAGGTGCTCTAATCAGGATATCAAACTCTCTAGCCCAACAAATAATATCAGAGCTAATTGTGAAACTGAACAACACAAATTACCATCAGTGCAACATACTAATGGACGATATAGTTTATGTGAAGGGTTGTCATGCTCCCATCTTTGAGGAGATACCTAAAGATATGAATCTCAATAAGATGAATATAGAGCACCGAAAGTTATGCAGATTCTTCAAACGATTCGTAGAGCCAAACATATACAACCATGTTGCAAGTATTGATGATGTAAAGATTCTTTGAAAGACCTTGGAAATGTTGTATGCCAATAAGAGCACCGAAAGCAACAAATCTACTAAAAAAGCTGGGGAGTTTAGATACAGAGAGGGATCCTCAATCCTGGATCATTTGAATGAGTTCCAGAATATTATTGATCAACTCACTACTATGGAGGTGACCTTTGAGGATGAGGTCAACACATTATGGTTGATAAAGTCCCTTCCAGACTCTTGGGAGGTGGTTAGAGTATCTCTGATCAACTCTTCTCATGTGAGCATTATTACCATGAAGATTGCCAAAAAATAAATCCTGAATGAGGATGTGAGAAAAAAGTCTCAAGGGAATCAAACTCTTATTCACGAGTTGTATACTGAGTCCATGAGGAGAGGTAAGAGCAAAAGGAGAGGAAGGAAGAGTGAGAGAAGCCAGAGCAGGGGAAAGTTTAAGTCCCACAATCAGAATATGGAATGTCATTACTGCCACAAGAAGGGTCACATACAGATGTTCTGTTATTCTAAGAAGAATGACGAGAAGAAAGGAGGGATTACTAACGATAAGAAGGAGAGTCACAATGCAGCTACTGTATCCGCAGATGAGGATGATGCCATCATTGTTGGATATAACATCACAACTACACTCTCTTATGATGACCGAAGTTGGATTGTTGATTCTGTTGCTTCTGAACATGTCCCCACAATATGAAGTTATTTGTCACATACACCACTCATGAATACGGAGTGCTTAAGATGTGAAATAGTAATATGTCTAAAGTCATCGAGAGAGGAGACATGCATCTGAAGACTGGTACATGAGGTCTTCTGATTTTTATGTATGGCAGCGCACGTACCCGACATCCACTTCAACCTAATTTTAGTTGGGAAGCTAGGTGATTAGGGACACTTGAGTGTCTTTGGTGGAGAGTTTTGAAAGCTGATAAAAGGGTCTCTAGTAGTATATATAGGTCATGGAGATACTAATCTATACTACATGGAGGAGGGGCCTAAAGATGCTCGAGACACATTATCAGAGATGGGGTATCCACATCCTTATGACATATATGAGATTATTTCACACTAGTCAGAAGGGCATGTGATATCTCCACCGGAAGAAGATGATCACTGATTTATCTGCGGATCAGTTGGAGAGATGTGACTATTGTATGGATGAGAAGCAAAATATAGTATCATTCCAGAGTCACACTTTCACCAAGAGATCTAAGTCGTTGTAGCTCTTACATACTAATGTTTGTGGGCCGCTGAAGGTTCAGACGAGAGAAGGAGCGTCATACTTTGTGACGTTCATTGAGGATTGTTCGAAAAAACTTTGGGTTTATGCTATTAAGATCAAAGATAAGGTCCTCAACACTTTTCAGATATTAAACGTTGAGGTGGAAAGGCAGTCTGAGAAGAAACTGAAGTGCATCAGGTCTGACAACATGGGGAGAGTATATTGGACATTTTGATCAGTAATGCAGAGAGCAAGGGATCAGACATGAAAAGACTCCGCCCAAAACACAATCGCCGAATAATGTATCTGAAAGGATGAACAAGATCTTGATGGAAAGGGTGGGGTGCATGTTGTCTAAGTTAAAACTATCTGATATGTTTGGCGGTGAGGCTTTGTACATGTCATCAACCTCTCTCATAGTTTTACATTACATGAGGATGTTCCTGATAGAGTCTGGTACGGGAAGGACAATTCATATAATCACTTGAGGGTCTTTGGTTGCAAAGCCTTTGTGCGCATCCTTCAGGATGAAAGTCAAAATTGAATAAGACCCGATAATGCATCTTTTGGGGATATAGACGCAATGGCGAGTTTGGTTGTAGGTTCTTTGAGCCAGTTGAGAAGAAGCTTGTACGGAGCTGTGACGATGTATTCTGTGAGGATCAAACTATGGTTGATTTCAAGAAGACTAATGAGGATAACTCTCGCGTTGATGCAAAGTATCCAATTGTTGAAGGTGATGACGTTGAGGAGGCCGCAGAGCCTGAGCCGGTATGGGGTATTGAAACACTTCTAGATCATGAGGACACTACTGATAGTGAGCCTGGAGTGGTAGAAGATAATATACCTACGCGAGCTACTGAGCTCACCCAACGGAGGTCTGATAGATTAAGACACCCCTCCCCAAGATACTCTACTACAAAATATATTTTATTGACTGATACAAGGGAGCCAGAGAGTTATGATGAGGCAATGGAGCGCTTAGAGAAGAAGTAGCGGATGGTTACTGTGCAGGAGAATATGCAGTCCTTGCAGGAGAACCATACATATGAGCTAGTTAGATTGCATAAGGGCAAGAAGACTTCGAAGAATTAGTAAATCTTTAGAGTGAAGTTGGGAAACCCATCCACATCACCCAGATACAAAGTCAGATTAGTGGTTAAAAGTTTCAGTCAAAAACATGGAGTTGATTTTGATGAGATTTTTTTTCCAGTTGTGAAAATGTCGTCTATTCGGGTTGTTCTTGGTCTTACTGTAAGGGTAGACCTGAAAGTTGAACATATGAATGTTAAGACCGTCTTTCTGCATAACGATCTTGATGAAGAATTGTATATGGAGCAAACTGAGAGGTTCAAGATCAAGGAGGAGAGTTTGGTACGTCGTCTGAAGAAGAGCTTATATGACCTGAAGTAGGGCCCGCGATAGTGGTACAAGAAGTTTGATGTTTTTATTGTGGAGATCGACTTCAGGAGGATCACCTTTGACCATTGTGTGTTTGTGAAGAGTATGCTCCAGAGGATTTTATTATTTTACTCTTGTATATATATGACATGTTGATAGTTGGGAGGAGCATTGCGCATTGCTGAGTTGAAGCGGCAGTTGAGCTCCACATTTGCGATGAAGGATTTGAGAGCAGCGAAGAACATTTTAAAGATGCATATTCAGAGAGACAAATGCTTCAAGTTATTTTGTTTATCGCGGGAGAGAGATATCAAGAAGGTATTGTAAAGATTCAGTTTGGATCAAGCGAAGAAGATGAGCATGCCGATTGCGACACATTTCTAACCTACCGCTGACTAGTGCCCGCACACGCCTGAGGAGAAAGGAGATGCAGAAGGTTCCATACGCTTATCCAGTTGACAGTCTTATGTATATCATAGTTTGCATGTTGTAACCAAAGAACCGGTCTCGACTTTCGCAACGGGTATGCAGCTGACCCTTACTTGACCTGAGCTAGAACCTTGACCAGTTGCTGAGAACCGAAGGACCTTGCACCCGAAAACACTTGAAGTATCTGAACAGACCCCTTAAGCTGCAGCGAGGAGGTCCCACCACACACCCGGAAATTCAAAGAGAGCTTCCCCTCCCAAGCCAATGTTGAGTCTATGCACCTTGGAAGGCATTAAGGACCACCTCACCGTCAACCTTAGCTGACAGGGGGGTAGTGCTTGCTCACAAGACACACACGAGGGAGAGGAGAGAAAATATGCGTTGTGATGTCACGTTGTGTAGGAGACAACTATAGACGCCCGGACATCTTCGTCTCTTTATTTATTTTTATAAAAGACATACAAATATATATACTTTTTGTTGAAAGATATGATTTACATTTGAGGTTCAAGACCGTGTCCCTCGGTTCAATGGATCAACTAGTCCATAAGTAGAAAAATATATACATACGCAGCGGAAAGAAAAATATGAAGTTTAATTCATTTTATCCTGTATGAGCATGAATACCAAACATTATGTTAGTAGTATGCAAATCTCTAGTTTTAGTATAAGTATTTTTATATACGTAAAATAACTACTATTCATCCTAACATAAAACTTTCCCAAAGAGCAATGCATCAACAACAGAAGGTAGTAGTAGTAGAAACAACAAGGAAAAGTCTACACAAAAGAGTTGAACTATGAGCGCTAACAATCTGACACGAACCCATAGAAAAATCAGAAGGTAATTGAAATACACTGCAAAATAAAAGTAAACACCAATACGCCTCACCAAAGAGGAAAAAAGAATTCAATGACTGCAGTCTGGAAGGGACAACTTGGTCAGCTCTAACAGCTACTGATCTGAACCTGGGACATTCAAAGAAAAAGAATGCCTCAGCACAAAGGCGCAAAAAATGCAGCTCAAAAATAAAGATCAAAGGATTAAAGTTAAGAGGTTTACCAACCCAACGAGACCAACTGTAAATCAGCAGCAACCAAGGCATATGAACAATATGTATAAATAATTCAGAAAGATTGACTATATAAGAGAGAAAGTCTTGCACCAAGTGCGATGAATAATCCTAAGGTTATTCATATATGTATATAGTAAAAGAGACTAATCAGATCGAGAAGTGAATCATTTACATCGGACATAAAACAGTTCTGAGGTGGGACTCAATCATTGCAACCCAACCTAACAGTCTGCCACAAATCCACCGGGTACAATGATTCACCAACATGCACTGTGGTGGTGATCATCCATTCGAACTCAGCCAACAGTTCAAAAACACAACTTATCATAACAAAATTTGGCACCACATAAAAACTTGACATCGGGTCTCCACTGCGACACGAGAAAAACAAAATCCAGAAGATTCCAAGTACCAGCAGCCTTACATGACGAATTCGTCGAGACCACACGTTGAATTCGGCGGGATCACTCGACGAATAACTTACTCACTCGACGAATTGTCTTAACTACTCGACGAATTTGATGAAACCACTCGACGATTTGACTAACTACTCGACGGAATCGATTACTCGACGAATTTATCGTGATCACTCAACGAATAACTTACTCACTCCACAAATTGTCTTAACTACTCGACGAATTTGATGAAACCACTCGACGATTTGACTAACTACTCGACGAGTCTACTCGACGAATTTACCGTGATCACTCGACGAATAACTTACTCACTCGACGAATTGTCTTAACTACTCGACGAATTCAATGAAACCACTCGACGAATTCGACTTAACTACTCGCGGATTACCTTAAACTACTCGACGAATTCGACTTGACCATTCGACGAATTCTATTTTAAAGGTACCCGATACAGCAAAACTCCACAACCTACAAGAAAAAAAATCAATACTGACGGATGCGAACTTAGAAGGGAAAAGGAGAAACTAAAAAGAAGGTTAAACCACCACTTGCCTAAAAATCTCCCGATTTTCGGCCTCCAAAGCACCCCACGTCAAGGATCGGCCAACCGAAGACCACGATAATAAATTTCTGAAAGGTTTAGGACGAAAAGGAAGATTAGGGTTACACACACCAACCCCAAAAATCCACGAAACCGAAAATACTCACCGCACGCGCGTAGATCTCGGCGAGGGCTTTCCAAATCTACCCACCAACAAAGATTTCGTGCACTACAGCTCCCGCAGCGGCCGCCTGAAGCCTCCGGAAGAACGTTTCTCCCCTATCTCGCGCGATTCGCTCGGTTTGGCGGAAACCAAGAAGAAGAAAAAGAAAACCTATCTTCCTAAGGTGGCCTTTTATAAGAGAATAAAAATAAATAATAATAATTGAGAATCTTTTAAAATTTACTGGGCTCTCAAAATGGCTCGTATCGCAACGAAACTTCACAGACCTGCTTAAAATTAATTAATTTAATTTTCTAAAGACTAAAATCTAAATTCCGGTAAGTTTCAAAACACGGTCAAATTGACCGAACGGACGCAAAATCGCACGAATTACAGCGCACCGGAAAACTCCGCGCAAACGTAACGCCCTTACAACAATATTATGTCATTAACAAGATTAAAATGATTATCTGAAATCCAGGGGCATTACAATTCTCTCCAATCCTGGGAGAGAACATTGGAGCGTTGTAAAGTGGATTTTGAGGTAGCTACATGAGACGTCAAATTTGACATTGAGCTTTGGAGGTAGTGAGTCAGGGCTGTTGGGATGCATCGATAATGATATGACTGGAGATATGGACTCCAAAAGATCAACCTTCGGACATCTGATCTTGTTTGCGCGGGGGGAGGGGGGAGCCGTTTCGTGGCATTATAGATTGCATAAGTGCGTTGCACTGTCGACTACGGTGGTAAAGTTTATTGCGGTCACTGAGTCAGAAAAATAGCTTCTTTGGATGAAGCGATTCATCAAGGACCTTGACTTTACTCAGAAGTGGTATACGATATTATGTGACAGTCATAGCGCTATTCATTTGGGGAAGAACCCCACCTTTCACTCGAGGTCTAAGCACATTGGCACATGGTATCATTGGATACGCGATAATCTAGAGCAAAAGGAGTTGGACTTGCAGAAGGTATACACAGATGACAACGAAGTGGATATACTGACGAAAACTGTGTCGAGGGGGAAGTTCGAGCACTACGTGAGAATCGTCGGCATTGTGGTTCCCTCCACATAAAAGTAAAGGTGGAAGAATAAATTATTGGTTACAGTTCTCGTCCTTTGTGGAGAAAACTATTGGATTCGAGTCTCATTAACTTGAATTTGGTGGCGTTGGATCTACTGACCGGATGTGGAGACATGTTGATGAAGGACCGAAAGACGAATTGAAGATTTGAAGAAAGATTATCGAAAGGCCAAATACCTCTACTTAGTCGAAAAGAGAAATATTTGATGAGATATTTTTCTCCTAAGACTGAAAATATACTAACTGATATTTGATCTTAAGTATGAAAAGAGGCTAGCCACATTTTGTCATGCTTTTCAAGCATGCGTTTCTTGCCTTAATGATGAAAATCAATCTTCACCAACCTATTGTCTCCCACCAAACCATCATCCCCATCTAGCGCATTTATGAAGTTTCAAGGATTTGGCTCTATAAATAGCTATGATGGAGGATGGTGAGAGCATCCACTTCTCTTCAAATACAAGCATTGAAAAATTCTTTTGAGAGACCTTTGTGGCAATTAGTCGTTTGAGAGAGCTTTCGGACGTTGACGATGAATATTTCGCATACACGAATAAGATCTAGAGCAAATTTAGGCAAGGATTCGAAGAGGCATCTTGGAGATAGAGGATTTGTGTGATCTGTCTCGTCTGCCACTGTCGGTAACTTGCAGTTTTTGTGCTACTATTTATTATGTAATATTGTGTAATACGAAATTTGTGAAGATCATGTGTGGATCGGAGAGGGGAAGTCTTGTATTTGTCTATTTGTTTCCATACATCTTTAGTGATGGCTTTCCGAGTTGGACTATTGTCCCGTGATTTTCACCATATTGAGTTTCCACGTTAAATATGTATGCCACTTTTATTGTTGTTATTATTGTGTTGTGTTTTTGATTGTGTAACGACATACCGCCAAACGATCGTGTTGTACTTGCTCGAATTAATTTACATGAGTTTTGATCGAACATGCACGCTCTCTAGCCCAGATCGTGCTGAGTGTTTGAGTTCATTTCTCATGTGTATGTCTTAATAAACTATATTCTGTAATTGCATTGAAAAGGTGTAATAAAAATGTAAGTACATTTATATCCCTTTGGGACTTGGGAGTACAAAACTTTGGGAGTACAACTTGCTCGATGTCTCGCTAGAGGTAGGCCTCCTCCCAAACTACTAGGGGATCCTCTTCGGAATGCTTTGGACCCTAAACAGAGGGCCCTCTTCCGCTCTGTTTGGGGCGGTTGGGGCGGCGGTGGCGATGGGAAAAACTCTATTCCCAACGCTAGGTCCAACATGACTTTTTATAAGCGCTTTCTCTGATTTCAGCTTTTCCTCTTTTATTTAAGGATTTACGAAAGTCACGCCCTGACCATTCGCGATGTCTTTCTTCCTTCTCGCCGCTGCAAATGTTTGCTTCTCTCATTCACGATTCTTCACCTTTCGCTATCTTTGTTTCACGTTGCTGACCTTTTATAACTTGCTTATTTAGGATTTATATAATCTTTACTTATCTATGTGATAAATGATTAACATAAAATGTAAAACATATTTTTTTGAAAAATACTTAAATGGAGATTTTTCAAACAGTCTACAGCTCATTCAAAACCGTTTTCTGAACAGCTCCAATGTCACCACTAGTTTCTCACCATTACTTTTCCCTTGGCCTGGTCTTTCTCTACTACTACCGATTGAGATTTTGGATAAACCAGGTCTGCTTCCTCACCTCCTCGCGTGCACACTCCACGAACTAACATCGGAAAATTTAAACCTCGTCGGGCGCTTACAAGGAGTGCGGGAGTGGATACATAAGCATCCAAATTTAAGATGCAGAAGCATGCTATTATAACCTTATAGTAATATGATTTATAGTGCCACTACATATCCTAATATCAGAGCAATCACACAGAAAACAACTGCATTGATACTGATTTCGATCAAATCCCAAAAAATTAAAAGTCTCTGATCAAACTCTACTACAATCGCTCACCACATTTGGCATCACAGCAGCAGCCACTTTTTCAGATAATTATAGAGAGGTCGAATTTCATTCATATAGAACATTTAGGACAGCCTTCTTTAATACTTTTGAGGTGAGGAACACATTCTTTTAGGATCCACTTAGGCACGGCGGTCGTGAACACAGGTTACAAACTGTCGTCTGTTTGGCATGACATTTTTACTCCGGCGATTTTGGAGGAAAACACCACCGTCATGAATAAGTGTTTGACATAACGGTTATGACTGCCACCGAGAAAAAAAATTAAACCTTAAAAATGAACGGAGTTCCTTATGTGAGGTCGAGCGTTCAAACGTTCACGAACGACAAATTTTCAATGTTGAAAGGAGTCGAAGATTTCAAATTTTCAATGTCAACGTTGCAAAATTACAGGTTGCACCCCTCTGTCTTTTGAAATTACAAAAATTTCCCATAAGCCCTGAAGAAAACACCTGGGGGTAAAAATGTGTGAATCCATTTTATGAAAAAAGTAAACATAGAGGAAAGGCTTTTGTGATTTCAAAAGATAGAGGGGGCGCAAACTGTAACTGTGCGAACTCATGGGACGTTAGCGTTGAGAAATTTAGGCTCCGTTTGGCGCGGCGTTTTTGCTCCAGTGAGTTTGGACAAACACGCACCGTCATAGAATGTATGTTTGACATGACAACGGTTACGACCACACCAAGAAAATAAAACTAATTTTGAACATAAAAGTTGAAGTTCCTTAGGTGATGTCGGCCGTTCACAAACGACAATTCATAACCACCACCACCGTGCCAAACAGAGCCTTAGAATGCACTAGTATTGTATAAAAAAATTTGTGATGTCGAATCAAAATGTGTAATATCGTACATACTGATCGAGATAAAAGGGCGGATAAATCTATAACTTACAGAGTATTTTAACATTTAATACATCTAATAAAAAATTGTGCAAATCTTACACTGGTGAAGATCAAGAGTTCTATCAATCAAGAGTATTTATCATCTTTCTCAAAATATCATCAGATGAAGAAAAAAAATACTGTTTGCCATGTAAAGATGATGCTGGCCCCATAAAAAATCATATATATCTATCTACAGATTACAAGTTGATGCCAAGATGGACGGCGGTGATCACTTCTTGACTGCCTACAAGGCAGTAGCATTCTTCAGTATGAAATTCTGTTCTAGAATGTGTCTTTTGTCCACAAATAACCAAATGAGCCCTAATTAACATGTGCAAGTTACCATCAGCTGCATCATGTAACTAACAGTAATTATACAGATTTTTGCATGATATAATTGCTTAATCTCAGTAACTTTGATGGGAATATAGGATATAGAAAAAATGCAATAAAATTCATTGTAGTTTTTATAGGGATTGTGACAGTATTTCCTCCCATCTGCCACCTAGCTATTGAAGATGAACAAGCCTAATAATCTAGGTTTAAATGTCATCCATGTTTGCTAGACCATGTCAAGCTATCACTTCCATTTAAGTGTCATCCTTGTTTGCGGGCACGGTTCCACCCGCCCCCACTCTAAATTCGTAGGAAATACAAGAAACTCAGAAGCGCCTTTTGGGCCGCGGGTGAGGCACGGTTTTCCTTCTTTCTCACATAAAAGCCTGTGGATGAGGCACTTTCCTTTTTTCATGTGAAGCTCTTCTCAAACTCGCGATTTCATCGTCTCCCAGACTTCTGTTCAGAGACCTGATCGCCAGAGAAGCCCCTGTTCGGAGACCTGATCGCTGGAGATGCTCCTGTGCAGAGACTTGATCGCCGATCTCCTTCTCAGGTTTGTGGACCTGCTCGCTGGAGAAGACCCTGCTCAGAGACCTGATCTAGATTCCAAACCTCATCTATGCCAAGGTAAGCCACCTTGTGATTGTCTTCGTTCCGCTGTCATTCCCCTCGCATCTATTTTACATTACATTTTCTCGAAATTTGCTATCTATTAGTCACTTGACCACATCCTTAAGCTGCTATGTAACATTCCTTCCTGCTGTTGTGTTTTTCAGGACCTGGCAACGAAACAACGTATTGGCGGTGGTAGGAACTGCGGGGGCATGTACATCTTTGATTATCAAGCTCACCAAGCTCTCTTTACTACTCTTACTCTTGTTAAGAGGAAAGCCGAAAAGTGGGTATTCTCATTGTCTATGGGGATGATATTATTATCACAATAAATGATTTGGAATAAATCACGTGGTATAAAGCACGCCTATGCAAGGAGTTCGAAGTTAAGAATCAAGGAATATTGAAATACTTTTTAGGAATTGAAGTTGTGCGGTCATACCGCAAAATCTTTCTCTCAGCGGAAATATGTCTTGGATCTCCTAGAAGAAACATAAATGTTTGGTTGTGCACCGTAGATAACCCCATAAAAGTAAACTGTAAAATCGATGAAAATAAGGATGGTGAGAAAGTGAACTCGCAAGCTATCAAAGATCGGTGGGAAGGCGTATCTACCTCACACACTCATCCTGATATCATGCAGTTGAGATCTTGAGCACGCACATGCATTCTCCCAAATTGAGACATTAGGAAGTTGTTATACAAGTGCTACATTACCTGAAGAAATCTCCCGTACGAGGAATCTTATTCTCCCAGAACAAGCATGTGAATGTAGAAGTATACTCAAATGCTGACTTAACTGGAAGCCAAGATGAGCGAAAATCCACCATCGGATAGTGTTCCCTGGTTTGGGGGAATCTCGTGACTTGAAGAAGTAAAACGTGGTAGTAAGGTCCACTGCAAAAGCAGAATACAGAGCATATCACAGGGATATGCGAGAGACTGCGACTTCGGTCTATAATGCAAAATCTGGGAATACAAAATGGAAAACTCACACGTCTCTATTACGACAATAAATATGCTATCAACATTGTTCATAACCTTGTTTAACATGACAGAACAAAACATGGTGAAATTGACAGAAATTTCATTAAGGATCACATGGAGAAAGGCAACATCTACACATTGTTTGTCCAATCTCAAGATCAACTGGCAGATATCTTTATCAAGAGCGTGAGTTGATACACCTTCACCAATAATATCTTCAAGCTGGGAATGATCAACATATACCCCCGTCTTGCGAGGGGGGGAGTTGAATTAAAAGCCTAAAGCACATTGTAAAGACCAATTATAATCGCTCATATTCTTTTTATTGTTTTTAGTCCCACACACCTCTAGTATTGTTCTTCTCCCTATGTGTATATATAGATGTGTTAGGTAATATTTATTTTTTAGATTTGATATAATATACTTTCCATTTATCAACTCATACATCTACACAATTCTAGAAAAGTCTACACATACCTAGAATTTTCTAGAATATTCTACAACACACTAGTGTAGTCTACACAACTCTATAATGCTTTAGAAATCTCCATATTATTCCAGAATCTTTTGTCAACTTCAAGATTCTCTCCAGCCTTTCGAAGACTTTCTTCATCTTTCAACGCCTAAGAATATCATGGTGGGGCTTCATCATATGAACCATGTTCAACCTATAGTTATCTCATTCACAAGAAAATTTTGGAATATTAGTCACGGATGAGCCTCAAGTACCAAGTCTATGACATTCTCCCCTACCTAATCATGTGACTCCCTCATCACAGCCTTGTGATACTAACTTTTGGAGAAGTATGCCATCTTGAACTCTTACAACAAAAGCTATGAAACTTCTTGAACCTACAATCAAATCTCCATTATGTTATACACTAGGAGGCTTCCATGTGATGAAATGAGATCATGTTAGGGATGGATGAAAATGAAGGCCATGGTACAAGAGGCAAAGGGAGGCAGTCGCAAAGGGATCAAGTCAGGATTAATAATAGACTGCTCAGATGACAGAAGACTGCTAGGATGATGTCGGAACAAGTTTTGGTAGGAAATGTCAGATGAGATCAAATCGGGATTAACAATAGACAAATTCGAAAAAGGCAGAAAAGAGGTAAGGGGAGGCTGTTAGTGTTAATGTTTGAAATTGATGATAAGAAGTGAAAGAAAGGCATCACAGATTTGTTTGCTTGGGTGAGAGAAATGGCACTATTTTGGTATTCAGCAATAGAAGGCCTTTTTTGAGTGCACTCTCAGCTCCCATGATTATCTCATTCAAGATGTTGCGATTCTTCATCCTCGTGGAATTTTTTCCCTTTCTATTCCCTTCCTATCTTTCTCTCGCTTTGAATGTGTCCTACAATGCACCCTATAGAGGGAAGTCGGCACAAGGAAGTCATCGTCATGAAATATTGGTGTAACAAGTTTAACGAATCAACACATTTAACCCTTTAATAAACAATTATCCACCTGCACGCAGCGGCAAGATTGAAGCCCATTAATTATTTCAAGTCCTCGTGAAGGACCAGCACAAATACTCATGGGCGGACAACTCCAATTAATACCCCTAGGCATGGCAAAACATGCAGCTTAAGAACATCACATCCTACAAGTCCTTTCAACTCTAGGTAGCAATCTTATTGCATGCTGGTGACATGAATGATTGCTTATGGACAAATAAAACATATAGGCACGATTTGGTAAAAGCACAGGCAAAGCTCAAACATCGATAACTGGTCATACACTTACTGATAGGAATTGAGAGTCAAATAAAAAAATAGTATATGATTAATCCCACAAAGGGATATATAAAGGAGTTCTATATACTGGTTTATAGGACAATATTCAACACACCCACCTCAACGGAGCAAGATCCTCTCCATTTGAACCAAATGGATAGTATCCATTTGGTGGTCAAGATCCTCTCTTTACCACCAAATGGATACTATCCATTTGGTCCCAAATAGAGAGGATCCCGGTACCACCTCAATCCCCTTTCCTCAAACTCATGATGTACACAATCAGGATCAATTAATGAGAGCTTCCCGAAAAGAAAGTGTCTCTAATGGTATGAGCCTTGGTGAAGAATCAATTATATGCATCTACAATGAAACACGTGGTAGTATAATGGTCCCATAAAAATATTGTTAGCAAACATAATTACAAAAAATCTCAATTTCTCATTTGCTCAAGAAAGACAGGGTAAGATGCAATCAAGATAGAGATGGTGATGTCACAAAATAATGAAGTAGAGCAGATATATTCATGCTCGTATCACTTATCAATAAGAAACCAGTGTATCCAAGTGATCTTAGCAGCAGTAGCATTCATAGTTTATTACTCGGCCTCGTCGTTCGATCGGTAGATCACATCTTGTTTTGATTTCTAAGAAATCAAAAAATTTCAAAGGAACTCGCAATACCCAATAGTTGGTCAATGATTAGTGACATTTCCTACCCAATCATCATCAAAATAAGCACGAAGTTTCAAAAGGTCGATGAAAAAAAGAAAGATCTAGACCCAGTGCCCGGCATGTAGCAAAGATCCTCTATAAATCAACATAACGAGTCGGGTCAAAACGACTAATAGTAAGATAAATAAGCACACAAAAATATGCTTGTATCTAGTGGGGTCATGAATATATCGGCATCCTCCGAGTTAATCTTGAAATTCATCTCAAGAGGTTGTTCTTTAGGTACCAACAAGGATCGTTCTGTCAAGTATCTCACAAATAAACTTCTGATGTGAAAGAAGAGATTCACATAGTGAGTGATTGTTACGGTCGTAACCCCCGGGCCGGGCTGGGCCAGGTCCCAGGCATGCACATACATCCTCCTGGACAATACCCTCCCACGATTCCTGGCCTGGGTACCGTAACAGGGCCGTGACCCATACACCCCAACCAAATCTCCGTCCCCATTTAATCAGGCGGTAGGTTGTTGAGGCCAGGGATCGAACCCCCGACCCCCTTGATAAGAAGTCCTTCCATGGACTCTCATCACCAACTGAGCCGCGCTTTTATGTTACGGTCGTAACCCCCGGGCCGGGCTGGGCCAGGTCCCAGGCAGGCACATACATCCTCCTGGACAATACCCTCCCACGATTCCTGGCCCGGGTACCGTAACAGGGCCGCGGCCCATACACCCCAACCAAATCTCCGCCCCCATTTAATCAGGCGGTAGGTTGTTGAGGCCAGGGATCGAACCCCCGACCACCTTGATAAGAAGTCCTTCCATGGACTCTTATCACCAACTGAGCCGGAATCCTGGGAGGGTATTGTCCAGGAGGATGTATGTGCCTGCCTGGGACCTGGCCCAGCCCAGGGGTTACGACCGTAACAGTGATCAACCTTTAAGTCAAGAAAATACTGAAGATGGTCAAGATCATTCATTTCAACCAGAGTGCACAAATGTTGTTTTACTTCTCTAATATAGTATAGTTACTCTCAGTAAAATACAATAGAAAGAAAATCCCTAAGAATGAGTTAACATGATCACATAAGCAATAAGTTCAAGAGGAAACCAACAACATGAATGGCGGTCGTCAATATGGAAAACTATGCTCGAGGAGATTGCTTAAGACCATAAAGGGCCTTGTGATGATGACAAGCCTATCTATTAAAATGAGCCACCAAAGGAGGGGGGTGTCACATAGACATCTTCAAATAACTAACCATGAAAAAAAGTACATTCATCTGAGAAATAAGTCACGAGCAAATAGAGGAAATTCAAAACAACGCGAAGTTCTCATCATAAGTCCATATTGTTGAATAAAACATCTAGCAACAAGTCCGACCTTATATCTATTAATGACGTCGTCAGCTAGAGTCTTGATTTTGTATACGCAATTGTAGCTATAGCTATGAATAAAAAAAGTTGACAAACGATTACATATTTGCATAAGAAATTGAAAAACTTAGTTTTTACTTGAATTTCCTATAAATACAAGAAATTGAATATAACAACACTCAAGCCTTTATCCCACTATAGTGGGGTCGGCTATATGGATCCTTTGTCGCCATTGTGCCCTATCTTTACTCATAATCTCACCAATGCTCAAGTACACCATGTCTTTCCTTATAGTTTCATTCCAAGTCTTTATTGGTCTACCCTCCCCCGTTTAACATGTCTAGTGACAAACTCTCACAACGCCTAACAGGTGCCTCTAATGGTCTCCTTTGTACATGTCCAAACCATCTTAGTCGAGGTTCTCGCATCTTCTCTACAATTAGTGACACTCCTGTCTTATCCCTGATACATTCATTCCTAATTTTATCCAGTCTCGTGTGTCCACACATCCACCTAAGCATTCTCATATCCGCAACTCCCATTTTTTGCACATGTACACAATTCACTGCCAACACTTAGAACCATATAGCATCACTGGTCTAATTGCAGTACAGTAAAACTTACCTTTAAGTTTTAATGGTACTTTACAATCGCATAAGATCCCTGACGCGACTCTCCACTTCAACCAACCTGCTTGGATTCTATGTATGACATCTTTATCAACACCTCCATCTTTTTGAACTATCGATCCAAGATACTTAAAGCACCCACTGCGAGAAATATCTTGATCACCCAACTTAATAACGAAGTCATCCGTCCTTCTTGCACTGCTAAATTTAAGCTCCATATACTCCGCCTTTGCCATGCTCAACCTAAAACCTTTCTTTTCTAAAGTGTCTCGCCAAGATTCAAGTTTCGTGTTTACACCCTCGTGCGTCTCATCGACCAAAACGATATCATCCGCAAACAATAAACACCAAGGTATTGCTTGTTGGATATGTCCGGTGAGCTCATCTAAGATAAGGGTAAAGAGATAAGGGCTTAAAGCTGAACCTTGATGTAATCCAACAGTGATAGGGAATTTCGGTGTTAACCCTCCAGATATCCTCACCCTCGTCACTGAATTTGTATACATATCTTTGATTATGTCAATGTATGATACATTTGCACCTTTCTTGTCTAAGACTCTCCATAAGATTTCTCTTGGAACCCTATCATAAGCCTTCTCAAGATCGATAACAGCATATAAAAATTTAGTTTTCTTTCTCGATAGTTGTCAATGAGTCTCCCCAAGATATGTATAGCTTCCATGGTCGGCTGCCTGACATGAATCCAAATTGATTCTCTGAGATGCTAATATCTCGTCTTACTCTTCTTTCTATTACTCGTTCGCATAGTTTCATGGTATGACTCATTAATTTAATTCATATGTAATTAACCTTAAACCCTAAATACAAAAAATTGAATAAAAAAGGGCAGCCCCGTGCACAAAGGCATCCCCGCACAACGAGAGTTCGGGAAAGGGTACCACCACAAGGGTGAAATGTAGGCAAACCTTACCTTGCATTTTGCAAGAGGCTGCTTCCAGGACACGAACCCGTGACCTCAAGGTCACACGGAAACACCTCAACCGGTGCACCAAGGCTCCCCATCAAATACAAAAAGTTGAATATTGATAAAAATGTATTTTATTGAGTTTTGTTTTGTTGATCCTTCAGTTTAATCTGCATTTAGAATTTTTTTGTCAAATGAAAGTAAATAAAAAAGGAGCCTTTAAATGTCTCATAATTGAGAGACTAGTTGCGTTGAATGGGGACTTTACCATAAAGCTACAAAATCTCACGTGTATTTGTCAAGTCTCTAACTCATCATCCATAATTGTCTGTCATTCGGGTATCGTAACAATTTCCTGATATGTTAGAGGCTACCAGTGAACTGAAACTACTGACAAATAAAGGCCGAGGAGAGTGATGTTGACGAGTGGAACAGCGTAGAGATGGAGCAGTGGGAATAATAGGATTAATAGGAACATGTGGAATAGTAGGAGTCATAGTAGAGCGTAGATCAACACAACACAAATGGGGTAAGAGAGTATTGATAGAGGAGAATGAGGAAATCAGATGGAGGGGATGAATCAAATAATATTTTTGAAGCGGATGACGCAAGCGGAGAAGGGCTCTCAATGTCAAGAAAAACAAGATCCTCATGTGGATGGAGGTAAGGGAACCGGCGGTCGAGGAAGAGCATAGTAAAGTATGTTCTCCACAAAAATTACATAACAAGATGCACAAAGGCGTCAGGAAATAGGATTATAATATATATACCCCTATGTTGGGAGCTATAATACACAAGCTATTTGTTGGAGTTTATGAGTCGTTTATTATTATGTCGGTCTTTAATAGTAGTTGGGTTTAGTCCACACCGTCTATCTGTGTTATGTGTTGTATTGTAACTCATATATATTGCCCCTTAAGTGGATGAATAAAGATATCAAACATTTCTCTTTTACTTTCCAACATGGTATCAGAGGCGGAATTGACTCCTCTCTGAAATTTGGTTGCCTTAATTATGGGCAACGTACATTTCACGGTGGCTTCCTCTCTCGATTCTTCCTGATTTCTCCTCTCCCATCTATTTTTCCTGTCGTCGATCTCGTGTCTGCCTCTTGTGTCGATCCCATCAAGAAGCCCGTCGAAGTGATTCCTGGCGCTTCTCGACGACACCTTCGGCTGCTGCGTCTGGTTTCTCCTGGCGTTGTTCTCCCTGTTGTCACATGTTCATGAAAATTGATAATATATAATTAGTCGGTGCGGTTTTTGCGGTTTTTGCGGTTTTCAAGATCTGAAAACCGCACTGAACCACGCTCGGTTTGTACAAGTTTAAAACCGCACCGCACCGAAACTACGCGGTGCGGTTTAAAAATCGGTGTGGTTTGTGCGGTTTGTGCGGTGCGGGCGGTTTATGCGGTTAGCGGTTTTTTATGCTCACCCCTACCTCCAACCCTTTAGCGACCACTCCTTCAGGTGTCGACGATCCATTCTCACGATGCTTCTGACGTCGTTCTCAGTCGACGATGCTTCTAATACATCGATCCTGTCGATTGGCTACTGTTTTCGTCGCTGCTACTGCCACCCACTGCTCCCGATCTCGACGATCGCTTCCTCTGCCTATTATGCCGCTTCTTCCATGGAAGAAATCTTGTTGTCTGCCTCCTTCCACGGCGTGTTCTCATCCTTTGGTGTACTCCTGCCTCCTGATTCGTACTCAAGCTTCCCTCCGTCGATTCTGGCCGCTGTCCTTCATGTCTCCGACGATTTCAGACGCCTTCCAGCCACTGCCCCTCGTGTTTCAACGTTAACTGACGCTGCTACCCCTTCTCGGGTGTTTTCCTCTCGCCGATAAAGACGCATCGTGATGGTTTGGTCGTTCTTTATGTGTTTTAAGTGTGTTTTTGGTTTATTGCTAGTGTTCATTGTGTCTATTGTTGTTGTTGTTAGCTTGTCTTGTCTTCATGCCTTCATGCACATGTGTCCCACGTGAGGTGGAGTGTTGGGATGAAGGCGACTCGGATGATCTTTCTCGACTTTTCACCTTCGTTACTCATGTGTCTCCCCATGTTTTCTTTCGATTGGTCGTGTGTTGGGGACATGATTGATGTTGGTGCTCTAAATCTCACCGGGTTGTGTCGCGTGGGGCCGTGTCGTGTGGGATTGTGACGTGTGGGACCGCTCTTGTGTTGATGTATCCCCGACAGATTATCCCCGACGGATTATCCCCGGTTGCTCGGTTGAAGATTTGCTCCTCATTTTTCGTTCCTTTTTCGCATATTGTGTGTGTAGGTGATGTTGGTTGAACGGTTTCCAGCAAGTCCACGTCGTGTGTGGGTCCTGCGTCGTGTGTGGGTCAGCGTCGTGTGTGGCTATGTCCCCGGCTTGATTCCCCAGTTTGGAATTTCCCTCAGTGGCTCGTCTGATGTTTTGTCCCACATCGCCTACCTCCTTTGTCATTATTTGATTTGTCCAAGCTGAATGGTCCCCCTTCAGCTTGAGGGGGAGTGTTGGAGTTCATGAGTCGTTTATTATTATGTTGGTCTTTAATAGTAGTTGGGTTTAGTCCCACACAGCCTATCAGTGTTATGTGTCGTGTTGTAACTCCTATATATTGCCCCTAAATGGATGAATAAAGATATCAAGCATTTCTCTTTTACTTTCCAACACCATTGATTTAGATGACTACTTGTCTTGTCAGTTGAAGGTTACTGAACGAAACATGTGCAACAAAAAACTCTGAATAAAGTAATCTGCGACACGACTATATAATTTTTGATGAGAGGCATGCCATCAAAAATAGTGATCAGAAATCGTGTTAATCAAAAACACAATAATGAAAACAGCTTCAGCCCAAAATTGAATAGGAACATGAGCAGGAAAATGTGGAGACTGGTAATATCAAGAATGTGACGATGACAACGCCCAACGACCATATTCTATTGATGAGCATGAGAACAAGAAAACTAAGTATTCCTGAGACACGAGAAAAATAAAAAATTTAATGTGATATGTATTACCGCCTGAATCATAGCAAAGCACTTTGATTTTGTCGGAGAATCGAGACTCATTCATCCACCAAGATACTTTAGAAAGACCTCTAATTTATTGTAAATCAGGGAAATCTATGCAAAAGGAGGAAAATCATCAACAAAAATTATATAATATGTGTTTCCTCATTTGAAAAAAATAAGATAAAGGTCCTCAAACATCACGTTGAATAAGATCAAAAGGTGTAACAAAATAGACTTAAGCAGGAAATGGACTAGAAATATGAAAGACCATGAATACAACTAGTACAAAGTGCAAGGGACTGATCAAAGAAGTTCCTTAAAACCCCCGAATAAAATAACAATTCAAGCCTGGGAATGGGTATATGAGCCAGTCTCCAATGTCAGATGTCATTTGAGGAAGGAAGTGCAATAAGGTCATTGCGACAACACCTAAGGATCAAGTGATCCATATAGTAGAGGCCATCGCCTATGACCGGACCCACTAAACTTATCAATACAAGGATTTTGTATAGTACATGTAGAAGTGGTCAGCGAAATAGCATAAAACTTATTGGTCAACTAAGAGACTGATAGAAGACTCGTAGTCAAACGAGGGGCGTGCTAGATGTCAAAGTGAAGTGAGGTAAAGAAGAAAGATGACCACGACCAACAATCAGGTGAAGAGTTTCATTGTCAATTTGAATGGATATGACAGATTGGATAGAGTAAGACTACTAAAAAAAAGTATCAATGGTCATATGATAGGAAGCCATAAAGTTAAGAATCCAAAAGAATGATGTACTTGCAGAGGTAACAATTCTAAAACTCACAGAGGCAGTGCAAAAGGCATTTGTAGATGGTCAGATGAGATCGTCGGGTAGGAGCAGGTTCGACCCTCAATCGATGGGAGAAACATTTGTGAGTCAAACGCCCGTCTCGATCGGATCAATGTCGATGGGAGAAGGCAGTAGAAGTAAGATGTGTCGATGGTTGATTACAAAGCAGGGTGTGTCAACGGCAAAGGAGCAGGATGCATCGATCGGATACGAGCAAGGTGCAATGTCAATCGGTTACAAAATTGGGTACGTCGTTGATCTGTTACGAACTAGCATGCATCGATTGGCGGGAGGGGTTGATCAACAAAGGAGTAGAGATCATACTGTCGTAAAACATAAAGCTTCCTCCAAGGACGGATAGGTCTCTCATACCATGATAGAAGTTGAAAATGGAAGAATAAAAAGTACATTATGCATCCCCAAGAGAGGTATATAAAAGAGTTTATACAATATCATCTAACACAACTGATGTAACACCCCAAAAATTTCAGTTTAACTCTCCCAGAATCCGTTGTAATTGCAGCTGCAACACCCCAAAAATTTCAGTTTAACTCTCCAAGAATCCGTTGTAATTGAGGCCATGACGGCCCTAAGGAGCTTAAAGAAGTCGAGCGGAGATTGGGAGCTATTAGGTGGGGTTTCAGAGGAAATGTGGTAATTGGTCGTGCGTTATTCACGCACAATCGTGCGTGGCCAAATCGCACGAGCAGATTCAGGGCTATGGTTTGTGTTGCTTTATCACGCGCACGGTCGTGCGAAATTACCGCTTGTGCGAATTAAGAGTGCACAGTTGCGCGAGGCGAGAATGCACGATCATCTCTAGGTCATCGGATTGGGAGGCGCTTGGTCGCACACGGTCGTACGAGATCGAATGCACGATCGTGCGATCGGGCCCGTGAACTATTTTAAAATGTGATTCAGAACCGTTTGATGTATTGTGCCCCCAGTGCCTTGGGGTCCTCGTCTTGCACCCAAGATAGAGGTGTCCTACACCTTCTGTCGTAGAGAGCTACGTAAGGAGCCATATCGATGCTTATCTAATGGTTGTTGTATGAACTCCTTATGGCTCACAACCCTTAGGAGGTATTTGGCATCCATAGTTATGCACCTTAGTACCGATGTCTTAAGAAGTCATTTAGGTATTTGTCACACATTCGACGAATATTTCTATATTCCTCCTAAATAGCCTCCTGATACGCCACCCCATTTTAGAGACATTCAGAACGTTATCAGACCTCCCTCTAAAGAGCGTGTTGGGTCCGTTGCACATCATTTGTATGAATCTGTTGAGTTGCTTGTTCGTCCTTTGCATGGGTCGCATGAGTCGGTCTGACGCAAGATCAATAATGGAAATGAATCTTATAAATCTTATGTAGATAACCACGGGTGGGAGCAAGAAATTCATGACGGCAAGTAAATTGTGGTGAGGATCTGTGCTGAGAGGCTCCCTCGGGAGCCTACTAAAAATTTGAGCGTCAGACAAAAGAACCCCTACACAATCATTAGATGGGCAGAGCAAATGCCTATGAGCTTGATATCCCTAAGAGTATGGATTTCATCTCGTATTTAATATTGAGGACCTGGCTCCATGCCATAAGCCTCGCGAGTACGCATACACATATTGTAGAAACCTCCTGGAGCCTACACCACCACATCACTAGCCCCACACCAAGTCCACTCCTGAGCCCCACCAGCCTTTGGGTCAGTCTTCTATGGCTTTACCATCAAGCGATCATGTCGGGAGCCCGGGACTACCAACATATCATTTGACGTTTGAGAGCATTAGTGATATCATGGCCCACAAGTGCATAGCCACGGCTGACTGAAAGACACAGGAGTACCAAGGAGAGGATGCATTGTCATCGACGATACTTGGACGACCTCTGATGGACCACATTGACTTTCACCCGACATACACTGAGAGGATACTGACCTTTATTCATCAGGAGATGAATTCTTTAGAGTCGGGGAGAATGATGAGGATCGACAACGCGGACCAGCAGTGGAGCACGAGTTTTGGGTCTGTTCGGGGCTGATTGGCCACTGACCATATTTATCATCTCCGAATCGACGATCCGACTCCGCGGATGCGTCCGGATTTTCGTTTACTTGCATTTTCATATATTATATTGTATTTTTTATCTTTATTTAATGTTATCAGTTTTGTTACATTAATGGTCAATCATAGTCGTTGATGCAAGGGATGCCAATGGTAGGTTATTATAAATATATGTATAGGGGGCCACCATTCTCATTACTGAATTTTGGAGAGTTCTTCCTGGATTCCAACGATCTACTCGTGGTGACGACTCCAAGAGGCCCCAGGTGACGAATCCTAGGAAATCCCTTGTAACCACAAACTGTATATTTTTTACTTCCCAATACATGATGTAGGTCAAGAATGCCCAAAATTGAATTTACGCGCGAAATCAATCTCGACGTTTGAGCTTTAAGAAATTCGTTAATTTAGTTCGGTTGGAGCACTTAGGTGCTTTACGAGTCGAACCTTGGACGAGGCTAACACGGCCACAAGCAAAACTTACAATCAACAATTTATGAATTAACGATATTAAAAGTAGTGCAAACGTAAAGGCAAACCCAAAAATTAATTAAGTGAAATGCATAAATACTAATGCAAGGAGAATGAACGGGAATACCAAAGCACAGAGCGAAGCAGTGATCCGCTCCAAACCCTTCGCGCACGAGGAGAATAAGATCTTGGCCTAACAGTTGATCGATTCGGTTAAACGGCCGGAGCAGGGGTTGCAGTCGGCGGCACGAGAGGTAACCCAGGTCGTCGGAATAGGGTCCAATGTCGATGATGACCTGGCAAGCGTGTCCCAGGCGGACGAACAGCGGCTGGCAGGAACAGCGGGAACGGCGGCTGTGGAGATCGACGTGTGAAGGTGTGCTTGCGGGGGTTCCTCCTATGGCGCAGGTTGGCGGCGGAAAATAGGTGAGTCGATCGGCAATGAGCAGAGAAACAAAAATTTCGTTCTCTGCTCTGTCTGATTCCCTCTTCTCTTCTACACGGTGGATTATATGGCTGATTTTGTGGCTTTGATGAATTGTCAAATAATGTTTCCAAATACAATTTTTTTCAAACACATATTTATAATGATTCCTAAACACAAAAAATTTCAATTCTTTCCTAATCTTCTGAATGTTTTAAATTAATATTTTTAGGCTTGCCTTTAGTGTCCTACTACTAATAATACTGGACCGTTTATTCAAGGTCTCATCGGGTGGTAAAACCGATGAGCCAAATAATAAAACTAGTACATGAAATAACATACGTAAATAAGTAAATGGTGAAGGGACTATGATGCGTCGCAGGATGCATCAATACACCCCCTGAAAACCCTGCCAGCCCCTTATTCCCCACGAGAAATCTAGTTGTTTCTGTTTCTACCAGGAACGCCTGCCACAACCCACTCTCCTCCTCTGCATCCACACTACAGATTCCTGTGCAGAAATTAACCCCTCCATGTATCCACGCCATCATGCCTCTCACATGATCGACAGCCTGCTCCGCCCAGTTTGTGAGTTTTCCGTCCATCCAGCAAACCTTTTTTCTCTCCAACAAATAACACTCCCAATCCATATCTCCATTCCCAGGAATCCCCACCATCAAAACTCCCCAGATCCCCACATTCCCCCTCCAGAATCACTCGGCCAAGACCTTCCCTGAAACCCAACTTCCGATCCATTCCAGCAGCCCCAAAATTAGCCCCTCCCCACCTATAGTACCTGGATTCTAGTCACAGTACAACAGTCCTTCCTCTGAACAGTCACCAACTTCCCGCGAGTCACCGGATCTCCATTGCTCGGCAATCCCCCCTTACTCTGTGAGTATTTTATTGTTGTATGAAGCATTCTCTTCATTATTAATATATGGTTATGCGATTACATGCTTGATTCGATCTCTCGGTCGGTAGTTGCTTGCTTTGGGGTATTTTTGTGATTTACAGGAGCTATTCACCGTGCACTCTCGCTTTGACCGTCCACGTGGAGGAAAACCAAAGTCTGCTCGCATAAAGAAATAATTGAGTTTTGCCTAAATTATTTGTCTGCGATTTAATTATTTATTACTTGATTTGATTTCTCAGCCGGGTTGTGCATGTGTTCATATAGTGTTTTAGGGTAGTAGCATTGTCTTCCTCGCACTACACATAGAGTTGCATAATAGTCACACACTCACAACCTACTCTAAACTAATCGGTATTTAATAATTGGAGTGTGTGCTTGCTTTCACGTCATTCTAGGGCTTGTCGCGGATCTTTGCATTCGCTGCATGATTATTTGCATTGTATGTAGGGTTAGGGCATCACGTGTCTACTACCTATAGATTTGTCTTGTGTCACCATGTTTCATAGCATATAGTAAATTTAAGATAATTGGAAAGACATGTTGATGCATCCGGCGACGCATCATAGCCTTTATTATATATCTATACGCGTATTTCATTTCATGTACTCGTTTTATTGTTTGGCTCATTGGAGTGACCCCCCGATGAGACTCTGAATAAAGTGATCTGGTATCATTAGTAGTAGTACAGTAAAGGCAAGCCTAAATTTATTTAAGAATGTATAAATTTAAAAACATGTAGAGGATTAGGAAAGAGCTGAAATTTCACGATAGGAAAGCTTTTAAAAAATAATTTGCAGTTTGGAAATATTTTAAATCAATGTTAGGAAATCTTAAATTGTTTGGAAGTATCTATTTGGGAAGGAGCCATCTATGACAACAAATCAGCACCTCAAATCAGCCCCCCCCCCCCCCTAAATTGCACAGAAAATAGGAGAAGGGGGGATCGGACAGAGAGCAGGAAACGAAAATTGTTTCGTTTCTCTGCGCTTTGTCGTCCAGCCGCCTGGATATCACCACCGTTCAGGAAATTCCGCGAACGGGGGAGGAGCCCCGACAGAAGCTTCTTCCATTGACGGAGCCGCACATGTAGCTTTGTCAACTCCTGCCGCCGCCAATCGTTTTCGCCAAGGAACGCGCACGCCAACCCCGTTGACTTCCGCGACTGCTTCGACCGCCTGGGTGACCTACTGTGTCGTCGATGTCGACTCCTACTCCGGCTGTAGGTTTCAAGCTCACGTCTGACTCATCCTAACCCTCTCTCTCTCTTCGCTTGCGTGAAGGACCTGGAGCGGATCGATTTCCCCTTCTGTGCTTGGGTATACACGTTCTCTCGCCTTGCATTAGTATTGATTTATGCATTCCACTTAAATAAAGTTGGGCTTGTCTTTACGTTCGCACTACTTTTAATATCGTTAATTCATAAATTGCTGAATGTAAACTTTGCTTGTGGCCGTATTAGTCTCGCCCAAGGTTCGACTCATAAAACACCTAAGTGCTCCAACCGAACAAAATTAACGAATTTCTTAAAGTTCAAAAGCCGAGTTTGATTTCGCATGCAAAACTTCGATTTGGCCCACTAGGACCCCTTTCGTTTTTTTTTTCAAAAATACATTTTGGTCGCATTAGAAATATCGTAATTTTCAAACCTAATAGCAGCCTACATCAATTTGGTATCAGAGGAAATTTGATTCGCTCCAATCGTGAATCAAGCGATTTGGGTTTTCAAAAAAAATAAGAAGAAATTTATTTTATTTAATATTAAAAAATAAGAATTTTAATTTGAGTTTTAATTTTTTATTGTCATTAAAAATAAATTAAAATTCAAAATCAAAATTACTTTTCTACCCGCTCGGGTAATTGCTCATTTCAAATCAATTTTTTTAAAATTATTTCTGATTTTTTTATTTTCAACATATCCTTTAAAAAATTAAAATAAAAAGGTGATTTTAGCATTTTAAAATTTATATATCAATTAAAAAAATTTTAAATCAAATTATTTTAAATGGAAAAACGAGTCGATCATTTAGAAAATAGCGTATGGGATTTGGCCCAACGTATGAGTGATTTAATGAAAGCGGTAGAAACTCTCACCACCAGTATGGGTAGTGTAACACATGTTATGAACGGATTGCGCACATCGGTTAATAATATAGAGGCTACCATACAGTTAAATCGAGCACCTGCCCCGGGTAATGAAGTAGACCCTAACCCTATGCAACTAGAACTTGCGCAAACAGAGCCCGAGCCATGTAACGAACCACGTAATCCACCCCGATGGGATGTAGGAGTGAAATTAGACGTTGACGATTTTGAGGGACACTTAGAGCCCGAGGGTTGCCTAGACTGGTGTGATAGGATGAACCGTTTCCTAGCTTGGAAGCAATTGCCCCAAGCTAGGCAAGTTGAGTATGTTATCCTTAGATTGTACACCCACTTACACTTCCACTCCTACTGTTAGGACTGTCGGACACTCTCATTCAGCAGTACCCACGAGTACCCTAGGACTTCATGTCGCCCCCTCGAGAGGCAAGGAGGTTATTACTTATTAGCACTAGACCACAACCTGGGACTTTTGGATGTTTCAAGTGTATGGAGACGGATCATAAATCTTCTGAGTGCCCGCGACGCCACTTCGTCGCCATCATTGATTATGAGAGTGGTTCAGAACTTGAGTATGAGGTCTTCCTTAGTGATTCCCAACTTGACCTGAACCCTGAGCCTGAGTTAGAGAGTGAGTATGAAGTTGAGGGAGAACAGCCCGACCAGTTGGTGTGTGGTCTTCAACATAGTCTATTAACTCCCAAAACTCCCGCGGAAGACAATTGGTTGAGGAACAACATTTTCCGTATGATCGCCCGCATACAGGGGCAGTGTTGCTCCATCATCATAGATAGCGGTGGTATGGAGAACTTTGTTTCTCAATGTAGGGTGGATAAGTTGAAGTTAAAGTCACAACCCTTACGAAAACCCTTCAGTCTGTCATGGGTTACTAGTAGCACGACCATTCCCATCACACACTAGTGTCTCATTGAATTTTCCATAGGTAGTACGTAGCAGGATGCAGTCTGGTGTCACGTTGCTACTATCGAGGTTTGTCATATCCTGCTAGGACGACCTTGGCAGTACGATAGACACGTTATTCATGATGGTGTGAAGAACTCTCATTCCTTCGAGCGCAATGGGCGCAAGATTGTTCTTCTTCCCCAGAAGAATAGCCTTGTTCCTAAAGCACCAGAGAGGCCTTCACACCCACCTTCCACCGTATCTGCGATATCCTTCCCCTTCGCCGCCATGTTACTGACTGGATCTCAACTCCAGGAGGAGATGAAGGATAGTGATGTTGTTTATATGCTATTTGGCATTAATACCAGCACAGTACCCCCTGAATTGTAGACATCCCTAACACCGTGCGACCTCTCATCAATGAGTACTCTGAGATTATGCCGGAGGAGTTGCCCGATCAGCTTCCTCCGATGAGAGATATTCAGCACTGCATTGACCTAATGCCAGGAGTTAGCTTACCTCATTTACCCCACTATCGTATGAGTCCAAAAGAGCATGAGGAACTACATAGGCAGGTGACCGAGCTGATTTCGAAGGGTCATTAGAAAGAGTATGAGTCTGTGCGCCTTCCCTGCATTACTAGTTCCTAAGAAAGATGGGACTTGGCGTATGTGTGTTGACAGTCGAGCGATTAACAAAATTACGATCAAATATCGCTTTTTGATTCCCCGATTGGAGGACATGCTTGATATGCTTAGTGGATCCCGCGCATTTTCGAAGATTGACTTAAAGAGTGGATACCACCAGATTAAGATTCGTCCTGGGGATGAATGAAGACTGCTTTCAAAACTAAATAGGGTTTATAAGAGTGGCGGGTGATGCTTTTTGGTCTCTTCAATGCTCCCAGCACCTTTATGAGAGTAATGAATCAGGTGCTTAGACCACTCATAGGAGTCTGCGTTGTGGTATATTTTGACGATATATTGATTTATAGTTTGGATCCTGATCAGCACCTGACTCATCTGAGACAAGTATTAGAAATCCTGCGCACAAATAAATTATATATAAATTTGAAGAAGTGCACTTTTATGACTGATAGTCTGACCTTCCTAGGAATATCATTTCTTCTGAGGGCATTAAAGTTGATAGAGAGAAGGTCAAGGCGATAGAATCATGGCCTAGCCCTAGGACGATTATTGAGGCTCGGAGATTTCATGGGCTAGCATCATTTTATCGGTGATTTATCCGGAAATTTAGACCCTGATTGCACCTGTTACTGATTGTCTGAAAAAGAGATTATTTGTTTAGACTAAGCACTGAGGAAGCCGAACGCGCATTTTTATTAATTAAGGAGAAACTCACTAGTGCACCTGTGTTAGCGCTGCCTGATTTTGACATGATTTTTGAGGTTGATTATGAAGCGTCTATTATAGGCATTGGCGCAGTTTTGAGTCAGGAGGGTCGACCTATAGCATTCTTTGGCGAGAAGATGAATGTGAAGACCAGAGATTCCACGTATGGCATAGAGTTTTACGTTATCATTCAGGCTCTCCGCCATTGGAGACACTACCTGATTCAGCGTGAGTTTGTGTTGAATACCGATCACGAGGCATTGAAGCATCTGAACTCCCAGAAGGAGATCAGACGGCATGCCAAGTGGGTTGCTTACCTGCATGGGTTCACTTTTCATTTGAAGCACAAACCCGGCATCACAAATCGAGTGGCCGACGCACTTAGTCGTCGATCCCACTTACTAGTCACACTGCAGCCTTGCATTATGAACTTGGATTCACAGCGTGACATATACGCCACTGACCCTTTCTTTCGTGACATTTGGATCTCGTGTCAGCATAGCGGGACTGATCCTACGACACAGTGCATCATGAGTGAGGGGTATCTGTTTAGGGGCACCCGCCTTTGCATCTGCGAAGGACCTCTTCGAGAAACGCTACTTAGGGAGCTCCACTCATCTGGGTTAGGTGGACATGTGGGCCAATTCAAATTATTAGATCTCGCTAGTGCGCGTTATTATTGGCCGCATATGAAGCGTGATGTCATCGAATTTATCAGGCGCTGCATGACTTGTCAGTTGTATAAGGGACACGCATAAAACACGGGATTATATACTCCCTTGCCAATACCTGAGCGACTGTGGGATGACATTTCGATGGACTTCGTGGTAGGACTTCCTCGCACTCAGAGGAAAGTTGATTCTATTTTTGTAGTTGTTGATCGTTTTTCAAAAATTGCACATTTTATACTGTGTAGGAAAATCTCTAGTGTTGTACACGTCGTTGAGCTTTTTTTAAAGAAACCGTGAGATTACATGGAATTCCTAGATCGGTCACATCTGATAGAGATGCGCGTTTTATGGGATATTTTTGGAAAACACTGTTGGGCCCGATTGGGAACCAAACTCGAGTTTAGCAGCGCATATCACCCTCAGACCGATGGGCAGACTGAGGTCGTTAATAGGAGTTTGGGGGACCTTCTTCGGTGTTTGACTGGGGAGAATCCGAAACAATGAGATCTTATACTACCACAAGCTGAATTTGCATTCAATAATTCTACTAATCGCTCCACTACTAAATCTCCTTTCGAGATTGTTTACGGGTTCTCTATACCTCATCTACTTGGATCGCAACTCCCTTCCGATTCATGAACGTACCTCCTTTGATGCGCAAGCTCATGTTGATTATTTAAAGGAATTGCATACAAATATTACTAATAAATTGCGAGCGACTTCTGAAAAATATAAATCCATGGACGATCATCATCGCGTGGAGTTATACTTTTCAAAAGGAGATTGGGTGTTTGCTTATTACAGGAAGCAGAGATTCACTCCGAGAACGTACCATAAGCTACAACAGAGGAAGTTTGGTCCTTTCCAAGTCCGGAAGCGCATCAGTGAAAATGCATATCTCCTAGATTTGCCCGTTGAATTCAGTACTTCGCCGATATTTAACGTGGCCGATCTGACACCATTTTATGGAGATCCACCTAATTCCAGCCCGAGTCCACCTGTTGCAGCTCCAGAAATTCCACCCGACTTAGTTCCAGTGCAGACACCCACCACTAAGGAGATGGATCAGGTTCTTGCTGTACGAGAGTTTCGTACTCGTCACGGGACGTACCAGCGATACTTGGTCTCCTGGCGGGGACGGGACATCACAGACAGTTCTTGGATAAGCACTATCGAGCTACAACGACGCCGCCCAGATCTCTCTGTTGCTAGTTTTTGCGATTTCTCGTCGGGGTCGAGCCCTCTCAACCCCGGGGGAATTGATGCATCCGGCGATGCATCATAGCCTTTATTATATATCTATACGCGTATTTCATTTCATGTACTCGTTTTATTGTTTGGCTCATCGGAGTGACCCCCCGATGAGACCAAGAATAAAGTGGTCAGGTATCATTAGTAGTTAGTACAGTAAAGGCAAGCCTAAATTTATTTAAGAATGTATAAATTTAAAAACATGTAGAGGATTAGGAAAGAGCTGAAATTTCATGATAGGAAAGCTTTAAAAAAAATTGCAGTTTGGAAACATTTTAAATCAATGTTAGGAAATCTTAAATTGTTTGGAAGTAACTATTTGGGAAGGAGTCATCTATGGCAACAAATCAGCCCCCCCCCCCTATAAATTGCACAAAAAAGAGGAGAAGGGGGGATCGGACAGAGAGCAGGAAACGAAAATTGTTTCGTTTCTCTGCACCTTGTCGTCCAGCCGCCTGGAGATCACCATCGTTCAAGAGATTCCGCGACCAAGGGAGGAGCCCCGCCAGAAGCTTCTTCCATTGACGGAGCCACACCTGTAGCTCCGTCAACTCCTGCCGCCGCCAATCATTTCCTCCAGGGAACGTGCACGCCAGCCCCGTCGACTTCCGCGACTGCTTCGACCGCCTGGGTGACCTATTGTGTCGTCGACGTCGACTCCTACTCCGACTGTAGGTTTCGAGCTCACGTCCGACTCATCCTAACCCTCTCTCTCTCTTAGCTTGCATGAAGGATCTGGAGCGGATCGATTTCCCCTTCTGTGCTTGGGTATACTCGTTCTCTCGTCTTGCATCAGTATTTATTTATGCATTCCACTTAAATAAATTTGGGCTTGCATTTACGTTCGCACTACTTTTAATATCATTAATTCATAAATTGTTGAATGTAAATTTTGCTTGTGGCCGTGTTAGCCTCGTCCAAGGTTCGACTCATAAAACACCTAAGTGCTCCAACCAAACAAAATTAACGAATTTCTTAAAGTTCAAAAGCCGAGTTTGATTTCGCGCGCAAAACTTTGATTTGGCCCGCTCGGCCTCCTTTCATTTTTTTTTCAAAAATACATTTTGGTCGCATTAGAAATATCGTAATTTTCAAACCCTAATAGCGACCTACATCACATGCAGTACAATTATTATTGGTTCTAGAAATGTAATGCAATAAAGCATTTAAATTTCCTTCGAAAGACGAAACGAGCATCAAGCCAACCTAAGATTGCCCAAATAGTAAGGATCGAGACGTAACTCATATGACATTAGTGGGCAGGCTTCATTTGGTTTGGAGAGAACTTTCGCAAAACTCCCACGAAACATATTATGCATGCTCCCATAACATTTTTCTGAGGGCTGGATATTTTTTTATGTAATCCCAAAAATAATAAATACAGTATTCAGTTGCAGTTGATGAATATCTTGTGCAATATGTGTGAATTTTTTTTATCTGTAAGAGTGTAACGCCCCGGCCTCAACAACCCACAACTGGAATTAGCGGCTGCGGCCAATCAGATCTGTGGGGTCACTGGTCTGCAGACCTGTAGCGCACCCACAGTAGACCGGAGCGTTACATAAAAAGTGCAGCTCAGTTGGTGATGAGGACCAATTTATAGCTCCCTTATCCAAGAGGTCTGGGATTCAAGCCCCGACCTCAACAACCCGACACAAGAATTTGCGGGTGCGGCCAATCAGATCCGTGGAGATGGGTTGGGGTCACTGGTCTGCAAAACTGTAGCGCATCCACAGTAGACCGGGCGTTACAAGGAGTAAGTTGTTACAAACCACCAAAAGTTGTGAACCTCATTAAGAGATTTTAAGTCTAGTTCGAGGAATTGGTGGAGTTGGGGGGGTCTCAACTAGAGGGGAGCATTCCTTCACTCCATCGGCGGCGGTCGGAGGCAGAGGAGATGGTGGTGAGGATAAACTGTGCCATTGTCGTGGCTACCGGAGACGAGGGCTCGAGGAGAGCTCCAAACCTTTAACCTAAATTATGAGAACTAAAAAACTTTCTTGCTTGATTCCATTCATGACCCTATTTGTCCTTAAATAATCTACTACTATGGCATAAGCATAAATAAGTCAAACATAAGGAGAAATACCCAAAAACACTAAGGCCATGTTCGTTTGACCGGAATTGGAGGTTTGGAATTGGAAATCATTTGCCAATTCCAATTCCGCCGTTCGGCAGCCTAGAAATTTCGTTGGAATCAGCATTGAATTGAATTCCCATAGGAATTTCATATAGGGCAAATCGGTGAAGGCCATTTCCGACCTCACGACATCTGATTTCACGATTCCCTCTCTCGCTCGCGATTAGCCGCCCCCTCACGCAAACTCTTCATCTTCTTCGACGAGCTAGGTTTTCTCCCTCTCTCGCTCGTGATTAGCTGGCCCTCGCGTATCCTTAGACTTCCACGAAGATATAGGTTTTTTCCTCCTCTCGGGAGTCTATACCTGCAAGCGCGCGACTCCTCCGTCGACGTTCTTATCTGGCCGACAGCAGGTAAATCTCCATTTATTTGCTTCGATTTTGATCCTGGCTTGTAGCTTGGGGTTATATGTAGATCTAGGTTTTATTCATTCCTATTTTTTCATTCCAGTTCGTAACAATGGCAGTAGGTTTTTTTCATTCCTGATTTTCGCAGTGCTATGTTTATATTTCTATAATAATCCCATCTTTGCACAGTATAATCTAGAGTTGATTCCAGTGCATGGTATGGATTCAGTCTGTCTTTATTCCTTGACAGCAGATACCGCTGCATTTCAATTTTTTTTTTTTCATAAAACTCTCCATTTATAACAATTGTTTGTAGCAAAGTGGGCTGAAATTGAAGTAGAAATAAGAAGGGTGCTCTCATAATTTCATTCAACTAATTTGAGCTACATAAATATTTGTAAGAGGTTGTAGCCTCGGATACCATCTATGTTGAGATTTGGCTATAGAATTAGTTCTTCTTCCACATAGTTGCTTCAATTCTTCAAGAACTCCTCTTCGGAGGACTCTTCCATTTAGCTTAGATGCTCCATTTGTTTGAATCAGATTTGTACGTGTGTGTATGTATGTGTAGCATCCGTAAAACTTAAAGTTTTATTTTAAAAAAAAAAACTAAATTGTTGCAGGGTCAGATCGCGGGCGGATTTGATCGCGACATCGTTATTCCCAGGTATGTTCGCTGACCCGTGATGGGCACTTACGTGGACATTTTTTTTAGTAGCGTCCCTTAATAAGAAGTTTTATGCGGCGAATTGATTAGAATGCGCGAGCATAAAGAGCTTTAGATGAGGAATTAAATCCTAGTGGCAATTAGGTAATTAGGAGAAGAACCCTAATTTCCCCCTTTAAATAACTCCCCACGGTTGCCCTATTCGATTTCACGATTCGGACAGCCGCGCGAGAGGAGAAGCCGGTCTCGTTCCGTCGTCTTCAGCGCAGGAGTTTCTCGACGGGAGGACTGATCCCTGCGTAAGCGTCCCCCTCCGTCGCCTCCAACCCCCCCCCCCCCCAGGAGGCTCGACGGGATCTAGCGCACCCGCCTCTTCCTTCCTATGCATCCAGCGGCCGACTGCAATGTGTTCGCCACTTCTCCTGTGCCCTAGACGTCTCCTCTCCACCCCTTCCAGCCGTGCCTTGGTCTCCACAGTGTCGTGCTCTCCTTCACCAGTGATTGCAGCGGCCTGAAACCGTGGATCCACGTTCTTTTTGTGGTGATTGTGTCGTCGAGTTCAGGACTAGATCTCCCCTCCAGAAGTAGAGGTACCTTGCAATCTCCTTTTTCCCTAGTTTGCGGGTCTTGATTCAGCAGTCCTTCTACTCTTAATATCATTCTCCAACCTTGTTGAGAAATTAGAGTAAATCTTAAACTAAAAGTTAAAGATTTAACTCTTTAGGTTTGAAGGAAGACCCTAGGTGTGTAAAAGAGGGTCAGAGTGCAGATCGGAGGAGTTTCCTCGTGGCTCAATCTCGCTGTTGTGTATCTGCGCGAGTTAAGGGTGCAAAGAACGACCAAAATTGTGTAGAACCTAGCAAATTAAAGGTATCATGCTACCGCGTCACGTATACGAGCGCCGAAGCACCGCGGTAAGAGACTCTACCCAGTTTTTTTTTGTTTATAAGCATTACAGATATTGTACAGCATTACAGATATTGTACAGCAGTATTTAAATTTCCATTAATTAGACAAAGTTTCACGTAGACAGGCAAGAGAATGTATTTCTTTTAAATTGCCTGCGCCACCCGCTTAAAAGAAGCGTAGCCTAAACAGTAGTCAGTATTCAGTTTTCTCCCCCCCTACGTAGTCATATAGCAGCGCTCAGTAAACTCATAAGGCACAGTAGACCTTTGGGTAAACTCATAAGGCACAGTAGACCTTTGGGTAAACTCATAAGGCACAGTAGATCTTGTGGGTATTTGATGCGGGAACAGAACCCGGACATCATACAGTAGGTTCGAGCCCGTGTCCTAGTGACATTAGAACGTTTCTGTTCGTTAGTAGAGGCTCGGACCGTTAGATCGCGCGTCATGGAAGCTATATTGATGATTTGGGGGATGCAGCAGCAGCAAGTCGTCTCGAGTGTACGATAGCATGTGTATTAGCTTCGAGTGGTCGAATACACAATAGTACATCTAGCAGTGAAATCCAGTATTTTTAAGAACAGTCATTTACAACGGTGAAGTCAAGATATAATTCCATGCATAGTAGCTTCAGTTCTTTTATTTTTACACGTGCTGAAAACAAGTAGAATAGTTGAGTCATTTTTCTCATGCAAAAACCATTCTCTTTTTCCTTAAAATGCCACTTCAAAGATTGAGTCTCTTATTCACCAATAGGCTGACCCATTTTTGGGCTGCTTTTGCAGGGGTTACAGGTGGGGATTTACGTTTAGGATAAGCGCCCCAGTCCTCCTGCTTAGTTGGTTCTTATTTACTTGCTTTTCCATTCAGTTTATGTATTTCCTTTGAGATGAACTTTTGGAATTAATATTATGTATCAATGTAACAGACTATTATAAACATTTCAGTAATTCAGTTATGTAACAGTTTCTTCTAGTGGCTCTGTGAATCAACTATCGAGGTACACCTTACCCTTTTTTTAAATGCTTCCTCTGTTGTAAGTAACTCTGTATTAATCGTTATTTAATACTAATTTTAGTACTGCCTTCTAATTTTCCCTTTATCGCGGGCCCGGTCGGACTGCTGATATGGTGTTAAATTGAAAGGGGGTGTTACAATTGGTATCAGAGGTAGGTTTAGGATCTCATGACCCAGAATATTCACAGAGTCATAGGATTGCAACTTATCCAAGAGTGACATCAGAGTCATTAAGTTCTTAACGCTTAGCCGTGTTTATTCCTATGAAAATCTCCCCAGTTAAAGATTTTTTCATATCCAGTATTGATCTGTTTGTTCCATCTTTTAGGCACGACGAGGAGGCGAGACAGGCGAGCCCTCTGATCAGAACACTACGCCAGAGATTGGAATGGATGACGGAGGTGCGCCAGCAGCACCCGCAGCTCCAGCAGCACCTGCAGCTCCAGCAGCACCTGCAGCTCCAGCAGCACAAGCAGGGCCTGACCCCAACGATCTGGCAACGATTGTCGCCAGGGCAGTAGCAATGGCCCTACTAGAGTTCAGGAATGGACTGCCCGCAGGAAACCCAGGAGTAGCTCCTGCACCCCTGGCTGCTGATTTAGGAATGGATCGCTATTTGAAGAATTTCCGCAGTCTCCAGCCCGCAAATTTCGACGGGGAAGAGAGCCCGTTGCAGACAGATGACTGGCTCATCAAGACCCGAGACTTATTAGAAGTTATGCAGTGCCCAGAGAACAAGAAGGTTCCCCTCGCAACCTTCCTCCTGCAAGGTGAAGCCAATCTGTGGTGGACTAGGCATCTAGCAGACGATCCTGCTGGTAAGTGATTTAGTCTGTATGGTTTGTGTTCATTTAGAAATGATCACCTTTCAGTGTAATAATAGTGCGAACTGTGAACTTGACAGGTCGGACAACTGATATGTTCACTTGGGCTGAATTCTCCAGAGCACTAGCTAGTTGGTTCGTACCCCCTTCTGAACGCCGCAGCCTCCAGGAGAAATATCTCAGGCTGATTCAGGGGGACAAGACGGTCATAGCATACGAAAGAGAACTGACTCATCTATCACGCTACGCGGGAGTTATGCAAGGAGATGAGGAAGACAGATGCAATCGGTTCATAGATGGGCTGCGTGATTCTCTGAGGCAGCCTCTGATGACGATGGTCAATGCGGATTACAGGAGTTTGGTTGACACTGCTAGGAAGCTGGAAGCGGACCAGCAGAAGGTTCAGAAGCGGAGCAACTTTCGTTCTAAGCGCCCTCAAGATGCACCTCAGCAGCAGCAGCATCAGAGCAAGGGTAACCAGGGCAGAGACTGGAACAAAAAGCACAAGACTGAGGGCAGGAAAAATGAGCAGACCGGATCAAAGGGCAAAGACTATCCCCTCTGCCCGAAGTGCAACCGACACCATCCGGGTGAATGCTTGCAAAATGCTGGTGTCTGCTATAAGTGTCAGCAGCCGGGACACATAGCCCGCTACTGTCAGGGGACTCCGATGATCCAGGTAACCAAGGCTATTTAGAAATGTGTGATTTATGTAGATCCTATCATTTCCGTTACCTGATGCTAAAACTTGTATGCTCAGCCGAAGTTTGAGGTTGGTGGTCCAAGTGGGACTGTCAAGGGCAAGACACCATTGGGAGTAGAGGTGAGGCCACCCCCGGGGGGTGGACCGGTGCAAGCTAGGGCTTATGCTCTTGGCCAGCGAGAAGCCAAAGAGCAGGAGGACGTTATGACAGGTACGCTTCGGTCTTAGAACTTTTAGTACATACCTCCTAAGTGGCAATTTAAGAAATTAATTTATTTTTTTGTTTAATCATGCACTTAGGTATCCTCATGGTACTAAATTTCGCCGCGAAGATCCTCTTTGACACGGGTGCCTCGCACTCGTTCATATCAGAGTATCTGGCGCATAATTTGGGCCTAAAACTAGAAGTCCTCCCGAAATCAGAAGTCTTAGAAGTCACGATGCCAAACGGATCGGTTTTGCTTACCAGGCACAGGTGTCGAGTCCCGGTCCGTTTTGGAGAAACAGAAATCCTTATAGAAGCCTCCCTCCTCTCGCTTGCTGAATTTGATGTGATCATTGGGATGGAAAGGCTAGCTGTCGTGAATGCTAAGATAGATTGCAGAAGAAAGGAAGTTCAGTTCGAGGGACCCAGTGGGATCGTCATCACCTTCCAAGGCATGAAGGGAGTATCCAAATTGATTATTTCCTCCATCAAGGCCGTCAGGTGCATCAACAAGGGTTGTGAGTTATTTTTGGCATTGATGAATGCTGAAACTCAAGTTAGTATAGCAGGAGTACCTGTTGTTCAGGAGTACCCAGACGTGTTCCCAGAGGAGTTACCTGGTGCCCCTCCTCCCCGAGAGATTGATTTCCAGATTGACCTAGTGGCTGGAGCCTCACCAGTAGCCAAGACTCTGTACCGCATGGCTCCTAGGGAACTTGCAGAGTTGAAGGTTCAGTTGCGGGAACTGTTAGATTTGGGTTTCATTCGCCCCAGCACTTCACCTTGGAGTGCATCAGTCCTTTTTGTCAAGAAGAAGGATGGCAGTTTGAGGTTGTGTATTGACTACCGCGAGCTGAATAAGTTGACAGTGAGGAATAAGTACCCTATTCCTAGAATAGATGACCTGTTTGACCAACTTGAAGGGTCCAGCACCTTTTCCAAATTGGATTTGAGGTCAGGTTATCATCAGCTAAGGATTCATGATGCGGATATTCAGAAGACTGCTTTTAGTACCAGATACGGGCACTACGAGTTCGTGGTCATGCCGTTTGGGTTGACTAATGCCCCGTCTACATTTATGGATCTGATGAACAGGGTATTTCGGGAATTCTTAGATCAGTTCGTGATCGTTTTTATAGATGACATCTTAGTATATTCGAAGAGTGCCGAAGATCATGCCACTCATCTCAGAACTGTGTTGGGTACTCTCAGGAAGAATCAGTTGTACGCCAAGTTTTCGAAGTGTGAGTTTTGGCTTCCTGAAGTTGCATTCTTAGGCCATGTTATCGGTCGGAAGGGCCTTGTCGTTGACCCGAAGAAGATTGAGGCCATAAAGGGGTGGCCAAGACCTCGGGCCGTCGCCGAAATTCGCAGTTTCCTTGGACTGGCAGGCTATTATAGGAGATTCATTCAGGATTTCTCAAAGATAGCGCTACCGATGACCACGCTCACCAAGAAGGGTCAAGCTTTCACTTGGACAGTCGAGTGTGAGTTTGCTTTCGAGGAGCTGAAGGCCAGACTGATGTCCGCCCCGATTTTGAGCCTACCGTCAGGTCCAGACGGATTTCAGATTTACAGCGATGCCTCGGGTCAGGGTTTGGGTTGTGTACTTATGCAGCATGGGAAGGTCATAGCTTTCGCCTCCAGGCAGCTGAAGGTGCATGAGAAGAACTACCCTGTGCATGACCTAGAGTTGGCAGCAGTCATTCACGCACTGAAGATTTGGAGACACTACCTTTATGGGGTGCGGTGTGAGATTTTCACCGACCACAAGAGCCTTAAGTATATCTTTTATCAGCAAGAACTCAATATGCGGCAACGGAGATGGATTGAGTTTCTCTCGGACTATGAGGTGGATATTCAGTACCACCCGGGAAAGGCCAACGTGGTGGCTGATGCTCTTAGCAGAAGGGGTGCCAGCTATTCCTTGATCACTCAGCAGAAAGAGTTGGTGCGAGCCTTAGAAGATTTGGAGATCAGTGTAGTGCCACACACCAGTCGTGGTATTGCAAGCCTGAATTGGATGGAGGTCACTTGTGACATTAAGGACAGGATCCGGACAGCACTACCGCTGGATCCGAAGATGGCGGCTATCTGGGAGTTGACCCAGGCAGGTCAAAAGGAGGGATTCATCATCCAGGAGGGTCTTTTGTTGCACGGAGGTAGAGTGTGCATACCTGATGTGGATCACCTTCGAGAGGATGTTCTGTTCGAAGCTCATAACTCTAGATACTCCATCCATCCGGGAAGCACAAAGATGTTTGCTGATTTGAAGAAGGTGGTTTGGTGGCCCGGTTTGAAAAGAGATGTGGCAGAGTATGTTGACAGATGTGAGACCTGTAAATTAGTTAAAGCAGAATGTAAAAGGCCGGGGGGCAAGTTGCAGCCTCTACCCATTCCAGAGTGGAACTTCGAGGACATCTCGATGGATTTTGTGCATGGTCTTCCCCGATATCAGAGTGGGAATGACTCTATTTGGGTCATAGTAGATCGTTTGTCCAAGGTTGCACATTTCATCCCGAATAAGAAGACAGACCAGGGCCCGAGATTGGCACAGTTATACATTGATGAGATCGTCCGTTTGCACGGTGTTCCGAAGAAGATCATTTCAGACAGAGATGGCAGATTCACCTCGAGGGAGTGGAAGCATGTGCATGAACATTTGGGTACGAAACTGAACTTTAGCACTGCTTTCCACCCTCAGACAGATGGTCAGACGGAGCGCACCAACAGGACTATGGAGGATATGCTCCGGATGTGTGTTTTGGATTTTGGTGGCAAGTGAGAGAAGTACATTACTCTAGTTGAATTCTCCTACAATAATAGTTTCCAGGCTAGCATTGGGATGGCGCCCTTCGAGGCACTTTATGGCAGGCAGTGTCGGACACCGTTATGTTGGGTTGAAAGTGAAGAAAGAGCTGCCAACAAAGAATCTTGGGTAGACAAGACCACAGAACGAGTTAAGCTCATTCAGGAGCGCATGAAAATAGCGCAAGATCGTCAGGCCAAATATCATGATCAGAGACACAGATCTGTGGAATTCAATGTTGGAGACTCTGTTTATCTGACGGTCAGACCAGTTAAGGGCGTTTCTCGAATCAAGCGGATGAAGAAATTCAGTCCAAGGTTCGTTGGTCCTTTCAAGGTGCTTGAACGCATAGGTGAGGTCGCTTATAGATTGGCCCTACCTGAGGATATGAGTGGTTTACACGATGTTTTCCACGTCTCCTATCTGAGGAGAGCAGTTAGAGATTCTAATCAGGTGATCAGTACCGAGGAAGCACCAATCGAATCAAATCTCAGCATCAGTATTAAGCCAGTCAGAATAGTGGACTCAAGGATTCAGAAGCTCAGAAATCGAGAGATCCGTTTCGTGAAGGTACTTTGGTTAAACTGTGGAAAACCAGAGTTCACTTGGGAAAGGGAAGATGAACTTCAGAGCAATGAAGACTATGCTTTTCTCTTTGACCCAGGTATGTTTACAATTTTCGTGGACGAAAATCTTTTAGGAGGGAAGATTGTAGCATCCGTAAAACTTAAAGTTTTATTTTAAAAAAAAAAACTAAATTGTTGCAGGGTCAGATCGCGAGCGGATTTGATCGCGACATCGTTATTCCCAGGTATGTTCGCTGACCCGTGATGGGCACTTACGTGGACATTTGTTTTAGTAGCGTCCCTTAATAAGAAGTTTTATGCGGCGAATTGATTAGAATGCGCGAGCATAAAGAGCTTTAGATGAGGAATTAAATCCTAGTGGCAATTAGGTAATTAGGAGAAGAACCCTAATTTCCCCCTTTAAATAACTCCCCACGGTTGCCATATTCGATTTCACGATTCGGCCAGCCGCGCGAGAGGAGAAGCCGGTCTCGTTCCGTCGTCTTCAGCGCAGGAGTTTCTCGACGGGAGGACTGATCCCTGGGTAAGCGTCCCCCTCCGTCGCCTCCAACCCCCCCCCCCCCCAGGAGGCTCCACGGGATCTAGCGCACTCGCCTCTTCCTTCCTATGCATCCAGCGGCCGACTGCAATGTGTTCGCCACTTCTCCTGTGCCCTAGACGTCTCCTCTCCACCCCTTCCAGCCGTGCCTTGGTCTCCACAGTGCTGTGCTCTCCTTCATCAGTGATTGCAGCGGCCTGAAACCGTGGATCCACGTTCTTTTTGTGGTGATTGTGCCGTCGAGTTCAGGACTAGATCTCCCCTCCAGAAGTAGAGGTACCTTGCAATCTCCTTTTTCCCTAGTTTGCGGGTCTTGATTCAGCAGTCCTTCTACTTTTAATATCATTCTCCAACCTTGTTGAGAAATTAGAGTAAATCTTAAACTAAAAGTTAAAGATTTAACTCTTTAGGTTTGAAGGAAGACCCTAGGTGTGTAAAAGAGGATCAGAGTGCAGATCGGAGGAGTTTCCTCGTGGCTCAATCTCGTTGTTGTGTATCTGCGCGAGTTAAGGGTGCAAAGAACGACCAAAATTGTGTAGAACCTAGCAAATTAAAGGTATCATGCTACCGCGTCACGTATACGAGCGCCGAAGCACCGCGGTAAGAGACTCTACCCAGTTTTTTTTTGTTTATAAGCATTACAGATATTGTACAGCAGTATTTAAATTTCCATTAATTAGACAAAGTTTCACGTAGACATGCAAGAGTATGTATTTCTTTTAAATTGCCTGCGCCACCCGCTTAAAAGAAGCGTAGCCTAAACAGTAGTCAGTATTCAGTTTTCTCCCCCCCCCCCTACGTAGTCATATAGCAGCACTCAGTAAACTCATAAGGCACAGTAGACCTTTGGGTAAACTCATAAGGCACAGTAGATCTTGTGGGTATTTGATGCGGGAACAGAACCCGGACATCATACAGTAGGTTCGAGCCCGTGTCCTAGTGACATTAGAACGTTTCTGTTCGTTAGTAGAGGCTCGGACCGTTAGATCGCGCGTCATGGAAGCTATATTGATGATTTGGGGGATGCAGCAGCAGCAAGTCGTCTCGAGTGTACGATAGCATGTGTATTAGCTTCGAGTGGTCGAATACACAATAGTACATCTAGCAGTGAAATCCAGTATTTTTAAGAACAGTCATTTACAACGGTGAAGTCAAGATATAATTTCATGCATAGTAGCTTCAGTTCTTTTATTTTTACACGTGCTGAAAACAAGTAGAATAGTTGAGTCATTTTTCTCATGCAAAAAAACATTCTCTTTTTCCTTAAAATGCCACTTCAAAGATTGAGTCTCTTATTCACCAATAGGCTGACCCATTTTTGGGCTGCTTTTGCAGGGGTTACAGGTGGGGATTTACGTTTAGGATAAGCGCCCCAGTCCTCCTGCTTAGTTGGTTCTTATTTACTTGCTTTTCCATTCAGTTTATGTATTTCCTTTGAGATGAACTTTTGGAATTAATATTATGTATCAATGTAACAGACTATTATAAACATTTCAGTAATTCAGTTATGTAACAGTTTCTTCTAGTGGCTCTGTGAATCAACTATCGAGGTACACCTTACCCTTTTTTTTAATGCTTCCTCTGTTGTAAGTAACTCTGTATTAGTCGCTATTTAATACTAATTTTAGTACTGCCTTTTAATTTTCCCTTTATCGCGGGCCCGGCCGGACTGCTGATATGGTGTTAAATTGAAAGGGGGTGTTACAGTATGTGTGTGTGTGTTTGTTTGTGTGTGTTTGTTTGTGTGTGTGTGTGTGTATTTGTTTGTGTGTGTGTATGTTTGTGTGTGTGTATTTGTTTATGTATGTGTGTATGTGTGTTTTTGTTTTTGTATGTGTATTTGCTTGTGTATGTGTATGTGTGTATGTGTGTATGTGTGTGTGTTCTTGTTTGTGTATGTGTGTGTGTGTTCTTGTTTGTGTATGTGTGTGTGTGTTCTTGTTTGTGTGTGTTTTATTTGTGTGTGCGTGTATGTGTGTTTTTGTTTGTGTATGTGTGATTTTATTTGTGCCTAACACTTACGTTCACATGCCAAATAAATGAGAGATGATGTTCACATGCAATTTGGATGGACTGTTCACATAATCCATGTGTTAAGAAAGCAAAAAACTACAACATTTCTCACCTATATATTTTTATTTTACCAGGCTTTGTATTTTGAATCTCTAGTTAACATATTCTATTGTTTTTTTCATGCACTTAGTGTGTATAACCACAGTTTTCTGTGGTGTAACAATTTTGTGTGTGTGTGTGTATTTGTTTGTGTTCTACGTGATTAATTAGTATTGCATATATATTTATATGTAGATGGATGAAATAAAGAAACGTCGTAGACGTAGGAGAGCCGCAGTGGCAGCAGCTCTTTTTGCAGCCATTGTAGTTTCGATGAAACCCAAGATTGCAAGTGAACTTGTAGAGGCCAATGCTAAGAGTATTTTAAGGAGGACATTATTTGCTCGATTACATAGTGGGACAGATGTCAACCGTTTTAATCAACTGTGTATGAATAAAAGCTCCTTCGAAACTCTATGCAACATTTTAATTGGGAGAGGATTGCTAGGAGACAGACAAAAGGTTTTAGTTAGAGAGTCTGTTAGTACTTTTTTATATGTTTTAGCTCACAATAAGAAATTTCGGGCTGTAGGTGGAATGTTTTTACGTTCAATTGATACAATTAGCAGACATTTCAACATTGTGTTAGGGGCAATTCTAAAGTTATCCCCGGACTTTATCAAGCTCCCTGATGCATCAACAACACAAAGATGACATAATTTTCCGGTGAGAAATTTAATTCTTTCATACATTTATGTATTTGTCAACTACTTAGAAAATTTTAATATGTAATGTATTTTCATATAGGACTGCATTGGCGCCATAGATGACACTCATATTGAAGTAACAGTTCAAATTAAAGATCAAGGTAAATATCGGAATAGGAAACAAGCAATTATAACAAACGGCATGGGTGTTTGTGATTCAAAAATGAAATTTGTGTATGTATTGTTTGGATGGGAGGGTTCATTTTCGGACTCCAGAGTGTTGCGTAATGCACTCGAAAGAGCGGATCGTTTTAAGGTTCCTGTAGGAAAATACTACCTTGTTGATGCGGGATACACTAACGGTCCAGGATATCTTGCTCCATATAGGTCAACCATATATCACCTAAAAGAGTGAGCCACACAGGGAAACAGCTCGACGAACTACAAAGAATTGTTTAATCTTCGACACTCAAAGGAGAGAAATGTTATTGGGAGAACATCTAGCCTCCTTAAAATAAGGTGGGCAATTTTAAGAGGATCATCCTACTATGATATCAAAGTGCAGGTATAGGATTAAAATGTTTTCTGTTGTATTATAATTTTTTATCTCGGCAATTGTATATTGCTTTTAATTTGACACGAGTTCAAATTATAAATGCATGTTGTATAATGCATAATTTTCTAATAAAGAGGAGATTAGAGAATCACGCAAGATTGCTTGCTGAAGTAGATGCGGAGATAATAGTACAAAGTGCAAGTTCTGATAGTTTTGAGTATGCAGATGCAGTGGGTGCGGTTCAAGCAACGCCTGAGTGGGACCACTTTTAGAGATAATATGGCTATAAATATGTTCAACGAGTACAGTGATCGTCGTGGATTATAAGATGTTCTATTGTTTCTAAGATGTGCAATTCTCATTTTGTTGTTTATAGAATCATATTGTGCTACTTCAAATATATTATGTTGTTTTTAGTAATATAAAAGTAGTGTTATTTTATTGCTAGTTGTACTTTGTTCACTTTACTATATTCTATGTTTGACTATAGTGCAGACAGTAAATGGATAAAGGAAAAAGAAAAGATGTCAAAATCAGTGAACGATCATATGTTCCCTGGACATCACAAATGAACTGTGCTTTATCGACTGCTCTCCTCGAGCAACAGAGTTTGGGGAACAAGGCTGCCAGTGGATGGAAAAGTGTCGCCTGCACAACGGCAATTCAAGCATTAAAGGAGGATTGCAAAGTCAAAATTAATAAGAAGAAGATAATGACGCGAATAAAAACATGGAATAAATACTATCAAGAGATATCGACAATGCTAGATAATAGTGGATTTGGTTGGGATTGGGAGCGCAATGTAGTGAAAGTAGACAGTGAAGATGTTTGGGCCAATTATGTTCAGTTACTATTTTATTTTATCAATTAATTACATTTTTGACTATTTAAAAGTTTATGAGTCTAATCTATACTCAACTTGCAGGCACACTCGACAGTAGAGCATTATCGCAGCAAAGTGATCGTAAATTGGAACGACTTAGCTATGATATGCGGGATTGATAGAGCTACTGGGGCAAGTACTGCAACTGCATCTGAGACAATGAGCGAGATCCACATTGATGATTCGATGGACGACATTGTGGTCGAGGAGGTCGAGCCACAGACCAAGAAGAAGAAAACATCTGCGGTAGATACTATTGCGGATGTTGTTTCCGCAATAGCGAGGAACATGGAACAGGAGAGCAGTGTGACTTCTCAGCCGACACCACAGATCTCAAGGGCAGACAGGATATACACGGCCATTGAAGCTATTACAGATCTGACTGAGACTGAGGTCATACAGGCTATGGATATGCTGAGTGTTAACGAGACAAAGAGCGATGTGTTCATGACTTTGACGGTACCAATAAGGGGACCTGGCTCCACTTACATTTACGGGGTTGATTTTAGATGGTCTTATGTTTTGTATATTGTGGCGTCTAGTTTTGTCGTAGACTTATGTTTTTATTTTCTGCACATTATTTACAACAGAAACTTTATTTATGGTGTGGCTTTATGTGTTTTAGATGTGAAGTTCTATTTTAATCATGAAATTATAATTCTGTTTCGATTTAATGCTATAAATTAAAATTTCAATTCCATCAAATGATTTCTGACATACAGCCGAACAGCGGAATTACCAATTCCAATTCTGATGATAGAATTCCTGCAGTTATCCAAACAGCAGAATTGAAATTGACTTCAATTCCAATTCCTGCGGGGCGAACGGAGCCTAAAGATGCTAAAGACAAAAAGACATTAACGACTACTAACATAAAGACTCATAATTAAAATGCATAGAAACTCTCAATAAAACTCCTAAAATACGACACGTAACATAAGCCAGACTATTATCACAAGTAAGTCAGCTTATCAAAATAAATTGATCATCTAAACAAATATGATATAGTGAATATTACAAATTGTCGTTCATTGTCAGAATTCATGAATACCAATATAATCTGCAGAAAAAAACTAATCATATCCATGGAATTGCATCTCACTAATTAATCGAACTAGAAGAAAATTAAATAAAATCTTACCATTGCATTCACCAGTCGGAACAAATTTCTACACTATAGTCAGCGAAGAAGACAAATGCCTGAGTTGAGATCCCTGTAAGTCTGTAACATATGTACGCTGTGTGAACTCCTCGACACAAAAAACTGACATCTTCAGAATTTGGCTTTAAAACAACAGGAGAAAACTAATTTCAAAGTCAAAATTTGCTATGTGACAGCCTTGGAAGCATGCTTAACAGAAGAAAGGTCAAAAACATGAACAGAGTCCACAACACCTAAATCACCTTCGGCTATACTAATATCGCATGCACCCTCCTTAAATTCCTTACTAATATCAATACCAACTTCACTAGTAGGGGCAACATGCTCATCTGCACATTCTGTTGATACGGTAAGTTTGTCAGGCAAAGCTTCAGAGGTGGTACTGCTGCCAACAAAACCACTTAAAGATTCACAAGCATTTAAAATACCATTTTCTGCTGAATCCTTCACCGAAGCATGATGCACGTTATCATCAGCGTTAAGTACAAAACCAGAAATTGGATCAGATTGAGTGTTTTCATTTGCACCCATGTTGTTCATAACCACAGATGTGCAGTTTCTAAACTCCTGATCAGCATGAGGAGATTTATCAGTGTCCTCGGAGACTTGATGACTAGCTTGATTTCCAGTTATATCACATGCATTTTTATCTGATATATGAGGAAACAAGTTGCTTTCATGAGAAGCTTCTAGAATATTCATATCACCGGGTAGGTGATGTTCAGTTACAGAAAAGTGCTGGATATTCGTAGACTCGTGCTTCTCTTGAACTTCAGCCCCAGTAAATGGATCACCCTCGCAATGTATTTGAAGAAACTCATTCTCTTGAAAGCACCTCTGATTGGTAGCTTCAATAATACTGACAGGTCCAGACCTGACATAGGAAGAAGCCTGGCCATCTTTGCTAGAAGAAGCATTTAAATATCTTCCAACACCAGAATAAATTTTTAAATCCTCTTCATTCACTTTAGTTTCCAGCACGTCAGTAGTATTCCTAGACTTTGTATGTGATTCTACAGAATGAGTAACAAACTGAACAGCTGTATCCACATCCGAATTAGACAATTTAAAATCATCATCTGGGCACTGTAGTTGGGTTTGAACATCAAGAGCCTGACCCGTGATAGCAATGCTGTCTTTGACCACGTAAGCAACAGACAACAGAGGATCGCCAATTTCTAGAGATGAAGCAGGTCTGCATGTATCTGGAGCAGACTCCAAGGAGCCAGATGAAATGTCTCCAGCTATCCCACAGTGCCCGTCCGAATTATGTGGCATAGGACTACTAAAAAGAAGATTTGATGAACTGTTTTCTATTGCAAGACTAGCCTTGGAACCAATGTTGGATTTAGATCTGCAATTAACCTCAGAATCACCATGCAGAGCAATGTCGCCATCAGTAACAGGCGTCAATATTTCATTTGTATCTTCACATTTTTCCCAAACAACATCATTCGTTGAGCAGCTAGGAGGCTCAATTGTAGTTCTATCCATAGAACCTAATTGATACGTGTCATCCTCCACGGGACTACTACCAGAAATAATCCTAACAGGAGATGATTTCGAAGTTGATGCATTTTCTTGAGATATAGGAATTTTTGCTGAAAGTTCAGCATCAGAATTCTGAAGAGAAAACACAGTGTTTTCCTCTTCTTTCACCTCATGTTTAGGTTCTTCAGTAAAGCCTTCTGGCTCCGCTGAAGAACATACTTGAGATTCCTTCTCAGTAACAGGTCCACCCGTGGAAACAATATTTTTAACAATATCTGGCTCAATCTTTGTAGCACAATCAGAATAACAGCAGTCTAATGCAAGTGATCCAGATGCATCTGCCAAATTATTATATGTAGAGTGCCCCAAATCATGGATAGTATGGTCAGCAGCTTTTTCTTCAGATTCCGGTTCTTTAGTATGGGTACACTCAACAGGGGAACCCTTCAGATCCTCCACAACTGACAGCTGGGTGTAAGATTTGCTTCCTTCAATATCATCATGAGGAATAGGCTCAAATTCATGCTTGACAGCTGGAAAAAATAGATTAAAAGAAATGTCGAAAAAGACAAGTAAACTGCTTATTATTTACCTTGCGAAGAAATTGTATGTTGCACAGTTGAGTCCTCCTTCAGTAATGACTTCTGTAGCAGACCAACGCCAGGAAAAACCAGCATATTTACACACTTGACTTCCTCTTTTTGTGAATTGTCAAGAGGCTTAAAACCGAAAACAGTTGTCCAAGTGTCTGTTAACTCAGAAATTGCAGGTATTACCAACTTTTCAGTACCAAAAGAGGAGAGAGCCTGAAAACCAAACAAGAAATACTTAATGCTCAAATAAGTAAATTTTCAGGAATATTACCTGTTAAGAAGATTAATAATAAAGGTGCATTATAGGACAACACATCAAAAATAATGGTTGTAGATCATACACATAAATTGCCAAAAAATATGTAGTACAAATCTTACTTTCTATTCCAAAATACATCAACATATATGCTTGAATTGCAGTTTTTACCCAATATTAGTATCTGATACCCCCCATTTAGTTCTTATAGTGTATCTAAGACCTTCACCTCTCAACAAGAGCCACATATACCCTAACTCTTTGAAACCATATAAAATGTCATTAAAATACTCAGTGTGGTGATTGTGTGAGTTTATAATAGTTGAATATTTTTTTTAATAGCCAAGGTGGAAATCCTCCACACGCCATTAGTTGCCTCACAATGGGCACTCTCAGATTGCCTTTCATTCCCTACCACCTCTAAAGCATTGATGTGGCTCTAAGTCCAATACCCTTGTGCAACCTCTGAAGACTCCCCCACATCCTTGCCAACTTTGCTCGCACCAAGATCTGCAGCATAGAAGCATACAAAGAATGTCTACGGCTCCAAGGTAAGAAAATGTTTGAGATCTGATTCCGGTATCTTTCAGGACGCAAATCTCAAACTACGATTATAGGGAATGCAAAATGTTAGTGTAATAGCAAATTGGCCATCATTCTAAAAACTAAATTTTGCAATTTTCTGTTTGGAAGTTGATGTTTGTATTTTAATTTTCAACTCTGAATTGTGGTTGTACCTGTGACTGAGGTTCTCCCTTGAACTTTCTACCTGTTCTTGGGATTCAAATTGTGTAAGGCTCTATTTTTGTTACCCATTTATGAATTCCAATAATTTAGATTTTCTGGTTGTTTATCGTTGTTTAATAAAGTTCCTTCAGCTCTAATTTCCGAGAACTTTCCATGAGCTGCCGAAGGCCCATCCAGTGCTCTCTTACTTCTTCCTTGGATGATTTTTAATGCTTTCTGTGGGGATAACAAATAGATATGAGGCATGTAAAGAAATACTTTCATGAGTAATAAAACTTTGGTTTTAATGTGTCAAGTGAAAATTGAAGATTCTAGAAGAGGCTATCCTTGGTACAAGCATGAGGCTATTTTGGTGAATTCTTCCGCCTCCCCCCCCCCCCCAATCATCAGACTTGCTTACAATACAGCTTTCTCTCTTTCGCATGAGATTTCAATCATTTGTACAGCTTTCATGGTCCCAAACTTTCTTGTAGTGAAATCCACTAGAAGAACAAAACTCTTTTAATTATAATAGATGCTGAAAAATCGTGAGTAAGGCTTGCCTCCCTGGAATCCATCGAAATGTTGACAGAGTATTTGTGAAGCACGGAGGTGAGTGGGTGAGCCAGATCGCGGTAACTGAAGAAATTTTGGTCAGATCCATCACTACTATGTGCCTAGAGATGATGTGGCGTATAGTCGATCTCTTGGCGACCACAATGACACTTCTTCTAGTTGATGAAAAAATGGTGTAATGCCAATAGGGCTAAGACTGTGTACAAATGGTCGAGATGGGCCTGCAAAGTGGAATTATAAATAAGAATGTCATCAAAGAAAATAAGGACAAACTTACACGGATGGAAATGGAAAACATCGTTCATGGTGGGCTGAAATATGGAGCATTAGTCAATCCAAAAGGCACATGTAGTTCCCATCATGAGTCATGAGAGTCGTCTTGTCCACATCATCCAGGTGGACATTGATTTTGAGAAAGCCTGCGAGGTCCAATTTGGAGAAAAAAATGTGCCCAGCATAGTCCAGTAACTCACTAAAAACGAACATCGATCAGGAATGATGGCCCTGTTTAGCTCGTAGTAGTCAGCACAAAATGACCAACTCACATACAACTTGTGCTCCAACAGCACAAAGTTCAAAAATGGGCCCGTGTTGGCCTAGATAATGCCACTCGGTAACATTTTTTCCACTAGCGGATGGAGAGTAATGTTGCCAGGGAGCAAGAAAAAACACTCACCCACAGGATGTGGAGTATGAAGTGAACAGAGAAGGCCTTGGTAAGAGTCATCTAGCTGCTTGGACATCGCTCGACATCTAGAGCCAAGCGACTCCGAAAAGGAAACCCACACAGCTTAAGCTGAAAGGGTAAAAATTCATTGTGAAGGAGGACCCTGAGGCGATGGGCACCTGTGAGCAACAACCCTTCTTTCATATGATAGCCATCATCAAGGTAGACAGGAAGGCCGAAGTTTGATGCCACAGAAACTGATAATGAAGAGGCCAACTCGTAGGAGATGAAGTTGTGGTTGGCTCTACTGTTAATCATTACCATATGGTTTTGTCGAGCAAAAGCCCATGCAGTTTCATGAGTGACGGGCATGCAATCCGGCTGAGGGAAAAGAGAGGTTACTCTAAGCGAGTTAGATGTGTTGTGAGGCCTCCAAAGGACGGTCTTCATTAAATAGTAAATCTTTGAAATTCGCTACACCGATCTCCGCTACCTCGACGCATAACAACATCATGAGTTCTTTGTTGAGACATTCATGTAAGGGAAAGTAAGGTTTAGTGCACCAAAAATACAAAATCTTACACCGCAAAGTAGTTTGCAACAAAGACACATAGCCTTTACTCCATAATTCCTAGTACTCCCAGTGGGACAAACATTGCGGGGAAGTTTGGGCACTGCTTCCAATGGCAGTGTTAGTGATCCGTGTGCCGCACACATAGAGTGGGTAGGGAATCCGAGGAGGAAGGCTTAGAGGAGATGAAAAGCCTTGCTGGTTGTGGAGTTGACTCAAACGTCTCGTAGAAATGTGAAAAGGATTCACAAACTTTTCTTCCACGGAATGGGCCTGCTAAATAGCCTGTGTAAGGGTGGACGGATTCAAAGTGCAAAGGCAAGCCCTTATGTGTGGCTCTAGACCATGCATGAAATAGCTTAAGTAATGTGTTGTGGATTGACCCAAATGATTGACCAACTCAGTGAAATAGTCCACAAAGCTATCAACTGAGTCAATTTCTCAGGCTGCACTCATCTCTCGAAGGCATTCATGCTGCAATGGAATTCACACGTGCTCGATTATGACATAAGAGCATGCACTACACCGATCTTCAAAATATACTATTAATCTTTATTAATTGCTGTATTAGCAACCACGCAGCATCTCATGCATAATGGAGCACAAGTACATGAATCTAGGTAAGCATCAGGAAGGTAGGTACAAAGCATATACAAGCATAAAGAGTCGAACTTCCCCAAAAAAAATGTGTATAATCAGATGTAGAAGTATAAATGTCCTATTCAATGGGAGGTCATATAAAAATCACTGAAGGAGTATATTGAGAAGCGGAGAGGGGGCTGTCAAATCGTATTCAGGATTAATCAAGATGAAGATACCTAGTCAAAGATGTCTTATATTAAAGCTAAAATTTTAACTATTATTTCATGCAGTGTTGTGGATGTCGGCCGACATAAAGGTCGTGAACAAAACGACACGATTTTGATATTTTTTGCAAAATATCCTTTTGGAATATATTGGCCGATATATCCCGGCGAGATATCAACTTGTTTTTTTAATTTATTCAATTAGAGCACATGGTTTAATAGACAACGAAATTGTTTTGTTATCTTGATTTTTTGCGTCTTAGCTCTTGACATGCTCTTGTTTGGCCTTAGAATGTTGAACTGAGGGTTATTTATCTTTCATCGTCATCGACAACTTTTTGGCTTCCTTCTTACTCTAAATGTCTTCCATATGTTAGATCGTTATTACTTGTGAACACAAAATCCCTATACTAATTTGGTGGATTTAGAAGTTCAATACATGTTAAATTGTTAATATATCAACAAATGTTCAATAAATTGTTATATATAAAAATAAATAATGACTATATTTATATATGAGTGTACATAAAAAATAAATATTGAAACCTAATATATAAAATATCCCTGATATATCTCATAACATATTAAAACCGGTATGAAAAACTCAAACAGACGTGTCCCTGACATCTGACATCTACAATCTTAATTTCATGTCAGTGACTCTCTGATTTTACGCCATCTGAAATCTAATTTTAAGCCATCTGAAATCTAATTTTACATGAACAAAGAGATGACCAATGTGAGATTCTGTATTTTTGAGAAATGGATACACTTACCCAACAAAGCTAATAACATTTGCCTTTATTACAACATTAGCTAAACTATTTATAGTTACCTTACATATAACGTAGAAATAATATGGCAATCCAGGTAAAGCTAAATTAACATGACAAAAATACTGATTGCATACACTATAGTTAACATCCAGGTGAACCTTTTGGAGTAATAAAGTAACAAACATTGCACAATTTTTTCCTAACAAAAGCTATATCAAACGGGCAATACTCACAATATTCTTCCGCTCCTAATAAAGTTGACAAAAACTGCCTATCCTAAGCTCATACACGTGGCAGCATCCTAATGACATAAGGGCATCACTCGTAAGCTTACATAGTAGATTGAAAGGTCAAAGTAAATAAATGGGATCCAAAAAAGTTAAATGCAAATCCCTAAGTTAATAAGTGGCATGGTCCTATGTTGCATAAAATTTGAACAAGTGCAAAAAAATAACCCCTAAATTAATAGCAAACAAAAATAGTATTAATTATAAAATTGGAATGATTCTTTGGGGCTGCAATACATATAATGAAAAGTAAAACCCATTCATTAAAATAGGTTCCTAAGGGATGCATACATACTTGAAGTTTATAAAACAGTTAGCATGTCACTTGTTCAATTACTATTGTCTGATATTTTCTCATTAGGTTATGTTAACTTAAGGTATATTGTGTCACAAAAAAGTTAGAGAAGTTCAACATGCATTGACCCCAAACCATGCCAGTTCATGATGGTTTCTTAGGCAAGTGAAATGTGTATCAATAAAACTACTAAACGAATTCATAGAAGAATAGAGCATACAGATTCAATTCCATCAAAAAGTCGGCGACACATTCCTTGGCGCCTATACATATTCCTTGTCCCAATGAAAGGCATTTCAGCCAGCTTTGTCCCATGTATTCTGTCAGAGAGGAAAGACAGCAACCATTGGATAATTTAAAAAATTAAGTTACTTATTTAGAAAAAAAAAAGATAAAAAAAATAAACCTGACAGATGCCGCACATATAATTTCATCATTTCTTTCCAAAATAAAAGTATAAAATCCACTGTAATTCAAACGATTGAAGTTTGATCTGCGAAACACAAACTGTCAAAATCAGAAGAGAAAATAGCAAGTGAGCCCAATTTCGGTATCAAAAGTGGCCTACGTTTTCAATAATCCAATAAACTGAACGCAATGATGTATATATCCTTGAAAGTGAGCTTAGTTATGTGAGGTGCCCAAAAGTTCTCAAACAAATATGGAAACTTTTTTCCAGATAAAATAAGACTAACTATGATAAAATAGTGTCAGGAAAAAATAGACTTCAAAATGAGCCAAGGTATTTAGGAAAAAAATAGGCTAAGTGATTCCAAAGGATCCCAGCAGAGCTTAGCTATATTCTTAAGGATTCACTTGGCAGGGCAGCTTGTACAAGAGAGCAAACGTGGTGCTGAAGCTCGCACACCAAATGGGGCCTAATGTAGCACTTAAAGATCAACGAAAAAACAAGATAGCTGGAAAGATGCACATGAATACATTCTAGGCATTATGGAAAAAATCAAATTCATAGTGAAATTATGAACAAATTCTTAGATTACCCCTTGATGAACATAGGAATATAAAAAATATTGCTTTGAGACATTTAAAAGAGAAATCAATCTAAAAACCGGCACTTACCTGCAGTTATAGACAACATTGTCAATCAGATTGATGCCAGTTCTATGGTCAGTTATAGGCAAAAAACACTCATCAATAACACCATGAGCAACAGCTATTTTGGAGTTGCTTTCAACCATTTTAGCAAATTTAGATGAAGATTGGGATGGATCATCAAAGCGCCGGATGATGCTCCAAGAATATCCGGCTTCCAGCTCATTTTTTACCCCAATAAGCTTCTGCAACTGTCTAAACACCTAAAGAAATGACAACATTTGGATGTATTATTGGTCACTTTTTAATGAAAGGTAAAAATAATTATAATGAAAGTAAAGTAGGGAGGGCAACAATCAATTTGATGTACTATTTTCAGTAGAATAAGTACAGTACTACCAAACCATACCAATACATGCAAATCCAATAATTTTTTGTTTAAAAAGGTGTTCTACCAGTTTGACATGAACTTAGTTCATCAATAAAATAGAGCAATAATTCTCATGTTCTTGGTTTCATTATCACTTAAGACTATAAACACCATGCTTAAGTAGCATGCCACGAGTTAAATTCAAAAAATGAAGGTAGCTATAAACAGCATGTCTTTTATAAAAAAATAAAAAAATGTTACTATATTAAAACATTAACAAATAAGAAATCATAGAAAAGGTAATTAGTTATCCATGCTTATTATATTTTAGTGTTTTTGATAAACTGTGTGTTGCATAAAACACATGTTTATGCATGAGTGTTAAATAATGTTCTCGTTGGTATTTATATGTGCTTCCAGAAAATGTTTTCTCGGTTGTTCATAGAGGGTGCATTTAAATGAAATTGTTGCACAAAAATGAATTGTTGCATAAAAACACATAAATGAATTGTTGCATTTAAAATTATATATAATATACTTAAAGATGTGTAGAGTTATTATGTATATATATCCAGAATTAAATGGAGACGTTCATCTACTTTCTGTCACCTCTTCCTCTTCCCCCGCCACTCACCCGTATACACACACAAGCTCGCTCGCTCGCTCACAACCATAAACACACAAGAGCCCACTCCCTAATTTGCATACACTTCTGACACCCAACTTTTTATGCTGCATAACCATCCTTTTCTTCATATTGTGTGTGAAAGCTGAAAGAAGAAACATTGTGAAATAAATTATAAAACATGACTAATAGAGGCTCTAAAAAATAGAACATTATATGTATTAATGTCACCTTCCGACAGTTTCTCCCACAGAATAGATTGGATGAACTACTGGAAGCAATAGAAACAGCATCCTCGTCAGGAACACACTTTTCATGGTCTACAAATTTAATAAAAGTAAGCAAGCCATTAAAAAATAACTGCGCAGTGCACCTTACTAATGAAAAGATAGACAATGCAATTCTCATGAGACAGGCAGACAATAACTTACATTTCCGCTCACACTGGGAGCAAGTGAATAATGTAGACACACTCTTACATGGAGAGGCAGAATAATAATGCATGTCACAAAATTTACAAGAACAGCTTTTACAGTGCCAATCACCAGGAGGAAGCATCTGCATAGAGAAAAAACTCTGTATTTCATGCAGCTATAGAGATGGCATGTAAATCATGCAAATCAAAAGTTTATAAAACCACATGTTTATCATTGTCCAGACTCAATTTTAACCAAAACAATCAACTCAACACCCCACAATCCTACGAACTTAATGGAAAAACTCTGAAAATAGGGGAATAGGCCATGAAAATACCCCCATCTTCCACAAGCACACCTACAAAAGCTAAAAAAATAGAAAAGCAGACTAGCAAAAAAAGGAGAGAGGTGGCTATGTAAAAATGCTAAATTAACAAAAACATGTCTTTATAGTAATAGAAAACCAAGGAAAATATGTTTGTAGATAATAAAGATATTCCCCTACCTCAAGGCCTAAACAGTTCAGATGATAAGTTGAAGGGCAGCCATCACAGCAAATCAAGTCACCCCCATCACCGCAGATGGCACAAGTGTCATCATTTGGGTCATCACCATCGATGTCTAATTTATAAAAACCCCGTCTTTTATGATCTTCTTGTTTTTCCCAAGCATTTAGTTGACACTGCAGAAGGGAGATTCCAGACGCTTCTACCAATGTGTTCTCATAAGGCTGATGCAGCTTGCTACCAGCATGAATCTCAAACTTGGCTACAGTCAGAATTTTACTACAGCAACTGCAGTGAATACCATCTCTCGTAATCCGTCCTTCAAGCAAGGTTTTGTTCTTACTCTTGTTCATATACCGAACCTTTCCGTAGGTAGGTGATACACCCACATCTATCATCCATGAGAGAATTGTCCTTTTCCAAAGATACTGAACATAATCATTCTTTTCGGGGTCTTCATCTTGATTAGAGCCACGGACCATCAGGGCGCAACCTCTTTTATTTTTGTTTCTAACTATCAGTTGCATCTTCTTGCCCGAGGAACCATCAACCAACACACTCTTGCTTCGCCGCTTCCTAACTCTGTCTTCTCTGGCATCATCACTAACTTCTTTATCTTCGGAGAATCGTACTTTGGTGGTTTCTTTGTCCTTTTTGCTTCTCTTAACACCAACCTTGTGTTTAAGTTTAACAGCTTCCTTCTTCTTTTTTCTTTTATTAACCACATTCCGTTTCAGCAAAACTAACACTTCAGGAGCTATGGCAACAAATGAAGAAATCTTTGCACGGCCTTCATTGTCATCACCTGTACTCTTAAACTGATTTACGTAGACATCATAGGCTTTTGTGATTGACCAGTACCCATTTCCTTGAGGGGAAACATAAACAGCATCTTCATAATCCCTGCCTCTCCGTGGCCTTAATTCAATTTTCCACCCAGCATCCAGAAGAATGTTCTTAATCTGCTCCCTCACTTTCCTTTTAACCTCATTACGACTTGCACTTGATTCTTTTGTGTCGTGTTCAACCGGATGAGGGCTTCTCAAAGCAGAAAATTTCTCTTCTTTGGACCCAGTGCTGGATTTGGTATCAATTGAATGCACATTCTTAGGGACTGTATTTCCACTGGATGGGTTATCTGGTTCTAATTTTGCCCCATTTCTGTCACTTTTTCCTGCTGCAGAAACTTTACCAGTATCTTTACCCAGTTTAAACTTCAAGTTTGATTTCTCGGCGCTGTCTCTTTCACCTTTGTAGCCAAATTTAGTCAACTTTCCTGTGTTTGAAGATGTCGTCTTCCTTGTGTGACCTTCAATCTCACGTCGAACACTAGCATTACCTGAGACTCCCTCCTTATTTGTGTGCAAGACCTTCAGAACACCACTTTTACCCTGCACACGAAGGTACTCGTTCTGTGATCTTCCACCATTCTCCTCCCTCTTCCGGTCAACCCCATGAACCAAGTTGCCTTTGTGCTTCTGAAGCTCTCTCTGGCCAGATTGGCCAATGTGCCTTAGGCTTTCAGTTTCTGTTCTGCTGCTATTATTTGGATTGAAATGCATTCTTTTCAGTTTTGAGTTGTCAACATCCCTCTGCTTAGCTGATGTGCCTGGAATGATGGAACTCTCCATAAGCTTCTTAACACCATTCATGCCTTTATCCCGGTGTTTTGCGTGGTCGAATATTTTATTGCTGCCTCCAGACCTCTCACCGTGGCTCACAACATGCTCTGATTTTGCTTTCGTTCTGCGAACATCTGCATCGCCTGTCTCCATGCTCCTCTTCTTATCAGATCTAAAGCCCAAAAACTTCTCCTTCTCCTTCTCCCTTTCATGGTGTGTATATCTATCCCTATGTTTCACAGCGCCAAAAAATTTACTACTGACCCCAACTTTCTCGGTTTGATTTCTAATAGAATCCACCGAATCTAATTTCATTTTCTTTCTAAATACTTGCACATCGCCAGAATCCATACTCTTCTTCTCAAACCTCGGCTGGAATAATTTCTCCTTCCTCTGAACATTGTCAAATCTCGGCATGGTAACCTCCACCTTTGTCTCCCTTTCCTCCCTGACTCCGCAGTTCTCCTCCTCCGCGGTTCTAGTTCCACCGGCAGCGCCAACCGTAGCTTCGTCCGCCTTCGCTGGAAAAGAAGGTACATAGTCCTCCGTCTCCGACTCGCTGCTCAGCACAAGACGCCGCCGCTTCTCCTTCTTGGGCTCCAAAAGCTTAGCAGCGCCGGCGGAATTCTTCTCCTTCTCCATTGCGGATTTCGGAATCCCCAGAGCAGCCCGCCGTTCGAATTAAGAGCTCACATCCCCCAATCCAGACCCGGATAGGAAAAGAAGGAAACCTAAAAATCGAATAAAGAAAGGAGGTTATCAACGAGGGCGAGGGGATCGTGGGGTCAAACGAACCCTGCGTACCTGGAGAAGGGCGGTGGCCGGCGAGACAAAGACGATAGAAATTGACAAACGGATAGAGAGAGAGAGAGAGAGAGAGAGAGAGAGAGGGGAGCGCTGGATCGATTTCACGCAGGATTGAAGGGTTTTCCCACCTGGTCTCCCGAAATCTCCTCGCTCTCGCCGAGCCTATCTGTTGTTTGTGCTGTTTGCCTACCTGAGTTTTCTTCCTTATTTATTTTTATTTCCTTTTTTTTTTCTATTTTTTGCCTCTCTCTCTCTCTCTCTCTCTTTTCCCTCTCGCCGCGGGTTTGTCCGGCGGCCTTCCCTTCACGGAGCAAATGTCATCGGCGATCCGGACTGGTGGGACAGGGTCGGGTTCGCGTGCTTGGAGATTAGGCTTTCACGATCAGAAATCACAACAAGCGGTATCAAAGCTAGGTTTTGTAGGCGACTGATTGGACACTATGAAAAATTTGACTGCGGTGGTGAATGACTAGGTCTTCTTCTCATCCTTTTAGATTGAATAAGTGAAGGATGAGGAGTGGACTAACTTGGATGAGCGTGACACTGGCGTCGTTGGGATGTGTGTCGACGATAAGGTGCTCTTCAATCTTGGCGTCGAGGAATCTGCAATCAAGCTTTGGGAAAAACTTGAGAGTTTGTATCTGGTCAAGTCGTTGACCACGAGGTTGTTGTTAAATAAACGAATATATGTGTTGAAGATGCAGGAGGGTGGCAAACCTGTATGAGCACTTTAATGTGTTTAATGACCTTCTAAACCAATTGCATGTGGTTGGTGTGAAGGTGAAGTAAGATGACAAAGGCTCTACTATTTCTTACCTCGCTCTCACCATCCTTTAAACACATGACGATCACGCTCCTGTATGGGAAGAATACAGAGGGGCTGGAGGAGGTCACATCGGCGTTACTGTCCAGATAGATACTTAAGGTCTTCGTTCCTGGGGGTGAGCATATTTTGATGGCAGATGGACGAGGGGGAGTGTTCGATAGGGGATCAAGAGGTGCACGAGATTGGTCAGTGTCGAAGAAGTGAGTTGTTTATTACCACTATAGACATAGCGATCACAGCAGGAGGAACTGCCCGCAATGTGCGCAAAGTTCTTGAGACATCCATGATGCAGGTGTGGTGACGCTAGATTTGTAAGTGGAGAGTTGTAATTTTTATACCATCACTGAGAGTCGTGACGACTTTGATAACATATGAATTTTGGATTTTGGTGCATCGCATCACATATGCTTGAATGCATCAATGTTCAGTTCTCTGGAGGTGACAGCAGGGTCGATCTATTTGGGTGATTGCTCAGTTGTGATGTCACGGGTATAGGGACAGTGGACATACAAACAGATGATGGGGTGGTGTGTAGGCTTGAGAGGGGGTACATTTGGTGCTCAAGCTACCTAAGAATTTGATATCGTTGGGCGAATTGGACTCAGGTGTTTGTAGCTTTGCGACAAGAGGAGTCTTAACGGTGACACGAGGGTGTGTCATGCTCATGAAAGTTGTGCAGTTCAGTAGCTTGTACCGATTGATGGTGACCAACGTGCGAGGTGGTACACCCGTGATTTTGCGAGAGACATGGTGGATGGTTGAGGTGGTGTAGTGGATCGCCCTTTTGTGACTCGGGTTTGGCAAGTCAGCTTCGATTCGGGTGTGTTGACATCTCTTAGATGAACCAAAGCAGAGATGAAGTTTGACTTGTGACAAGTTAACTGACACCTTGGGTTTGAGGTGGTGCTTCATGCAGATATTGTTTCGTGCAAATGATGTTTTGTGCAGAATATGATGTTTGAAATTCAAACAAATGTGAGATTATTGAATTGGTTTTGTTTTCAAACTCATGTGTTTCACATTTTCCACCTACCGCCACGTCAATGATGATTTTTCTCCTTCAAGTCCCTCATGTGCTTTAACTAGATACATGCAAGAAAGCTTCTAAGAAAAGAAAGCAAGACATGTGAAATGACTATATAAAATGATGGATTATGGTTTGGAAAGATACACCGCCGGTTTGGCATCTTGTAAAAAAAAACTATTGGAGGTAGATCCGCGGAGAAGAAGACGACGAGGTTGCACGTGGCGTAGTGAGCAGCGAGCTTACACGCGAGCTAGGAGTTATTCCGCATCGACTTCTCCGGCGATGGCGGCGGTGGTTGGTTATCTGACGACGAAGAAGGGTCATTCTGGTAAGTTCGTGTCATGGACACCCTTGGCGTAACCTGTAATATTCCTGACCTGCAAATAGTATATAGCATGAGTCCGCCCGGGTCCCACGACATACAAAATCCACAAAGCCTAAAATGTTGTTTACAAAAATAACTACATAAAACAGAGTTAGGCTACACAACGGAAGCTAAGAGAAAACCTAAAACAAAGGGGCCCCGAATGTCCACAACTAATAGGAATAAAGTAATGGAAGTACACGGCCTTAAGGCCTTACATTGTCTTCAAAAAGAAAATACAAACAATACAAAAAGGGAGCTCAAAATAGGGAGAGAAGGGTCTCCAGCTCCTCAGCAACACATAAGATGCGGACCACTACGCTCCGTTACGAGCTACGCCACCTGAAACCAAGAATAAATGGGCAGCAAACGAAGGTCAGCATGGGGTTGACCAACACAACGTAACGACCCCTCCCCCCGGCCATCGTAGTGGACTCCGGGGCGAGTACATCCCTCTCCTGCAAGTACGCACACAACCCAAAAATATACAAACAATGGACAAAGAGCCAAGGGGCACACTAAGCGTCGTCTTTCAAATTACCACACACGTGTCATGAACACACCAGAAATCACATGATCTAAGATTCACTGCTAAATATAACAGTACGACCGCGACTCAGTCAATCGTAGTGACATGAGAGACCAAAACCTACAACTGTCCTATATAATGGACAGAAGACCGGTTTGGGATAAACGACCTACAACTACCCCTTTTTGAAGCGGTGGAGGGATGGTCAGGAGATACGCGACATACAACTGCCTTTTTGACGCGCCAGAGGGCTGGTCAAAAGACAACATACAACTGTCCTATTTAAAGTGGCAGAGGACTGGCTCGGAAGAATACGACATACAACTGTCATTTTAAAGTGGCAGAAGACTGATTTAGGAAAGCGCAATCTACACAGGGACAAAGATCCTCCCGTCCAACAAAATTCCACAAAAGCGTCGTTCTACTGGGTCCAACATAGGCCCGCCTAGGAACGGGCCATTCATGAATCAAGCCCACAAATTCCTACAATCACTACGACGAATAGCACGGGACATTTCCGTTCGCGTACATAGGGCTAATCGCAATGCACATCATAAAAACATCACCGATCTGGGTTTATCGTCACAGGTAGGCTTCACATGGTATGCCTAAATCCAAACTCGCGCGTCGAATCTCGAATGCAAAATTATGTCGGTGACGAATACAATCAACCTGGGGTTCGCAATGAACCGAGGAAAACACACGCCGCGCCCAATTGGAGGCGGGTGGCCCTCCTAAGCAAAATAAAGATAGAAAGAGTACACTGAGGTCACAATCCCACACCCTGGTGGAGTCCCCACCCTCCATCGCCTAGTGGGAGAGGGACTCTACGTGCAACTCACACAGACATATGTCGGGGTCGCAATCTCATGCCCTGGAGCAGAGTCCTCATCCTCAACCGAAACGGCGTGAGAGGACTCTCATTGCACGAAAATAAATATAAGCAAAAAAATGTTGGAAAAATGGTTATAAGATCGGGGAAAATAGTCGTTACCCTCGACGTGCGCCTTGGAGGCATTTTGACTTGTACGAACTCATCACAACACGATTATAGTAGCTTCCCTCTTACCAATCTGAGCTACTATCGATGGTTTAAGCTTCGATTTGCTCTTCTGAAGTGATTTTCGGTAACACAACCTTACACAAAGGGTTTCTCCTCCCACACGACTAGCAACCAAAACCAAGGCGGCAGAATATCTTCCCCCATTTGGTCGGCCACTAAAAATAGCAAAGGGGAAGCCCTAGGGCTCGGCAAGGAGAGGAGCAGGTCGGATGTGGCTCTTCCTCCTATACGGCTCGAACGACATGGGATCCTCCACATTCAACAGCTCTACACGGGAAAGGAGTGATATTAGCGCCTCTGGCAGCATCAAGGTGGAGGGTGGAGGATCTCTTCCTCCTCCCAATCGACGCGCGAGAGGGGGGAGGAGATCGAGAGGGAAGATCAGAGAGAGGGGAGAGAGGAAATCGGCGGCTGCCCTAACCGAGCGAGAGAAGAAACAGGGAGAGGGGGGATTGTTTCACGCGGATTTACAAATGAGGGGAATCGATTCTTATGCTTAATACCTAGGGTAAACCTGTATCCACCGCCCAACGCCTTTATCCACACACCACTCTTATCTATTCACACACCAACATGACGCTTAATTAAAATTAATGTGCTACATAACCGCCTTGTGCCACTAACCTCTATAGTCCCGGCGGACACCCTTAGTGTAACCGCATGGGGTATTGTTGTTGGCTTACTTATGAGCAATCTAGTATGGTCAGGGCGGACATCATTGTTGTAACTGCTCGATAGTATTCTTTTTTATTTAGTCACACATTGTCAATTGTATATTTTCTCTCCTCCTTTGTTCTATATACAGATTGGTGCTCTCGTGTAAGATTATGATTTTTTGGAAATAAAAATTCCAGTTATTTTCAAGTTCTCAAATGGTGTCAGAGCAAAACGTTCATAGGGACAGCTTCTTGTAACTGTTCAACCCCTTGCGCGGTATGATCTCTTCGGTTTGTGCGGACTCCAGTCGTTTAACAACTCACTCCTCTTGCCCTTTAGACAGTGAATTTCTATTATGTAACCGCACACCTTAGCTTCCCTCCCTTTGCTATTAGTGATTGTCTACATCATATCGCCTACAACCTCATACTTTGATCCGTTCAGGCGAACTCCTATTAGTGACCGCCCGACCTTCTACTCGTACTATTCCATATTGGCGGACTGTATTCCTGCAGACTCTGTCTTTGTGACCGCCCGCATCCTTCTGCATATTATAGCTAGTGCGGACTCCAGTCCTGTAACTGTGTAGGCTGTAACGGCTCAAAATGTGAATTGACGTAAATCGATAATAAAACTCAATTTAAATAATTCTATTTATATCCCCTATGATGAAAACCAAATCAGTGTCAACGAGGCGTCGCTTTGACAGTTGAATATGAGTGTCGTTAATATGTTGCGGCATTCGACATGTTTTAGCGAAATATGAATTTTTCCTATTTTCAATAACTACTGGATGGTTTGAGTTGAAATATATATATATATGCTGGCTGTTGTTATGTTCTTTTTGGTAACTGTCATTGGTTTCTTAATAGCGGATATGAGTAAAAGGAATTGGTGTGCTATTAGAAATTTCTCATAGTTGGATTGGGGGTGCTAATAGAGGATTTTTGTGGCCTTGGCTTAAGGTTGTATGGGCTGCTAATAGAAAAAAGGCTGATTCGGTTTTTAAGCGGTGGAAATGTTGAGATACGGCATTTGGGTTCTTCTTATCGGATCTTTTATGTTCCTCTCCCTTTCTCGACGGTGTCGCGCTAGGGCATATCACGATCTTCTCCTCTATTCTCCGTTCCTCTTCATAATCGCTCAGAAAAAGCTGTAGAACTCCGTGGCTGCTCAAGGATTCATAGCCTACGGCTTTGGTTGAGCGGGAGCTTTGTCGGATTGTAGAGATTTGGAGAAACAAGACATAGGGGTTTTCTCTCTTAACGCACTGTGAGCTTCCTTGTCCCCCTTTTTTTTTACTTCTGTGTTGATGATAGATTCATGAGGAGAGTTATGCAACAGTAAGTTATTTTCAAGATGGAGTTTATGTTGGGCTGTTAGTTGGCCTTTTATGTTAGTTTTATTTGCTTGGGTTGGTTCCTGTTTGGAGTTGCTGCTATCGCTAAACCCTATTGTTGAGGGTTTAAGTATTGTTTAGCTTGCTGTTGGAGAGGGATATTGTTGTTGCTGTTTTTGTGTGTGTGTGTGTGTGTGTGTGTTGGACTTGGCTGACTGCTATCTTCCTTTTCTCTCCAGTTACTAAGGTTTCTGAAACTAATTAAATTGGGGTTTTCAGTTTGCTGAAAAACGAGTTTTTAGATGTTTGGTTCTAGTGGATTTTGGGGGATTTTCATGAACTATGAGCTCATGAATCTCCATCCCTCTTTGTTTTTGTCTTAGCTCCTATGTGGGGAGTTCTACTGTTATGGTCGATTATGCTGCTCCTATTTCAAGTTAAAATTGCTGGTAGGAGGTTTGGGCTTTGGCTTTTCTTCACGATTGGTTGCTGTTAATGTTTGTTCTAAATCCCATTTCCATGATCCTTGGGATGAATATGTTTTATGGCTGGTTATTATTGCTCTTTCCAATGGCAGTAGCTGTGCTGTTGGAGTTTTACTTGATTGGGCTGGCTACTGCTTCACTTCTTAATTTGTGTATTGTTGAAAGAAATTGGGTTGGATTAAGTTCAAACTAAAGGGCTAGTTAAGTAGCTTCCAAATGATGTTATGATCGAATTCAATATTGTAGCAATAATGAAGTGCAACCCCAAAATAAATGACTTTAAATAATACGATTCTGATACAGATACCACGGAGGATGGCACCTCAAAATAGGCGTGACAATGATATAAACTACTGATGGTGAGAGCTACCTGTTTCATTTAAGCTTTATTGCTTTATGTTCTTTTTATATATGCACACTTATTATACTGAATGTTAAATGCATAGTTGCTATCACTGATACTTATTGTCGCCATATTGTATGGCCTTGATAAAGGCAAACAGGCAAATCACTTCTGAGGGGATTATAAACTGAATAATAAAATGAAGAACTCACTATTATGAAAACGTGTCGACACGAGGTTATATTACGGGCGACTTGAACTGCATGCACATGAATGATATGAATATGATGAATTGCCAAACCAGTCGAGCTGAAAGGCGTAAACGCGGGTTGACCGTACTGGTTTTGGAACATGATGACCCTTCGGGGTGGGCCCAAGGAATGAAATATGAATGATGAATATGGATTCAATCGCCCTTAATATTACCTAAGGAACGAAACATTCATAGAAATACTGATTTAAATGGTTACACAGGTACATTGATAAATGATTATAAACATGAAAACTGATATGATGTGACGTACTGACACTTCTTACATGTTCCATAACTTATATGAATGCTAATGTTTCATAGCTGCTTATACTATTTATGATTACCGCCATGTTCCTACAGTTATTATGTTCTTTCACAGATACTAATACATAGAAATACCGAGATACTGATATACAGAGACATTGATATATTGATATACTGCTACACTGATATACTGATACATGGATTTATTGCTTACACAGATACACTACTTTAATGTTACATTGTTACATGATATGGTTATGATCCTATACTGCTCATACTGTTTTATTGGTACTAACATGTTCATATGGTTATATGCTTCATAAGTTCACTGCTGAGACAGAAAAACGGTTAGTATGGTAAATATGTTTTGAAATGCGTAAGTTTATTTTAATTGGATACAGCAATGAAAGAGGTATATCCTCACTTAGTCATATTTTTATGACTAAGCCCGTCGTCAAATTTTGTAGGTAACAGACATGACTTTGGATACGCAAAACCAAAAGAACTGATTATGGTAGGACATAAAAGATTCATCGAATAATGCAAGGTATGGAAGTAAATTCTTATTATGTGTTTTTATTTTGTATTCACTAGCCGCACTTCAGTCTGGGACAAATTGTTATGAACATAGCTAAGATACAGATGTATGTGAGGTCTAAATGAGGGCCTCACAATTTGGTATCTGAGCTAGGTTTTGAAGAAGTTCAGTTGTAGTGAGTACTGAATAAGCACACATGATATGTAGGTGAGAAGATCGCTTATAGAAAATTTGTCTAAATCGAGTTAAGTTGAAGGGTTTTAGAAGGAATTCATGAAAGAATAGAAAATAAATGAATTTTACACGAACACAAAGTGAAATGAAGTCAAATAGACATTGATATTGTTATAAGTGCACAAGTCAACCTAAATGCTGTTAAAGAGAAATGTCTCCGTATTGTGTGAACTAGATAGTTGAACATGATAAACATGGAATAATTGAAGATACTGCTAAACATACGTCGAAAAGTTAAAAAGTGCGAGAATATATGAATATGCATTGGAATTGAACCATAAACTAATTATGTTTGATAAAAAAAGGATAATAGATATATAATCGTGCCTCTGACTGTATCTTTAGAACAATCCTAAGTATAAAATAAACTATTCATATATGAAATTGTATTCAAGCAAGGATGAAAGTAATGTTACAAAGCTACGAATATCATAACTATCAAATGAATAGATATGCCAAGTGTACTTTTATGACTCAACGTAGTGGAAATGGATTGGGTAAACTATCATTTTCAGTTTATGGTGTTATAGTAGAAATCAAGATAGTTTTGATAGAGTAAATATGAAACGATGTCATAAGATTAATATAAGTTTAATATATGGCTTACTTTGTATTTAAAGACTGATTGTTTTTGCAAATTACCCAATATAAAATTTACCGGAAAGATTTATCTTGGTCATAAGATTATTTTCAAATTTGTTACCGTCGAATTTTCAAATTAATTGGTTTCCCAACACATTCCATCATGAGAGTTAGTAATGGAATAAATGCTAACATATATTTTCATTCAGTATTAAAGTTGAAATAAAGGTCCGACATGACCGATTGCATCATTCAGACCATTTGTAATATTGGCGAAAAATATGTTTTCCAAGAAATATTTCGTAGATATGTAAAAACAAGTGGTAACTTTGCAAAACAAATTTATAAGAATATGCATGAAATGTGGCATGTTAAGACTGAAACATTAAGGTGAGGGTTAATTGTGTTACAAGCTTTAACTTAAATTTATCAAACAACCATACCCAAAAGGAAGGATTTCCTCAAGCTAAAATTAATGTTGAATTAGGTTCCTTTTAAAATGTAGTCATTCGACTATAACATGTAAGGATAAAGACGACGCGTAATCTTAAAGGCATGAAATGAATATGCTATCTAAAATGAGAGAAAGAAAAGAAAACGTTGATGGAGAATGGTGTCGTTAAGTTCAGAAATGTAGGATGGTGAATAAAACAAGAAATTGTTGGGTTAATTTAATTTCAGATCGAAAAGATATTATGTTTCGATGGAATGACAAATATCAACATATATTGTAGAACTAAATGGAAATATCGTTGAAGAAAAAGCTACGGAAGAATGACCCGATCCATAATATGGAGCACTAATATAGTGTTTGCAATAAAAAGATGATGTTTAACGTGTAACTTCAAATGAGTAGAAAATATATTTTTACCCAAATAAACTTATAACCTTGATAGCAAAGGTATATAAAGAGTAGCAGAGATGGAAAACCTCTTTATGTTTTTAAAATAAGATGACCATTAATTGCAAATTATTTGATTTAAAATGAAAAAGGTCTTATATTTATGTTGCATCATAGTAAATGAAGAAAAAGTGGAATAACTAATGAAGAGTGCACAAATAAAAGGTTTCAACCTAAAAGACACGATTGTTTTCAATGTAAGCACTATTGAAAATCCGTAGTAAGTCTAACTAACTACATTCGATGTAAAAGTTATGAAGCCTATATGAAGTTGAGCTAAGGATTATGAAATACTTACTGCTAAGAATAAAAGGAGAAGGTTATGTTGGGTAAATAACATTGAAGGAAATAGATAAGCAAAGTAAAGACTATAATGAATTGTAATTTCACTTTCACGTACTCTATATAGTATATCTTGGATTTCAGCCGAATCTTTGATACGATATATGGTTTTGAAAGAGGTGTTACAATCATATTGTTAGAAATATGAAGGAAAAGAAATAAGATAAAGAATCGCAACATGGTAAAACTATAACCATTATGTCTCAAACATTTTAAGGGGTTGAAAAATTAACTTTGAGATACATTTCATATCTTGTTGGCAGGGACACACTGTTAAACGTCCGTAGAAAGGTTAAATAACAAGCTTTGACCAATTGTAAGCAGTAGTTAAGAAAATGAATGTACATTGAAGTCTTTCTTCATCTTATATGACATATATGGTTTTAACCAAAAAGTGACACACACAAGTAAAATGAAAATGAAATAAGGTTACAAGTGAAATTGTTTACCAAGTTTGTCGTTTCAATACCATGTAATGTATTCAATGAATGTGAACTTATGTAATACGTTACAAGCTATAAATGAAACCGAAATGGAGGTAAAGAACAAACGATAAAAAGGAATGTGTAAACATAACAACATGAACATAGGGATAAGAAAGTTCACTGACACTCGAACTATTGTAGGTCGTTCTGACAGAAATGATAAAGAGGGAATGATAATCAATGAGTTAGAAATTCAATGCAAGATATTGGTATGAATCATAATTGTGCTTCGAGTAACTACTATAAACAAAGCATGTAAAGAAGGTGATAAAAAGTTCATTTGATTACCCGAATATATGATATGTCATATTTAAGGAAAGTTTAAAATGTAAGGAACGAGAAATGATGAGTGATGCCGTGTGTATTGGTAAAACTGTAACGGAATAGATTGCACTATGTATATCTTATTGAGAGTATAATATCGTAAATATCCAAACAGTGAATGAAGAAAGAATGATAACAATGCTATGTGAAAGCGTTTTCCTGAAGAGTGTATTGAAATGTGTTACATATTTCATGGAACACTAATTTTCTTTTATAGTTAATTGTGGCGGTTGGTCAATCGCGATGATTGTAAGAATTCGGAAAACGAGAAAGCGAGTAAAAATTTGAATGTGTGGGAAAGGAAATAATGTCATATTTGAGAATTTATATATCGTATCCTATTTTTGAGGACGAAAATTTTTATAAGAGGGGAGGAATTTGTAACGGCTCAAAATGTGAATTGACGTAAATCGATAATAAAACTCAATTTAAATAATTCTATTTATATCCCCTATGATGAAAACCAAATCAGTGTCAACGAGGCGGCGCTTTGACAGTTGAAAATGAGTGTCGTTAATATGTTGCGACATTCGACATGTTTTAGCGAAATATGAATTTTTCCTATTTTCAAAAACTACTGGATGGTTTGAGTTGGAATATATATATATATATATATATATGCTGACTGCTGTTATGTTCTTTTTGGTAACTGTCATTGGTGTCTTAATAGCGGATATGAGTAAAAGGAATTGGTGTGCTATTAGAAATTTCTCATAGTTGGATTGGGGGTGCTAATAGAGGATTTTTGTGGCCTTGGCTTAAGGTTGTATGAGCTGCTAATAGGAAAAAGGCTGATTCAGTTTTTAAGCGGTGGAAATGTTGAGATACGGCATTTGGGTTCTTCTTATCAGATCTTTTCTGTTCCTCTCCCTTTCTCGACGGTGTCGCGCTAGGGCATATCATGATCTTCTCCTCTATTCTCCGTTCCTCTTCATAATCGCTCAGAAAAAGTTGTAGAACTTCGTGGCTGCTCAAGGATTCATAGCCTACGGCTTTGGTTGAGCGGGAGCTTTGTCGGATTGTAGAGATTTGGAGAAACAAGACATAGGGGTTGTTGAAACCTGCAACAGGTCTCTTGAGTTCGGACCCACTGGGGGTGTAGCCGATGCTTACTTCTCCCTCACTAGACTCTCTTGACGGTGGATGTGAGAATAAGAAAAGACCCAAGGCTGAAGCGAGGAGGTCCCGCCACACACCCGGAAGATCTTAGAGAGCTTCCCCTCCCAAACCAGAGATCAACCGGGCACCTTGGAGGGCACTAGCAGCCGACTAAAAACTAGCCTGGAGAAGAGGATTCTCTAAAATCGGATCCCCTCCAAGGTGCCCTTAAGGGTCTATTTATAGTTTTTCCTAGGCTGGTCTGCAAATAGCCTGAATCCGCCTTTTAATTTTACTAAGCACACCCCGAATTGGTCTGCAAATAGCCTAACTCCGCTGTTTTGAAGGGCTATTTGTAGCCCACAAGGGGCATCATGGTCATTTCCCCCTTTGAATACTAGGGGGCGAGTGGTCCATGGGGACACCACTCGCCGAGCTCCCGCTCAGCTGGGCGAATGGTCCATGGTCTCTGGGCGAATGGTCCGCGAGGGTACCACTCGCCGAGCTCCTTCTTGCTTGCAGCTCACCCCCACTAACCCGGGGGTCTTACCACCTGTCTTAGCCTGGGCGAGTGATCTGGCTGACCCAGGTCTCGCCAATCAGTTTGAGGGACCCACTCGGCGAATACGGGTTGTACACAATCCCCGCTCTTTGCGAGCGGTTCCTACGCTCGGAAAGAACAGTCCAACCCTGTATTCGGTGAGTGCTTGCTGACCGGACCCATAAGATTCTGTGGGTCCCACCGTAATCCTATATATACACCTCCTCTTGTCAGACTTTCTGGACCACTGTCATATCTCGGCTCGGAGTTTTCTCTCCCTGGACCTTTCGCCACTTCCAATGTCTTTCCATAAGCCTTCTGCGAGACCCCTCTCGCAAGAAATGATCGAGCGCCTGACCGCGGCCCAGACTGCTACCGCCCCCAAAACTACCAAGTTTGCTCCCTGGCTGACATCCAAAAGAGACTCGAGCGCCCCATATGTCTCGCGGCGAGCAAAGGCGATTCGTATGAATCGCCAAAAGGGCGAGACGGCCCCGGAGTCTCCGGCGAGTCCGGCGAGTACTCCTCCGGACCCCAGGGCTCAGGTATGAGGATTCCTCCAGTTTTTGTGTTTAGCTTCTGCCTCCTTATTATTCAATCGCTCTGACCATTCGCAGGGGATTTCGGTGCCTGAGGACGGCCCCGGGGCCGTTCCGAATAGTGCCGTGGCGCCACCTCCCGCGGACGAGAGGCCTCCTCCAGATCTGGAGCTTGCTCCTCTAGATTTGGACCTTGCTCCTCCACCCCCTCCGGGCGAGACCATATTTCAATCCGGTAAGTTGGGAACCCTTTCGATTTTCCTTCCATGTTGCTTGTTACTGACCATTACCTTTTCGCAGCCCTCAACCCTGACGTCCCGCTGCGGGACTCCATTCCTCAAAGTTCCCCTGTCCAGCGGAACCCCTCTGTTACCGCGAATGAACCGAGGGTCTCCCCTGAGCGGGAACTGGGTCAGCACCTCCGTGCTGATGACCGTACGAACGCTCCGGCTCCTCCTCCTCCGCTTTACCGACCCGGGAAAGGGAAGGTTCTACCACCTTCCGCAGGCTTGTCTGGGGTGCACCCCCATTCGTCTCGCCCTTCAGGCCATAGGGAGCCCATTCCAGGTCAGTTTACTCACCTCCCCCTATCGCACTCGCTTGTTTTACCGCAATTGACCTAGTCGTGATTTCGCAGGCTATAGGGAAGCCTCCCCTCTTGATTCCTACTACGAGGGGGAAGAGGGGATGCTCTCGCCTCTCCCATCCCCTGGGGATCTCGCTGATTTCCTGGGCGATCCCTCAGATCACGCGACCCTGAAGGAGCGGATCACGGAGGTCTTGGGGAAGCTCATCCACATCCAGCGGAACGTCGCCAGCCAGGTGGATGACGTGCGGCTGGGAGTCACGCGTGAGTTAAAGGACCTTCGACGGGACTACTCGCGCCTTCTCGTGACGGTGGAGCACCTATGGGGTGAAGGAGGGGAGCTATCTCCCGGAAGATATGCCGCGCGAGCCCGGGACCAACTCCAACTGGCTTCCCATGAGATCACCAATATGCTCGCGTACTACCGTCCGCGAATGCCCCTGGACGCTGAGTCGCGAAGGCGGGGTCGGTGGGTCTGGGAGGAGTTTTGATCTACTCGATATTCGCCCCTCCTGTTATTTCTTCTGTCTTCTGTACCGCGAATGTTGAACTTCGATATTTGTCTGTAATAATATTACTTTACGCTTTACGAATGCTCTGCTTCTCGCAATTTGTTTTTCTCATAACTTGCCTGTGTGTTGTCGAATGATATGTTATTGCCGAGTGCTCGTTTAGCTCTTTCGCGTAGCCGTCGAGCGAATAGCCACATGGCATTCGCCATTAATGGGCGAGAGACATCGGCCCGGGCTTCGAGGCGTCGGGCTGCCGCGGACTGTTATTCGCACACCCGTTGCCTCGAGAGCCCAAACGCCGTTTGGTTCTCCTATAAATGGGCCTCTCAACTACCGTATTAAATACCCTGCCATCCGCTCCCTCTCCCTCTTCGCGCTAGCACTCGCACTTCTCTCTACTCCGTTGCTCCCGCCTTCTTTTGCATTCGCAAAATGGGTGGTGACGCTGAGGGAAGGGGCAAGTGTGCCAGCGCATTTGTCAACCATGTGTTCGATTCTTGCGACCTCTCCGAAGAGGCCTACCTGTCTGCGGTCGCGGACTACGTTCCGCCGGGATTTCAAGCGCGGAGGCCCGTGTTGGAGCATGCGTTTCGCACTCCTCCGGTTTGATAATAACAAAGTCTCGTTTGTATTTGATTCTATTTTTATTAATGGTGTGCAGATAAAAGGTATGCGATGTTCACATTTCTGCTGGAGCTAAAATTGAATGTGGGAAAATTTCACTGTCGGAAAATTCCGACAGCCACTGTCGCCCAGGCGACAGCAGAGAAGTTACAACTACTTCCCTCCACGGCAGACCCACGACCGGCAGTTTTGCGCTGTCGGAAATCCGACATCGATGTCGCCCAGGCGACAGCTCGGCGGTAACAACAACTGCCCACGACTCCACCCACGACGGCACTCCAGCGGCAGTTTAGCGCTGTCGGAAAATTCCGACAGTCACTGTCGCCCAGGCGACAGTGAATTTCTATAAATTGGTTCCTTTGGTTCGTGCATTCCAAGCTTTTGAGAATTCCAGTCCTTTCCTGAGTGCATACGAACCAGAGAGCTCCAGAACCTCCTCAACTCCCATTTGTGCAAAGAAGGATTGAAGATTGAAGACGAGATCGGGCGCGCTTCTACATCATCAATCATCTCGAGGCTTCAACAATCCGTTCAGAGATCTGATTTTCTAGGGAGTTGTTCTTTTCATATTGTATTCTCATTCACATACTTTTCATTTTGTATTGGTAGAGAAATCGTCGTCTTGCGTGCGGCGTCTAAGTCCTTGCGCGGCTTAAGGGAAAATCGCTTCCTTGTGCCGTCCAAGTCCTTGCGTGGCTTGGTGGGAAATCGTGGCCTTGTGTGCTACGTCTAGATCTTGGGAAGATCTAGAGGATAGGCTTGGGCTTGGTCTTGGGAGAGACAAGCGATAGCCTTCCGATCCTTGGGAGAAGGATTGGTAAACCAAAATTGTAGAATTTTTTATTAATATAATTGTGCATTGATCTTAAGCATTGTTAAGATCATTTTTATTGTACTCAAATTTCATGATTAATATAATTATGTCTTTTTCTTTAATTACATATTTGATGGCATAATCTTTATCTTAGAAATTTGTGTTTTGGTTTAATACTAAAATTGCATTGGTTTGAAAGTATTTAGAAGTAATTTTTTAGTAAAGTAAAATCTCTTTAAAAATTACTAAGTAAAAATTTAATTTTTTAAACACACCCTTATTCACCCCCTCTCTAAGGGCGTTATACGATCCAACAAGTGGTATCAGAGCCAGGTTACTCCAAAACGGTTTTACCACCGGGAGTAATGGCGCACAACGATCATGCGTTCGTTGAGGGGCAAGGCATAAGTAGACCACCTTTATTCACGGGCACAGACTATAATTATTGGAAAACACATATGCGTTGTTTTCTTATTGCGCTAGATATAGAAGTCTGGAATATGGTAGAATCTAGTTACACTCTCCAACAGTTGTTGTAGGAGATGTAACTATGGATAAGCCCAAAGACAAGTGGGATGACAATGATAAATTAAGATGTAAGAACAATGCAAAAGCCATGAATGCTTTATTTTGCGCACTAGATCGCACTGAATTTAATAGAGTTTGTGCTTGTAATTCTGCATTTGAAATTTGGAATTTGTTAGAAATCACTCATGAAGGTACTTCACAGGTAAAAGATTCAAAGCTATTTCAACTGGAGTCTGAATTTGAAAGGTTCAAAATGGAGGTAAATGAAGAGATTGATACGATGTACACACGATTCACAAAAATCGTGAACGACTCAAAGGTGCTAGGAAAGGTGTTCTCAAATGGAGATTTAGTAAGGAAAATCTTAAGATCACTTCCCCCGAAGTTCAATCCTAAAGTGACTGCAATTTCCGAGTCACATGATCTTAAGACCTTACAATTAGAGAGCCTCATTGGGAACTTGAAAACTCATGAAGTTGAATTGAAAATTCAACAACAAGAGTATATGGAGCCAAGGAAGAAGGGATTGGCTCTAAGATCAAAGAAGGAAGAAACTAGTGATTATGAGGAGGATGAAGAAGATGAGGAAAGTTTATTTGTTAAAAAATTTAGAAAATTTATGAAAAATTCGGAGAGAAGGAATTCGTTTAAGAAGTATTTTAAAAAGGAGACCTTTAGGAAGAAAAAAGGGAAGGAAGGCGATGAGGAGGAAGAGAGACCGCCACCGGAGTGCTATCACTGCAAGAAGTTAGGACACATTCGAAGCAAGTGTCCAAAGTACTTGAAAGAACTTAAAGAAAAGAAGCACAAAGGGTCGAAGAAGGTGTTGAAGGCGAAAACCTGGGATGATACTACTTCTGAGGATGCAAGCAGTTCCGACTCAAGTAAAGAAGAGGAGGCAAACATATGCTTAATGGGAAAGAGCGTCATATCTGATGACGAATGCAGTGTCCAAAGCGACACTGAGGTAACTCCTCCAACCTATGATGAATTGTTTTCTGAATTTTTAAAGACTTGCAAATTTTTTGAAAAAAACTTAAAAGACAATGATCTTCTTAAATCTGAAAATGACATTTTACTTAAGGAAAACAAAAAATTGTTAAGGGAAATTAAGACTATTGGAAAAAGAGATATTTCTTGCCAAGAGTGTGATCACTCTTTGGGAAAAATTAAAGAACTTGAAAAATCTCTTTCCAAATCTCATTCTACAATAAAAGTACTTACTAAAAAGAATGAGATTTTAGAGAGAGATCTGAAATCTTCAATTTCCATAGTCCATGAGGGAAAGAAATCTTTTGAACGGAGATGCGTAAATCTAGTATCCGAGAATACAAAAATGAGACACCAGATTCATGACTTAACACTAACCATGAAAAAATTTGGAATGGGTCGAAGATCACTGGATATGATCTTAGGATACCAACGCCATGGATCTGGAAGGTTTGGGATCGGATACACATCTGGAAGCTGTCGCCCGGCGACAACCACTGTCGCCGGCGATAGTGAAAAGTCCAGAAAATTCACTTTTAAAAATTCTAAAATTAATGAACTGATAAATACTGCATCCTCATCCAGTAAAAGTCCAGAAAAGTTATACTCCTCTAAATACATTACATGTGCCAAATGCAATAGATTTGGTCACACTACGGACTCTTGCTGGAAGGAAGGAAAAACTAAAATTAAACAAATCTGGGTGCCTAAGGCTTCTACCTATGCTATGGGTGGAACCACTTGGGTAACCAGATCTTTACTCACCTCTTCTTTCTAGGTATGTTGGCAGGCTAAGGACAAAGAAGACGTGTGGTACTTGGACTCGGGTTGTTCAAAGCACATGACGGGCAATAAAGAGAAGTTCCTTAGCCTGGAGATGAAGAAAGGAGGAGTTGTTACATTCGGTGACAATGGAAAAGAAAAAATCATCGGCATCGGTGTTGTGGGTAACGAAATTTTTTTCAATTTCAAATGTTTTATTTGTAAAAGGATTAAAGCATAATTTGATTTCCATTAGTCAATTATGTGGTAAGGGTTTAAATGTTTTATTTGAATCTTCTACAAATTTGTGCAAAATTATTAATTCCAAAACAAATGAAATTGTTTTTACCGCACCTAGATGTCATAATGTATATATGATTAAATTTCTTGATTTTTCAAATTCTACTTTGAAATGTTTTCTATCAAAAAATGATGAATTAGATTTATGGCATAGGCGACTTGGACATGCTAGTGCCAAGTTAATTTCAAAACTTTCAAAAGATAAATTAATTAAAGGTTTACCTTTGCTAAATGAAAAATTATCTTCTTCACTATGTGTGCCTTGCCAAAAAGGAAAATTTTCAAAATCATCTTTCAAAAGTAAAAACATTATTTCTACCACTAGGCCACTTCAATTAATACATATGGACTTATTTGGGCCAATTGGAATTTCTAGCTTAGGAGGTAGAAAATACACATTTGTTTTGATTGATGATTATTCTCGTTTTTGTTGGACTTTATTTCTAACCTCCAAATCCGAAGCATTTTCAGAATTTTCAAAATTATGTTTGCGTATTCAAAATGAATTGGAGTTAAAAATTAAACGCATACGATCGGATCATGGAGGAGAATTTGAAAATGAAAAGTTTATTTCTTTTTGTACGGAATTAGGAATCAAACATGAATTTTCCGCTTCATGCACACCACAGCAAAATGGTGTAGTGGAAAGGAAAAATAGAACTCTTCAAGAGTTAGCCCGTACGATGTTATCTGAATTTAAATTACCAAAATCTTTTTGGGCTGAAGCGGTTAGCACGGCATGTTATGTAATTAATAGAGTAATGCTTCGCCCTATTTTAAAATTAACTCCTTATGAATTAATATTTAGTAAACAACCAAATGTTTCTTATTTCAAAGATTTTGGTTGTAAATGTTTTATTTTGAATTCTAAAGATTCCTTAGGAAAATTTGATGAAAAATGTGATGAAGGTATTTTTATTGGCTATTCTTCAACTAGTAAAGCTTATAGAATTTTTAATAAAAGAACAAAAATAGTTGAAGAATCTATTCATGTTAGGTTTGATGAGTTTGCTTCATGTGTAGAAAAGAAAATTACAGGAAAAGAAGATGAAATCCTTCCCACGGTGGAGAATGATGAAGAAGAACTTGGAGAAAATGAAGAAGAAAAAGAAGAAGAAAGAGAAGGAGAAAGAGAAGAAGAAAGAGAAGAATATGTGCCTCCAAGTGAATTGAGATTTTCAAAGGATCATCCAAAGGAGCTTATCATTGGAGATCCGCAAAAAGGGGTTAGTACTCGTTCATCGCTACAAGTTTTATTTTCAAACCTTTGCTTTGTTTCTGAAATAGAACCAAAAGATGTTTTCACCGCTTTAAATGATGAATTTTGGTTTTTAGCTATGAATGAAGAACTTAATCAATTTGAACGTAATAAGGTTTGGAATCTTGTAGAACGACCCAAAAATCGTCCTGTAGTTGGTGTTAAGTGGATTTTTAAAAATAAAATGAATAATGAATCTAGAATTGTTAGAAATAAAGCCAGATTAGTTGCAAAAGGTTATGCACAAATTGAAGGGGTAGATTTTGATGAAACTTTTGCACCCATAGCAAGATTAGAAGCAGTTAGAATATTTCTTGCATTTGCTTGTTTTAAAAGATTTAAATTATATCAAATGGATGTCAAAACCGCATTTTTAAACGGGTATATAAAAGAAGAGGTTTATGTAGAACAACCCCTGGCTTTATAAATGAGAAATATCCAAATCATGTTTATAAATTTGATAAAGCGCTTTATGGATTAAAACAAGCGCCACGTGCTTGGTATGATCGATTAACTCAATATTTGTTAAAGCACGATTATAAAATAGGAAGTGCTGATTCTACACTCTTCATTAAGCAAATTGATCATGATTTAGTTATTTTACAAATTTATGTTGATGATATTATTTTTGGAGCCACTAATGAAGAGTTGTGTAATGAAGTAGTTCAAATTATGAAAAATGAATTTGAAATGAGCATGGTTGGAGAACTTTCATATTTTTTAGGTTTTTAAATTACACAAAAACATGATGGTATTTTTATATGTCAAACCAAATATATTCATGATATGTTAAAAAGATTTGGATTTGAAAATCTTAAGCATGCAAACACTCCTATGAGTACTTCACTAAAATTAAGAAAAGATGAAAGTGGTGTTTCAATTGAACAAACCCTCTATAGAAGTATGATAGGGTCTTTATTGTATTTAACCGTATCTAGACCTGATATTATGTTTGCCGTTTGTTTATGTGCTAGATTTCAAGCTAATCCTAAAGAGTCACATTTAAAAGCGGTGAAACGTATCTTTAGATATCTCATAGGAACATCAAAATTAGGTTTATGGTATCCTCATAATGATTCTTTTATTTTACATGGTTTTTCGGATTCCGATTATGCGGGATGTTCTTTAGATAAGAAAAGCACTAGTGGCACTTGTCACTTTATCGGCCCTTCACTTATTTCATGGTCGAGTAGGAAACAGAATTCTGTTGCCCTCTCAACTACCGATGCCGAATATATTGCACTAGGTAGTTGTTGTGCCCAAGCTCTTTGGATGTCACAAACATTAGAAGATTTTGGCATGCAACAAAATAGTGTAGAATTAAAGTGTGACAATGAAAGTGCTATAGACTTAACTAACAATCCCGTATTACATTCTAGATCTAAGCATATAGATGTCCGACATCATTTTATAAGGGATCATATCAAGAAGGGTAATATAAAAATCAACTTTATAGGCACGGAAAATCAACTAGCGGATATATTCACTAAGCCGTTACCGGATTCCCGTTTTTCTATGCTTAGGCTAGAATTGGGAATTTTAGACATTTCACAATGAATATATCAATATTTAAAGCCTATAAAATAAAAAAAAAATTATCACAAAACCTAAACAATTTAAAAAAAAAATCCTAATTTTTAAAAATCAAACAATAAAATTTCAAAAGACTTAAAAAATATTCAAACATCATTAATATTACATCAATATTGTTCAAATAAAAACAGTAGAAAACCACATAAGGATAAAGTTCATTAAACAGAAATAGATCTGAAGAAGTTCACTGTCGCCCAGGCGACAGTGGATGTCGGAAATTTCTGACATCTCCCAGCAGCAGCATCCTGCAGAAACTACTCTGAATCTTCATAACCAGCCCCGCTGCTCTCTGGACAATCTTCTGGAGGTCCTCGTCTCACGGCTTTACCACAGCGAGTCCGCCTCACCGATTGGCGTGGCGGTTCTTCGTCCGGAACCTGCCATTCGGCCTCTTCCTCCGGAGTTGGCTTCAACTTCAGACCTTTGACGAGAAACTTCATAAACTTCTGCATTCGACTACGGTCCTTCTTCACTTCCCTCTTATGATCCTCTAATGAATCACGTAGATCATCAATGGACTCCCTTAGTGAACCTCCCCTAGAAATGGTCGGCTCTCTAATCTCAATCCCCGGATGGGCTTTTCTCTGCGGCTTCTTCACTTTCATTGAACCCGTATAATATATCTCCGGATAACAATCATCCAAATAAGAACCTTGCACTATCCATCCGTACTTCTTATAGAGTACACGCTGAATTACCGCCCCCATTGGCAGCGTATGAACCTTCACCCATCTTGGATGCTTTAATCTATACGCATACCTAATCTGGGAGAGTATGAAGTCCGCCACATCAAAAAGCTCATCCTCCATAATGTAGTATGTAAAGAGGGTCAACTGAGCCGTAATACTTCTTGTATCTCCACTCTTCAACATCACTGAATTCCTTAATATATCTTGAACTAAGAAAGCATCCGGAGTGAGTGATGTAACTTCAGTGGTAAGAGTCTTCTTTTGATTCCCATGTAAACTCATGTTTATAAGGGTCCAATCTCTATCCTTTCGATAATTCTCCACTATATCAGGCACATTTTCACTCATCACTAATCCAAATTCCTCTCTTAGATCAACATGTGTTATTTCCACATGTTGACCTTGGATCCTTGATCTCACTCCTCCATCCAATTCAGTGAAATTTGGGTCTTCCAAATGGTTATAAAATTCACGAATAAAAAAGGAAGAAAACCCCTCTGGTGAGATTATTGAGAGAATACCTGCATTCGCAAGCCGATCATAGATATGATCATGCTTCGGCGAATCAAATTCAATATATTTCGCAACTCCAACAATAGCTTTCTCCACCCCAGGAAAAACTTGATATGAACTATGTGCATCTTCCGAAGTACTCCTTCGAGCTTCTGAACTGGAAGCCATTCTGCAAATAACAAAAAAATTTAGATTACACATGTGTTGTGCACTGGAATACTGTCGCCCAGGCGATAGTGACTGTCGGAAATTTCCGACAGCTCTCCAAGTGAACTTCTCTCGAAAATTTTTACATACACTTCCAGATCTACTCAAAATCAATATTATTTCAACATCAAGTTAAAAAAAAAATTATATATATGTTTTTCAAATCAAAATATTCTCCAAATCCTTTACTATTCATCATCTTCAACCTTCTTCACTAAACTAGATCTACAAAAATCCTTTAGAGAATGAACAAATGGAAACCTTCAACCACAAGAATCAAACAATCATAACATTTTTAACAAAGATCCAACAAGATTCACTTGTTTTAAACTAGATCTACATTTTTAAAAATAAAATTTTTTTTTAAGAAACCTACACCATTCATCAAAAATCAAAATGAAAACTACATTTTTCTTCTTCTCTACTATCAAAATCACAAATCCCTAAAAAATTTTGAGTTAAAAACATCAAAATCAAAAATCCATACCTTAGATCTAGGGATGTCGCCGACTTCCGACAGCCTTCCTCTCATTTTTAACTCCAGGAAATGATGCACAATAGGGTTTGACTCGGTCCCCAGCCCTATTTATATTTTTGGCTGTTGCCCAGGCGACAGTGACTGTCGGAAATTTCCGACAGCTCCCATTTTGACAAAACTTCAATTTTGGGTCCCTTTGATGATTTACAATAGTTATATGTTATTATTAATGCTTCACCTCATGACTTGATGACAAACCATGTGCTATTTATTTAAAAAAATTGACTTACATGTTTATATGATTTCATTTCCAAGCTATCATCGTATTGACACTTCTACTTAGTTGTTTAGACCATTGGAAATTATTTTCGCATGCCTCTAAGTATGAGAAATTGTTTATCTATCATAATGAACTATCACGTTCACTTCCTTTGATCAATACATATGTCTTCTTCTTTAATATATACATGGATCATATTTGCTTTAACATAATAAAATAGCACTTCTTAAATACAACTTTCACCCTTAATTTGTTAGCACAACAAAATTCCACCATCTTTTGCGATTCAAGTGAATTCGGAGATCCTTGGTCAATTACAAAAAAAAAAAATATCAATATCAAAATTAAGATATCACATCTGTGATCAAAAATTTAAAATAAAGACAAGGATACTCCACCAAGCACTACTTACCCTCCTGATAAGTCTTAATGAGCATTGTGAGGTTAAGCACCTTGGACAGAATTGTAAAGTGTCTTGTGCAAAAGAAAAATGGTTTTCTAATCATCTTGTGCTATATCTTCAAAGTCAAAGTTGACTTTATATGCTTTTATTATGTTCTACATTTTAATGATCATGTAAATTAAATAACTTCATATGTTTGATCTAAGTATCACATGTACACATCATTATGTTATATAAATATTCATCTCATGAGAATTGGACTGAAAATATTCCATAATTCTATACACTATCGTGTTTTTCTATGATACTTTCAAATGATCTTACTCATGTTTAAGTTATTTTCTTTCATTACTTCATATGGCTATACCGTCACTTCATGAGTTTATTCATACTATGGCATATTCCTATTATTTCATGGACTTCAATCATTTCCACAAAAAAGTGCTCCGCTTACTCTTTCTTTCTATATCCTATATCCATTCCCTTAAGAACTACTCTTTTATCTAATATTAACTTTTGTTAATATCAAAAGGGGGAGAATTAAAAGTATAAAAAGAGAAATCACAAATCTATTACACCTAAATATTCCACCTACACAATACATCATATTTTTAGGAGGAGCATATATTTAGGGGGAGCATATATGCAGGGGGAGCATTCATTTAGGGGGAGCTTTCATCTAGAGGTAGATTATTTATTTTTACGAAAAATATATCATGTTATTTTTGTGCACACACTAAAGGTTAAAATCAACAATCTAAATAGACATGATTTCTTTTTATACGGATTTGTTATTATCAAAAGGGGGAGATTGTTGGAGCATGCGTTTCGCACTCCTCCGGTTTGATAATAACAAAGTCCCGTTTGTATTTGATTCTATTTTTATTAATGGTGTGCAGATAACAGGTATGCGATGTTCACATTTCTGCTGGAGCTAAAATTGAATGTGGGAAAATTTCACTGTCGGAAAATTCCGACAGCCACTGTCGCCCAAGCGACAGCAGAGAAGTTACAACTACTTCCCTCCACGGCAGACCCACGACCGACAGTTTTGCGCTGTCAGAAATCCGACATCGATGTCGCCCAGGCGACAGCTCGGCGGTTACAACAACTACCCACGACGACACTCCAGCGGCAGTTTAGCGCTGTCGGAAAATTCCAACAGTCACTGTCGCCCAGGCGACAGTGAATTTCTATAAATTGGTTCCTTTGGTTCGTGCATTCCAAGCTTTTGAGAATTCCAGTCTTTTCCTGAGTGCATACGAACCAGAGAGATCCAGAACCTCCTCAACTCCCATTTGTGCAAAGAAGGATTAAAGATTAAAGACGAGATCGGGCGCGCTTCTACATCATCAATCATCTCGAGGCTTCAACAATCCGTTCAGAGATCTGTTTTTCTAGGGAGTTGTTCTTTTCATATTGTATTCTCATTCACATACTTTTCATTTTGTATTGGTAGAGAAATCGTCGTCTTGCGTGCGGCGTCTAAGTCCTTGCGCGGCTTAAGGGAAAATCGCTTCCTTGTGCGGAGCGTCCAAGTCCTTGCGTGGCTTGGTGGGAAATCATGGCCTTGTGTGCTACGTCTAGATCTTGGGAAGATCTAGAGGATAGGCTTGGGCTTGGTCTTGGGAGAGACAAGCGATAGCCTTCCGATCCTTGGGAGAAGGATTGGTAAACCAAAATTGTAGAATTTTTTATTAATATAATTGTGCCTTGATCTTAAGCATTGTTAAGATCATTTTTATTGTACTCAAATTTCATGATTAATATAATTATGTCTTTTTCTTTAATTACATATTTGATGGCATAATCTTTATCTTAGAAATTTGTGTTTTGGTTTAATACTAAAATTGCATTGGTTTGAAAGTATTTAGAAGTAATTTTTTAGTAAAGTAAAATCTCTTTAAAAATTACTAAGTAAAAATTTAATTTTTTAAACACACCCTTATTCACCCCCCCTCTAAGGGCGTTATACGATCCAACAACCCGGGCCAGAGGACCGCATAAACACCATCTCGCCATGTGCTCTCGCGATCCCGCTAGAGCACTTCGAGGTGGGGTTTCGCCTTCCCATCTGGCCGGAACTCCGCCAGACCTTCCGGTATTACGGAGTCGTGCCCGGCCAGCTCAACCCCAACTCCATCGCCATGCTGGTCGGGTACGCGAGCTACCTGCGAGAGGAGGGGGTCGAGTTCTCGCTGCCCGTCTTTAACAAGCTCTACACCTTCCGCTGCACCAACGACATCTCCTTCTTCTCGGGTCTAAGCCCACTCAAGCACTACGGGCTCCCGAACAAGAACCATGACTGGGTTCGGCGCTTCCTCTTCGTCAGCGGGAGCCTAGGTAATACCCTTCTCGCCCCGGTGCAGGAGGAGGAGTCAACCTTCCGCCCCCCGACCCTAGGGGGCACGAGGCCAAACTCCATCAATACATTCTGGAGTACGGGATGGACCTTGTCTATCTCCGGCGGAATGTCAACACGCTCCCGTTCATCCCGCAGGGCGAGGGTAAGATTTCGACACTTTCTTAATTCATTTCAGCTGCGATTCTTACTCCATTCGCTAGAACCACTCGCAATATTATGTAGGTGTGCGAAACCTTCCCCTTCATCCGCCGCGACCTCCTGGATTCTGCGTGCCTCTCGCGCAAGCTGTCGCGGATGCCTGCCGGGAGGGGCCTTCCTCCTTCAAGCCCAGCATCCGAAAGAGAAAACCCACGGCGACTCCTTCCTCTCCCCCCAGCAAGTCGCGACGCCCTCCTTCCATCAAAGGGAAGGGGGTCGTGGGCGAGACCTCTGGAGCGAATGCTCCAACCCCATCCCCAGGGACGGAGGTCCCAGCCCAAACCCTGGGGACCGAAGTGCCGGCCCCAACCTTGGGGTCGGGTGTGCCAGATGGGACGGTGGTCCCGGCGAGATCGTCGCTGCCGCCGCCTCCGTTGCCCAGGGACCACCGGAACTTCCCGAACGGCGAGAGGTATGTGGATCCTTCCGGGGCTCCCTTGGTGAAGTGGGACCGGAACTCAAACAGGGTTTCGCTTTCCACCCTCCACCCGTCCTGGGTAGAGACCAACACCGCCAGTGGCGAGGCCTATGCCATGGCGTACGCCCTTTACGGTCGGGAGGACGCCGAGGTCTTCGACGCAGAGAAGACGCAAGTTCTCGCCCACGAGACCGCCCGAGCCATGCTGCGGGCCCTTGAGCTCGCGCACATGTCTTCGCGCCGGAGCATCAGTCTGGGGCGGAGTCTGTCCGAGGTCGAGGGGACCAGGGCCCTTCTTTCGGCCGAGGTGCAGGACCTCAAGGCGAAGTTGGCGGCTGCGGAAGCCCTTCTTGCCAATCGTCCCGTCAGAGAGGTAAATCTCCTCCCGCGAATACTCATTACCTTTTTTCCGCACTTCCATCTTACCATGTTTACTCTATCCCTTCAGGATACCATAGGCGCCGAGATGCTTCGCGCGCGGGTGGTCGGCCTCGAAGAAGAAGTCCGCCTGGCCAAAGCCGAAGTCCATCGGTTGCGAGAAGCCGGCGTGTCGGCACTTGCTCCGGGAAGTGGGGGGGCACTTTTACCCTCATCATGAGCTGGAGCAACTGATGCAGGAGAATGCGCAAAGCGCCGTTAAGCATGTGCTGCAGGTGCTGCGGCGGGCTGGCTATCTGAAGGCGGAGGTCGATTGCCTCACCGCCCGTCAAGTCGTTCCCGAGCTCTACATCCCAATCACCTTCCCGGAGGATGATAACGGCGAGCCGCGGGAAGACGCCCTCCTCCCAGATTCTGGCGAGAGCGAAGGATCTCCAGGAGAGGAGTCTGCCGACAAATGAGATGTATTTTCACTTTCTTTTTACTCTTCATTCTGAATGTAATTGTGAACTGGGCGAGTGCCCTTGAAGGATGTATATACATGGATTATAATTTCTGTGCTTACTTTTTGTGTTATCTCAATTTTTATGCTATTTTATTTTTTCCATTCGCCGCTATATCCCGTTAGGCTTGCTAGGACACTATGTCGTAATATAGCTATTCCGGTCACTCGCCGTATGCTTGGAGACGACCGAGTGCATTGTCGTTCTGGATTTCTTGCTACCTGTTCCACTCGCACCCTTATACCATTCGCCCATCCCGGGGTTTCGCTGGGTAGTTATGAAGGAGAGGCGAGATCACCCCACCGACGCGTGGTCTGTGTGAGTGCTCTTGAGACCAACCTTTGAGGATTTAGAACCAGCCACCGAGTGAGCCTTCAGACCTGCCAGCTGGTTGAGAGCCTGGACAGCGGGTCTGCTCGAGGCCATTTTCTCAACACCTCGGAACCTGCCATCGAGTGAGCCTTCAGACCTGCCAGCTAGATGAGAGCCTGGGCAGCGGGTCTGCTCGGGGCCACTTTCTCAACACCTTGGAACCTGCCACCGAGTGAGCCTTCGGACCTGCCAGCTAGATGAGAGCCTGGGCTGCGGGTCTGCTCGGGGCCACTTTCTCAACACCTTGGGACCTGCCACCGAGTGAGCCTTCGGACCTGCCAGCTAGATGAGAGCCTGGGCAGCGGGTCTGCTCGGGGCCACTTTCTTAGCACCTTGGAACCTGCCACCGAGTGAGCCTTCGGACCTGCCAGCTAGATGAGAGCCTGGGCAGCGGGTCTGCTCGGCGCCACTTTCTCAACACCTTGGAACCTGCCACCGAGTGAGCCTTCGGACCTGCCAGCTAGATGAGAGCCTGGGAAGCGGGTCTGCTCGGGGCCACTTTCTCAACACCTTGGAACCTGCCACCGAGTGAGCCTTCGGACCTGCCATCTAGATGAGAGCCTGGGCAGCGGGTCTGCTCGGGGCCACTTTCTTAGCACCTTGGAACCTGCCACCGAGTGAGCCTTCGGACCTGCCAGCTAGATGAGAGCCTGGGCAGCGGGTCTGCTCGGGGCCACTTTCTCAACACCTTGGAACCTGCCACCGAGTGAGTCTTCAGACCTGCCAGCTAGATGAGAGCCTGGGCAGCGGGTCTGCTCGGGGCCTTCTTTTGGAGCTTTCGGGGCTTTTCCTACAAGCGGCAGTATCAACCTCAAACACATACGTTAGACAAAATATTCTTATTTCAAAACATTTTCATTACATAGTTTCAGGGATAGAAGCGTTTAAGATCGTCACCACTCCATGTGTGGCTGAGAGGTTGGCCCTCCACATTCTGAAGGCGATACCCCCCAGACTTTAGTGCCTCTTCCACGACATAGGGGCCTTCCCAGTTGGGGTTAAGTTTCCCCACCGCGGCGGACCTTCCGGCCGCGTCGACCTTCTTGAGCACCAGATCCCCCTTCTCGAACTGCTTGACCCTGACGTGCTTGTCGAAATACTTGGCCATCCGCCGCTTGACCTCTTCTTGGCGAATGACTGCCAGGTCCCGAGCTTCTTCGATGAGGTCGAGGGAGAGCCGCAACTCCTCCTCGTTCTCGGCTCTCCAATCTTCCTCTCCACTTGCGGCGGCCTTTACCCGTGGTGTCATAACCTCGAACTCTACGGGGATGACGACCTCGCAGCCGTGACAGAGCTTGAAGGGGGTCTCTCCCGTGGCGGTGTTGGGGGTAGTTCTTAGGGCCCACAAGACTGATGGAAGCTGCTCCACCCAATTGCCCTTCAGATTTTCCACCTTCTTCTTGAGCAGGTTCACGATGACCTTGTTTGACGCCTCCACCTGCCCGTTGCTCCTGGGATGGTGAACGGATGCAAACCTGAGGTCTATCCCCAGCTGGCCACAGAAGCTGATGAATTCCTCGCTTGCGAACTGCGGACCATTATCCGTGACTATAGCCTGTGGAAGCCCGTGTCGACAAATGATCTCCCCCCCATACGAAGTTGCGGATTACCTGGGAGGTGACCTTAGCCAACGCCTTGACCTCCAACCACTTTGAGAAGTAATCAATCATGACTAGGAGAAACCTCCTCTGCCCACTAGCCTGGGGGAAGGGTCCTACCAGGTCCATCCCCCATATGACGAATGGTCAGGGCGCCGTGATACTCTTTAGCCTATGAGCTGGCATGAGCTGAAGTGGGCGAACATTTGGCACTTCGGGCACCTCTTGGCGAAGGCTGCCGCGTCTTTACATAGGGTTGGCCAGAAGTACCCCTGCCTCATTATTCTTGCCTCCAACATCCTGCTTCCCGAGTGGCTGCCGCACTCGCCGGAATGAACTTCTTCCAAGATCCTTGGGACCTCTTCCTCTGAAACGCATCGGTCCAGGAGGCCCGAGAGGGTCTTCCGATACAAGTCCCCCTCGTAGAGCACGTAGTAGGCGGACTTATATCGGAAGCACCTCTGATCCGGAACCTCCTCCGGAAACTTTCCCGTTGCAAGGAAGGTGATGAAGGGATCCTTCCAGGAGGGCCGCTGCTCTACTTCCATGAGTTCTCCCTCCTCAATCGAAGGGCGGAATAGGTCTGTCAGGGTCCCCCCGGCTCAAGGACCGGATTTGGCCAATCGATCTGCCGGAGTGCTCTCCTCCCGAGGGACGTGACGGATGAAGAAAGTCTTGAATGTTCCTACGAGACCCCTCACTTTGGCTAAGTACCTTATGAGCGCAGGCTCTCTCGTCTCGAACTCTCCCCTGATTTGAGAGGCTATTACCATCGAGTCGGTAAGGACCTCCACGTCATGGACTCCGAGCTCCCGGGCCAGCCGCAGACCGGCTATCACCGCCTCATACTCTGCCTGGTTGTTGGTGATTGGGAAGTGTATCACTAGCGTCTGCTCGATCTTTACCCCGTGGGGACTCTCCAACACCACCCCTCCTCCGAGAGAATTCTTGCCTGAAGCCCCATCCACCAGCAACTTCCACGGAATATGACGAGGGGCTCCATCTTCCTCCATCTCGGCCACATAATCTGCCATGAAATCGGCCACCACCTGCGCCTTCATGGATAGTCGAGGGACGAAGGTAATGTTAAACTCACTTAGCTCCATCGACCACTTTGCGAGCCTTCCTGAGTGCTCCACTCCTTCGAAGATCTGGCGAAGAGAGTAGTCCGTCACTACTTGAATTGAATGGGCCTGGAAGTATGGCCTGAGCTTCCTTGCTGCGACGACCAGAGCAAAGGCCAACTTCTCCAAAATCGGTATCTGAGCTCTGCTTCCCTCAGGACCCTGCTCACGTAGTAGACGGGTAGCTGCTTCTTGCCTTCCTCCCGAACCAGGATGGAGCTCACGGCCTCTATCCCGACCCCGAGATATAGATATAGATCCTCCCCCTCTTTAGGACCTTGGAGCAGTGGAGCCTTGGTGAGTTGGCTCTTCAAGGCCTGGAAGGCCTCCTCGCACTCTTTTGTCCATTCAAACTTCTGGTAACCTCATAATGTTTTGAAAAAGGGGGAGCATTTTTCCCCGGCTCGGGAGAGAAACCTGCTCAGCCCCGCGAGTCTTCCGGTCAAGCGCTGAACTTCCTTGGTGTTCCGCGGCGACCCCAGCTCCATTATGGCTTTAACCTTGTCCGGGTTAGGTTCTACCCCCCAAGGGGTGAGGAGATGCCCCAGGAATTCCCCTTACTGGCCCCGAACACACACTTCAGGGGGTTCAGGCGCATCTTGTACTTGCGTAGGGTGGCGAAGGTCTCCTCGAGGTCCCGGATGTGAGAGTTCACGCACTTGCTTTTCACCATAAGGTCATCCACGTAGACCTCCAGGTTCCTTCCCCTTTGCTTCCGGAATATCCGGTCCATCATCTTCTGGTAGGTTGCTCCTGCATTTTTCAGCCCGAAGGGCATCATCTTATAGCAGTAGCATCCCTCCCTGGTGATGAACGAGACGTCTTTGACGTCCGGGGGGTGCATCCTGATCTGGTGATAACCTGAAAAAGCATCCAAAAAACTCATCACAGAAAAACCGACAGCTGAGTCAACCAGCGCGTCGATCCGAGGCAAGGGATAACAATCCTTAGGGTACGCCTTATTTAGCAATGAAAAATCTACACACATATGCCAGCGGCCATCGGCCTTTTTTACCATTACGACGTTGGAGACCCAGCCTGGGTACTGGATCTCCGATACAAAACCTGCTTCGAGGAGTTTGGCCACCTCCTCGCGGATTGGTCCTTTGAGCTTGCTGGCGAAGGTCCTTCTCTTCTGCCGGATAGGACGGGCTTCTGGATTGAGGTTGAGACGATGGCAAGCCACGTCCGCCTCGATGCCTGGCATATCAGCTGCGCTCCATGCGAAGACATCCACGTTCTTCTGGATGCACTCCAGCATCTTCACCCTGTCCTCCGGGCCGAGACCCCCGCTGATACGCACCTCTTTCACCCTTCCCTCCTGGGTGAGGACCTCCATCTCCACCACCTCTTCTGCCGCCTCGAGCCGGGCTGGCTCTTCCCATTGGCCCTTTGCTTTTCGCCCTTCTACCCGGGCCTCTTCCTCTGTGGATCCTCCCGCCTCCATCGGCTCGACCTCCTGCTCCTCACGAGCGACCTTCATATTCTCCTCTCGGGCATCGCCTTCTCGCCCTACTCCTCTCTTCTCCGCTTCTTCTCCTGGCCCCTCCGGCCCCGCCATCTCCTCACCCATCTTCTTAGCATCCGCCATCTAGGAGATGGTGTTGACGGCAGTCACATAGCACTGTCTCGCCACCTTAGCATCTCCTCGGACGCAGACCTGGACTCCTCCACTATGGAGCTTTAAGCACTGATGGTACGATGAGGGCACGCACCGGAAGGCGCTGATGAGGGGGCGTCCGAAAATGGCGTTGTAGCTGCTCGGAGCGTCAACGATGATGAACCGGCAGTTCCTTGGGACCCCTCCTAACGTTACTTGGAGACCCACGCCTCCTTCGACCTCCTTTCGCTCCCCTAAGAAACCAAACAGTGGTCCGTCGGAGGCCTTCACCCTCTTCTTCTCCACCTCCATCGCGTCGAAGGCCTTCTTGAAGATCACATTCACTGAGCTCCCGTTATCCACCAGGATCCGGGAGACCGTGAAATTTTCAATCGCCGTCTGGATCACCAGGGCGTCGCAGAATGGATCCTCATAATCTGGCATGTCTTCCGAGGAGAAGGTGAGCTTCTCCGAGGGGGGTGGGGTCTGGGAAGTCGACGCGACGTCCCTTCGGAACATCGCCTGGAAGCTCCTCTTGCGAGAGGCCTCGATCCCAACCCCACCATGAATCACCCCGATTCCCCCCTGGTTCCTGTATCCGCCCTGTCCTCGCATCGGTCCTCTTCCACCTCCGGGAGCACTTCCTCGATCCTAACCTGTCGCCGCCGTGGCTGACCTCTCTCTCTCATCTTCAAGAATTCTGGGCAGGTGGCGGTCGCGTGACCTTCTTCCTGGTGAAAGTCACAATAAGGCAACGCCACCCTGCCCCCTCTTCCTGCTCTTCCTCTCCCCCCTCTTGCTCCTCTACCTCCTCTTCCTCGGCCTACTGCCATAGCTTGCTCCCTTGGGGGGTGAGGGGGTCTGGGACCTTGCCTCCACCCCGGATTCATTCCTCCCGCCTCTCTTCCTTGGTACCCCTCTTCCTGACCTCTCGCCGGTCCTTCCTGGTGCCTCCAGCCTAACCTATTGTTGGGCTCTTGATTCCTCCAATTCCGAGGCGGTTTTTCGAACCCCTGACCTCTGGGTTCCTCTCTCCTTCTTCCCTCTTGTTGCCTCACCTCAGGCTCGCTTATCTTTGCCAACCTTTTGTAGAACTCCGGGTTGGCCGCCTCCCCTTCTATCTCCTCCGCCGCTCGCTCCATCAACTCCTCAAAGGAGACCGGAGCCCTCCTCTTCAGGTCCATCTTAAAGAACCCGTCTCTCAACCCTACGATGAACGCCATCTTGAGGGCGAATCCCGGCACCTCCTGCACAAGGTGTATCTCTTCCTGGAACCTATCCACGTAATGTGCCAGGGACTCCCCCTCCCTCCGCCTGATCTTGAAGAGAGCCTCTGCATCCTTCTTCCTCTTTTTTGACGTCGAGAAGCGCAGCCGAAAGCTTCGGCGCAGATCATCGAACGTGTAGATGGAACCTGCGGAAAGCTGGTGGAACCAGTCCCTTGCTTTCTCCTTCAGGGTGGTTGCGAAGAGTCGGCATTGAAAAGCATCCGACATGGGAAGGATCGATGTCATGTCCTCAAACCACTGCAGGTGCACGACAGGATCCTCCTTGCCGGTGTAGTAGGACATCTTCGGCCCACGAAACCCCTCTGGCACTGGGGCCGAGAGGATCATCTCGCAAAAGGGGCTCCCTTCCCCTGCCCGGCGAATGGTCTTCTCGCGCGGACCCAACTCGCACACCTCAGCACTCGCCGGACTGCTGAATAGCTGCCGCCCCGGGAGATCTCGCGCACTTCCTTCTGCTGGCACCTCCTTCCCCGGCCGCTGCCCCGGTGCGTTCTCGCCGATCTGCAGGGGTGGAACCACGGGGACTGCCGGGGTCTCGCACTCGCTCCTTGCTGCGAGAACTGTCTGCGGGACTTCTCGCTTGAACTTCTCAAACATCTCCAGCCACTCCCCTGTCGCGGGTGGCTGCGAGTGGCCTGAGTCAGAACCATTCCCCCCATCTCCTGTCATCGAACCTAATTCGAGATTTTCCTTCACCGGCTACGGTCCACGCTCACCGCACCAAAAATGTTGAAACCTGCAACAGGTCTCTTGAGTTCGGACCCACTGGGGGTGTAGCCGATGCTTACTTCTCCCTCACTAGACTCTCTTGACGGTGGATGTGAGAATAAGAAAAGACCCAAGGCTGAAGCGAGGAGGTCCCGCCACACACCCGGAAGATCTTAGAGAGCTTCCCCTCCCAAACCAGAGCTCAACCGGGCACCTTGGAGGGCACTAGCAGTCGACCAAAAACTAGCCTGGAGGAGTGGATTCTCTAAAATCGGATCCCCTCCAAGGTGCCCTTAAGGGTCTATTTATAGTTTTTCCTAGGCTGGTCTGCAAATAGTCTGAATCCGCCTTTTAATTTTACTAAGCGCACCCCGAATTGGTCTGCAAATAGCCTAACTCCGTTGTTCTGAAGGGCTATTTGCAGCACACAAGGGGCATCATGGTCATTTCCCCCTTTGAATACTAGGGGGCGAGTGGTCCATGGGGACACCACTCGCCGAGCTCCCGCTCAGCTGGGCGAATGGTCCATGGTCTCTGGGCGAATGGTCCGCGAGGGTACCACTCGCCGAGCTCCTTCTTGCTTGCAGCTCACCCCCACTAACCCGGGGGTCTTACCACCTGTCTTAGCCTGGGCGAGTGATCTGGCTGACCCAGGTCTCGCCAATCGGTTTGAGGGACCCACTCGGCGAATACGGGTTGTACAGGAGTTTTCTCTCTTAACGCACTGTGAGCTTCCTTGTCCCTTTTTTTTTAACTTCTGTGTTGATGATAGATTCATGGGGAGAGTTATGCAACAGTAAATTATTTTCAAGATGGAGTTTATGTTGGGTTGTTAGTTGGCCTTTTATGTTAGTTTTATTTGCTTGGGTTGGTTCCTGTTTGGAGTTGCTGCTATGGCTAAACCCTATTGTTTGGGGTTTAAGTATTGTTCAGCTTGTTGTTGGAGAGGGATATTGCTGTTGCTATTTTTGTGTGTGTGTGTTGGACTTGGCTGACTGTTATCTTCCTTTTCTCTCCAGTTACTAAGGTTTCTGAAACTAATTAAATTGGGGTTTTCAGTTTGCTGAAAAATGAGCTTTTAGATGTTTGGTTCTAGTGGATTTTGGGGATTTTCATGAACTATGAGCTCATGAATCTCCATCCCTCTTTGTTTTTGTCTTAGCTCCTAAGTGGGGAGTTCTACTATTATGGCCGATTATGCTGCTCCTATTTCAAGTTAAAATTGCTGGTAGGAGGTTTGGGCTTTGGCTTTTCTTCATGATTGGTTGCTGTTAATGTTTGTTCTAAATCCCATTTCCATGATCCTTGGGATGAATATGTTTTATGGATGGTTATTATTGCTCCTCTTTCCAATGGTAGTAGTTGTGCTGTTGGAGTTTTACTTGATTGGGCTGGCTACTGCTTCACTTCTTAATTTGTGTATTGTTGAAAGAAATTGGGTTGGATTAAGTTCAAACTAAAGGGCTAGTTAAGTAGCTTCCAAATGATGTTATGATCGAAGTCAATATTGTAGCTATAATGAAGTGCAACCCCAAAATAAATGACTCTAAATAATATGATTCTGATACAGATACCACAGAGGATGGCACCTCAAAATAGACGTGACAATGATTTAAACTACTGATGGTGAGAGCTAGCTGTTTCATTTAAGCTTTATTGCTTTATGTTCTTTTTACATATGCACACTTATTATACTAAATGTTAAATGCATAGTTGCTATCACTGATACTTATTGTCGTCATATTGTATGGTCTTGATAAAGGCAAATATGCAAATCACTTCTGAGGGGATTATAAACTGAATAATAAAATGAAGAACTCACTATTATGAAAACGTGTCGACACGAGGTTATATTACGGGCGACTTGAACTGCATGCACATGAATGATATGAATATGATTCAATCGCCCTTAATAAACGCGGGTTGACCGTACTGATTTTGGAACATGATGACCATTCGGGGTGGGCCCAAGGAATGAAATATGAATGATGAATATGGATTCAATCGCCCTTAATATTACCTAAGGAACGAAACATTCATAGAAATACTGATTTAAAGGGTTACACAGGTACATTGATAAATGATTATAAACATGAAAACTGATATGATGTCACGTACTGGCACTGCTTACATGCTCCATAACTTATATGAATGTTAATGTTTCATAGCTGTTTATACTGTTTATGATTACCGCCATGTTCATACAGTTATTATGTTCTTTCACAGATACTAATACATAAAAATACCGAGATACTGATATACAGAGACATTGATATATTGATATACTGCTACACTGATATACTGATACATGGATTTATTGCTTACACGGATACACTACTTTAATGTTACATTGTTACATGATATGGTTATGATCCTATATTGCTCATACTGTTTTATTGGTACTAACATGTTCATATAGTTATATGCTTCATAAGTTCACTTCTGAGACAGAAAAACGGTTAGTATGGTAAATATGTTTTGAAATGCGTACGTTTATTTTAATTGGATACATCAATGAAAGAGGTATATCCTCACTTAGTCATATTTTTATGACTAAGCCCGTCGTCAAATTTTGTAGGTAACAGACATGACTTTGGATCCGCAAAACCAAAAGAACTGATTATGGTAGGACAGAAAAGATTCAGCGAATAATGCAAGGTATGGAAGTAAATTCTTATTATGTGTTTTTATTTTGTATTCACTAGCCGCACTGCAGCCTGGGACAAATTGTTATGAACATAGCTAAGATACAGATGTATGTGGGGTCTAAATGGGGGCCTCACATAGGCTCTCTGCTTACTCGATTGAGAAGTTCAATGACACTAGAAATTTTAGTATGTGACAGATTCACGTCAAAGATATGTTAGTTGAGCAGGGGCTGATGCGGGTTCTGCATGGACGAGATAAATTGATCGCTGAAGTGAAGGACGAGGAGTTGGTTGACTTGAATAAGTGTGCCACTAGCCATCAGGATGTGTGTCGATATAGTGCTCTTCAACAATGGCGTCAAGGAGTTTGCAATCATGATTTGGGAGAAACTTGAGAGATTGTATATGACCAAGTCATTGAACACGAGTTTGGTGTTGAAACAATGACCATGTGGGCTGAAGATGCGGGAATGTGGCAACTTGCAGGAGCACTATAATATGTTCAATGACCATCTAAACCAATTACACATTGTTGGTGCGAAGGTGGTGGAAGAATACAAAGCCATACTCCTTCTTACCTCGCTCCCTCCGCCCATTAACCACATGGTTACCACACTTATGTATGAGAATAGACTTGGGCTTTAAAACCGGGCCTGGGGGGCCAGCCCAGGCCCGGCCTAACAAAAGCCCGGGTAGGCCTGGTGGCCCGCCCCGGGCCAAGCCGGGCTACGGGGCCCTTGCAGGGCCCCGATTTTGGGGCAAAGCCCAGCCTGAAAACCGGCCCGAGCCAGGCCGGGCAAAGCTCGGTTTTAGGCCCGGGCTGGAACTGGGCCAGGCTTTGCCCCGACCCATTAATTCCAACGGCTATAGAGTCGTTGGCTTCCAACGGCTCTATAGCCGTTGGGCTGCTGCCGCCTGCAGCATTTAATGATGCTGCCGCCTGCAACATTTAAGCTGCTGCAGGCGGCATCAGCATTAAGTGGCTGCTGCCACTTGATTAAAGTGGCAGCAGCCACTTTTTGTTTTATTATTTAAAAAAAAAAAAAAATTTAAATTTAAATTTTAGTTTTTTAATTTTTTTAATTTTTATTTTAAAAAAAATTCTATTTATACCCCCCCCCCCCTCTCTCTTCATTATATCTCTTATCTCTCTCTCTCACTCTCCCTCTCTCTTACTCTCTTACTCTCTCTCTCTTACTCTCTCTCTCTTACTCTATCTCATAGTCTCATTCAATGTCGTCGAGCATGGCGTCGTCGTCATCAACGTTGGCGCACGAAATTGTGGAGCACAAACACACGGCTCCAGTGTGGGAGCACTTCGAGAAAGTCAAAGTCGGATACAGGGCAAAGTGCAAACTTTGCGCGAAACTGCTCACCCTCAATGGCAACTCAACACTCGCACGCCACATTAAGTCGTGCATGGCGAAGCAAGCTCCCGAGTCCAGTCAGGCGCAATTATCGGGATCAGCACAAATATGGACATACGATCAAGCTCGACAGCGGGAGCTGCAGGTGAAGAACGTCATCAGACGTGGGTTGCCGTTCAGCCACTATGATAACGCAGAGGAGACCGAGTACATACATCAAGGGCTTCAACCCAAATATCAAATTATTTTAAAATGTGTGCGGGAATTTAAAATAAAAGATAAAATTATGAGTATTTCTTTCAATAACGCCACAAATAATACCACTGCAATTGAGTGGTTAAAACGAGATTTAAAACCTATGTTAGACGGGGGCATTTTTTAATACTCGTTGTGTATGTTATGTTTTAAATTTAGTCGTACATGATAGTTTAACTTATATGGAACCATGTATTAATAAAATTCATTTAATGTTACAATTTATTTATAATTCTAAACAACGACGACAAGATTTTAAAAAATTCGTAAACGCACAAGGTGAAATTTTTTTGAAACATTTATTTGACATACCAATTAGATGGAACTCGACCTATACAATGTTAAAACGTGCGATTCGTCAAAAATTACTACTTATGGAATATTATATTACATTAGGTATGTTCGATTTAAGTGAATCTGATTGAGCAGTTTTAGAAAATTATATGGAATTATTAGAAGCTTTTTACACGACAACAATTTATTTATCGGACGTATATTATCCTACTAGCCCGCTAGTTATTGAAAATTTTGTTAATATAACACAAAAATTAAATTATTTTAAACAACATATCGGATGACAAGATTTAATAGAATTAATGGATTTTTTTTATAAATATTATAAAGAAATGCCAGCGATGTTTTCATGCGCTGCAATTTTGAATCCTCTATTCGGCGTAGAGGGCGTTGCAAATTTAATAGAAGAAATAAATAATAATTTTGGCGAAAATATTAGTTACTCAAATTTGGATAACATTAATATTTTAAATTTTAACACTATTTTTACTGAATGTTATAATTATTACGATAATTTATACGGATCGCAGCCCCGAGAGGATGTGTCGCAACCAAAAACACGCGATAGTTTTAAAAATAAAATATTAGAGCTAGCATCTAGGAAAAAAACATGCACAACTTCTAGTAGTTTAAATGAATTAGGTTTGTATACGAAGACACAATTTCGTGATTTTATGAGTACGGGCGAAATAGAAAATTTTGATCTTTTTAAAATGGTTGAAAGGTAAAGTAAATATCTATCCTATTATGGCATATATGGCCCGAGATTTACTAACGATCCAAGCTAGCACAGTAGCTTCGGAGTCTGCTTTTTCTCTTAGTGGCAGGGTGTTGAACGAGCAGAGAAGTCGTCTAAGCGAAGAATCGCTCGAAATCTGCATATGCTACAAGGATCACTTGGATGCAATGAGGAGGAAGCAGCATACTTCAAATTTGGATGATAGCTCGTCCGAAATGGAAGACGAGATGGACGCAATCAACCTAAATTAGTTAAAAGCTAAAAGCTCAAAGCCTCAAAGGTGGCGAGCCGGATTTTGGAAAGCGGACGAAATATGTAATCTTTATTTTTGTAATAATTGTATTTGCCAAGTTATTTGATACGGATAATTATTATTATTTATTTTAGAATTCAAATTTTCAAATACGCATATGTATAATTCTGTCTAATTCATTTTCGTTCAACATTAATAAAATTCGTTTTTTCTCATATTACTCATTTTTTTTAATTTATATTTTATAGTTTATAATTTTTTTAATAAAAAATTAAAACAAATAAATATTAAAAAAAACTACATAAAAAATATTAAAAAAATCGGGTCGGGCCCTAGGCCCGGCTTGGCCCTGGGGGCCTAGGCATGCCCCTTCCATGGGCGAAAGCCCGGCCCGTCCGATTGCAGCGAAGGCCCGACCCGGGCCCGACTCCAAAAAGCCCGGGCCCGGGAAGCCCGGTTCAAGCCCGGGCCCGGGGGGCTTTTTGGTCAGGTATATATGAGAATGATACAATGAGGCAGGAGGAGGTTACATCGGTTTTACTGTCCAACTGGATACCGAAAGACTCGGCTCCTGAGATTGAGCATATTTTGGCAGTAAATGGATGAGGGAGAGCATTTGATAATGGATCGAGAGGTGCACGTGCTCGGTCGGTGTCGAAGAAGGGAGTTGTTTGTTGCCACTATAGATAGAGCTGTCATATCAGGAGGAACTGCCAGCAACGTGCACTGAGTTCTGCAGGCATCCATGATATTGGTGTGGTGACACTAAATCTAGGAGTGGAGAGTGATGATCTTTATACCATTACTTAGATTCTGAGAGTCCTGATGACTCTAAGAACAATTGGATTTTGGATTCTTGTGCATCGCAGCACATATGCTTGGATGTACCAATGTTCAGTTCTCTAGAGGTGACAACTGAGCCGGTATATTTGGGTGATGACTCAGGTTGTGAGTTCACTGTTACAGGGACAGTGGACAAATGATTGGGTGGTGCGCATGCTTGAGATGGTACATATGGTGCCCAAATTGCGTAAGAATCCGATATCATTTGACAAATTAGACTCATGTGGTTGTAGCTTTGCAACAATAGGAGGAGTCCTAACAGTGACACGAGAGTGTGTCGTGCTCATGAAAGCTGTGCAGTTTGGTAGCTTGTACCGATTGAGGGGGACCACGGTGCGAGATGATACACCCATGATTTCTGCGGATTACATGGTGGATGGACGAGGTGTTGCAGTGGATCGCCCTACTGTAACTCGGGTTCGGCAAGTCAGCTTCTGCGATCCGGGTGCGTTGACATCACGTAGATGAACCAAGGCAGAGATGAAGTTCGACTTGCAATAAGTCGGTTGACACCTCAGGCATGAGGTGGTGCTTCGTGCAGACATTGTTTAGTGTAGATGATGCTTTGTACAGAATATGATATTTAAAATTCAAACCAAGATGGTGATTGTTGAATTGATTCTGTTTTCAAACACATATGTTTCACATTTTCACCTACCGGCCGCCAATGATGATTTTCCTCCTCCAAGTTGCTCGTGTTTTGACTAGAAACATGTAAGGAAGTTTCTAGGAAAGGGGACCAATGCGTGTGAAATGACTATGTAAAGAGATGGATTATGTTTTGGGAAGATACACCACCAACTTGTCATCTTGGAGAAAGAATCTTTTGGAGGTGGCCGGTTCTGCGGAGAAGAAGAAGACGAGGCTGCGGCGGCGGCGATGGTGGTTGGTCGTCTGACGATGAATGTTTGTTCTAGTACAAATCTTGTGCGTCCGTTTTACAAATTGCAGACAAGTTCATATTACTATCTTGTGGATTTTTGTAGTCCGTGTTCTTCTGCATTGTATTTTCAGACTTGTATCTCATAGTTTGAGTACTGCAATTTTATAGTGCTAATAATATTGCGCAAAATACGCATTTTCTTTTGACCATATATTTAACTGTACCTAGAGATTGCGCTTCCGTGACCGGAAATCCCAACATATAATAATAAATATGTTTGTATTTCCAAATATATTTCAGTTGTATCTTCAATTTTCTCTTGTAGATGGTTCCAAATAAAGTAATGTGTATTTACTTTTTGCAACTAATGACTTATTTCAAATTTTTTGTCAAGGTTGAAGTATAAATTGTATTATCTTTGCAATTGTATAAACACATGGACTCCTTAGTTTTTATGTGGGTTTACCAATATTTGTAATTGTCATTTCAAACAATATATGTGAGGGAGGGATCTGTGATTGGTAATGGTGTGAATGTTTTTGGAATCTACTGTTAAAACTAACATTATATGTGAAGGGTTTGTAACTGGTAATAAACATGAATGTTTTTGAAATGTACTAGTTGATAAATGATTTTCTTTGCTGATGATAATGCATAATGTATTAACGGGTATCTGAGTAATGAGAGTATGTTGAATCATGCGTGCTCGCTCTAAAATAAAAGTATTAATAAAACATTCTTGAAGAGTCCAACTTCTTCTCTACTCGTAATTCTTGAAAATAAGTTTGTAAGTTAGGAACAATGCATATACATATAAGTTTTGCAAGATTTTTTTTGTTTGAATTGTTTATTGAAAGGATTGAGTCTTAAATTAAATCAATTTTGTGGTACCTTGAAATCAACTTTTGCCAAATCTGATGATCATCATGAAGTAGTCTTATCACAATGGGTTGAAAGCTTGTAATAAATATTTCTGGAGTAGTAATGTTGTTATAGGGGAACATATTAATGAACTGCAAATGTTCAATCAATTGGATCTCTATTAAAAATATTGGGAAATTTAATTTTATGGAATAAGAGTGTGGTGATCGCATTTGTCGTGTCATTTGTGGCGGCAGGTTGACTTGAGCGAAATCAAGAAGGTTTATCGAGATCTTGTTTGCATGTTTTGGGCATTTTCTCCAAGATCTTCTCTTCAATTTTAGAGAGCTCGCTAGCGTCAATTTTTTGTGGACTGTTTGAGGAGTAAATAGTGTTGGGCTTACACATTTCTAGGCTTTTTAGGATCATTTTGGATTGACGATCATAGTTGTGGTGCTTTGAGTGCGATCTGACCAACTTGAATTTTTATTGGTACCCAACATTTGCCCCACCTTTTTTGGTTGCCTTGAAAAATGCCCGAAAATCCTCATCATTTTTTAGGACCGCTCCTTTGACGTTGACGAGAATACAAATCTTGTGCCATTAATGGCCATTAGAAGCTCTGATCGAGGATGAGAGGGGTCGCCCATGACCACAGGAGTTGCAAATGCCCTTCTCCACGTCATCAATTTAGTCTAAGTAAAGATGCCCTCCAATTTCTTTCTTCAGTTGATTGTTGAAATCGTCTAATATAAACTTCCAAAATTTTATGTAAGTGTCTGTGAACAACATCCAAATTTCGCATATGCTTTCTAATGAACTATCTCATGGTTACATTTTCAGCAAATTGTCTTAATTTTCTATTCATCAGCATATGTGTGGTTTGTTCATTAATGGAAAGTGAACAACTGCAATGTACACTCGAAGGTCGATTTACAAATGTATTTTGATTATCTCGATAATGACCTCTCTATCACATCCTAGGATAACACGAGGTTTGAGTCACCTAACATCTCAATTATTAGAAGCTTTTATCATTAGAACATACCCAATACTACAACCAACACTTCAAGCCCATTCTATTAACTTTTGCTTTTTAATCTCTTCCATGCATGCTAGCTAGAGAATCATGAGAGTAAGCACAAAAAATAACATTACCCAAAGATTAAAACTAAAGATGCAAAGAGTTTAAGCATTACCAAAGGATATAAATAGAGAGCATAGACTTACTATCATCAACTTATCCCAATAGTTTTGGATTAGGCACCATACCAATAGGAATTGAAACAAGGACACAAATATACCACATCTATACTATTATATTAAGCCAAGAGTGGCCATGTGGCTCCCCTTGGATTTTTTGGAGGTTGAAGGCCTCCCCCAAAAAAGTTACTTGTATTTACCAAATAAAAAAAAGAATATGAAAGAAGGAAAGCGGTTGAAAACATGGGAAAAAATCCAGTGCTATAGCTAGAGAATAAAGTAGGAAAAAATATTTAGAAATGGCTTTAATCAAAGAAGAAAGTAAGAAAAGTCGGAATAAGATTATAAGAAGTTCGAGAAACCTGTAATGGTGAAAATGATCGATTGATTGTCAGAGAAGATGATGGAAAAATGGAACTCTTACGGTCTCTGAATCTTCCATTAGGAGAATGATCGAAGAAGCCTATCAAGCTATCGCTCGAGAGGCATGCATGTTTTTATCATCTGAACCAAAGAGGTTGTGTGCGGATTTTTGCTCCACTAGAGGAAAATGAGAGGAGTGCGGTCAGTAACACTCCAAGGGTCCGTTCAGTTGCAAGAAATTAGTTTTCAGTTCAATACCAATACACACATAAATTACTATTGAGCTAAATTTCAATTTTCTTGCTCGGCTGCAGGATAAAATTCAATTAGTAGAATTGAAATTGATTAATTACATTGTTGAGTTGTGTTGCGGAACGCTTAGGGCTCTTGGCAGACCGGTTCACTTGAACCGCCTTAGCTCGTGAGCGGACTAAGCGCGCAAACAGTCAATTAGAGATTCGTTGATTGCACTGGGACTTTTTAGCGTGGAAAACCCGGAAAGGGTAAAAAACCACGTGGTCGGAGCTGTGCCGACCAAATTCCACTATCTTCCGGGGGGTTACAAAGTGAGACTTAGAACTCGAGTGCGACAGGCCGCAACTCGTTACAGTAGTAGAGAGATAGAGAGATCCGAAGGCGACAGGCCGCCTCTTGGAAAAAACTAAGTCCTTTTCTCCTTCTGAGAAAGGTGGAGAACAAAAGTGAGCTGCTCCGGGGAACAAAAGTGAGCTGCTGCGTCGCCTTTCGGGATGAAGGAAATCTTCAAGTCCGGAAAGGAAATCTTCAAGCTCCGAAGGAGAATTCCGCAAAAGTCTGCAAGGAGCTCTCCCAGGTCCAGAAGTCCAGGTCCTTTCAAATGAAGCCTTGGGGCTCCTTTTATAGCTTTGGCCGGGGGCGACCCGGTAATTTTGTCGTTGGTAGTTTCCATAAATGCCCGGTGGACGAATCATATTCTCCGGTTCGGGGCCCTCAGATCGCCATTTTTCGTAAATGACCGCCTTGCCCCTCGGGCAGCTTGGGCAGCTTGGGCAGTTCGGGCAGTTCCGTTGGAGGCGAAAAAGGCGACTGGCCGTTCCTGAAAAGTGAGACGCCTGAAAGACAAAAAGTGAGAAGCCTGAAAGACAAAAAGTGAGAAGCCTGAAAGACAAAAAGTGAGAAGCCTGAAAGACAAAAAGTGAGAATGCTCTGAACGCGCTCAGAAGCGTTCTGAGCGCGCAACGAACAGGGAAGTGCTTTGAACGCACTTGGAGGCGTTCTGAGCGCGCGCGAGCGCGGAGGCGTTCTGAGCGCGCTCAGAAGCGTTCTGAGCGCGCGACGAACATGGAAGTGCTTTGAACGCTCTTGGAGGCGTTCTGAGCGCGCGTGAGCGCAGAGGCGTTCTGAGCGCGCGACGAACATGGAAGTGTTTTGAACGCGCTAGGAGGCTTTCCGAGCGCGCGTGAGCGCGGAGGCGTTCTGAGCGCGCTCAGAAGCGTTCTGAGCGTGCAACGAACGTGGAAGAGCTTTGAACGAGCTTGGAGGCGTTCTGAGCGCGGAGGCGCCCTGGGCAGTAGGCGGAGCGGGGAGTTGTCCCCCAAGGAGGAATCGGGATCCGACGCACCTGGCGAGGGGGCGTGAATACGGCGGGGCCACTTGCGAGCTCCCCTGCAGAAAAAGGCGAGGGGAGGGGGCCGGGCCGCACACTACGGGCGGCGCGGCTGAGGCGCACCCCCGGGGGGTGCGGCTTGGCCGCACCCCGAGGGGGGTGCGGCTGGGCCGCACCCCTTGAGGGGTGCGGCTGGGCCGCACCCCCAAGGGGGTGCTGCTTGGCCGCACCCCCTTGAGGGGTGCGGCTGGGCCGCACCCCCAAGGGGGGTGCGGCTGGGCCGCACCCCCTCGAGGGGTGCGACATGGGCCGCACCCCCAAGGCCTTTATGGATGGTATAACATAAGCCCCCCAAACCTTCGGAGTCCGAGTCGCTACGCGGAGGAGTTCAGAGGTTTTTGATTTTCCTTCGCGGCAATTTGGATCACTGTCATCTTTGTGCGATGTTCCAGAAGTCGCTGCTCGGCTCTAGCTATGGCAGAAACCTTTATCTCGTCTTGCTGGGTCACGAGCTTGCCGCCCAGCGTTTTGTGTTGAAACCAGAAACTGGTTCCTTGTGGAGCTCGGGGCCCCCAACAGGTTGGGGGGCGACTAGCACTTACTTATCCCATGGAAAAAGTACGTCGGGGTCTCAGAACTTAACACAGACCCTTAACTCAGCAGGGAGGTCCCACCACACACCCGGAAGATCTTTAGATTGCTTCCACCTCCAGAGCCAAAGCTGAGGCCCGGGCACCTTGGAGAGCTCAGGGGAGTCTCGGCAAGGATAGCCTAAGGAGAGAGAAGCCAAAAACTGGAATCCCTCCAAAGGTGCCCTTTGGGTCTTATTTATAGTTTTTCTGAACTGGTCTACGAATAGCGGAATTCCGCCTTTTGGTTTTGCTATGTGCACCCCAATTTGGTCTGCTAACAGCCAAACTCCGCTGTTCGGGGTGGCTATTTGCAGGCTTCCAGGGGTAAGAGGGTAATTCTAACTTCCTTTCCCCTGGAAGAGGGGTCTGCGAGACCAGGAATGCTTCTTGGTCTCGCCATACTGTATGCGAGGGTTCCTGTCGCCTCTGATGCTTCTCGAGTCTCGCAGAACCTACGGCCTGACACATCTCGCCAAGTGCTTCGGCGAGATTGGTTCTTACCTCTCTAGCTCTCGCCATACGCCAACTGCCGAGACCACGCTCCAGCGCTCTCGCCTACGCTTTCTGGGAATGCCGTTCTGCGAGGTCTAGGGGGTGGAGTCAGGCAAACCCCGGGTTGTACACAATCCCCGCTCTTTGCGAGTTTATACTGAGCTCGCAAAGAATCATCCAACCCTGGGGTGTTCGCTTGGCGACAGCTGTCTAGACCTCGCAGAACGGCATTCCCAGAAAGCGTAGGCGAGAGCGCTGGAGCGTGGTCTCGGCAGTTGGCGTATGGCGAGAGCTAGAGAGGTAAGAACCAATCTCGCCGAAGCACTTGGCGAGATGTGTCAGGCCGTGGGTTCTGCGAGACTCGAGAAGCATCAGAGGCGACAGGAACCCTCGCATACAGTATGGCGAGACCAAGAAGCATTCCTGGTCTCGCAGACCCCTCTTCCAGGGGAAAGGAAGTTAGAATTACCCTCTTACCCCTGGAAGCCTGCAAATAGCCACCCCGAACAGCGGAGTTTGGCTGTTAGCAGACCAAATTGGGGTGCACATAGCAAAACCAAAAGGCTTTATTCCGCTATTCGTAGACCAGTTCAGAAAAACTATAAATAAGACCCAAAGGGCACCTTTGGAGGGATTCCAGTTTTTGGCTTCTCTCTCCTTAGGCTATCCTTGCCGAGACTCCCCTGAGCTCTCCAAGGTGCCCGGGCCTCAGCTTTGGCTCTGGAGGTGGAAGCAATCTAAAGATCTTCCGGGTGTGTGGTGGGACCTCCCTGCTGAGTTAAGGGTCTGTGTTAAGTTCTGAGACCCCGACGTACTTTTTCCACGGGATAAGTAAGTGCTAGTCGCCCCCCAACCTGTTGGGGGCCCCGAGCTCCACAAGGAACCGGTTTCTGGTTTCAACATTCTTGGTGCGGTGAGCGTGGAGTGTGGCTAGTACAGGAAAATCTCTAGGAGAAAGCATGGCGGGCGAGGATGAGCGAGATGCAGGGTTCGGAGGTTCGCCACCCGCAGGGTCGCCAGTGACGATGGATATGCTGGCTGAGCTCAAGAGGGATATGATTGGAGCCTTTCAGAGCGCCATAGCCTCGGCGCTGGGTGGTTTCGCTACCCCGGCCCCTCAGATGGCTCCTCCATCCGGGGGCTGCGAGAACGCCCCAGGCCAGTGAGCGGGCAAGGAAGCAGCGGTCCAGGAGGCAGGCCGAGATCTCGCGGGTCGCGAGCTCTTCCCCAGTCCAGTAGGTGCGAGCGAGATCCCGACCAGAGTGGTCTCGGCAGGAGGAGTCTCGGCAACGGTGTTCTCGGCAAACCCAGGGGTGGCAGAGGGAGCCTCGGCAGGAGGTTCTGCAGGAAGAGTTGAGCCAGTTCAAAAGGTGAACGGGGGGAGTCCCTTTTGTGAGTTGGTGCTCTCGGCACCACTCCCCGAGGGGTTCAGGGAACCAGCCATGACCTTGTATGTTGGGAACAGCGATCCCGTTCCCCACCTGCAATGGTTCGAAGATATGGTCTCGATCAGGCCCATGTCGGACGCCTTCAAGTGCCGACTCTTCGCCACCACCCTGAAAGAGAAGGCGAGGGACTGGTTCTACCAGTTACCCTCAGGTTCGATTTATGCTTTTGAGGATTTGCGTAGGGGGTTCCTGCTGCGTTTCTCCACCTTGAAGAAGAGGAAGAAAGACCCGGAGTCTCTCTTCAGTATCAAGCAAAAACAAGGAGAGTCTCTAGCCCAGTATCTGGAGCGATTCAGGGAAGAGGTCCTCCTCATTCAAGAGGTACCTGGGCACACACTCCAGCTGGCCTTTACGGTGGGGCTGCGAGAGGGTTTCTTCAAGATGGATCTCAAGAGGAGGGCCCCTCTTTCCTATGAAGAACTAATGGAGCGAGCGGCGGAGGAAGTAGACGGGGAGGCAGCTAACCCCGAGTTCACAAAGAGGTTGGCACGACTGAGCGAGCCGGAGAATAGGCACCCCGAAGGAAGAAGAAGGGAGGAGGTCAGGGCCCCGGAGTTGGGGTGGAGACAGCAAGGTGGTGGAATGCAGGGCCCGGGAAGGGGGTTCCACCACGAAGGAGGTAACTTCCAGGGAGGACAGGGGAGACCCCATCAGCTGGGGTGGAGGCAGGGCCCAAGGCCACCTCCTCCCCCGCCCCATCAAGCAATGGAGATCGGGAGAGGAAGAGCGGGAAGAGGAAGGGGGGCGGGGGCCGGAGGAGCCGGTCCCAGAAGGAGGCACAGAGGAGTAGGAGTCGAGGGGAGGGTGGCGGCGCTGCCCTATTGTGACTTCCACCAGGAGGAAGGCCACGCGACCGCCACCTGCCCGGAGTTTCTAGAAATGAGAGGGGCAAGGAGACCAGCACCACAACCGCAGCAGCGCCCGGTAAGGATCGAAGAAGTCCTCGCCCCGGAAGACGAAGAGGAAAGATGCGAAGATCGGGTGGACGTAGGAGCCCGGGGGGGAATCGGGGTGATCCACGGAGGGGTGGGAGTTGAGGCGACCCGGAAGGCGAGCCTCCATGCTATGTACCGTCGGAGCGTAGCTTCGACATCCCAAGCCCCGCCCCCGGTGGAGAGGATCACCTTCTCCCAAAAGGACATGCCCGGTCATGAAGACCCGTTCTGCGATGCGCTGGTTATCCAAACCGCCATCGAAAACTTTACCGTCTCGCGGATCTTGGTGGACAACGGCAGCTCGGTCAACGTTATCTTCAAGAAAGCGTTTGACGAGATGAAGGTAGAGGCCCGAAGGGTGTTGGCCTCGGATGGCCCCTTGTTTGGTTTTTCGGGAGAGAGAAAGGAGGTGGAGGGAGGAGTAGGACTCCATGTAACTCTCGGGGGGCAATCGCGGAACTGCCGTTTCGTGATTGTGGACGCCCCAAGCAGCTATAGCGCCATTTTTGGTCGGCCTCTTATTAGTGCATTTAGATGCGTCCCTTCCACCCTACACCAGTGCCTAAAGTTCAACACAGGTGGAATCCAGGTCCGAGTCAGGGGTGACCCCAAGGTGGCGAGGCAGTGCTACGTGACGGCTGTCAACACCATCTCCTGGATGGGGGGAGCGAAGGAGTGGGATAAGAGGATGGAGAAGATGACCGAGGCAGGGGAAGAAAATGGAGGAGAAGAGGGAGAAAAGGGGGAGGAAGTTCATGCCCGGGAAGGGGTCGAGGTAGGACCCTGGGCGGAGAAAGGAGGAAGAGAAGAAGGAGGAAAGGCCGAGAAGAGAAGGGTGGAGGAGGTGATGGAGATGGAAGGGGAGGAAGGAGGAGCCCCGGCGCTCGCCGACGAAGGAGAGGAGGAGAGGCCTTGGGGGGAGCAGTCGCGGCTGGAGGCCGTAGACGAGGTCATCGAACTGGAAGTCGTCACCCGATTGGGGGTGATGGAGAAGATCCGGGTCAGCGGAGAGCTCAACTCGGAGGAGAGGGCGGAGATCCTCGCCTGCGTCCAGAAGAACGTGGACGTCTTTGCCTGGAGTGCCGCGGAGATGCCCGGGATAGACGCGGATGTGGCCTGCCACCGCCTCAACCTCGAGCCCGGCGCCCGCCCCATCCGCCAAAGGAGGAGGCCCACTGCAGACAAGCTGGAAGGGCCCATCCGCGAGGAAGTGGAAAAGCTTCTGAAAGCAGGTTTTGTAAAGGAGATCCAGTACCCAGGCTGGGTCTCCAACGTCGTCATGGTAAATAAAGGTGGAGGTAAATGGCGAATGTGTATCGATTTCTCTTTGCTTAATAAATCATGCCCGAAGGATTGTTACCCCCTGCCTAGAATCGACGCGCTGGTTGACTCAGCCGTCGGTTTTCATATGATGTCTTTCTTAGATGCTTTTTCAGGTTATCATCAGATCCGCATGCATCCCCCTGACATCAAGGATGTCTCCTTCATCACGAGGGATGGATGCTACTGTTATAGGATGATGCCCTTCGGGCTCAAGAACGCGGGAGCCACATACCAAAGGATGATGGACCGGGTTTTCCGTGAGCAAAGGGGGAGAAACCTGGAGGTCTATGTCGATGACCTCATGGTCAAGAGCCGAGGTCTTGAATCCCACCTCCGCGACCTCGAGGAAACTTTCGAAACCCTACGGAAGTTCAAGATGAGACTCAACCCGTCGAAGTGTATCTTCGGAGCCAGTCGAGGAAAATTCTTGGGTCACATGCTCACCCCGGCTGGGGTGGAGCCTAACCCAGATAAGGTCAAGGCAATCCTCGAGTTGGCACCCCCAAGAAATGCTAAGGAGGTCCAACGCTTGACGGGAAAATTGGCTGGGTTAAGTAGATTTCTCTCCAAGGCAGGGGAGAGATGCTCCTCTTTCTTCAAGGTGTTACGGGGTAATCAAAAGTTCGAATGGACCTCCGAGTGCGAAAGGGCTTTTCAAGCATTGAAAGAACAACTGGCCAAGGCTCCGCTATTGCAAGGGCCGAGGTCAGTGGAAGACTTATCCCTATACCTGGGGGTAGGGTTAGAAGCCGTGAGTTCGGTGCTGGTCCGAGAAGAAGGGAGGAAACAGCTGCCGATCTATTACGTAAGTAGAGTGCTGAAGAAGGCCGAGATTAGATATCCTATCTTGGAGAAGCTGGCCTTCGCTCTGGTAGTGTCGTCCCGGAAGCTCCGACCCTATTTCCAGGCACATTCCATAAAGGTAGTAACCGACCACCCCCTCCGCAGTATCATGGAGGGAGTAGAACACTCCGGAAGGTTGGCTAAGTGGTCGGTAGAGTTGAGCGAGTTCAATATCTCTTATATACCGAGGGTGTCCATAAAAGCACAGGCGGTGGCAGATTTCCTGGCAGACTACGTTACTGAGGTGGACGAGTCAGAACTACCCCATCCGGTGCCTTGGAAGATGTTGGTAGATGGAGCATCCGGAAGGCATTCCTTTGGTGGAGGGGTGATCCTGGTCAGTCCCCAAGGGACCAGGATAGAGCAAGCAATCCATTTCCACTTTCCCCTCACCAATAACCAGGCAGAGTACGAGGCGGTGATAGCAGGTCTCCGCTTGGCCCAGGAGCTAGGAGTACAGGATGTGGAGGTCTCGACGGATTCCATGGTTGTTGCTTGTCAAGTCAAGGGAGAGTTCGAGGTCAAGGAGCCGACCCTCCAAAGGTACTTGGAAAAGGTCAAGGGGGTGGTGGGGCAGTTCCGAACTTTTTCCATCAAGCATGTCCCCAGAGAGGAAAGCACTCAGGCAGACCTCTTGGCTAAGTTTGGCCCTCAGGGTGAGGGAGCCCTGTCAGAACTCTTCCGACCCTCCATTGAGGAAGGAGAGCTCATGGAAGTAGATCAGCGGGCGTCGTGGATGGACCCTTTTATTGTTTTTCTAGCCTCGGGGAGGTTCCCCGAGGGGGAAATTGACAAGCGGCGACTCAGGTATAAATCGGCCTACTATTCCTTGCATGCAGGGATACTTTATAGAAAGACACTCTCAGGGCTCCTAGCCCGTTGTGTCTCGGAGGAAGAAGTCCCGAGAGTCCTGGAAGAGATCCACTCGGGGGAGTGTGGCAGCCACTCGGGAAGCCGGACCCTGGAAGGGAGGGTTCTGAGGCAAGGTTACTTCTGGCCCACCCTCAACAAGGATGCGGCCGAGTTCTCCAGGAGGTGCCCCAAGTGTCAGCTCTACGCTCCTCTTCAACTCCTCCCAGCTCAGAGGTTGAGAACGATCACGGCCCCTTGGCCGTTCGCCATTTGGGGACTGGACCTGGTAGGACCTTTCCCCCAGGCAAGCGGTCAAAGGAGGTTCTTACTGGTGATGATCGATTATTTTTCCAAGTGGATCGAGGCAAAGGCGCTAGCCAAGGTAACCACTCAGGTAGTAAAGAATTTTGTTTGGGGGGAGATCATTTGCAGGCACGGGCTCCCTCTCGCCATTGTCACGGATAATGGGTCATAGTTCGCCAGCGATGAATTCATCAGCTTCTGTACCCAACTTGGCATAGATCTCAGGTTCGCGTCGGTCCACCATCCAAGGAGCAACGGGCAGGTGGAGGCAGCGAACAAAATTATAGTGAACCTTCTCAAAAAGAAGATCGCGAATCTTAGGGGGAGTTGGGTGGAGCAACTACCCTCGGTCCTCTGGGCTCTGAGGACCACTCCAAACACAGCCACCGGGGAAACCCCGTTCAAGTTATCTCACGGATCCGAGGCCGTCCTCCCGGTCGAGTTTGAAGTCAAGACGCCCAGGGTGGCCGCCGCGGGAGAAGGAGATGAAGAATGGAGGGTAAGCAACGAGGAAGGCCAACGGTTGTCTTTGGACCTGGTAGAGGAACTCCGAGACTTGGCTACCATCAGGCAAGAAGAAGTAAAGAGGCGGATGGCCAGGTATTTCGACAAGTACATACGAGTAAAGCATTTCCTGAAGGGGGACTTGGTACTGAAGAAGGTTGACGCGGCGGGAAGGGGAGCCGCTGTGGGTAAGCTCAATCCCAATTGGGAGGGCCCATATATTGTAAGTGAGGTGCTGAAGTCGGGGGGGGGGGGGGGGGTACCACCTCCAGGATGTGGAAGGGGTACCTCTCGGCCGAGCTAGGAATGGGGACGACTTGAAGCGTTTCTATCCATGAAGTTCTTATGTAACCTGATCTCTATGAACTATTTTTCACAGGCGATGTCTTATATTAATCCTGAGTTCCAAGTAACAAATGAGGATGCTGGATTGCCCCGGATGATCCCGCTGCCAGGCTCTCGCTAGCTGGTAGGGCCGGTTGAACTCGCGGAGAGGCTGGCGAGGTGATAAGCTCTTTGTGCTGGATTGCCCCGGATGATCCCGCTGCCAGGCTCTCGCTAGCTGGTAGGGCCGGTTGAACTCGCGGAGAGGCTGGCGAGGTGATAAGCTCTTTGTGCTGGATTGCCCCGGATGATCCCACTGCCAGGCTCTCGCTAGCTGGTAGGGCCGGTTGAACTCGCGGAGAGGCTGGCGAGGTGATAAGCTCTTTGTGCTGGATTGCCCCGGATGATCCCGCTGCCAGGCTCTCGCTAGCTGGTGGGGCCGGTTGAACTCGCGGAGAGGCTGGCGAGGTGATAAGCTCTTTGTGCTGGATTGCCCCGGATGATCCCGCTGCCAGGCTCTCGCTAGCTGGTGGGGCCGGTTGAACTCGCGGAGAGGCTGGCGAGGTGATAAGCTCTTTGTGCTGGATTGCCCCGGATGATCCCGCTGCCAGGCTCTCGCTAGCTGGTGGGGCCGGTTGAACTCGCGGAGAGGCTGGCGAGGTGATAAGCTCTTTGTGCTGGATTGCCCCGGATGATCCCGCTGCCAGGCTCTCGCTAGCTGGTGGGGCCGGTTGAACTCGCGGAGAGGCTGGCGAGAAGGAAGGTCCTCGGCATGAAACAACACAGAGAAAATTATCGGGTCTCAGAGATGTTTTGAAAATAAGAGGATGACCTCTCGCTGGGCGAGAAGGGGGGGTCCTCGGCAGTAATCAACAAAGAGAAAATGCTTGGTCTCCAAAATGTTTAGAAAATAAGAGGACGACCTCTCGCTGGGCGAGAAGGGGGGTCCTCGGCAGTAATTAACAAAAAGAAAGTGTTTGGGTCCCTGAATGTTTCGAAAATAAGAGGACGACCTCTCGCTGGGCGAGAAGGAAGGTCCTCGGCACAAGTTAACAAAGAGAAAATGTTTGGTCTCCGAAATGTTTAGAAAATGAGGGGACGACCTTTCGCGGGGTGAGAGAAAAGGTCCTCGGCAGATATAAAGTAAACTAGTATGAAAATAAAATCTAAGGAAGGCTAAGTGAAAAAGAAAGCGATGCACAAAATTTCCATTCAAGAGAAGAGTTTAGTTACAATGGGCGGCGATCTCGCCACCCCCAAAATTTACGACAAATAAAAACAGAAGGAGTTTCGCCCTCTAGTCCTCGCCAAAAAGCTCCTCGTCGTCATCGTCATTCTTCACTGGCGGAAGCGGCCGGAAGAGCTCCGGCACGATATCCTCGACCGTCACGCTCTCGGCCTCGGCAACCAGCAACCCAGCACCTTTCATGGCTTGAAAGACGAAGCGTGCCGCATTCGTCGACTCCACGCGAAGCGCTTCGTCGCGATCGCGCCTCTCTTCCTTTAACCGGCGAGGAGAAGGGGGAAGGGCAGCCCGAGTGAGATCACGATTGAGAACTTTCAACGCGGAAACCTCACTCTCCAAGCTCAGGACCCGAGCATCCGACAACCTAGCCATCTCGGCGTCCTGGAAGCAAAAAACGCGTAAGGAAAAAGCAGGAAAAAAGGGAGAAGCAGGGTTGATGAATGACTCACTACTCCGGTCTCGGCGGAGGCTAACTTGTCCGTGAGATCACCCACTTTCGCCTGCGAGACCTTGAGGGCCTCGGCGAGCTCGGCGCACTCGTTCTCCAGCTCCAGGCACCTGCGGCCCGTCATGTGGGCGAGTTCCACTGACCGCAACTGGGACCTCGCGCTCTCATAAGCGAGACCCCGTGCGGTCGCTTCTGTATAGGCCGCGGCGTCCTCGCGGCCATATAAGACATAGGATAGATTGAAGGCATGGGAGGTCACCGCGTCCATCTCCACCCAAGTGGGAAGAACAGAGGAGACGTCGACCCGGTTGGCCTCCTCCCTCCAGCGCACTAAGCGCTCGCCGGTTTCATCCTTGGCTCGCACCCCAAGGCCGAAGTGTAGGTGCTTCGTCGGAATAGGCAATGCCGAGGTCCTGGTAGCAACCTCGGTTGGTTCGACTTCCCGATCCTCGGGGAGCGAGGAAGCACCGACCCCGGGAGTCGAGGACTCGGCAGGGCGCTTTCCCTTCACAGAGGCGCGCGGGCTCGCGCCTATCTTCGGCTTCTTTGAAGTGGGTTGGCGGGAAGGCTTGCTTCCCGAGGCCTCCGTCCTTTTCTTGGAGGCAGCCGCAGGGGGGGGGGGGAGAACCTTCTCGGCAGGCCGCCGCCCCCATCGTGGCGAGAGCGAAGTCAGCGGAGGGTTTGATGTTGCTCGCGTAAGGTGGGTGGAGGGGAATGTCTCGCTCACCTGTTTAAGAATTGTGTTAGGGAGAATAGCGAGAACAAATATAAAGCGGGTAGTGGAGGCGAGATCTTTACCTTCCCCAGGGAGCACCGGTAGAAGAATGTCGACGTTCCGGCGGAGATGGCCTACCTCGAAGTTCTTCTTCTGGAAAAACTGGCAGAGGTCGGCATCGTGACCGCCGAGAGGGGGAGGACGGTAGACGGTGTCGTTGTACTGGATTGGCGAGGTCGGGATGTTGCCGAAGTTCCCCTTTACCAGGAGGAACTTCTGGGCCCAGAAATGAGCTTTGTTTACGGTCTCGACGACCTTGAAGCCCGACCCTACGAAGTAGACCGTGCCCTCAGAATAGGCACGGAAGGAGAACAGCTTCCGGAAAACCGGAAGGCTGAACTCTATTCGTTCCTCGCGGAGGAAGCAAGCGAACCCCACGATTATCGCCATCGCGTTGGGGGTGAGCTGGCCGAGAACAACTCCATAGTGACGGAGAACCTGAAAAACCGCAAGTAAAGAAAATTGAAGCGAGCGAGATCAGTCTCGCGAGAATGATGAATGTGGGAAGGAAGTATACCTGGCGAACCTCGGGCCAGATGGGAAGTCGCAGGACCACCGCGAAGTGCGCGATGGGGATGGCAATCTCGTCGGCCCGTAAGGTGTTAATCACTTCGCCCTTCTCAGGCCGGCGGGCGGTGAAATCGGAGGGGACGTAATCGGCGATGGAGGAAAGGTATTCTTCCTCGCTCATATTACAGTGGAAGAAGTCGTGCTCGCAATAGGCCCAGGCACACTTCAACCGGCCTTCCGCCTCGGGAAGCTCTTTCGAAGTCTTCACCATCTCGAAACCTGCGAGAGTAATAGTAGAGGAGGGCGAGAGCGAATCTGGCGAGAGCTCTGCAACTCGGTAAAACGAAGGGGCAAAGGAAGGCGGCAGGTAGATGATATTAAATGGGGATGCTATTTATAGAAAAATGAAACTGGCGGGAAGAAGCCCAAGCGCCGGGGTGCAGTCAGACAAAACGTCACATCATAGGGACACACCAAACAAAATTATTTCGCCAATCATTGGCGAGCGAGATCAACCTGCAAGGTTAGTTAAAACAAAATGATTTGCGGGCGGAAATATAACGGGCATGCGAGAACAAGGTAAAGGAACAGCGGCGTTATAAAGCCGCGAGCAATAACCCTAGTCAATAAATTGTCCGATGCCCGTGGCGAGCGAGAATCACTAAAAGCCATGGTTTGGCGAGATTGTTGCAATAAAAACAGAAGCAAATTGTTCATAAAAGAGAGAACGCAAGGTCGCGAAATCAGTAAGGAAACCACTGCCATCTACCGCCACCTCGCGGCCCCCTCCTCGGCGGCCTCCGGGGGTTGTGGAATTCAGCAGCAGCACGACCGTCGCGTTCGATCAGTTGGGCGTGGTCTCTCATCCTCGCTATGAGTGTCTCTTGGGAGGTCTCGCATTCGCTAGGATCCAGGGGTATCGCCGCGCGAAGTTTGTCGCACTCATCCATCAGGGATGCATATCTCTTCTCGGCGGCCTGCCTATCCACTCTCGCCTGGATGTTAAGATCTTGCAATATCTGGTTTTGCTTTTGGAACAACTCCGCGGTTCTCTTCTTCATCACCTCAGGGTCTCGCGTATCACCCAGGAAATCTTCCAACCGCTCTGGAAATGGGGACGTTTCGTCATCTCCGAATTCGGAGTCGGTGAGCTGGGTCTCGCCATCTGACAAAGAAGGGTCGCACGCGAGGTTAGGAAAGATAATTCAGAGTAAATATCAGAGGCGAGAAGACTTACCCGTGTGATGGCTAAAAGTGTTAGGCGGAGGATCGAAGGTGGTGCCATAATAAGGGGGCTGAGTTTTCCCCTTTCCAGGGGGGTATTTCGCAGTACCGGTGAAGGGGGCGTCCGGCGGACGCAAGCCACCCGAATCCTCGTTGGTAAGAAGCCTAAAGTTTGGCGCCGAGAGGTTCGCGTCCTGGTGTTTGGGCGAGGGAGTTCGCTGACCCCGCTCCCCCGAAGTCGCATGGCGCGAAACTACGAAAAGACAGTGAAGGAACAATAAGCATCATCAAGGAGAGATTTAAAACGAGACACAGCGAGATCAGGCAGCGTACCAGGAGGATTCTCGCCGGCAGTATTCGCATTTTCCCGAGGGGTGGTGAGAGGTTCGTTCGAGGGCCCGCTGATATCCTTGTCAGCTTTAGTGACCTGCGAGAGCGAAGTTTAGAAAATGGCAGTTAGGTATTCTCGCCCGAAGGAAATAATCCATACCTCCTCCACGGGTTTCTCGCCAGGGGTGGAGTCGAGGTCAACAGTGTCATCCCCCAGTCGGCGAACAGCCTTCGCCTTCTTCAGTTGCGGCGCAGGGGAGGCGGACGCACGGTCCATCCAGGCCGGGGGCTTCAACATCATCGCTGTCTCGCGAGCCTTCGAGGCTTTCAGGCGAGCTTCCATCTCTTTGGAGAGAGGCATCAGAGGATAGCTACAGTAAAGAGAAAAGGAGGGAGGAAAGAAGTGAGGACATCCCTCAGTCCGGGTGGTATTTATAGCCAGGCGGTGGGACCCGCAGAAAGATTCTTGACAAGACAGCTGTCGCCAAGCGAACACCCCAGGGTTGGATGATTCTTTGCGAGCTCAGTATAAACTCGCAAAGAGCGGGGATTGTGTACAACCCGGGGTTCGCCTGGCTCCACCCCCTAGACCTCGCAGAACGGCATTCCCAGAAAGCGTAGGCGAGAGCGCTGGAGCGTGGTCTCGGCAGTTGGCGTATGGCGAGAGCTAGAGAGGTAAGAACCAATCTCGCCGAAGCACTTGGCGAGATGTGTCAGGCCGTGGGTTCTGCGAGACTCGAGAAGCATCAGAGGCGACAGGAACCCTCACATACAGTATGGCGAGACCAAGAAGCATTCCTGGTCTCGCAGACCCCTCTTCCAGGGGAAAGGAAGTTAGAATTACCCTCTTACCCCTGGAAGCCTGCAAATAGCCACCCCGAACAGCGGAGTTTGGCTGTTAGCAGACCAAATTGGGGTGCACATAGCAAAACCAAAAGGCGGAATTCCGCTATTCGTAGACCAGTTCAGAAAAACTATAAATAAGACCCAAAGGGCACCTTTGGAGGGATTCCAGTTTTTGGCTTCTCTCTCCTTAGGCTATCCTTGCCGAGACTCCCCTGAGCTCTCCAAGGTGCCCGGGCCTCAGCTTTGGCTCTGAAGGTGGAAGCAATCTAAAGATCTTCCGGGTGTGTGGTGGGACCTCCCTGCTGAGTTAAGGGTCTGTGTTAAGTTCTGAGACCCCGACGTACTTTTTCCACGGGATAAGTAAGTGCTAGTCGCCCCCCAACCTGTTGGGGGCCCCGAGCTCCACAAGGAACCAGTTTCTGGTTTCAACATTCTGCACCAAGAATGTTGAAACCAGAAACTGGTTCCTTGTGGAGCTCGGGGCCCCCAACAGGTTGGGGGGCGACTAGCACTTACTTATCCCGTGGAAAAAGTACGTCGGGGTCTCAGAACTTAACACAGACCCTTAACTCAGCAGGGAGGTCCCACCACACACCCGGAGGATCTTTAGATTGCTTCCACCTCCAGAGCCAAAGCTGAGGCCCGGGCACCTTGGAGAGCTCAGGGGAGTCTCGGCAAGGATAGCCTAAGGAGAGAGAAGCCAAAAACTGGAATCCCTCCAAAGGTGCCCTTTGGGTCTTATTTATAGTTTTTCTGAACTGGTCTACGAATAGCGGAATTCCGCCTTTTGGTTTTGCTATGTGCACCCCAATTTGGTCTGCTAACAGCCAAACTCCGCTGTTCGGGGTGGCTATTTGCAGGCTTCCAGGGGTAAGAGGGTAATTCTAACTTCCTTTCCCCTGGAAGAGGGGTCTGCGAGACCAGGAATGCTTCTTGGTCTCGCCATACTGTATGCGAGGGTTCCTGTCGCCTCTGATGCTTCTCGAGTCTCGCAGAACCCACGGCCTGACACATCTCGCCAAGTGCTTCGGCGAGATTGGTTCTTACCTCTCTAGCTCTCGCCATACGCCAACTGCCGAGACCACGCTCCAGCGCTCTCGCCTACGCTTTCTGGGAATGTCGTTCTGCGAGGTCTAGGGGGTGGAGCCAGGCGAACCCCGGGTTGTACATTTTGTGCTGGAGATTGTAACGAGCTTGCTGTTCAGCGTTGAAGCCTGTGTAGCTCGGTGGCTTTTTTCACAAGATAACGGGTGAGTCTGCGTGGGTCTGAGCCCGCGACTTTTACATGATAGGAAGTCAGTTTGCGCGAGTCTGTGCTTGCGGCTTTTACATGATGTAGACTTGGCCGGCGAATAGCGGGAGCATGATGCTCTGCAGCGTGGGAGCTGTGTGCCCTGCAACGCGGGAGCATGATGCTCTGCAGCGTGGGAGCTGTGTGCCCTGCAACGCGGGAGCATGATGCTCTGCAGCGTGGGAGCTGTGTGCCCTACAACGCGGGAGCATGATGCTCTGCCGCGTGGGAGCTGTGTGCCCTGCAACACGGGAGCATGATGCTCTGCAGCGTGGGAGCCGTGTGCCCTGCAACGCGGGAGCATGATGCTCTGTCGCGTGGGAGCTGTGTGCCTTGCAACGCGGGAGCATGATGCTCTGCAGCGTGGGAGCTGTGTGCCCTGCAACGCGGGAGCATGATGCTCTGCCGCGTGGGAGCTGTGTGCACTGCAACGCGGGAGCATGATGCTCTGCAGCGTGGGAGCTGTGTGCCCTGCAACGCGGGAGCATGATGCTCTGCCGCGTGGGAGCTGTGGGCCCTGCAACGCGGGAGCATGATGCTCTGCCGCGTGGGAGCTGTGCGCCCTGCAACGCGGGAGCATGATGCTCTGTCGCATGGGAGCTGTGTGTCCTGCAATGCGGGAGTATGATGCTCTACAGCGTGGGAGCTGTGTGCCCTGCAACGCGGGAGCATGATGCTCTGCCGCGTGGGAGTTGTGTGCCCTGCAACGCGGGAGCATGATGCTCTGCCGCGTGGGAGCTGTGTGCCCTGCAACGCGGGAGTATGATGCTCTGCAGCGTGGGAGCTGTGTTGTCCTTTTTACGGACTTGTTTTAGATTGTTGGACTCGACGTATGTCCTCCACTTGTGAGAGGCCCCTTCTTTTTCCTACGTTGGCGAGTTTGTTGTTTGATAATAATGCTGATGGTCGTATGTGACTTTAACTTTTCGGTGCCTCACTTTAGAAGATTCGTACCGCTGATTGAGACAGAGAGCAAATGTAGTAATTTCAAATACATAATGGATACATGCGCGCAAGTATAATCTTGCGGCTTTCTGCTTTTAAAAGCAAAAAACTAGAAGGAGCGGAAAACAGAAATCGACGACAAATGAAATGCGGGTTGTGCGTGCTCTACTACGGGGAAAGTTTCCCTGCCCGGTATCTCTGGTTCATCCGTGTCGGGGTACGGCGTTGTCCTCTACTGGATTGTCAGCCCGTGGTCCGTGTTGGTTTGGGACCTGGTTTAGTAAAAACCTTCCGAGAAGGCCTTGTTGGACAAGACGCTCGATTTCCTCCTTCAATTTGTTGCAGCCTTCAGTCCTGTGTCCACGCCCGCGATGAAAGTCACAATACTGCGACTGATTTCCTCTGTTCGGTGCAAGCGGCTCGGGCCTGCGAAACGCGTCGCTATCACGGATGGCGAGGAGAACGTTAGTCCTGGTAGTGTTCAGATGAGTGTAGTCCTGATGCTGGTGAGATCTTCGGTCTTGGTTGGGGTTGTCACGACGCTTGTTGATCTTATTGGGAACTGTCTGCGGCAGCGACTCCTCTTTCTTCCTCTTCGAGCTCCCCTCGAACTGTCGGCGGTGTGCTTCAATTGCCTCATCTGCTGCTATCTGGGCCTCGACTCGCCGAACGAGGTCAGGATAGCTTGGTACGGTTTCTCTCATGAGAGCTGAGTAGAAGCCACTCGGGCGGAGTCCTCCCAGGAAAACTCCTCGCAGGAGCTCGGGGTCGACTCCTGGGATCTGCCGAGCCTCGGTAGTGAAGCGTCGGAAGAAATCTTTGAGTGTCTCTCCATCGTTCTGGCGGATCCCCGAGAGGTGGGAGGGATCCCGGACAATTCGGCGGTTGGCAATGAACTGATCCACAAACTGCTGTGTCATTTCTGCGAAGTTGTTGATGGCCCCGTTCTGCAGAGAATGGAACCAGGTGCGCGCTTGTCCCTTCAAGGTTGCTGGGAACACTTGGCAGAGGAGCTGATCAGGGGCGCTGTAGATCCTCATGACGGTGGTGAAGTGATTGACGTGTTCCAGTGGATCGTCCGTCCCATCGAATGTCTCGATGTTGGGAAGCTTGAAGCCATGCGGAATTGGATGGGCTAAGACTTGAGGCGACAGCGGGGAGTCATGATGTGCGGGACGGCGAGCGAGAGCGGCGCGTCGTCCTGCTTGGGCATACTCCTCCTCTATCATGTTGCGTATTTCTTCTCGCGTAGCTATTTCCACCGCTTGCTCAGGGGCAGCTCTTCCGTGGTGGTGGCGGTGGTCAGCTTCTGGGCCTTCAGCTGGCGGGGCAAGGTGAGCGGAACTCGCCGCATTGGAGAATCCTTCTGAAGCTTCGTCTTCCTGGACGGCCTCCCTGTTCAGGGCATGATTCAGAACTGGGGGCGGTGGCGCGTCAGGAACTGGCGGATGAATCGGAACTTGAGGAGCCCCGAGATTCCTCATGAGGGCCAACATCTCAGCTTGATGTTCTTCGATCTGCCGCATGCGCACCTCCAAACCTGCTGCAGGTGCAGGCAACGCCTCCTCCGCGGGAGGTGCATTGATAAGTGAGTGGGAGGGAGCTGGATCGACGCGTTCTTCCGGCATCGATCCTTCAGTAATGCGAGCACTCTTTTTTGCCATAGCAGTTGGCTCTCGAAGAGGTTTTTGGGAAAGTTCCCACAGACGGCGCCAAACTGTTGCGGAACGCTTAGGGCTCTTGGCAGACCGGTTCACTTGAACCGCCTTAGCTCGTGAGCGGACTAAGCGCGCAAACAGTCAATTAGAGATTCGTTGATTGCACTGGGACTTTTTAGCGTGGAAAACCCGAAAATGGTAAAAAACCACGTGGTCGGAGCTGTGCCGACCAAATTCCACTATCTTCCGGGGGGTTACAAAGTGAGACTTAGAACTCGAGTGCGACAGGCCGCAACTCGTTACAGTAGTAGAGAGATAGAGAGATCCGAAGGCGACAGGCCGCCTCTTGGAAAAAACTAAGTCCTTTTCTCCTTCAGAGAAAGGTGGAGAACAAAAGTGAGCTGCTCCGGGGAACAAAAGTGAGCTGCTGCGTCGCCTTTCGGGATGAAGGAAATCTTCAAGTCCAGAAAGGAAATCTTCAAGCTCCGAAGGAGAATTCCGCAAAAGTCTGCAAGGAGCTCTCCCAGGTTCAGAAGTCCAGGTCCTTTCAAATGAAGCCTTGGGGCTCCTTTTATAGCTTTCGCCGGGGGCGACCCGGTAATTTTGTCGTTGGTAGTTTCCATAAATGCCCGATGGACGAATCATATTCTCCGGTTCGGGGCCCTCGGATCGCCATTTTTCGTAAATGACCGCCTTGCCCCTCGGGCAGCTTGGGCAGCTTGGGCAGTTCGGGCAGTTCCGTTGGAGGCGAAAAAGGCGACTGGCCGTTCCTGAAAAGTGAGACGCCTGAAAGACAAAAAGTGAGAAGCCTGAAAGACAAAAAGTGAGAAGCCTGAAAGACAAAAAGTGAGAAGCCTGAAAGACAAAAAGTGAGAATGCTCTGAACGCGCTCAGAAGCGTTCTGAGCGCGCAACGAACAGGGAAGTGCTTTGAACGCGCTTGGAGGCGTTCTGAGCGCGCGTGAGCGCGGAGGCGTTCTGAGCGCGCTCAGAAGCGTTCTGAGCGCGCGACGAACATGGAAGTGCTTTGAACGCTCTTGGAGGCGTTCTGAGCGCGCGACGAACATGGAAGTGTTTTGAACGCGCTAGGAGGCTTTCCGAGCGCGCGTGAGCGCGGAGGCGTTCTGAGCGCGCTCAGAAGCGTTCTGAGCGCGCAACGAACGTGGAAGAGCTTTGAACGAGCTTGGAGGCGTTCTGAGCGCGGAGGCGCCCTGGGCAGTCGGCGGAGCGGGGAGTCGTCCCCCAAGGAGGAATCGGGATCCGACGCACCTGGCGAGGGGGCGTGAATACGGCGGGGCCACTTGCGAGCTCCCCTGCAGAAAAAGGCGAGGGGAGGGGGCCGGGCCGCACACTACGGGCGGCGCGACCGAGGCGCACCCCCGGGGGGGTGCGGCTTGGCCGCACCCCGAAGGGGGTGCGGCTGGGCCGCACCCCCAAGGGGGTGCTGCTTGGCCGCACCCCCTTGAGGGGTGCGGCTGGGCCGCACCCCCTCGAGGGGTGCGGCATGGGCCGCACCCCCTCGAGGGGTGCGGCATGGGCCGCACCCCCAAGGGGGGTGCGGCTTTGCCGCACCCCTTGAGGGGTGCGGCTGGGCCGCACCCCTTGTGGGGTGCGGCTCCGCGCGAGCCGCACCCCGAGGGTGTGCGGCGGGGCTGTTCCCCCGCGACGGGGGGCGCTGCCCATGCGCTACCGTGCGTGCGGTTGTGTGCGCGCTTGCGGTTTGTTCTCCGCGCGCTCTCCTCCTGGCGGTTGGCGGTGGGAATGACGGGCTCGGTTTCTTCGATTCGAGCGATTGCGTGTTGACCCCATCTCTCTTCAGTGGAGTTTTCTCTAGACGCACCCCAAGACCTTTATGGATGGTATAACAAGTTGTATGATAAAATTGATTTTTAGAATTATAACAAGTAAAAAAAAGTGAGGTCCATTATGTCATACCAGATCTAATCAAGTCAAGGTAGGCATATTAGGGTCAGCAATGTTAACCCTACCTCAAGGCACATAGGAGGAGTCCTACTGGCTTTTAGGGCACCATAATTGAGGTCAGGCTACCTTAATTGAAACAACTAAGATCATAGTGACACAATTAAGAAATGAAATGTTACAAAAATCTTAACCTAGGTCTGCCTATGACTAAAAATGTCTATATTACTCATTTAATGGCTCAAAAAAATCCTCAGATAATAAATTGAAGGACTACCACAACATAAGTTATACCCCTGGTTGATAAGTTTAAAGACTGCTTTGTTACAAATTAAAACATCGTCGACTATTTTGACATTGATTCGAAAATTCGAGGACTAGATTGACTTTTACCTTATATAATATATATTTATATAAAGAGAGAAATGAAAAAAAAATGCTATATTCAAAATAAATATTTATACTTTCATAATAGAGAGATAAAATAGGAGGAAAAAAACAGAAATATGAATTATTATTATTATTAATTATATAAATTTCCACCCAATCAAGTCAAATGAAGCCACCGGCCACTTTTGATATATTTGGCTATAAAGGGTTGCATTATGCAAATTTTAATATATTTCCTTTTGTATTAAATTATTGCATGGACACACAAATAATAATGCTGCTCAATAAATATAAAATGTATATAGTTCCAGGAAATAAATATTCATCATTGAATTCATAATGTAAACCGCTTCTCCTTTCCTAGGTCGAAAAAATGCAGAGATTTGAGAATTTGGATTCAGCTTTGAATTCGAATTTAAATTCGCTTCAAATGATGGGCCAAAAAGATTTTGATGAAAAAGATAGAGTCATCTTTATATATAATATATAGATATTCATATTATTCACGAATTTGACAATAGAGATAATACTAATCGGATTCGAATAATATTTGAATTCGAATTCGAGAAATATGAATCTTAATAGAATCTTCACAAATTGATTTTTGAATTATTCACGAACTATTTGATTTACTAATAAACCTAATCGAAAAGCCCCCAATTATATTCTCAATTCTCGTAATTGGATTCTCCAATTTCAGTGTTCAAACAGATTTTTAGTGGACAGTAACTTTTTCTCGCTGTTCAAAGCAGACAGCAAAAAATCCTACCCCTCCAATCACGTGACGTCGACGGGAAAACACGTGAACCTTACGCATGCTACGTGTACATATTTTCACTCGTCCGATCAAATCCGAACGGCCATATCTCTCCAAGACTTCATAGGGTTCCAGCGAATCGGACGGCTCTGCTTGAAGCCCCAGCCGGTACGAAATATAATTCGAGCAGCGTTTCAGTGCTCTTTCTTTTTATATTAAATATTAAATACTAAATACATGCCTAAATATATATATGAAATACTTTTAAATATATTAAATAAAAATCATTTAAAATGCTCGTTCGCCGCGAAGCTGCAATGTAGCACTGCAGTCATATTTTTTTCTTCCCAGAATACCCCACCGTGGGCTATAAATTTCTGAAGCCAGTCCTTATATTCCCCAGATCCTTTACACGAGTAAAATCGATAATGAGGGTTTTCCCGGCGGCGGTGTTGGGCCTGTTGGCCGACCGACAAAAGAAGCTCCGGAGACTCCCTCACGTCTTCAGCAAGATGATCGAGCTCCCTATTGGAGCCGACGCCGACGTCTGCATCGAGGAGGACCAAGCCGTGTTCAGGTTCTCCGCGGCGGCAGACGGCGTGAGCAGCGGCGTCCGGGCGCATGCGGCGGTCGTCCATCCTGGAGTGATGAAGGTTGTGATACTACACGACGGCGGCAGCTCCGACGAAGGGGATTTCGGGGCGGAGCTCGAGCTCGACAGGTGGAGGTTTCGGCTGCCTCCGTCGACTCTGCCGGCGCTAGCCACCGCTGAATACGTCGACGGCGAGCTCGTGGTAACGGTGCCAAAGGGGGATAATGCGTTGGAGGAGCGCGAGGAGGATTTTGAAGTGGGGAATGGGGATTTCCCTGGCGCCGCCGCCGGTCAGCTTGTTGTTGTACAGTAAATGTCTCTCCTTTTTCTGTTCGATCTTCTCGGCATGCTGTAGTTCAGATGCTCTGTCTTTCCGGCATGCTGTTGTTTGAAGACACGAAAAAGCATCAAGAAAAGTAGAACTTTTTTATTTATTAATTTAATAATTAATTATTATGCTTCGTAAATCTTTCGGTCCACTCAAGGCTCTGATAGATCGGACTAAATTGAACCGTCTTAGCCTGTGAGCGTTCAAGCGTGCAAACAGTCACAGAAAAGGGAAAGCTGACAAGACAAATTTTTTAATGTGGGAAACCCGTCAACTGGGTGAAAAACCACGCGGTCGGATCTGTGGCGGTCAAAATTTTCACTACTTGTTGGTTGTTGTATAGAGTTGTTCCAAAGAACTCGAGGGCGACAGACAACCTCTCGTTACAATTGTTGAGAGAGGTGCTCGGAGGGTGACAAGTCACCGCTCACGGAGCTAAGTTTTTGTCTGCTGCAGTGGGGAATGCTGCGCTCTGAGCGCTCTGAAAACTTTGACTGCTGCTTGAAGGTTGGATCGATGTGCTCTGTGCGTCTTTGTCTTTGCCGCTTGTCTCCTGCTGCGCGAGAGGAGTTTGGAGTACTGGTCTTGCTGGTGGCTGTCACGCTTGTTCTTGAGGGCACGGAGACGCGCTCGGGGCGAACCGCACGGAGGCGCGCTTGGGGCGGACCGCACGGAGGCGCGCTTGGGGAGGAGCGCACGGAGGCGCGCTTGGGGCGGAGCGCACGGAGGCGTGCATGGGGCGGAGCGCAGGGAGGCACGCATGGGGCGGAGCGCACGGAGGCGCGCTTGGGGCAGAGCGCACAGAGGCGCGCTTGGGGCGGAGCCCACAAAGGCGTGCTTGGCGCGGAGCGCACGGAGGCGCGCTTGGTGCGCTCCACGCGCTTGGCGCAGAGCGCACAGATGCGCGCTTGGATGCGGAGCGCACAGAGGCGCGCTTGGAAGCGACGCGCTTATGAGCGCGCGATGAAGAGACGCGTTTGGGAGCACAGAAGGAAGGGCGCGCTTGGGTAATTTGTCACGATAACTACCGGACGGACGAATAGGAATGCTCCGTTTAGAGCACACAGATCATAGATTTTATGCAAATGATGAGATCGTCCCCGGGCGGTTACGGGCTTACCGGAAAAGCGACCGTTCCTCCCGCAAGGGGAGGAGCGGCCGCAGAGGCCGGCGGCCGGGAAGAGGGCCACCGACCAGGGTTGGATCAGGGCGGAAGGGAGGCCGCCCCCGGCCGGGCGGCGACCGAGACCGGGCGGCCAAGTGGCAGCCCGATCTGGGCGGAAGGGAGGCCGCCCCAGGCGGGGGCGGCGACCGAGTTCGGGCGGCCAAGTGGCCGCCCGATCTGGGCGGAAGGGAAACCGCCACCAAAGGGGCGGCACCGAGATCGGGCGGCCAAGTGGCCGCCCGAACGCCCGATCTGGGCGGAAGGGAGGTTGTTGTTAATGTATATTTGGTCAAATAACTGGTTCGAAGGTATAACGGGTCAGCTGGGTACACAGATACTCATCCCCGTAGGTACTCCTAGAGTTTTCCCTATAAATACCCGCTAGGGGCAACGGGGAGTGGATTCCACCTTGATCCTCCTCCAGATGCTTCGAGTAAACCTTCTCAATCTCGAATCACGCCCCTAGGTTTTCGCTCGTCCGCCCGCCGTCGTTGTTCACGCGAAGCTTTCGCGAAGTAGATCGCACCTCCTCCAAGCTCGCGTTTCGTCGCTGGTTCTTCCCTGCAACCTTCGTCCTCGCTCGTTCGCTGGTTCGTGGTCGCTCGTTCGCTGCCGCTCGCGAGAGAGGAGGTTTCGCGCTTCCCGCTGCTCTCGCCCAGTCGCCGTTTGCGAAAGAAAAGAAGTAGGAGGTCGCCGGATCCAGATCTACTGCCGCCTCTGCCGTGTGCAGTCGCCGGATTCGCCGGATCTTGCCTTCGTCATCCAGATCTGCCGCCGACGCCTCCGTCGTCGTGCCCTAGATCTGCCTCTCGTGCGAAGGAGATGAAGTCGCTGCGAGCAAGAAAGGGAGTTCACGCACGACCGCTGTTCGTGCGCTCGACCGCTCGCGCACGACTGCTGTTCGTGCGCTCGACAGCAGCCAGTTCCCCGCACGACCGCTGATCGTGCGCTCCTTGCTCATGCACGACCATTGATCGTGCGCGTCTCAGCGGTTCCGCCGCCGTCTCAGCGGTTTCAGTGCCGTCTCAGCGGTTTCATTACCGTCTCAGCGGTTCCGCCGTCGTCTCAGCGGCTCCAAGTCCTTCTCAGCGGTTCGCAGCCAAGCCGTCTCAGCGGTTCCAGTCTCGCCGTCTCCGCGGTTCCAGCCCAGCCGTCTTAGCGGTTTCCTGTGTCGCAGCCTCCCTGAGCTGCTCCAAGTTCAGTTCCCCCCCCCAGCCGCCTCCGTCAAGTCTCCCACTGCCGCCGTCTCCAAGCACAATGATGAAGGGGAACAACATGACGTCCCCCGTTCCGATGATAAAATTGGAGAAGTTCACGGTGACTGAGTTCAACGATTGGAAGTTGAATACTCAGTTCGGGATGAAGTTTCTGAACGTGTTTTACACAGTTCAGTCTGATGGTGCTGAGGTCGTAGGGACTGCTGATGAGGCATAGTGGGTTTCTGATGAAGACTTCTGCAGGGACTACCTGCTGAACTGCATGTCTTCCAATCTGGCGAAGACGTACATGAAGCTGAAGACATCTAAGGCCATCTGGGATACTTTGCAGGAGCACTTCAGGCAGGAGGAGGACCTGTCCAAGGCGCACTTAGTGGACAAGTTCCACTCGTTCACCTTCGACGAGGAGAAGGTCATTCTCCCTCAGGTATCAAACTTTGAAGTTTTAGTAGATTTCTTGCATAGCGAGAATATTGCGTTGTCAGATAGCTTTGTTGCTGGCACAATTATGTATAAGTTGCCTTATACGTGGTACAATTTCAAAACTGAAATGTGCCGCAAGAAGATGCAGGTGGGTTTGAACGAACTCAAGCGTTTTATACGCATTGAGGACGAAAATAGGACTCGACAGGCTCTAGAAGTCGTTAGCAAGCAGAAGACTGTTGCTAACATGATTTCGAACTCTAGGCGCGTGCCGAACCTAGGAAGTCAAAACCCAACCCGAGTAGCTCCCAGTTTGCAGGCCCAAGTAAACAAATCAAAAAGTTTAAGGGCAAGTGCTATAACTGCAACAACTGGGGACACAACGCATCTGATTGCAGGCTTCCTCGTAAGGAGAAGGGAAACACACCACAGGAAGGCAACCATGCTAACATGGTTAGTCTCACTGAGCCATCCGACTTTGTTGTCATGGTCGTAAACGGAAAGGCCAGTACAGAGTGGTTCCTTGACTCGGGGGCAACGTGTCATGTTTGCAACAACCCTACTCTGATGACAGGTCTTACTGATGCAAGAGAATCTGTGACCGTTGCCAACGGTGAGACAGCTGACGTGCTGAAGGTGGGGAATGTAACTTTGCTGTTATCCTCAAGTAAGACTTTAACTTTAAAGAATGTTAAGTTTATTCCTTCTTTAGCTGCTAACTTAGTGTCTATTAGCTTACTATGTGATGCTGATATGTCTTTTACTTTCTGTAGCGGTAGAGTAAAATTGTCAGTTAACTCACACTATTTTGGATGTGCATACATCCAAAATAGGATGTACAGATTAAGTCTAGCAAACGAAATGGTTCAACAAGTTCAAACAAACTTAGTTAGCCCTAAGACTCTACACGAGAGACTAGGACACGTAAACTATAGGAAAATGTTCTAAATTGCTAGAACTCACCAGATAGCTTTAGACACTACAGTCAAAACTGATAAATGTGAAGTGTGTACTCAGACTAAGATCACTAGGAAACCTTTTAGTGCGGTTACTAGGAGCACAAAACCCTTAGAACTAATACATTCAGACATATGTGACTTCAAAAGTTTTGTCACTAGAGGAGGCAGGAAGTATTTGATCACCTTTATAGATGATTGTTCTAGGTTTTGTCACATTTATCTCCTTAAAACTAAAGATGAAGCGTTTGAAAAATTTTGTATTTTCAAAACCAGGGTAGAAAACCAATTAGGCATAAAAATCAAAAGATTTAGAAGTGATAGAGGAGGAGAATATATGTCCAGTAAGTTCAAATGTTTCCTTGCCCAACATGGAATCATTGCAGAAACCACTGCTCCTTACTCGCCCTAGTCTAACGGCATAGCTGAGCGTAAAAATCGCACGTTAACAGAAATGTTAAACTCTATGCTCCTGACTGCAGGCATGCCTTCCGCTTATTGGGGAGAAGCAGTCTTAACTGCAAATCACATTTTGAATAAAGTTCCTCATGCCAAGTTAGAGGTTACTGTTGGATCGTGTGACGCCCTTAGAGGGGGGGGGGGGGGGGGTGAATAAGGGTGCGTTTAAAAATATAATTTTTACTTAATAATTTTTAGACAAATTTACTTTAATAAAAAGTTACTTATAAATAATTTTAAACCAATGCAATATTTGTATTAAACCAAACACAAATTTCTAAGATAAAGATTTAAGCAAACAAATTTGCAATTAGTGAAAAGAGCATAATTTTATTTATCATGAAATTTGCATACAATAAAAATGATCTTAACAATGCTTAAGATCAAGGCACAATTATGATAAAAAAAACAATAATTTTTGGTTTACCAATCCTTCTCCCAAGGATCGGAAGGCTATCACTTGTCTCTCCCAAGCCCAAGCCCAAGCCTATCCTCTAGATCTTCCCAAGATCTAGACATAGCACACAAGGCCACGATTTCCCACCAAGCCACACAAGGACTTGAACGCTCCGCACAAGGAAGCGATTTTCCCCTAAGCCGCGCAAGGACTTAGACGCCGCACACAAGACGCGATTTCTCTACCAATATAAAATGAAATGTGTGTAAATGAAAATACAATATGAAAAGGACAACTCCCTAGAAATTCAGATCTCTGAATGGATTGTTGAAGCCTCGAGATGATCGTTGATGTAGAAGCGCGCCCGATCTCGTCTTCAATCTTCAATCCTTCTTTGCACAAATGGGAGTTGAAGAGGTTCTGGAGCTCTCTGGTTCGTATGCACTCAGGAAGGGACTTGGAATTCTCAAAGCTTGGAATGCACGAACACAAGGAGTCATTTTATAGAAAATCGCTATCGCCTGGGCGACATCGACTGTCGGAATTTTCCGACAGCGCTAAACTGCCGCTGGAGTGCCGTCGTGCGGGTAGTTGCTGTAACCGCCGAGCTGTCGCCTGGGTGACATCGATGTCGGATTTCCGACAGCGCAAAACTGCCGGTCGTGGGTGGTGTCGTGGGCAGTTGTTGTAACCTCCGAGCTGTCGCCTGGGCGACATCGCTGTCGGATTTCCGACAGCTCAAAACTGCCTTTCGTCGTGCTGCCGTGGAGGGAAGTAGTTGTAACTTCTCTGCTGTCGCCTGGGCGACATCAGCTGTCGGAATTTTCCGACAGTGAAATTTCCCACATTCAAATTTAGCTCCAGCAGAAATGTGAAATCTCATACCTGTTATCTGCACACCATTAATAAAAATAGAATCAAATACAAACGGGACTTTGTTATTATCAAACCGGAGGGTGCGAAACGCATGCTCCAACAATCTCCCCCTTTTGATAATAACAAATCCGTATAAAAAGAAATTATGACTATTTAGATTGTTGATTTTAACATTTGGTGTGTGCACAAAAATAACATGATATATTTCTCTTAAAATAAATAAAGAATTTCCCTTTAGATGAAAGCTCCCCCTAAATGAATGCTCCCCTTAAATGTATGCTCCCCCTAAATATATGCTCCCCCTAAATGTTAAAGTAAGTTGAAATGATGTATTATTAGGTGGAATATTTAGGTGGAATAGATTTGTGATTTCTCTTTTTATACTTTTAATTCTCCCCCTTTTGGTATTAGCAAAAGTTAATATTAAATAAAAGAGTAGTTCTTAAGGGAAAAGATATAGGATATATAAATGAAGAGTAAGCGGAAGCACTTTGTTGGAAATGATTGAAGTCCATGAAATAATAGGAATATGCCATAGTATGAATAAACTCATGAAGTGACGGTATAGCCATATGAAGTAATGAAAGAAAATAACTTAAACATGAGTAAGGTCATTTGAAAGTATCATAGAAAGGCACAATAGTGTATAGAATTATGGAATATTTTCGGTCCAATTCTCATGAGATGAATGTTTATATAACATAATGATGTGTACATGTGATACTTAGATCTAACATATGAAGTTATTTAATTGACATGATCATTAAAATGTAGAACATAATATAAGCATATAAAGTTAACTTTGACTTTGAAGATATAGCACAAGATGAATAGAAAACCATTTTTCTTTTGCACAAGACACTTTACAATTCTTTCCAAGGTGCTTAACCTCACAATGCTCATTAAGACTTATCAGGAGGGTAAGTAGTGCTTGGTGGAGTATCCTTGTCTTTATTTTAAACTTTTTTTATCACAGATGTTGTGATATCTTAATTTTGAGATATTGATATTTTTTTTGTAATTGACCAAGGATCTCCGAATTCACTTGAATCGCAAAAGATGGTGTATATTTTGTTGTGCTAGCAAATCAAGGTTGAAAGTTGTATTTATGAAGTGCTATTTTATTATGTTAAAGCAAATATGATCCATGTATATATTAAATAAAAAGACATACGTATTGATCAAAAGAAGTGAACGTGATAGTTCATTATGATAGATAAACAATTTCTCATACTTAGAGGCATGCGAAAATAATTTCCAATGGTCTAAACAACTAAGTAGGAGTGTCAATACGATGATAGCTTGGAAATGAAATCATGTAAGAGTCATTTTTTAAAAAAAATAAAAAGCACATGGTTTGTCATCAAGTCATGAGGTGAAGCATTAATAATGACATATAACTATTGTAAATCATCAAAGGGACCCAAAATTGGAGTTTTATCAAAACGGGAGCTGTCAGAAATTTCCGACAGTCACTGTCGTCTGGGCGACAGCCAAAATTATAAATAGGGCTTTGGACCGAGTCAAACCCTATTGTGCATCATTTCCTGGAGTTAAAAACGAGAGGAAGCTGTCGGAGTTCGGCGACATCCTAGATCTAAGGTATGGTTTTTGATTTTTAAGTGTTTTGACTTAAAATTTTTTAGGGATTTTTGATTTTAGAAAGGGGAGATGATAAATGATGTATGTTTTTTAGTTTTCCTTTGATGAATGGTGTAGATCTTGGAAGTTTTGTGTTTTAAAAATGTAGATCTAGTGTAAATCAAGGGGATCTTGTTGGATCTTCGTGAAAATTTTTTATTTTTTTTTATTTTGTGATTTTTGTGGTTGAAGTGTTGCATTTGTACATAGTATTATTTTTTTTTTAAATGCAAGATTTGTTTGAGGAAGAAGGTTGAAGATGATGAATAGTAAGGATATGGAGAAGATGTAGATTTGAGAAAAAAAATATTTTTTAAAGACTTGATGTTGAAATAAAACATCATTTTGAGTAGATCTGGAAGTTTATGTAAAAAATTTCAAGAGAAGTTTACTGAAGTACTGTCGGAAATTTCCGACAGTCACTGTCGCCTGGGCGACAGTGTTCCAGTGCACAACACATTTTTAATCCATGTTTTTTTATATGTTATTTGCAGAATGGCTTCCAGTTCTAAAGCGCGAAGAAGTACTTCTGAAGATGCGCATAGTTCGTATCAAGTGTATCCTGGGGTGGAGAAAGCCATAGTAGGAGTAGCGAAATATGTGGAATTTGATTCGCCGAAGCACGATCATATCTATGACCGGCTTGCGAATGCAGGTATACTCTCAATAATCACCCCAGATTCGTTCTCTTCCTTTTTGATTCGAGAGTTCTATAATCATTTGGAAGATCCAAATTACACTGAATTGGATGGGGGAGTTAGATCAAGAATCCAAGGTCAACATGTGGAAATAACACATGTTGATCTAAGAGAGGAATTCGGACTAGTGATGAGTGAAAATATGCCGGATATAGTGGAGAGTTATAGAAAAGATAGGGATTGGACCCTTGTAAACATGAGTTTACATGGGAATCAAAAGAAGACTCTAACCACTGAAGTTACGTCACTCACTCCGGATGCTTTCTTAGTTCAAGATATATTAAGGAATTCAGTCATGTTGAAGAGTGGAGATACAAGAAGTATTACGGCTCAATTGACCCTCATTACTTACTACATTATGGAGGATGAGCTTTTTGATGTGGTGGACTTCATACTCTCCCAGATTCGGTATGAGTATAGATTAAAGCATCCAAAATGGGTGAAGGTTCATACGCTGCCAATGTGGGCGATAATTCAGCGTATACTCTATAAGAAGTACGGATGGATAACGCAAGGTTCTTATTTGGATGATTGTTATCCGGAGATATATTATACGGGTTCGATGAAAGTGAAGAAGACGCAGAAAAAGGCCCATCCGGGAATTGAGATTCGAGAGCCGCCAATGCCTAGGGCAGGATCACTACGAGAGTCCATTGATGATTTACGTGATTCACTAGAGGATCACAAGAAGGAAGTGAAGAAGGACCGTAGTCGAATGTAGAAGTTTATGAAGTTTCTCGTCAAAGGTCTGAAGTTAAAGCCAACTCCGGAGGAAGAGGCCGAATGGCAAGTTCCGGACGAAGAACCGCCACGCCAATCGGTGAGGCGGACTCGACGTGGTAAAGCCGTGAGACGAGGACCTCCAGAAGACTGTCCAGAGAGCAGCGGGGCTGGTTTTGAAGATTCTGAGTAGTTTCATCAGGCTGCTGCTGCTGGTTGATGTCGGAAATTTTCGACATCCACTGTCGCCTGGGCGACAGTGAACTTCTTCAGATTTCTATTTCTGTTTAATGAACTTGATCCTTATGTTGTTTTCTACTGTTTTTATTGGAACAATATTGATGTAATATTAATGCTGTTTGAATTTTTGTTAAGTCTTTTGAAATTCTATGGTTTGATTTTAAAATGTAGGCTTTTTCTTTTTAAATTGTTTAGGTTTTGTGATAATTTTTTTAAAATTTTATAGGCTTTAAATAGTGATATATTCATTGTGAAATGTCTAGAATTCCCAATTCTAGCCTAAGCATAGAAAAATGGGAATCCGATAACGGTTTAGTGAATATATCCGCTAGTTGATTATCCGTGCCTATAAATGAAATTTTTATGTGGTTATTTTTAATATGATCTCTAATAAAATGATGTCTCACATCAATATGCTTAGACCTTGAATGATGGACCGGGTTGTATGTTAAATCAATTGCACTTTTATTATCACACCATAATTCAATAGTTTGTTGTTTAATATTAAAGTCTTCTAAAGTTTGTTTCATCCAAAGAGCTTGTGCACAACAACTACCAAGTGCGATGTATTCGGCCTCGATGGTTGAGAGGGCAACAGAATTCTGTTTCCTACTCGACCATGAAATGAGTGAAGGGCCTAAAAAGTGACAAGTGTCACTAGTGCTTTTCCTATCTAGTGAACAACCGGCATAATCAGAATCAGAGTAGCCAAAAAGAGTAAAATCATCGCTATGAGGATACCATAAACCAAGTTTAGATGTGCCAATTAAATATCTAAAAATTCTTTTTACCACTTTTAAATGTGATTCTTTGGGATCGGCTTGAAATCTAGCACATAAACAAACTGAAAACATAATATCCGGTCTAGAAGCAGTTAAATATAAAAGTGAACCTATCATGCCTCTATATAAAGTTTGATCTATTGATATTCCATTTTCATCTTTTTCTAATTTTAAAGATACACTCATAGGAGTATTTGCTTGTTTGAGATTTTCAAATCCAAATCGTTTTAAAACATCATGAATATATTTTGATTGGTTAATAAAAACTCCATCATGTTTTTGAACAATTTGAAATCCTAAGAAATATTTTAATTCTCCTACCATACTCATCTCAAATTCACTTTCCATCATTTTTACAACATAATTACACAACTCTTCATTAGTGGCTCCAAAAATAATATCATCAACATAAATTTGTAAAACAATTAAATCATCATTTACTTGCTTAATGAAGAGTGTACAATCAACGCCACCCATTTTAAAACCATTTTGTAATAAATATATAGTCAATCTATCATACCATGCTCGTGGTGCTTGTTTTAAATCATACAAAGCTTTTAGCAATCTATATACGCGATTAGGAAATTTTTCATTTATAAATCCTGGGGGTTGTTCAACATAAACTTCTTCTTTAATCAACCCGTTTAAAAATGCAGTTTTAATATCCATTTGCAATAATTTAAACCTTTTATGACTAGCAAATGCAACAAAAATTCTAACTGCTTCCAATCGTGCTACAGGTGCAAATGTTTCATCAAAATCTATCCCTTCAATTTGATTATATCCTTTCACTACAAGCCTAGCTTTATTTCTAGTGACCCTAGAGTCACTATCTAATTTGTTTTTGAAAATCCATTTGACTCCTACTACAGGATGATCACTAGGTCTATCTACAAGAATCCAAACTTTATTTCTTTCAAATTGGTTAAGTTCTTCATTCATAGCTAGAAACCAAGATTCATCATTTAAAGCGGTGGCAACATCTTTTGGTTCTATATTTGAGACAAAACATAAATTTGAAAAACTTTCATGTAAACTAGAACGTGTACGTACCCCATGTAATGGTTCTCCAATAACAAGTTCTTGCGGATGATCTTTTGAGAACCTTAGCTCGGTTGGAGGTACATATTCTTGTTCTTCTTCTTCTTCACCATCTTTTTCATCTTCTTTCTCTACTTTTTCTTCATCATTATTATCATCATTTTTCTTCAGATTTTGTTCCACATCTTCTTCATTTTTCTCATTACCTGCAACTTTAGTATTTTCTACACAATAAATGTTTTCATCAAATTTTACATGAATAGATTCTTCAACCACTTTAGTACGTTTATTATAAACTCTATAGGCCTTGCTAGTTGAAGAATAACCAATGAAAATTCCTTCATCACATTTTTCATCAAATTTGCCTAAGTTATCTTTTGTATTCAAAATAAAGCATTTACAACCAAAAACTTTAAAGTAAGATACATTTGGTTTTCTTTGAAAATAAATTTCATAAGGAGTTAATTGTAATGTAGGACGAATCATGACACGATTAATAATATAGCATGCAGTGCTGATCGCTTCGGCCCAAAAATATTTTGGCAATTTAAATTCACAAAGCATAGTACGTCCTAATTCTTGAAGTGTTCTATTTTTCCTCTCCACTACACCATTTTGTTGTGGTGTGCGAGGAGCAGAAAATTCGTGTTTTATCCCAAATTCATTACAATATGAAATAAATTTTTCATTATCAAATTCTCCTCCATGATCTGATCTAATGCATTTTACTTTTAAATCAAGTTCATTTTGAATACGTGAAATTAGTTTTACAAATTCATCAAAAGCATCAGATTTTGAATTTAAAAACAATGTCCAACAAAATCTAGAATAATCATCAATAATAACAAACGTATATTTTCTACCTCCTAGACTTTGTGTAGAAATTGGACCAAACAAGTTCATATGTAATAAATGTAAAGGTCTAGTAGTAGAAATAACATTTTTGCTTTTAAAAGATGATTTTGTAAACTTTCCCTTTTGGCATGGTGAACATAATGAAGAAAGCTTTCCATTCAAATTTGACAAACCTTTTATAATTTTATTTTTAGAAAGCTTTACTATGCGCTTGGCACTAGAATGTCCTAGTCTCCTATGCCATAATTCAAGTTCATCATTCTTTGAAATAAAACATTTAAGTGTAGAATGAGATAAATCATGAAAAGTGATTGTATAGACATTGTTTATTCTTGGTGCAGTAAGTACGATTTTGTTTATTTTAGAATCAATAATTTTGCAAAGGTTTGAGCTAGAGTCAAATAGAACATTTAGATTTTTATCACATAGTTGACTAATAGAAATTAAATTATGTTTCAAACCTTTAACATATAAAACATTTGAAATTTTAAATTCTTTGTTACCTACTACTCCAATGCCTTTGACTTTACCCTTGCCATTATCTCCAAATGTCATTGTTCCACCTTTCTTCATCTCCAGGCTAAGGAACTTTGATTTATCGCCCGTCATGTGTTTTGAACATCCAGAGTCCAAATACCATACGTCTTCCTTATTCCTAGCCTGCACGCACACCTAAAAAGATGATGAGAGTAAAGATCTGGTTACCCAAGTGGTCGATCCCATTGTATAGGTGGACGCCTTAGGTACCCAGATTTGTTTAACATTAACTTTTCCTTTCTTCCAACATGAGCCCGAGATGTGACCAAATCGATGACATTTGGCACACACAATGAATGGTGAGGAATCATTTTTCAATGGTTTCTCTGGACTCTTGCTGGTGGAAACATCTTTATGTGTGGACTTAGAAAAATTTTCATTTTGAAAAACAGGTTTTCTGAACCTGGAGCTGTCGCTGGTTCCGACAGCAGCTGTCGGAAATTTCCGACAGCCTCCAGAGCTTCCAGAAACGTATCCTAGCCCAAATTTTGCTGTCCCATGGCATTGATTGGCTAAAAGCATATCCAGAGATTTTTTTTCCAACACCAAATTTTCCAATTGTCATGTTCAACTCATTTACTTTGGACTTTAAAATTGAATTTTCTTTTACTATCATGCCACATCTATTTGCAACACTTTTCTTATAATTCTCTAATTGAGAATGAGAGAATTTAACAACTTTTTCTAAATCCTTTTTCTCTTTTAGAAGTTGATCAATTTTTTGATCGGACTTAGAAATAGTGTTTTCAAGTTCTTTTATCCTTGTCGAAGAGTGATCACACTCTTGACAAATTTCTTTCTCGTTCCCAATAGATTTCAAATCATTTGATAACTTTTTATTTACTTTCAAAAGAACTTTGTTTTCAGATTTTAAAAAATTAATTTGTTTTAGGCTTTTATCTAAAAATTTGCAAGTTTTCATAAATTCAGAATATAAATCTTCATAAGATGGAGGAGTTACCTCAGTGTCGCTTTGGACACTGCAGTCGTCGTCAGATGACGCATTTTCTTTCCCCATCAAGCAGACATTTGCCTCCTCTTCCTCCTGTGTTGAGGAATCACTTTCTTCACCAGACGAAGAATCATCCCAAGTCTCTGCCTTTAACACTTTCTTCTTGTAACTTTTATCGTGCCTCTTTGCTTTTTGCTCGTTCAGATACTTTGGGCACTTGCTTCTGATATGACCAATCTTCTTGCAATGGTAGCACTCCGGTAGCGGACGCTTCTCTTCATTCTCCATTTTTCCTTTGCCTTTTTGGTAGGCAAAATCGTTCTTTTTGAAAAATTTCTTAAATGAATTTCTCCTCTCCGGATTTCTCATAAACTTCTTAAAGTTCCTCACAAACAGTCCTTCCTCATCTTCCTCACTTTCTTCAGATTCAGTTTCAACTTCCTTTTTAGATTTCAACGCAAAGCTTTTCTTTTTGGGCTCCAAATTGTACTCTTGGCTTTGAATCTTCAACTCCACTTCATGGATTTTTAGATTCCCAATGAGACTCTCCAATTGTAAGGTCTTAAGGTCATGTGACTCAGAAATTGCAGTCACTTTAGGATTGAACTTCGGGGGAAGTGATCTTAAGATTTTCCTCACTAAATCTCCATTGGAGAAAACCTTACCCAACACCTTTGAATCGTTCACGATTTTAGTAAATCGTGTGTACATTGTATCAATTTCTTCATTCACTTCCATTTTGAATCTTTCGAATTCTGACTCCAGTTGAAATAGCTTTGAGTCATTTACCTGCGAAGTACCTTCATGAGTGATTTCTAAAAGATTCCAAATTTCATATGCAGTATCACAAGCACAAACTCTATTAAATTCAGTGCGATCTAGTGCGCAAAATAAATCATTCATGGCTTTTGCATTGTTTTTACATCTTAATTTATCATTGTCATCCCACTTGTCTTTGGGTTTGACCATAGTTACATCTCCTACAACAATTGTTGGGGAAGAATAACTCATCTCGACCATATTCCAAACTTCCATGTCGAGAGCTATTAGAAAACACCGCATTCGGGTTTTCCAATAGTTATAGTCCGTGCCCATAAAAAGTGGTGGCCTACTGATTCCTTGCCCCTCAACGAACACGTGATCGTTGTGCGCCATTACTCCCGGTGGTAAAACCGTTTTGGAGTAACCTCGCTCTGATACCACTTGTTGGATCGTGTGACGCCCTTAGAGGGGGGGGGGGGGGTGAATAAGGATGCGTTTAAAAATATAATTTTTACTTAATAATTTTTAGACAAATTTACTTTAATAAAAAGTTACTTATAAATAATTTTAAACCAATGCAATATTTGTATTAAACCAAACACAAATTTCTAAGATAAAGATTTAAGCAAACAAATTTGCAATTAGTGAAAAGAGCATAATTTTATTTATCATGAAATTTGCATACAATAAAAATGATCTTAACAATGCTTAAGATCAAGGCACAATTATGATAAAAAAAACAATAATTTTTGGTTTACCAATCCTTCTCCCAAGGATCGAAAGGCTATCACTTGTCTCTCCCAAGACCAAGCCCAAGCCTATCCTCTAGATCTTCCCAAGATCTAGACGTAGCACACAAGGCCACGATTTCCCACCAAGCTAGCCACACAAGGACTTGGACGCTCCGCACAAGGAAGCGATTTTCCCCTAAGCCGCACAAGAACTTAGACGCCGCACACAAGACGACGATTTCTCTACCAATATAAAATGAAATGTGTGTAAATGAAAATACAATATGAAAAGGACAACTCCCTAGAAATTCAGATCTCTGAATGGATTGTTAAAGCCTCGAGATGATCGTTGATGTAGAAGCGCGCCCGATCTCGTCTTCAATCTTCAATCCTTCTTTGCACAAATGGGAGTTGAAGAGGTTCTGGAGCTCTCTGGTTCGTATGCACTCAGGAAGGGACTTGGAATTCTCAAAGCTTGGAATGCACGAACACAAGGAGTCATTTTATAGAAAATCGCTGTCGCCTAGGCGACATCGACTGTCGGAATTTTCCGACAGCGCTAAACTGCCGCTGGAGTGCCGTCGTGCGGGCAGTTGCTGTAACCGCCGAGCTGTCGCCTGGGCGACATCGATGTCGGATTTTCGACAGCGCAAAACTGCCGGTCGTGGGTGGTGTCGTGGGCAGTTGTTGTAACCTCCGAGCTGTCGCCTGGGCGACATCGCTGTCGGATTTCCGACAGCTCAAAACTGCCTTTCGTCGTGCTGCCGTGGAGGGAAGTAGTTGTAACTTCTCTGCTGTCGCCTGGGCGACATCAGCTGTCGGAATTTTCCGACAGTGAAATTTCCCACATTCAAATTTAGCTCCAGCAGAAATGTGAACATCTCATACCTGTTATCTGCACACCATTAATAAAAATAGAATCAAATACAAACGGGACTTTGTTATTATCAAACCGGAGGAGTGCGAAACGCATGCTCCAACAGTTACACCCTACGAGCTTTGGTTTAAGAGACCCCCGTCTTTTACTAGACTTAAGTCCTGGGGCTTCTTAGCCTATGTCAGGGTTCCTGACCCTAGACGGTCTAAGATTGGACCTAGGACCAACACATGTGTCTACCTAGGTTGTGCTGAGGATAGTGCTGCAGATTGATTCTTAGATATTTTCTAATAACGTTATTATAGAATCTAGGGACGCAGTGTTCTTTGAAGATAAGTTCCTCAAGGATAAGAACCTGTCTCTCCCAGGTATGCAAGTAACTATTACTGAAGATGATCCTACTTCAGTACCGAGCACCTCCTATTCCATTCCGGTAGATAACTCTGGCCTAGAGTCTAGGAGAACTTCTCTAAGAGAGCGAATTCCCAGAACCTTCGGTAGTGACTTTGTCACTTGCCACGTTGAGGCTGATCCATCCACATATAAGGATGCGATGAGATCCAGGGATTCCCTACTCTGGAAAGAAGCTATTGATGAAGAGATGAACTCTCTACTTCAGAATAACACATGGACGTTGGTTGATATGCCAAAATGGGCTAAAACCGTAGGGTGTAAGTGGATTCTGAAAAAAAAAACTAAATCCTGATGGTAGCGTAGCTAAGTATAAAGCACGCCTGGTGGGTAAAGGTTTCACACAAGTAAGCGGAGTAGATTATTTTGATGTCTACTCACCCGTGTGTCACTTAGTAACCCTTAGGGCCCTCCTTGCTATTGCGTCTATTGAGAACTTTATTGTTCATCAAATGGATGTTAAGACTGCGTTCTTGAATGGAGATTTGACCGAAGAGATCTACATGAATCAACCTGAAGGTTTCATTGTAGACGGTCACGAAACAAAGGTCTGTAAATTACTTAAGTCTTTATACGGACTAAAGCAAGCACCGAAATTATGGCATGAGAAGTTCGACTATAATGTAAAGAATATGCGATTCATGTCGAGTCTCTCGGATAAATGTCTTTACATACATAATAGATCGGATAAAGTCGCCATAATATGCTTGTACGTAGATGATATGCTCATTCCAGGGTTTGATCAATCCGAAGTGGATGACGTTAAGTCAGACTTAATAAAAGAATTTAGCATAAAAGACCTAGGTGTAGCTAACACTATACTAGACATGCAAGTGAGCTTTGGGCAGACTGGCATCTCCTAAGTCAAAGCCAGTATATACAGTCCATGTTGGACATGTGGGGATACAGTGATAGTAGAGCATCTGAGACACCATACGACTACACTAACCGCCTAAAGCCCAATGAAGGAGTTATGGTTAGACAGTTAGATTATTCTAAACTGCTTGGTAGCCTCATGTATGTTATGGTTTGCACTAGACCTGACATAGCCTTTACGGTCGGCATGTTGTGCAGATTCACTAGTAATCCTGGCCAAGATCATTGGAACGCCTTAGATAGGCTAATGAGATACTTAAAGCACACCCAAAAGTATGCTTTAGTTTACACCGGTCATCCTTCAGTTCTTGAAGGTTATTCTGATGCATCATGGTGCTCGGAATTAAACGACAGCAAGTCCACTAGTAGGTTTGTCTTCACACTAGGAGGAGCAGTTGTAGTCTGGAAGTCCAAGAGGCAATCCTGTATTGCACTCTCTTCTATGGAATCCGAACTCTACGCTCTTGCTGCAGCAGGCGAAGAAGCAGAGTGGTTAAGAGATTTGGTGATGGACATTCCTTTGTCGAGCCTGAAAATGAGTTCTGTTGCAGTTTACTGCGACAATCAGGCTACTAAAACGATTGCTACGAACACTTTGTTCAATGGCAAAAGAAGGCTTCTCAGGCTGAAACAATCCCGGTTGACCTCACTCACAAGTCAAGGGATTATGACCCTGATTGATGTGAGATCTAAAGATAATGTTGTAGATGCCTTGACCAAAGGCTTGAATAGAACTCTCACAATAAAAACATCGAGGGAGATGAGACTAAAGTTCATAGAAATATGAAACTTTCCTCCGCAGTTTATGTTTTGATAGTGAGAATCTATAGTCGCAACATTCAAGCATCTAAATAACAGACTGAAAACCCCAAATAATTTCTTGATGAAAACTCAAGATGGTTAGATGCCTGTTATTCCACATTTGATAACTAAGCATCTTTCTCATTTTAAGTTGATTCAAAAATTATTCAATTGGGAATAGAAAGTCGTTGTAGTCGGTTATCTGACATTGATGATCATAGCACATTATTTCACACCTGATAATGTTGCAAACGTTGTTGTGCCATATCATTCAACTTTTGTTGATGAGGCGCATAATGATCACTAATGGATAAGATAATGGTTGATTTACAAAATCAACACTAGACTGGTTCCTGCTAGACCAGATAGAGATGCTGACAGTGTTATTTCACCATTGCTACAGGTTCTAAGCTCACTTATGTAAGAGTTAGTTCACTTTCTACGTTACTGCATATGTTCATGAATTCATAGAGTTTTCTAACTCATGAAATTCCTTGCAGGCTATGGTGGAGATGGAGGAGAGAGAGTGGTATTTGACATGGATGCTGATGATCTACTAGACGAGTAGAATTGTCATTTGTTTATCCCTGTCATTTTGTTTTCAGACTTTATATTGCTGAGTAGTACCTTTATTCTGGATGATTTATATTTATGTGGAAAATTCTGCTGTTATTTAAATGTGTTAACTCTCTTGTTTATGTTAAGTTGAAAACTCTCTTTTGCTTTTACTACTTTCTGCACTTCGAAACGTATATGTTATTTGTCACAAATATATGAGGAGATTGTTAATGTATATTTGGTCAAATAACGGGTTCGAAGGTATAACGGGTCAGTTGGGTACACGGATACTCATCCTCGTAGGTACTCCTAGGGATTTCCCTATAAATACCCGCTAGGGGCAACGGGGAGTGGATTCCACCTTGATCCTCCTCCGGATGCTTCGAGCAAACCTTCTCAGCTTCCCCCGGCGGCGACCGAGATTGGGCGGCCAAGTGGCCGCCCGATCTAGGCAGAAGGGAGGCCGCCCCTGAAGGGGGTTGCGACCGAGATCGTGCGGCCAAGTGGCCGCTCGATCTGGGTGGAAGGGAGGCCGCCCCCGGAGGGGGCGGCATCCGAGATTGGGCGGACACCGCGCGGTGTCTTTGGGCACGCTGGTCGGCGAGGGGCTAGTCGGGCCAAACGGCGGAGATGACGGCGGCGACGATTACAGTTCAGATTGTTGAAACCAGTTTCCCGGTTTCAGCGTTCGAAAGGGGGTTGCGACTAACCCTTACTTGACCTAAGCCTTGACCCGTGACCGGTTGCTAGGAACTAAGGGACTCGGACTTGATGACAACTAGAGTCTAGGGACAGACCCCTTAAGCTTCAGCGTGGAGGTCCCACCACACACCCGGAAGCCCACTCGGAACTTCCCCTCCCAAGCCAATGCTGAGCCTGGGCACCTTGGAGGGCACTAAGAACCACCTCACTGTCAGCTGAAGGATGACAAGGGAGGGGGGTGCTTGCTCACAAGACACACGCGAGGGGGGGGGGGGGGGTAGTGACCAACCCTTCCCAAGGTGCCCATGGGGGTCTATTTATAGACTTTCCCAAAAATGGACTGCGGATAGCCAAAATCGGACTGCGAATAGTAAAAATCCGGCTATCTGCAGTCCAACCATGACCGCAATCAACCACATGTGAGGGGGGGGGGGGGGGGGGTGAGTGGGACTCGAAGTGCCCACTCCCCCCTCACGGGAGGTCATACCGACCTCCCCACCCATGCCGGGCGAGTGGGAGGACCCCTCCCACTTGCCCCCAAGATGGCCGGCGAGTGGGGGGGTGTCCCTCCCACTCGCCCGGCGAGTGGGAGAGCTCTCCCACTCAACCGGCGAGTGGGAGGGCTTCTCCCACTCGCTCGGCGAGTGGGAGGGCTTCTCCCACTCGCCGGGGTGAGTGGGAGAGATCCTCCCACTCCTCCCGCAAAGGGCCGGTGAGTGGGAGGATTTCTCCCACTCACCCAAGGGTGACTGGCGAGTGGGAGTTTCCTCCCACTCGCCCAAAGAGTGCCGGGCGAGTGGGAGGATTCCTCCCACTCGCCTGAAGGGAGTCGGGGTAGCGGGTGCTCCCCCCGCCTCTCCCGCGACTTCTCTTTGCCTTAATCAGTTTCACCGTCTCCACGCGGTCGTTTTGTCCATCTCGGTCACCTTCATTATCTTGGCCTCGTCCGGGTCGGGTCACACCGACTCGGATAATATGAGCATTGTACACAATCCCCGCTCTTTGCGAGCTTGTCTCAAGCTCGGAAAGAAAGTCCAACCCACCTATTGGACGAGTAGGTGGGACCCGTAGGGAATCTTTGGAGGGCTCCACCTGATGGCTATATATAAAACCCCTCGAAGAGGGGGGTAAGAAGAGCACCATTCCTGAGAGCCCCCCTACTCCCCCTTTCGAACAAGATGGATCCACCTCGAGATTTCAGGGCTCGCATCAAAGCTCTTGTTGGGAAGGGTCCGTCCGACGAGCTTAAAGCTCTAATCCATGGCCCTCCGCCTTCTCCTACCCGGTCCGCGGTGAGATCACCTCGGAAGAAACCCCGCCCCGAGTTGGTGAAGGAGGTTGCGTCGTCATCCTCTCATGGGGCGACCGAATTCGTCTGGGGCCTGGATATGGATTTGGTATCGATTCTCCCCTCATCTCTATTTCACCCCTACGGTCATGTATGACCATAGTGACGTGTTTCTTAATTGTCTACAGCTTCTCGCGGAGGACCTCGAAGGGGTCCGAAGAATGGTGGAGGGAACGGATGTAGATGCCCGGGTGAGTCCTGTCTCTCTCGCTCGGGAACCCGCCGCCCTCTCGATTGCTCACGACAACTCTTCTGCTGGAGGGAACCAGACTTCGACGGGTCAATCGAGCCGAAAGGAAGTCTCGGCGCCACCCCGCTCTCCTACTGCAGTCGTGGAGCCCATCGGGGACCGATCCGACGTCTTCGAGCGTCTGAGCCGTCTGGAGACCCTTACCCAGGAGCTGCGGGAGGGGAGGCTGTCTTCTGGACCCGACCCCCTCGCCCGTGTTTGCGTGCTGGAGTGTCGGGTGGAAAGATTGGAGGCTGAGCTCAACCTCCTACGGGGAGAGGTCCGGCTTGCATTTGGGGGCATGACGACACCGTTCGAGGATCACTTCTGCCGGGTGGAGGCCTCCGTGCGCACCGTGGGCGAGGAGCTCTCCTCCGCCAAGGCATGCTTCGAGTCCACGCGTGGGGGGGGGGGGGGGGGGGGGGGGGGGGGGGGGTCCCTTTCACCCAGGACCAGGGCTACTGGAAGTGGACGACGCGTTAGTTACCCTTTTTCGGGGATCTACTATTTGTTATGCAATAATAAGGACCGGCTTGTCATGGCCGTTCGTCTGTTTCGCGACCGTACTGTTTGTTTCGTTATGTCGCCCTTACGTTCGCTTCAATAACCCCGCGGATTCATGTCTCGCCTGAGTTGCTATCTTTTGGTTATAACTAACATGCAGGGTGATCGTAATGAGGCCAAAACAGTCAACTAACGGGCGGGAGGCAGAGGCCTCGAAAGGACGATCCGGTGACGAGGCGGTCGGGTGGTGTCAGGGGAAGGTGTAGATGAAGGGGACCCCTTGGTCCGCATCCTCACACCAGGCGAGAGGACCGCAAGGCCCTCCCTCCTCTGCCGGGCGAGTGGACCATGAGGTCCACTCCCATGCACCGGGCGAGTGGACCTCCAGGTCCACTCGCCTGTGCTTGGGGCGAGTGGGCCTTGCGCACTTGCCCGGGGCGAGTGGGCCACCCGATCCACTCTCCCTTCATGCCCTTGGGCGAGTGGACCCATGGTCCACTCGCCTTCTCTTTTACCCCCCCTATAAATACGCCCCCTTCCACCTCTAGGTCCTCACCTTCCTCTCTTCCCTTGCCTTGCCTTCCTCCCATAGCCAGCTCTACCCCTTCCTTTCACTCCTGTAAGATGGCATCCAACCGCCCACCCGTCAAGAGGAATGGCCGGGAGCAGAACGCGGCCAACTTTTCAGGGTGTTCTTTCCCTGTGGGGAAGGTATCCAAGGAGGACCTCTCGGCCTTCAGAAGTTCCTACCTCCCCGAGGGGTGGTCATGTAGACGCCCGTCAGGGGGTGAGACCATCAACTCCTTTTACGATGATTGGCTCGCATTCCCCCTCTCTCACTTTGAGGCTGGGCTACGGCTGCCCTTGTGGCCTGAGGTGAAGGAGTTCCTGGACTACTTTGGCGTAGTCCCGGCTCAAGTCAATACGAATGCGATTTCGATGTTGACAGCTTACGCATGCTACCTGCGGGGGGAGAGGGTGGTGTTCGACCTGAGCGTGTTCCGCAAGGTCTTTATCTTCCGATCAATAGCCGATGGGGTTTGTTTCTTGACCAGCACACACGTGGACGTGCATGAGACCTCCAACAAGGTCCATCACTGGAACGACTCATTTGTGTTCGTTCGGGGTGATCTGGACGGCATCCCTTTTTCCCCCACACAGAGACCTGAGAAGGTCTGCAGACCCCCCTCGCTACGTGGGGAGGCCGCTGAGCTGCACCGCTTCCTTAAGGGTGCGAACTTCGAGGTTGATCACCTCCGGAGGAACATTAATCGGCCCACCTACGTGGAGCCGGGGACAGGTACTTGGACCTTGCCAACTCGTCTCCTTTATGGTTCATTTCTTCCTATGGTTGCTTATCTCATCCTAACTTGTGCAGGCGAACGGTCCCTTCCTCGACACCTCCCCTCTGCGGGGGGAAGTTCCTCTCTCGCCCATGGGCTCGTCGAGGAGGTCGCAGCTGCCTCTGCCTCGGCCCCGAAGGTGTCCGGGTCGAGGCAGAGGAAGGATAAGGAACAGGTGGGAGAGGAGGGAGTGCCCTCCTCTCCACCGAAGGGACCGAGGATGCGGCGAGGGAAGGTCGTCTGCCGGAGGGACTCCGGGGCGCCGGACATGGAGAGGGGGGAACCGAGTGACCCCAATGCGTTGGCCAACCACCCCAACTTCGAGATGGGGGGGGGGGGGGGGGAAGGCCACGGACCTTCTCGGCGAGCCCGTCGTCTATTGGGATGAGACGATAAACCGGGTCTCCTTCTCCTCCCAGCGACCCTCGTGGGCCGAGGGGGACGTCATCGACGACGCGGCATACAGCTTCATCTATGGCATCTACGGTCGGCAGGACGCCGCATCTTACAAGGAGATGTCCATGCGTGACCTTGCGTATGCGAGCTCTCAGGCCCAGCTCCGCGCGACCGAGCTCTCCCACATGGCCGCCCGCCGAGGTCTTAGTCTCTCGTACAGGTCGGTGCGGGCGGATGCGTCGAAGCTGGATGCGGAAGAGAAGGCTACTGACCTTGCGGCTCGCTTGGCCATCGCTGAGAGACTCCTGGAGGAGTCATTCGGAGGCTTGGTTCGTGCCCGCCTTGATGACTTTTCCTTTTCTCTTTTTAATCCATCATTGTTCGTGGGTTCTAATTCACTTGCCTTGCCGGCCTGCAGGGACCCGGTGCCGCCGACTCGCTCAGAAGACGATGCGAGGAGTCGGACCAGGAGGTGCAGGACCTGAGGGCTCAGCTCGCCGAAGCTCATAGGCAATTAAGGGAAGGGGGAGGAGAAAGAAGTGCACCTTCGAGGGTGGCGATGCCGGTACCACCTCGACCTACTGAAGTCGAGCGCGGTCGGAGGAGCATCATGGCGTCAACGGTCCGAGCTATGGTGAGTCGCCTCCATGACGTGGATGCTCTTCGGGATAGCTGGAGGGGGGGTCTCCGCCAGCGACATCCTGCCTGAGTTCTTCCCTTCACCTGGGCGATCCGGCTCGCCCCCTAGCAGCGGCGGCTACTCTCCATGGTCGTGAGGGTGGCCTGCGACTTTCCTTTTCTCCCGTTCCTCATGGGATCTATGTACTTCTTGTGTTTGCTTTTCTTCTTCAAGCCTGCGTGTACTAGTAAGAATGAAGTAACAATTCATGTAGTACGCGTTATCAACGAACCAGTAGTTACTTGAACGAATTTCCTCAGCTTACTTTCTTCCTTTACTGCTTGAGGAATTGATACCTTACTTGAATCGATCACCGAGTCGTTGATTGACCCGATGAGTCTCCCATCTGCCGATATGACTGAGTCTGTGGAGTGGTCTCTCTTAGTCAGGGATCCTACCGATTAGAGGTGGAAGCACCCATCCATGTCCTGGGAGTCTTAGCTCAACCGGGGGTGGAGGAGCTCAACGCCTTCCCAATCCGACTGGAGGTGGAAGCACCCATCCATGTCCTGGGAGTCTTAGCTCAACCGGGGGTGGAGGGACTCAACACCTTCCCAGTCCGACTGGAGGTGGAAGCACCCATCCACGTCCTGGGAGTCTTAGCTCAACCGGGGGTGGAGGGGCTCAACACCTTCCCAATCCGACTGGAGGTGGAAGCACTCATCCACGTCCTGGGAGTCTTAGCTCAACCGGGGGTGGAGGGACTCAACACCTTCCCAGTCCGACTGGAGGTGGAAGCACCCATCCACGTCCTGGGAGTCTTAGCTCAATCGGGGGTGGAGGGACTCAACACCTTCCCAGTCCCCTTATCGATTGGAGGTGGAAGTACCCATCCATGTCATGGGAGTCTTAGCTCAACCGGGGGTGGAGGAACTCAACGCCTTCCCAATCCGACTGGAGGTGGAAACACCCATCCACGTCCTGGGAGTCTTAGCTCAACCGGGGGTGGAGGGGCTCAACGCCTTCCCAATTCGACTGGAGGTGGAAGCACCCATCCACGTCCTGGGAGTCTTAGCTCAACCGGGGGTGGAGGGACTCAACACCTTCCCAGTCCCCTTATCGATTGGAGGTGGAAGTACCCATCCATGTCCTGGGAGTCTTAGCTCAACCGGGGGTGGAGGAACTCAACGCCTTCCCAATCTGACTGGAGGTGGAAACACCCATCCACGTCCTGGGAGTCTTAGCTCAACCGGGGGTGGAGGGGCTCAACGCCTTCCCAATCCGACTGGAGGTGGAAGCACCCATCCATGTCCTGGGAGTCTTAGCTCAACCGGGGGTGGAGGGACTCAACACCTTCCCAGTCCCCTTATCGATTGGAGGTGGAAGTACCCATCCATGTCCTGGGAGTCTTAGCTCAACCGGGGGTGGAGGAACTCAACGCCTTCCCAATCCGACTGGAGGTGGAAGCACCCATCCACGTCCTGGGAGTCTTAGCTCAACCGGGGGTGGAGGGGCTCAACGCCTTCCCAGTCCCCTTACCAAGCAACGAGTTGACCCGACGCGTCCCTCATCTACTATCATGACTTAGCCCGGCGGAGGGTCTCTAGCCAGGGATTTTGAACCTGGATATCCTTCCAGAACCCCTTTCCCATTCATAGTTCTTACCTATTACAACTTACCTACGCTACGACCCTTTGGGCATCCTGTTACACCTCGCCCTTTTCTGGGACCCTCCTTACATCTCGCTCCTACCCGGGCACTTCACTACATTTCGCCCCTATCTGGGCACGCCGTTACACCTCGCCCCTTCCGGGCTCACTCTGCCGCCTGCTCCTTGGCCATCTCTACCATCACTTCTTCCACTTCTTCAGCTGCTTGCATCCATCCGATTGTGTTGACCGCAGTAACGTAACACTGACGCGCCTCCCGGGGATCCCCCCTGACTCTCACCTGGAGTTCTCCGGAGTTGTACTTCAAGCATTGGTGGTAGGAGGACGGCACGCACTTGTACGCGCTGATGAGGGGACGTCCGAAGATGGCGTTTAACTGCTCAGCGCATCCACGATGATGAACCAGCAGTTCTTTGAAGTTCCCCCCAGGGTGACGAAGAGTTCAACTCCCCCCTCCACCTCCTTCCTCTCCCCGGAGAATCCGAAAAGTGGCCCATCCGATGCTAGCACTCGCTTTGCGTCAACCTTCATTCCTTCAAAAGCCTTCTTGAAGACCACGTTCACCGAGCTCCCGTTGTTGACTAGGATCCGGGAGACGGTGAAGTTCTCGATCGCCGCCTTGATGACCAGCGCGTCGCAGAAGGGGTCCTCATTGGCCGGCAGGTCTTGGGTTGAGAAGGTGATCTTCTCGCTTGAGGGCGGGGATCGGGAAGTCGAGGCGACGCTCCGACGGTATATGGCGTGGAGGCTCCCCTTCCGGGTGGCCTCTTTGCCCGCTCCCCCGTGGATGACCCCGATCCCTCCCAGGGCCCCTACATCGACCCTCTCTTCACATGGATCATCCTCTTCCTTGTCCTTCCCCTTCTCCCCCGCCCGCGGTCCCTCCAGGCACAACTGCTTTCCCCCTGCTGGGGCTCTTCCTCCTTCCCTCATCTCGAGGAACTCAGGGTAAGCTGCGGTCGCGTGACCCTCCTGCTGGTGGAAGTCACAGTATAGCAACGCCAGCTCGCCCCCCCCCCCCCCCCCCCACTTCCCCCAACGCTCCTTATTCCTTCCGCTTCTCTTCCGGCCGATGGCCATGGCTTGCAGGGGCTGGACTTGTAGTGGCCCCGAGTTCTGTTGCCATCCTGCCGGGTGGAACCGCCCGTGCCTCCCCTGATAACCTCCTCCTCCTTGGAAGTGGCCCCTTCCTTGGCCCTGAGGGGGACCAACCTGTGACCTCCAAGCTGGTCGGGCAGCTGTCGATTGCGACTTCCAGCCTTGCTCCTGCCCAACGGGAGGTCCCTGTTGTCCCTGACTCCTCACTTCCTCCTTTTTTCTTCCTCCGTGTTCTTTCCTTTCCTCTTCTGCTACCTCGTCTAACCTAGCCACGAACTCCTGATTGGTAGCTTCACACTCGGTCTCACGATCAGCACGCTTCATCAACTCCTCGAAAGACAGGGGAGGGTCCCGAGTCAGACTCATCCGGAACAGCCCGGTCTGCAGCCCAAGGGTAAAGGCTAGCTGCAGGGTGTGCCCGGGTACTTCGATGACAAGAAGGGCCTCCGCCTGGAACCTATCAATGTAGCTAGCCAGCGTCTCCCCTGGCTTTTGCCTGACTGCGAACAAGGCCTCCATGCTCTTCCTCCTCTTCTTCGAGGTAGAGAACCTTAGCAAGAAACTTCGACACAGATCCTCGAAGCGGTAGATGGTTCCCGCCGGAAGCGAGTGGAACCAATCCCTCGCCTTTCCCTGGAATGTGACGGCAAAAAGCCTGCACATGAAGGCGTCTGACATTTGCCTGATCGAGGTCATGTCCTCGTACCACTGGAGATGCTGGAGAGGATCGCTATCCCCCTCGTAGTAGGACATGGCAGGATCGCGAAACCCATCCGGAACGGGAGCTGACATGACCAGCTCGCAGAAAGGGTTTCTCCATTCTTCTTGATTGGGGGGAGGCGTTCCCACCATTCCCCCGTCGGGGCAGCTGGTCCGGGGTGAACTGTTGAAAAGCACTAGTGCCTGGAGGCTCAAGCCCTCCTCCGAGGCTGGCTCCTTCCCTTGCTGACTGCTTCTTACTTCCACTGGGGGGAGTGAGGGGATCCTAGGTGCAGGTGGTGTTGAGCACTCGCCGCGAGCGGAGGATGCGGCCTGCATGAACTCCAGGATCCTCTTGCTGAATTCGTCGAAGTCGCTCTTCTTCACATACTCGCAAGGTGGAGGCAGGCCTCCCAACTCATCGCTTCCAGCCATGAGACTTGGCTCAGAGTTTTCCGAACTAGTCGCTTCCACGCTCACCGCACCAGAATGTTGAAACCAGTTTCCCGGTTTCAGCGTTCGAAAGGGGGTTGCGACTAACCCTTACTTGACCTAAGCCTTGACCCGTGACCGGTTGCTCGGAACTAAGGGACTCGGACTTGATGACAACTAGAGTCTAGGGACAGACCCCTTAAGCTTCAGCGTGGAGGTCCCACCACACACCCGGAAGCCCACTCGGAACTTCCCCTCCCAAGCCAATGCTGAGCCTGGGCACCTTGGAGGGCACTAAGAACCACCTCACTGTCAGCTGAAGGATGACAAGGGAGGGGGGGGGGGGGGGGGGGGGGGGGCGGTGCTTGCTCACAAGACACACGCGAGGGGGGGGGGGGGGGGGGGTAGTGACCAACCCTTCCCAAGGTGCCCATGGGGGTCTATTTATAGACTTTCCCAAAAATGGACTGCGGATAGCCAAAATCGGACTGCGAATAGCAAAAATCCGGCTATCCGCAGTCCAACCATGACCGCAATCAACCACATGTGAGGGGGGTGAGTGGGACTCGAAGTGCCCACTCCCCCCCTCACGGGAGGTCATACCGACCTCCCCACCCATGCCGGGCGAGTGGGAGGACCCCTCCCACTTGCCCCCAAGATGGCCGGCGAGTGGGGGGGGGGGGGGGGGGGGGGGTGTCCCTCCTACTCGCCCGGCGAGTGGGAGAGCTCTCCCACTCAACCGGCGAGTGGGAGGGCTTCTCCCACTCGCCGGGGCTCTCCCACTCGCCGGGGTGAGTGGAAGAGATCCTCCCACTCCTCCCGCAAAGGGCCGGTGAGTGGGAGGATTTCTCCCACTCACCCAAGGGTGACTGGCGAGTGGGAGTTTCCTCCCACTCGCCCAAAGAGTGCCGGGCGAGTGGGAGGATTCCTCCCACTCGCCTGAGGGAGTCGGGGTAGCGGGTGCTCCCCCCGCCTCTCCCGCGGCTTCTCTTTGCCTTAATCAGTTTCGCCGTCTCCACGCGGTCGTTTTGTCCGTCTCGGTCACTTTCGTTATCTTGGCCTCGTCCGGGTCGGGTCACACCGACTCGGATAATATGAGGGTTGTACACAGATAGTACGTCGTTGGTGGGGGTTTTTTAGATAACCGCACCCCCATGAATGGGGTGCGATTTGTGCCTTTAAGGAGACCCATCAGTAAATATTTATTATATTTTCTAATGTTTTGAATTTCTGAAGTACCCCGAAGGCAGCAGCTTTTCTTCTCCTTGTTTGAGGAGGATAATTGGACTACAACTATTGTGAATATTTTTAAAACCTCATATCCAGTGCTTTATGAATTATAGCTATGTATAGATTTTTGTAAAGTATAAATAAAAAATTTGTAAGTTAAAATTATTTTATTATTGTAAAAAAAGAAGCTTATTCAAAATTTGGACCAATAATGACTATGCTGACACATTGTCGGTGTGCCCATAACAAAATTAGGTCGTACTTACGCATTGGTTATTCATAGTCCTTCTTGGTGTGCCCTTAACACCATTGTTCTTTGTATTGTAAGTTTCATTCATTCATTCATTGGAAATTTGGAGTGTGTTGCTTGTTATGTAGTAAAACTAACTGTTTAAAGCCAACAGTGTGGGACTAATTATGTGAGGCGTGCAAAAAAAGTTTCTCCGACCAGGCTTTATTCCTGTTGGGCCCAGGCAAATTGGGTCAGTCCAGTCTCGATTCTCCCTAAGAAAAGGGGGTCCTGTTTCAGCCTACCAGACTGGGCCCAGGCAAGCCGAGCCTGGCTAGGCGGACCCCAAAAATGGCAGCAACATCATTTGAACTCAGTCTTTACTCGAGTGAACTCAGCTAATAATTCAAATATATTGTTTGACGGCTTTGAGTAAACTTTGGTGAACATTTGTGTGTTTGACAATCATTCTTGGTTGCTAGTAACCTTCCTTCTTAAAAACCAACCATAACTTACTCGGGCAGCACATTTGTGTCACCATGTACTGTGCGTGCGCATTTGTGTGCTCGTCACTCCTGGTTTGTCGTTAGTTTGTATTGGCACATCTGATTATCATCATAACACTTGCATAAACTCTAGTTTCTTTTGATCAAGCTTCCTCAAAAGAAACTGTGGGTCGTGTGCAGTTTTCGCTTGAGTGTGACTCGAGCAAACATTTGTGTGCTCACTCGCCTGTTTTGGCTGTTTGCTAACTTGGTTGATTTGAGTTTTTAAATATGTTCTTTCGAATTTTTCTATCTAGCACGCAAACTAAAAATAAGTGTTCAACATCATAAGCTCACTCTCTATGCTTTGCTGACTATGAGCTTATTTGAGTGGGTAGTTATGGTTGAAGATAGAGCGGTTGGAGATGAAGATAAAATTGTGTTTTTGAATAGGACTCCATTCCCGTAGTTGGAATCAAGTTATGTATACACCAACAGGCTATGAGCACACCGATTAATAAAAAAGAGGCTATTTCACTAGAAAATTAAAAATATTCAAAATGAAGTCTTTTGTCATAACAAAATTATATTTTAAACAGTCTCATATATAATAAAAAATGTGTCAAAAAACAGTAATAATCAAAGGAAAAAAAAATAAGCCATGATAATTATCAAAATCTCCAAGGTTTTAACAATACCTTCAACAATAATCCAGAGACAAGCATGATAATTATCACAAGACACAATCACTTCCAAAAACTAAAGAACTAAACAAAATACCTTCAACTGAATGTGGATTGGATTTTAAAAGAAGAGAATATCTCAATCTCCAAGACCAAAATTAGACTGGAGTCTAAAAAATTTGGGGAAAAAAATGAAATCTAGGTTTAGACCAAAGACATTGAAAAAAAATGAAATCTCCAAGTCACAGATTTCGACAAAATCATATCTATAACATTGAAAAATCGGGGTTGTGAAGATTCAAGGACGAAACTAGAGGTGAAGCTTTAAGGCCGGAGGGAAGGAGGGTGTTGTTCCCAGCGGCATCTTTCCGCTTCCAAGCCTCGCCAGCCGCCGGAAGGAAGGAGGGTGATGCCGCTGGGAACAACAATCAGGAAGCTACCGGCTAGTTAGGGGGAGGAAGCGGAAAGATGGAGAGAAAGGGGGAGATGGAAAACCTTGAAACTATCGGGGTTGGATGTACATATCCACAACAAGAGAAAAAAGAGTATTTTAAATGGTTAAAGTGTTGATTTATGGTATGTCCATAGTCATATTGAGTGTGCCCATAACAACACTCTTAAAATATTATGTATTTGCTCAAAACCTAAACTAATGAATTAAAGTCTTAAAAGACTTCATTTGCTCAATTTTGAGTCAACTCAATTTAAAATCGAGTTAAGTCTATTTAATTTTGAGTCGACTCGGAATAAAAAAATGTTCAATTTCGAGTCGACTCGATTCCATTTCGAGACGGCTCGAAATCAAGCCATTTCGAGTTACTCGACTCGAAATAATTTTGATTTTGAGTCGATTTCGACTCCCGACTCAAATATTTCGATTTCGAGTTGAACCCAAATCACTCAAACTCGACTTGAAATCAGTCCTACCGTGACCTGATGAGCAGAGAAGGAAGGCTGTCGGGGAGGGGCCTGGAAGGAGTCCACCCTAACCCTGCGACAACTGAAGCTCGGGCTCCCGGCAGAGCACCCGAGAGACCTCGCTGTGAGGAGTGCGAGGACGTCAACACATGAGGTGGCATCTATGCAATTCACGGCAGGGCGGGTCGCGAGACCTGACACAAGTCCAGCCTCCACTTTGTTTATCAGAGGGACGTCGCCTCCAACTTGCAAGCCCCTCCCCAAATCGGCGAAATCATTTTCTCGACCTACGACATGCCAACACATGACAAACCCTTCCATGATGCTGTGGTGATCTAAGTTGCGATCGAGAACTTTACGGTCTCCTAGATCCTGGTCCACAACGGGAGTTCCGTTAACGTAATTTTCAAGAAAGCCTTCGAGCCCATATATATGGAGCTCGCAATCGTTAAGTCTTTAGGCGACCCTCTTCAATTTTTCTGACGAGAGGAAGTGCAACACCCTCCTTGTTACGTAGAATATAACAGTAGGTCCGGTCGGAACCCCACGCCATATTAAACGAACAGGAAAGAAAGTTACGCATTAGTTTTTAAATAGTTTAAATAAACCATCTCAGCATACTCAGAGTTATACAACGAAAATAATATTTATTAAATTCAAAACCAGATTACATGTTCACTTTAATACACTAGGAATGAAAGTGCAACAACAAATATTTACTTGAAATGTTTACATCAACAAGTGGTTTACTAACATCGTCACGCAGGCCGACCACATGAAAAACTAGTAAACACAACACTTGGGCCTTCGAGGGCTAGCACAGTACAACAACTGGGACTCCAACCCGCTATTTCCCACTTTGCTCGCCAGCACCTGTACAAACACATTCCACCAAAACGTGGCAAACAAGTAACCAGTCAGCTTTAACTGACCAAGACTTATAACGACCCCACCCCATTCCCGGGGGCGGTGATACTCCTTCCATGTAAGCAAGCAGTAACAACATATATCTCAAAAGTGCGTCTAAGCACTACATATATATACAATCAACAACAACGTAGGCATTCACAACCATACATTTCATGCTCTCATGACACTCTTTCGGTGTACTCCCCGAGTCACACCACCATCCTAAGTCCCACTTAACTTAAATGGTTATGAGCTTTTCCGTCAAGGTCGTCATGCCTTACGGTTCCTTTCCCAAAATTCTTTCAGTGCACCGAGAAGCGACCTCTTCACTAACCAGCTATGGGACTAGTTCGGTTCAGCTTTTCCCTTGCTCATATTGTCGGATCAAATCTGGCCGGCGCTAGTACGACTTCCCCTTGTTCCCGTTGTCGGCACACAAGGCCAACGAAGCTAGGCACACATGGCCCTTTCGCTTCTGCAGTTACACACCCAGTCTCCTTTACCTAGGTTTCACAGTCTTCACAATTTGCTCACTAGAGCTTCCGCCAGCGTTAGCACTACCGTCGGTGTTATCGTCAGAACACACATCTGCCCTCAGCTATGCTCAGCAATTGTAGGCTTATAAGCTTTCTGGTGCCACACACCCAGTCCCTAGGACCTAGGTTTCACACCCAACACAAATGGCTCAATGGTTTCGACCAGGAGCTACTGCTAGCGGTAACACTATGTATCGCTGGGCGGTAATGACAGAACAACGATTATGTCCCCTTTTTCGGGTATTTTCTGGAGGTTGCCTCCAAGACTCTCAACAGCACACCACAGTACCCAGAACCCGAAAATACAACATATATACACAGAGTTTTCTCCGGAACGCAATAAGCAATATAATCATCACCAATCCAGATCAACTTGTCTGAGTGGGTTTCACACATCATGCTTATGTCCGTACGTCGATCCAGACTATATATGCAATTTCTATAAAGGATATTTCATATCGACCCATCAGAAGAATCCTCTCCACTAATTAGTGGATTATCTTCCTACTATTATGCCAATCAAAAGACTAGCATGTCCAAATATTCAGAAGGAGATTCGTTACCCTTGAAGCTCGTTTCAGTGTCATAGTATCGCTGTTGAGCCGGATGGAAGCGTTCGAATCACCTTCCTCTCCGTGGATCTAGCTTTGGCACAAGACTAAAGGCTGATTTCAACCTTCTCCTTCTTCTCCCTTTCTCTTTTCTTCTGTACTTATCTTGAAGAGAGAGTGAGAGTGAGAAAGAAATAATGACTTATCTCAAAAGCCCCTTAGCTTTTATTGATTTCAGGCATAAACTCAGCCACATGATCTCCAAGCCAAACTCAATGGCTGACCGCGATTTAAATTAATAAATATGATCCCGACAGCTACCGCCCGGCAGTAGCACTACCGCTCCGCGGTAGTGGCTTAGGCGGTGGAGCTTATCTGCTCACCGCTTAACGATCGCTTAAGGAATTCGTCATGAACCCACCGCCATCGTTATCTCTAACGCGTAATGTTAGCGATCTAGCCGAATCGTCGAGACCTCTCGATGACAAAGGAACTTTACGTCGATAAGTTAAAGTCATCAAGTCGATATTGACCTAACACCAACGTTAGCACTAACACTCAGGGGTAGCATGTCGACTTGACACCTTGCCGAATTGATCCAGACGATCAAGCCGATATCTTTCAGTCGATATCTTCAAGACGATATTATTAACGCCAGTGTTAGCACTAACGCACGACGTTATCTCCGACTACCAGAAACCTTGCTTTCTTCAGCTGGGAAAACCTGAGGTGTTACATAATGGAGGTCGAGGGAGTAGTAGAATTGGTGGTCTCCTTGGGTGGCACCACGAAGGTCTGTTGGTTCGTCATCGTCGACCGTTTGAGCAGTTACATTGTCGACTTTGACAGACCCCTCCTCAATGTTTTTCAATCTGTAACGTCATCCTATCACTAGTGCATGAGGCCCTGAAGTACAACATCGTCTGGGTGCAGATCAAGGTCCGCAGCGACCCCAAAGTAGCTCGAGAATGTTACCTGAAAATTGTCAATGTCACCTGGAAGGAAGAGGCTGAAGCGTTTGACAAGGCCTTGGAGGGAGCGACACACATTGAGGCTGCGGAGGAGGTGGAGAGGATAAAGTTGCTGACTGAGAGAGGATAACCTGGGAGTGTACATGCTAGCCAGGAGCTATCAGAGGAAGAGAAGCATGAGCTGATGACTTGTCTCCAAGACAACGTCAAATGTCTTTGCTTGGAGCGCAACAGATATGACAGACATCAACACTGACGTCGCCTGCCACCGCCTCAATATGGACCCTGACGTCCACATATTCGCTAGAAGAAGAGGGTCGTTGCAAGAACCCTGGCAGAACCCATCCGAGAAGAAGTCCAAAAGCTAATGAAGACCAGATTTATTCCTGAGATTCAATTTTCGAGTTAGGTGTCGAATATAGTAATGATTAACAAAGTCGGAGTGAAGTGGTTATGTGTATCGATTTCTCTCTTCTGAATAAAACTTATCCTAAAGATTTCTTTATCTTGCCTCAGATCGGCGCACTGGTTGATTCAACACTCAATTTTTCTATCATTAGTTTGCTTGATACTTTTCCAGGTTACCACCAAATCTAGAGCCCCCCCCCCCCCCCCCCCCCCCCCCCCCCCCGATGTCCCGAAGACCTCTTTTATCATCGACTGTTGTTATTGTTATAAGATGATCAATGTCGTTTGGCCTGAAGAACGTAACATTGGAGCAACGTATCATCGAATGATGGATGAGTGAAAAATCACATTTGCAAAAGAGGTTGGGGTGGGGAGGGGCCGAGCACGCCATCCCGAAGTTGTCATACATTACTCAATCAAGTTGTATCCTCTATGATTGGTAAATAAACCTTGGAAGCAGTTATCTTTTCACGAATCAAAATCAGGCAATAAAGAAGATATTGATGTTTCAACTAATTATATTAGCACGGAAACTGAAGCAATTGTTTGAAGATTTACTGATTTGACTACATATCAAAATAAAATAATAAAATAAAACACACTCTAAGAAATAGTCGATCCGTTATCTTGTCAAATTATGGAGCCTTTAGTGCCTTTATTGTTAAATGGAAGATCAAATGAAAAATTCAAAAAAAGTAAAGATTATTGAAATCCACAAAATAAGAAAAATCTCATTTTGAATATATTTTGATTGAAGGACCAACAAAAAAGAAAAAAAAAAAGTTAAAAAAACTTATTTTCATTGGGTTCATACATGAAAATCACTTTACTATTATCACAAAACTGTCTATTACAACCAATATTCTCATCATGAGTAAGGTTTCACGAGCATATTGCAAAAACATGAATATCTCTATACATGTTGCAGATTATATTTCCATAAACAAACGTGGCCAATAGTATAATTATCAGTTTGGAGGTTTTATGATTATGCAAAGGTGCACATGCAATTGTTAATTTTTTCAGTTCTATATCACATATTTCTTGACACTACTTTGTTTCATTTATAATACCGACTAATGATTCAGGTGGCAACACATTGTGTGGAGTATTACATTGCGTTAATAAGTATATTAAAAGTTTCTACAATCGCAATCATATGTAAGTCAATCAAAAGAAGACATTTGTCATTTAAATTTGAAAGTCTTACATGTATATTTTTCAATCATATGTAAGTCAATCAAAAGAAGACATTTGTCATTTAAATTTGAAAGTCTTACATGTATATTTTTCGGGAGTTCAAATATGAGTTTTTTTGTAGGATTGTAGAGATTAGGAACATAAATATATAATAAGAAGATCAGAAGCAGAGAAAATATTTAATGACACTATGTGGGAGATTTTTGTTAAATTTATTTGTATAATATTTTTAATTTTTTTGATGAGATTTATGTTAGGGTTTATACAGTATGTGCTAATTTTGAGATTATATTGATTTATTGGATAACCAAAAATGTTGTGCATTTAACAATTCCCTAATTCTAACCTAGTTTGCTCTATGACATTCCCTCTTTTTTCCCACTCATTTCACATATATGTAATATACTAATATGTATATTCCCTTGTTTTGTGTATAGTTGATTGAGCCACTTATTAAAGGGTGTTGATATTAGCACATCATTTCTTGTTATTCACAGACACTGATCAGAAAATCACTCTCGTGCATTATAATAAGTTCTTTGTTCTCTCTTTTGATTAATTGACTGTGTACAGTAAGAATGTGTATATATGGTTGAATATTTGCGCATATGTCCGCACGTGTCGAGGCTGACCCGATAGAGACTCGTGGTTTCTGTATCGTCCTAGGGCACTGCTCTACGTTGGAGGTACTATAAATACCTTTTTCATACTTGATAGAGTATTATAGAATACTTTGAGCGGAGCCGCCCTAACATTCTCAAAGTAAGATTTGCGCACCTAGGGTTTTTTCCACTCCTCGTTTCAGCGCCGCTTCTCTTTTTTGCGGTTTTCCCGTGCGCCGCTCGAGACGATCCCGTCTCCTTGCTCCCACAGGTTTCCCACTCCTCGTCGACTAGAAATCCCGCCTCTCTCCCATAGCCGATCGTGAGAAGCATCGCTCCTATTTCTCGCCGTCACCATTAACAGGGAGAAGGCGTCGCTTGCCACGATCGAAGGAAGATCGAATCGCAGTTCACGATCTTGTCGCTGCCGTCCAGGTTAAGATCCCGTCGTTCGATAGAGACAGCGCTCCGGGCGTTCACTCCGTCGATCAAAGAGAAGGATAACGCTGCCTTGAAATTAAGAGGGTAGCACATCGATCCTCTTTGCGATCGCTGCTAGGTTCTCGGTTTCTCTCGCTGATCACTGGGAGTTTCATGATTTTCCAGTTGCTCCTCTCTACCGCTTGTGAAGAAAAGCTTCGATCTAGTCGCTTGTTTCCCATCGCCACAATCATTTGGAGGGAATCGTCACTATTGCTGTGTTAGAAGGAAGCCGATCTTCAGCTTGTTGCTTGCCGACAAAGGAGTCCTGTGGATCTCTCCATCGCTTCTAGTTGCAGGTCGAAGGAGAAGTCATGTCACTAGATGAGGAAAGAAGTATCTGATTACCTTCATAGACGATTATTCTAGATATTGTCATATATACTTGTTGAAATCGAAAGATGAAGCATTCAAGACCTTTAAGATCTTCAAATCTAGAGTAGAAAATCAGTTAAATCTGAAAATTAAGAGATTTAGAAGTGATAGAGGAGGAGAATACACTGCAATTGTGTTCAGAGAATTTTATGCCCACTACAATGCTAAGAGGAGACATGTACGACTGAGACATGTTCTGATGATTTATTTAAAGGAACAAGGAGTTATCACTTTGATTGTCGTGCGATCGAAAGATAACTTAGCTGATCCATTGACGAAAGGAATGCCTAAAGATCGATTGATCAAAATAGCAGAGGAAATAAGACTAAAGATGATTTAGCTTAGCCTTAGTTTAATGTTTGATGTTTTCAGGTTTTCCTTTGTCATTTAGTAAGCGTATTGTGCCTCGCTGATGTTCGTGGTTACTGATCTTGGATCTGGTGAGTTGCTTCATTCTATTTTTTTGATGCTTATAACTCAAACTGGATTCTCTTTCTTACCTGGGAAGAAAGTGTTATTCCAAATTTTGATAGCACAATCTAACTTGGTTTGATTATTCTTTTGTTAAATAATATCATTACAAATTTTGATAATATCTGGTTTAACTTTAGGGGAACAGTGACCGTGACATTCCAAATTGAAACACAAATATAGTTGCGTTGTCTAGAAGTCCATAAGATCATCTCTTGTGAAAGAGATAATGGATTCTGAACCTGGAACATAAAATACTATGTGTAGGTGTTCTCCTTGCTTAATCATTTAGTACTAAGTTTGTATAACCCGTAATTCGTCGAGATCAGAAATGCAAGAGGACAACACAGAAGACCTCCCCCACCTGGGCGAGTGCAGAAGACCTCCCTCACCTGAGCGAGTACAGAAGACCTCCCTCACCTGGGCGAGTACAGAAGAACTCCCTCACCTGGGCGAGTACAGAAGACCTCCCACACCTGGGGGAAGTACATATTTTCACTCCGTCAAAAGGCGGCAACGGCTATCCGCAACCCATTTCAGAAGGCGGGAGCAGCTAATCGCAGTCCATTTGGATTTGGCTATAAATAGGACCTCAAGGCACAAGTAGAAGGCACCTTCACCCCCCTAGGGTGGGAGAGTACACTGCCTGCCTCTCTTGTGCCAAGCTCAGCATTGGCTTTAGGAGGGGAAGTTCCTATAGACTTCCGGGTATGTGGCGGGACCTCCTCGCTGCAGCACGCAGGTCTTGTTTATAAGCAGGTTGGAGTGGTTTTGTATGTTGTCTAGTTTCTTATCACCTTGTCTCGCGTGGGTCGATCGCTAAACGAGTAGCCTTTGGTCACCCCCAAGTCTCGAACAGTTGGACCGGTATCCGGGTTCCAACATTTTTGGTGCGGTGAGCGTGGACTGTGACCGGAGTAAGAAACTTTAGTGTGAGACCTCACGGTGAGCCTTGATGAGAAAGGTCCTAGGCGAGTACCAGTTCAGGCGAGTACAAACTCAGGTGAGTACCAGATTAGGGGAGCTCAAACTGGGGCGAGTACCAGTTCAGGCGAGTACAAACTGAGGCGAATTCCAGCTCAGGCGAACTCAATCAACTCGTAGGTGTTCCTCTCGCAGATACTTCCTACAGGTATTCTACTCGCAGATACTCTGCCTATAGGTGTTCTACTTGCAGATACTCTGCCTACAGGTGTTCTGCTCGCAGATATTCTGCTTGCATGTGTTCTACTCGCAAGGTGCGAGACAACCTAATATAGGTGACCTCCTCTAGGGAAACTTAAGGCCCTCGTTTTCACCTCTTTTATTGCTAACACATTTTCATACATAGTACATATTAACACTCATGGGTGCTTTGGTAAAACCCCTGAGTGCTTTCACCTAATTTGCAGATAGTGTGACTTTGACATCTTGACCACTATGACAACTGTCACAGAGGGATCCATATGACAAGGTCATGGTAGAGAGTATATTTCACGAGTCCTTTCTACTTTATTCCGCGAATTCAACTTGCGAGGTATTCACTTCAACAATTCAGGTGTTTTTCTATATATCCCGCGAGTCCGTACTCGCGAGGTCATCGCTTCAGCAGATATGGTGTTCTCTTAATCCCGTGAGTCCTTACTCGCGAGGTCATCACTTCAGCAACTATGGTGTTCTATTAATTCCGTGTGTCCGTACTCGCGAGGTCATCACTTCAGCAACTATGGTGTTCTATTAATTCCGCGAGTTCGTACTCGCGAGGTCATCACTTCAGCAACTACGGTGTTCAATTAATTCTGCGAGTCCTTACTCGCGAGGTCATCACTTCAGCAACTATGGTGTTCTATTAATTCCGCGAGTCCGTACTCGCGAGGTCATCACTTCAGCAACTATGGTGTTCTATTAATTCTGCGAGTCTGTACTCGCGAGGTCATCACTTCAGCAACTACAGTGTTCTATTAATTCCGCGAGTCCGTACTCGCGAGGTCATCACTTCAGCAACTATGGTGTTCTATTAATTCCGCGAGTTCGTACTCGCGAGGTCATCACTTCAGCAACTACGGTGTTCTATTAATTCCGCGAGTCCGTACTCGCGAGGTCATCACTTCAGCAACTACGGTGTTCTATTAATTCCGCGAGTCCGTACTCGCGAGGTCATCACTTCAGCAATTATGGTGTTCTATTAATTCCGCGAGTCCGTACTCGCGAGGTCATCACTTCATCAATTATGGTGTTCTCTTTAGTTCTATCTCGAGAGCTGATACTCAGCGAGTTCATATTTTCATGGTATTCTCTTTGGTTCAGCGAGTTCCTACTCGCGAGAATGTATCCAACTACTCATCTCTACAAGATTCAGAAGAAATCTATATTCGACGAATGCTTACTCGCGATGGGTGTTCTTATTTGAGATGATCTTATTCAACAGCTTATACTTCCTGATGAAAACTCAAAGGACAATTATTCATAACTCACTTTGGCGAGGAAAAGTCATCATGAATCAGGTCACGTAAAACTCATTCTTCTTCTTGTTATTCACTACATATAACAATATTGATCTATCTATTGCAAAACTTTTAAGAATTAGATCTGGCATCCACTCGAAGTAGTATGATATATTCAAAAGCATTTTAGGATGTGTGATCTCACCTCTCCCCTTGAAATTTTTGGTCGAGCAATGAGATGATGTCTCGGGTTCAGTGCGCCATCCTAAGTCCAAGCCTCTGCATTGCCGGCCGAGATCAGCTCCCCCCTTGCATGTTGGCCGATCTGCCCCTCGAGTACCGACTCTCTTTGCCCGTGCACTAGTTACTAGGGGAGAGAGTGGAACTATATTCTTAGGTACTCTAAGTAAGTTGAAGTCCTCGAGATGTATTGTTGCCGTAGACCAGGTCACTGCACGAGTTCCTCTCCTGCAAACCAGCTACTTGCCCCCTCGAGTGAGTTGAAGTTCTCGAGATGTGTTGTTGCCGTAGACCAGGTCACTGCACGAGCTCCTCTCCTGCATACCGGCTACTTGCCCCCTCGAGTGAGTTGAAGTCCTCGAGATGTGTTGTTGCCGTAGACCAGGTCACTGCACGAGCTCCTCTCCTGCATACCGACTACTTGCCCCCTCGAGTGAGTTGAAGTCCTCGAGATGTGTTGTTGCCGTAGACCAGGTCACTGCACGAGCTCCTCTCCTGCATACCGGTTACTTGCCCCCTCGAGTGAGTTGAAGTCCTCGAGATGTGTTGTTGCCGTAAACCAAGTCACTGCACGAGCTCCTCCCCTGCAGGCTGGCTACTTGCCCCCTCGAGTGAGTTGAAATCTTCGAGCAGAGAGTTGTCGTAGACCAGGTCAGTGCACGAGGTCCTCTCCTGCATACCAGCTATTTGCCCCCTCGAGTGAGTTGAAGTCCTCTTGATGTGTTGTTGCCATAGACCAGGTCACTGCACGAGCTCCTCTCCTGCATACCGGCTACTTGCCCCCTTGAGTGAGATGAATGTCCTCGAGAAGAGAGTTGCCACCTAGTCAACGCTAAAAGCCTAAAATGTTTGGCACCTCCCCCAGTTGAGCTCGCTTGTCTAGCGAATGGCCTGGAGGGTGTCTAATCTTCTCCACCTCCAGTTGAGCTCACTCGTCTAGTGAATGGCCTGGAGGGTGTCGACTCTTCCCCACCTCCAGTTGAGCCTCGCTCCTGGAGGGTGTCTAATCTTCTCCACCTCCAGTTGAGCCTCGCTCCTGGAGGGTGCTTAATCTTCTCCACCTCCAGTTGAGCCTCGCTCCTGGAGGGTGTCTAATCTTCTCCACCTCCAGTTGAGCTCACTCGTCTAGTGAATGGCCTGGAGGGTGTCGACTCTTCCCCACCTCCAGTTGAGCCTCGCTCCTGGAGGGTGTCTAATCTTCTCCACCTCCAGTTGAGCCTCGCTCCTGGAGGGTGTCTAATCTTCTCCACCTCCAGTTGAGCTCGCTCGTCTAGCGAAAGGCCTGGAGGGTGTCGACTCTTCTCCACCTCCAGTTGAGCCTCGCTCCTGGAGGGTGTCTAATCTTCTACACCTCCAGTTGAGCTCGCTTGTCTAGCTAATGGCCTGGAGGGTGTCTAATCTTCTCCACCTCCAGTTGAGCTCGCTTGTCTAGCTAATGGCCTGGAGGGTGTCTAATCTTCTCCACCTCCAGTTGAGCTCGCTCGTCTAGCGAATGGCCTAGAGGGTGTCGAATCTTCTCCACCTCCAGTTGAGCTCGCTCGTCTAGCGAATGGCCTGGAGGGTGTCGACTCTTCTCCACCTCCAGTTGAGCCTCGATCCTGGAGGGTGTCTAATCTTCTCCACCTCCAGTTGAGCCTCGCTCCTAGAAGGTGTCGACTCTTCTCTACACCTCCAGTTAAGCTCGCTCGTCTAGCGAATGGCCTGGAGGGTGTCGACTCTTCCCCACCTCCAGTTGAGACTCGCTCCTGGAGGGTGTCTAATCTTCTCCACCTCCATTTGAGCTCGCTCGTCTAGCGAATGGCCTGAAGGGTGTCGACTCTTCCCCACCTCCAGTTGAGCCTCGCTCCTGGAGGGTGTCTAATCTCCTCCACCTCCAGTTGAGCTCGCTCGTCTAGCGAATGGCCGGGAGGGTGTCTACTCTTCTCCACCTCCAATTGAGCCTCGCTCCTGGAAGGTGTCTAATCTTTTCCACCTCCAGTTGAGCTCGCTTGTCTAGTGAATGGCCTGGAGGGTGTCGACTCTTCTCCACCTCCATTTGAGCCTCGCTCCTAGAGGGTGTCTAATTTTCTCCACCTCCAGTTGAGCTCGCTCGTCTAGCGAATGGCCTGGAGGGTGTCGCCTCTTCTCCACCTCCAGTTGAGCCTCGCTCCTGGAAGGTGTCTAATCTTCTCCACCTCCAGTTGAGCTCGCTCATCTAGCGAATGGCCTGGAGGGTGTCGACTCTTCTCCACCTCCAGTTGAGCCTCGCTCCTGGAGGGTGTCTAATCTTCTCCACCTCCAGTTGAGCTCGCTCGTCTAGCGAATGGCCTGAAGGGTGTCGACTCTTCTCCACCTCCAGTTGAGCCTCGCTCCTGGAGGGTGTCGTCTCTTCTCCACCTCCAGTTGAGCCTCGCTCCTGGAGGGTGTCGACTCTTCTCCACCCCCAGTTGAGCTCGCTCGTCTAGCGAATGGCCTGGAGGGTGTCGAATCTTCTCAACCCCCAGTTGAGCTCGCTCGTCTAGCGAATGGCCTGGAGGGTGTTGAATCTTCTCCACCTCCAGTTGAGCTCGCTCGTCTAGCGAATGGCCTGGAGGGTGTCGACTCTTCCCCACCTCCAGTTGAGCCTCGCTCCTGGAGGGTGTCTAATCTTCTCCACCTCCAGTTGAGCTCGCTCGTCTAGCGAATGGCCTGAAGGGTGTCGACTCTTCTCCACCTCCAATTGAGCCTCGCTCCTGGAAGGTGTCTAATCTTCTCCACCTCCAGTTGAGCTCGCTTGTCTAGCGAATGACCTGGAGGGTGTCGACTCTTCTCCACCTCCATTTGAGCCTCGCTCCTGGAGGGTGTCTAATTTTCTCCACCTCCAGTTGAGCTCGCTCGTCTAGCGAATGGCCTGGAGGGTGTCAACTCTTCTCCACCTCCAGTTGAGCCTCACTCCTGGAAGGTGTCTAATCTTCTCCACCTCCAGTTGAGCTCGCTCGTCTAGCGAATGGTCTGGAGGGTGTCGACTCTTCTCCACCTCCAGTTGAGCCTCGCTCTTGGAGGGTGTCTAATCTTCTCCACCTCCAGTTAAGCTCGCTCGTCTAGCGAATAGCCTGGAGGGTGTCGACTCTTCTCCACCTCCAGTTGAGCCTCGCTCCTGGAGAGTGTCGTCTCTTCTCCACCTCCAATTAAGCCTCGCTCCTGGAGGGTGTCGACTCTTCTCCATCCCCAGTTGAGCTCGCTCATCTAGCGAATGGCCTGGAGGGTGTCGAATCTTCTCCACCTCCAGTTGAGCTCGCTCGTCTAGCGAATGGCCTGGAGGGTGTCGTCTCTTCTCCACCCCCAGTTGATCTCGCTCGTATAGCGAATGGCCTGGAGGGTGTCGAATCTTCTCCACCTCCAGTTGAGCTCGCTCGTCTAGCGAATGGCCTGGAGGGTGTCGTCTCATCTCCACCTCCAGTTGAGCCTCGCTCCTGGAGGGTGTCGTCTCTTCTCCACCTCCAGTTGAGCCTCGCTCCTGGAGGGTGTCGTCTCTTCTCCACCTCCAGTCGAGCCTCGCTCCTGGAGGGTGTCGTCTCTTCGCCATCTCCAGTTGAGCTCGCTCGTCTAGCGAATGGCCTGGAGGGTGTCGAATCATCTCCACCTCCAGTTGAGCTCGCTCGTCTAGCGAAGGGCCTGGAGGGTGTCGACTCTTCTCCACCTCCAGTTGAGCCTCGCTCCTGGAGGGTGTCTAATCTTCTCCACCTCCAGTTGAGCCTCGCTCCTGGAGGGTGTCGTCTCTTCTCCACCTCCAGTTGAGCCTCGCTCCTGGAGGGTGTCGACTCTTCTCTACCCACAGTTGAGCTCGCTCGTCTAGCGAATGGCCTGGAGGGTGTCGAATCTTCTCCACCTCCAGTTGAGCTCGCTCGTCTAGCGAATGGCCTGGAGGGTGTCGTCTCTTCTCCACCCCCAGTTGAGCTCGCTCGTCTAGCGAATGGCCTGGAGGGTGTCGAATCTTCTCCACCTCCAGGTGAGCTCGCTCGTCTAGCGAATGGCCTGGAGGGTGTCGACTCTTCCCCACCTCCAGTTGAGCCTCGCTCCTGGAGGGTGTCTAATCTTCTCCACCTCCAGTTGAGCTCGCTCGTCTAGCGAATGGCCTGGAGGGTGTCGACTCTTCTCCACCTCCAATTGAGCCTCGCTCCTTGAAGGTGTCTAATCTTCTCCACCTCCAGTTGAGCTCGCTCGTCTAGCGAATGGCCTGGAGGGTGTCGACTCTTCTCCACCTCCATTTGAGCCTCGCTCCTGGAGGGTGTCTAATTTTCTCCACCTCCAGTTGAGCCTCGCTCCTGGAAGGTGTCTAATCTTCTCCACCTCCAGTTGAGCTCGCTCGTCTAACGAATGGCCTGGAGGGTGTCGACTCTTCTCCACCTCCAGTTGAGCCTCGCTTCTGGAGGGTGTCTAATCTTCTCTACCTCCAGTTGAGCTCGCTCGTCTAGCGAATGGCCTGGAGGGTGTCGACTCTTCTCCACCTCCAGTTGAGCCTCGCTCCTGGAGGGTGTCGTCTCTTCTACACCTCCAGTTGAGCCTCGCTCCTGGAGGGTGTCGACTCTTCTCCACCCCCACTTGAGCTCGCTCGTCTAGCGAATGGCCTGGAGGGTGTCAAATCTTCTCCACCTCCAGTTGAGATCGCTCGTCTAGCGAATGGACTGGAGGGTGTCGTCTCTTCTCCACCCCCAGTTGAGCTCGCTCGTCTAGCGAATGGCTTGGAGGGTGTCGAATCTTCTCCACCTCCAGTTGAGCTCGCTCGTCTAGCGAATGGCCTGGAGGGTGTCGTCTTTCTCCACCTCCAGTTGAGCCTCGATCCTGGAGGGTGTCGTCTCTTCTCCACCTCCAGTCGAGCCTCGCTCCTGGAGGGTGTCTAATCTTCTCCACCTCCAGTTGAGCTCACTCGTCTAGTGAATGGCCTGGAGGGTGTCGACTCTTCCCCACCTCCAGTTGAGCCTCGCTCCTGGAGGGTGTCTAATCTTCTCCACCTCCAGTTGAGCCTCGCTCCTGGAGGGTGTCTAATCTTCTCCACCTCCAATTGAGCTCGCTCGTCTAGCGAAAGGCCTGGAGGGTGTCGACTCTTCTCCACCTCCAGTTGAGCCTCGCTCCTGGAGGGTGTCTAATCTTCTACACCTCCAGTTGAGCTCGCTTGTCTAGCTAATGGCCTGGAGGGTGTCGAATCTTCTCCACCTCCAGTTGAGCTCGCTCGTCTAGTGAATGGCCTGGAGGGTGTTGACTCTTCCACACCTCCAGTTGAGCCTCGCTCCTGGAGGGTGTCTAATCTTCTCCACCTCCAGTTGAGCCTCGCTCCTGGAGGGTGTCTAATCTTCTCCACCTCCAGTTGAGCTCACTCGTCTAGTGAATGGCCTGTAGGGTGTCGACTCTTCCCCACCTCCAGTTGAGCCTCGCTCCTGGAGGGTGTCTAATCTTCTCCACCTCCAGTTTAGCCTCGCTCCTGGAGGGTGTCTAATCTTCTCCACCTCCAGTTGAGCTCGCTCGTCTAGTGAAAGGCCTGGAGGGTGTCGACTCTTCTCCACCTCCAGTTGAGCCTCGCTCCTGGAGGGTGTCTAATCTTCTACACCTCCAGTTGAGCTCGCTTGTCTAGCTAATGGCCTGGAGGGTGTCTAATCTTCTCCACCTCCAGTTGAGCTCGCTCGTCTAGCGAATGGCCTAGAGGGTGTCGAATCTTCTCCACCTCCAGTTGAGCTCGCTCGTCTAGCGATTGGCCTGGAGGGTGTCGACTCTTCTCCACCTCCAGTTGAGCCTCGATCCTGGAGGGTGTCTAATCTTCTCCACCTCCAGTTGAGCCTCGCTCCTGGAAGGTGTCGACTCTTCTCTACACCTCCAGTTAAGCTCGCTCGTCTAGTGAATGGCCTGGAGGGTGTCAATTCTTCCCCACCTCCAGTTGAGACTCGCTCCTGGAGGGTGTCTAATCTTCTCCACCTCCATTTGAGCTCGCTCGTCTAGCGAATGGCCTGAAGGGTGTCGACTCTTCCCCACCTCCAGCTGAGCCTCGCTCCTGGAGGGTGTCTAATCTTCTCCACCTCCAGTTGAGCTCGCTTGTTTAGCGAATGGCCTGGAGGGTGTCTACTCTTCTCCACCTCCAATTGAGCCTCGCTCCTGGAAGGTGTCTAATCTTCTCCACCTCCAGTTGAGCTCGCTTGTCTAGCGAATGGCCTGGAGGGTGTCGGCTCTTCTCCACCTTCATTTCAGCCTCGCTCCTGGAGGGTGTCTAATTTTCTCCACCTCCAGTTGAGCTCGCTCGTCTAGCGAATGGCCTGGAGGGTGTCGACTCTTCTCCACCTCCAGTTGAGCCTCGCTCCTGGAAGGTGTCTACTCTTCTCCACCTCCAGTTGAGCTCGCTCGTCTAGCGAATGGCCTGGAGGGTGTCGACTCTTCTCCACCTCCAGTTGAGCCTCGCTCCTGGAGGGTGTCTAATCTTCTCCACCTCCAGTTGAGCTCGCTCGTCTAGCGAATGGCCTGAAGGGTGTCGACTCTTCTCCACCTCCAGTTGAGCCTCGCTCCTGGAGGGTGTCGTCTCTTCTCCACCTCCAGTTGAGCCTCGCTCCTGGAGGGTGTCGACTCTTCTCCACCCCCAGTTGAGCTCGCTCGTCTAGCGAATGGCCTGGAGGGTGTCAAATCTTCTGCACCTCCAGTTGAGCTCGCTCGTCTATCGAATGGCCTGGAGGGTGTCGTCTCTTCTCCACCCCCAGTTGAGCTCGCTCGTCTAGCGAATGGCCTGGAGGGTGTTGAATCTTCTCCACCTCCAGTTGAGATCGCTCGTCTAGCGAATGGCCTGGAGGGTGTCGACTCTTCCCCACCTCCAGTTGAGCCTCGCTCCTGGAGGGTGTCTAATCTTCTCCACCTCCAGTTGAGCTCGCTCGTCTAGCGAATGACCTAGAGGGTGTCGACTCTTCTCCACCTCCAATTGAGCCTCGCTCCTGGAAGGTGTCTAATCTTCTCCACCTCCAGTTGAGCTCGCTCGTCTAGCGAATGACCTGGAGGGTGTCGACTATTCTCCACCTCCATTTGAGCCTCGCTCCTGGAGGGTGTCTAATTTTCTCCACCTCCAGTTGAGCTCGCTCGTCTAGCGAATGGCCTGGAGGGTGTCAACTCTTCTCCACCTCCAGTTGAGCCTCGCTCCTGGAAGGTGTCTAATCTTCTCCACCTCCAGTTGAGCTCGCTCGTTTAGCGAATGGCCTGGAGTGTGTCGACTCTTCTCCACCTCCAGTTGAGCCTCGCTCCTGGAGGGTGTCTAATCTTCTCCACCTCCAGTTGAGCTCGCTCGTCTAGCGAATAGCCTAGAGGGTGTCGACTCTTCTCCACCTCCAGTTGAGCCTTGCTCCTGGAGGGTGTCGTCTCTTCTCCACCTCCACTTGAGCCTCGCTCCTGGAGGGTGTCGACTCTTCTCCACCCCCAGTTGAGCTCGCTCGTCTAGCGAATGGCCTGGAGGGTGTCGAATCTTCTCCACCTCCAGTTGAGCTCGCTCGTCTAGCGAATGTCCTGGAGGGTGTCGTCTCTTCTCCACCCCCAGTTGAGCTCGCTCGTCTAGCGAATGCCCTGGAGGGTGTCGAATCTTCTCCACCTCCAGTTGAGCTCGCTCGTCTAGCGAATGGCCTGGAGGGTGTCGTCTCTTCTCCACCTCCTGTTGAGCCTCGCTCCTGGAGGGTGTCGTCTCTTCTCCACCTCCAGTGGAGCCTCGCTCCTGGAGGGTGTCGTCTCTTCTCCACCTCCAGTCGAGCCTCGCTCCTGGAGGGTGTCGTCTCTTCGCCACCTCCAGTTGAGCTCGCTCGTCTGGCGAATGGCCTGGAGGGTGTCGAATCTTCTCCACCTCCAGTTGAGCTCGCTCGTCTAGCGAAGGGCCTGGAGGGTGTCGACTCTTCTCCACCTCCAGTTGAGCCTCGCTCCTGGAGGGTGTCTAATCTTCTCCACCTCCAGTTGAGCCTCGCTCCTGGAGGGTGTCTAATCTTCTCCACCTCCAGTTGAGCCTCGCTCCTGAAGGGTGTCGACTCTTCTCCACCCACAGTTGAGCTCGCTCGTCTAGCGAATGGCCTGGAGGGTGTCGAATCTTCTCCAATTCCAGTTGAGCTCGCTCGTCTAGCGAATGGCCTGGAGGGTGTCGTCTCTTCTCCACCCCCAGTTGAGCTCGCTCGTCTAGCGAATGGCTTGGAGGGTGTCGAATCTTCTCCACCTCCAGTTGAGCTCGCTCGTCTAGCGAATGGCCTGGAGGGTGTCGACTCTTCCCCACCTCCAGTTGAGCCTCGCTCCTGGAGGGTGTCTAATCTTCTCCACCTCCAGTTGAGCTCGCTCGTCTAGCGAATGGCCTGGAGGGTGTCGACTCTTCTCCACCTCCAATTGAGCCTCGCTCCTGGAGGGTGTCTAATCTTCTCCACCTCCAGTTGAGCTCGCTCGTCTAGCGAATGGCCTGGAGGGTGTCGACTCTTCTCCACCTCCATTTGAGCCTCGCTCCTGGAGGGTGTCTAATTTTCTCCACCTCCAGTTGAGCTCGCTCGTCTAGCGAATGGCCTGGAGGGTGTCGACTCTTCTCCACCTCCAGTTGAGCCTCGCTCCTGGAAGGTGTCTAATCTTCTCCACCTCCAGTTGAGCTCGCTCGTCTAGCGAATGGCCTGGAGGGTGTCGACGCTTCTCCACCTCCAGTTGAGCCTCGCTCCTGGAGGGTGTCTAATCTTCTCTACCTCCAGTTGAGCTCGCTCGTCTAGCGAATGGCCTGGAGGGTGTCGACTCTTCTCCACCTCCAGTTGAGCCTCGCTCCTGGAGGGTGTCGTCTCTTCTCCACCTCCAGTTGAGCCTCGCTCCTGGAGGGTGTCGTCTCTTCTCCACCCCCAGTTGAGCTCGCTCGTCTAGCGAATGGCCTGGAGGGTGTCGAATCTTCTCCACCTCCAGTTGAGCTCGCTCGTCTAGCGAATGGCCTGGAGGGTGTCGTCTCTTCTCCACCCCCAGTTGAGCTCGCTCGTCTAGCGAATGCCCTGGAGGGTGTCGAATCTTCTCCACCTCCAGTTGAGCTCGCTCGTCTAGCGAATGGCCTGGAGGGTGTCGTCTCTTCTCCACCTCCTGTTGAGCCTCGCTCCTGGAGGGTGTCGTCTCTTCTCCACCTCCAGTGGAGCCTCGCTCCTGGAGGGTGTCGTCTCTTCTCCACCTCCAGTCGAGCCTCGCTCCTGGAGGGTGTCGTCTCTTCGCCACCTCCAGTTGAGCTCGCTCGTCTAGCGAATGGCCTGGAGGGTGTCGAATCTTCTCCACCTCCAGTTGAGCTCGCTCGTCTAGCGAAGGGCCTGGAGGGTGTCGACTCTTCTCCACCTCCAGTTGAGCCTCGCTCCTGGAGGGTGTCTAATCTTCTCCACCTCCAGTTGATCCTCGCTCCTGGAGGGTGTCTAATCTTCTCCACCTCCAGTTGAGCCTCGCTCCTGAAGGGTGTCGACTCTTCTCCACCCACAGTTGAGCTCGCTCTTCTAGCGAATGGCCTGGAGGGTGTCGAATCTTCTCCAATTCCAGTTGAGCTCGCTCGTCTAGCGAATGGCCTGGAGGGTGTCGTCTCTTCTCCACCCCCAGTTGAGCTCGCTCGTCTAGCGAATGGCTTGGAGGGTGTCGAATCTTCTCCACCTCCAGTTGAGCTCGCTCGTCTAGCGAATGGCCTGGAGGGTGTCGACTCTTCCCCACCTCCAGTTGAGCCTCGCTCCTGGAGGGTGTCTAATCTTCTCCACCTCCAGTTGAGCTCGCTCGTCTAGCGAATGGCCTGGAGGGTGTCGACTCTTCTCCACCTCCAATTGAGCCTCGCTCCTGGAGGGTGTCTAATCTTCTCCACCTCCAGTTGAGCTCGCTCGTCTAGCGAATGGCCTGGAGGGTGTCGACTCTTCTCCACCTCCATTTGAGCCTCGCTCCTGGAGGGTGTCTAATTTTCTCCACCTCCAGTTGAGCTCGCTCGTCTAGCGAATGGCCTGGAGGGTGTCGACTCTTCTCCACCTCCAGTTGAGCCTCGCTCCTGGAAGGTGTCTAATCTTCTCCACCTCCAGTTGAGCTCGCTCGTCTAGCGAATGGCCTGGAGGGTGTCGACTCTTCTCCACCTCCAGTTGAGCCTCGCTCCTGGAGGGTGTCTAATCTTCTCTACCTCCAGTTGAGCTCGCTCGTCTAGCGAATGGCCTGGAGGGTGTCGACTCTTCTCCACCTCCAGTTGAGCCTCGCTCCTGGAGGGTGTCGTCTCTTCTCCACCTCCAGTTGAGCCTCGCTCCTGGAGGGTGTCGACTCTTCTCCACCCCTAGTTGAGCTCGCTCGTCTAGCGAATGGCCTAGAGGGTGTCAAATCTTCTCCACCTCCAGTTGAGCTCGCTCGTCTAGCGAATGGCCTGGAGGGTGTCGTCTCTTCTCCACCCCCAGTTGAGCTCGCTCGTCTAGCGAATGGCCTGGAGGGTGTCGAATCTTCTCCACCTCCAGTTGAGCTCGCTCGTCTAGCGAATGGCCTGGAGGGTGTCGTCTCTTCTCCACCTCCAGTGGAGCCTCGCTCATGGAGGGTGTCGTCTCTTCTCCACCTCCAGTCGAGCCTCGCTCCTGGAGGGTGTCGTCTCTTCTCCACCTCCAGTCGAGCCCCGCTCCTGCAGGGTGTCGTCTCTTCGCCACCTCCAGTTGAGCTCGCTCGTCTAGCGAATGACCTGGAGGGTGTCGAATCTTCTCCACCTCCAGTTGAACTCGCTCGTCTAGCGAAGGGCCTGGAGGGTGTCGACTCTTCTCCACCTCCAGTTGAGCCTCGCTCCTGGAGGGTGTCTAATATTCTCCACCTCCAGTTGAGCCTCGCTCATGGAGGGTGTCGTCTCTTCTCCACCTCCAGTTGAGCTCGCTCGTCTAGTGAATGGCCTGGAGGGTGTCGAATCTTCTCCACCTCCAGTTGAGCTCGCTCGTCTAGCGAATGGCCTGGAGGGTGTCGAATCTTTTCCAACTCCAGTTGAGCCTCGCTCCTGTAGGGTGTCTAATCTTCTCCACCTCCAGTTGAGCCTCGCTCCTGGAAGGTGTCAACTCTTCTCTACACCTCCAGTTAAGCTCGCTCGTCTAGCGAATGGCCTGGAGGGTGTCGACTCTTCCCCACCTCCAGTTGAGCCTCGCTCCTGGAAGGTGTCTAATCTTCTCCACCTCCAGTTGAGCTCGCTCGTCTAGAGAATGGCCTGGAGGGTGTCGACTCTTCTCCACCTCCAGTTGAGCCTCGCTCCTGGAGGGTGTCGTCTCTTCTCCACCTCCAGTTGAGCCTCGCTCCTGGAGGGTGTCGTCTCTTCTCCACCTCCAGTTGAGCCTCGCTCCTGGAGGGTGTCGTCTCTTCTCCACCTCCAGTTGAGCTCGCTTGTCTAGCGAATGGCCTGGAGGGTGTCGAATCTTCTCCACCTCCAGTTGAGCTCGCTCGTCTAGCGAATGGCCTGGAGGGTGTCGACTCTTCTCCACCTCCAGTTGAGCCTCGCTCCTGGAGGGTGTCTAATCTTCTCCACCTCCAGTTGAGCCTCGCTCCTGGAAGGTGTCGACTCTTCTCTACACCTCCAGTTAAGCTCGCTCGTCTAGCGAATGGCCTGGAGGGTGTCGACTCTTCTCCACCCCCAGTTGAGCTCGCTCGTCTAGCGAATGGCCTGGAGGGTGTCAAATCTTCTCCACCTCCAGTTGAGCTCACTCGTCTAGCGAATGGCCTGGAGGGTGTCGTCTCTTCTCCACCCCCAGTTGAGCTCGCTCGTCTATCGAATGGCCTGGAGGGTGTCGAATCTTCTCCACCTCCAGTTGAGCTCGCTCGTCTAGCGAATGGCCTGGAGGGTGTCGTCTCTTCTCCACCTCCAGTTGAGCCTCGCTCCTGGAGGGTGTCGTCTCTTCTCCACCTCGAGTTGAGCCTCGCTCCTGGAGGGTGTAGTCTCTTCTCCACCTCCAGTTGAGCTCGCTCGTCTAGCGAATGGCCTGGAGGGTGTCGAATCTTCTCCACCTCCAGTTGAGCTCGCTCGTCTAGCGAAGGGCCTGGAGGGTGTCGACTCTTCTCCACCTCCAGTTGAGCCTCGCTCCTGGAGGGTGTCTAATCTTCTCCACCTCCAGTCGAGCCTCGCTCCTTGAAGGTGTCGACTCTTCTCTACCTTCAGTTGAGCCTTGCTCCTGGATGGTGTCGACTCTTCTCCATCTTTTTTAGTTAAATTTGCTCAGCCAGCGAAGGGCTTGAGAGGGATACTAAGTGACATATCATCTAATGCTCATCTCTCCGAACCACGGGTCCTACATTGTTTTTCCGAGCTCGTATCGAGCTAAAAAAAAGCGGGGATTATGTATAACCCGTAATTCGTCGAGATCAGAAATGCAAGAGGACAACACAAAAGACCTCCCCCACCTGGGCGAGTGCTGAAGACCTCCCCCACCTGGGCGAGTACAGAAGACCTCCCCCACCTGGGGGAGTACATATTTTCACCCCGTCAAAAGGCGGCAACGGCTATCCGCAACCCATTTCAGAAGGCGGGAGCAGCTAATCGCAGTCCATTTGGATTTGCCTATAAATAGGACCCCAAGGCACAAGTAGAAGGCACCTTCACTCCCCCCTAGGGTGGTAGAGTACACTGCCTGCCTCTCTTGTGCCAAGCTCAACATTGGCTTTAGGAGGGGAAGTTCCTATAGACTTCCGGGTATGTAGCGGGACCTCCTCGCTGCAGCACGCATGTCTTGTTTATAGGCAGGTTGGAGTGGTTTTGTATGCTGTCTAGTTTCTTATCACCTTGTCTCGCGTGGGTCGATCACTAAACGAGTAGCCTTTGGTCACCCCCAAGTCTCGAACAGTTAGACCGGTATCCGGGTTCCAATAAAGTTCTTACAACAGAACTAGATACTTTTAATTTTTCAAATGTTTGAATTCATTCTTACATGAAATTCTCTGTTTGAAATTTACAGGAGATGGTGCTGATGGTGGAGCATTTGTTGATTGAGATCCTGACAAGGATGACCTACTGCATATCTGAGAACGATGACAGTATCAAGTGATATTTCTTTTATGTTTTTGGTTTCTTGTACCTCTTTTTAGAGTTGTTGTTTCCAGTTTACATGTTTTATTTTTTTAACTATTGTGCTTTGATGACTAGTAGACACTATATTGTGCTGGACTCTGTGCTACAGTCTTATCCTTATGGTTTGTGATGCTGCTTTGAATTTAATTTGTTCTTATGCTTGCATACAATTTTTCATTTAGTCTAATATTGTTTTAACATGTTTGCGACATTAATGTGAAAGATTCATGTGTGTTTGAACATTGCACAAACCACCTATATCGAAGTCGGGTCTACGACGGACATAGAAGGAGATTGTTGAATATTCGCGCACGTGTCGAGACTGACCCGATAGGGACTCGTGGTTTCCACGTCGTCCCAGGGCACCGCTCTACGCTGGAGGTACTATAAATACATATTCCATACTTGATAGAGTATTGTAGAATACTTTGAGCGGAGCCGCCATAACATATATAATATATGATACATTTTTTAATTTAATCAAATTGTGTACTGGATCCCGGGAGTCTTTGCGAAGTTGGATGCGTCTCAGTTCAACCTCTGTATTATCATTTGTTGGGCTATTTGGTGGCGCCGAAACAAGAGGCTTTTGAGATGGTTATTTTCAACCTCTCTCATCTAATATTTCCTTTGTGCTGGGTTTTTTCTCCAACATCTTTCCACCTTGCGATACGGATTGAGCTCCCTCCCTCTCTACCGCGTGGTGTGCCCCTCTTGTGGACGGTGTTAAGATCAACTTTGATGTTGCGATCCGTTCTTCCATTCTCCACATCAGGACCAATGTTTTTGCTAGGGATCACGTTGGCTCTTGTGTGGCATGGAAGACATCCACATATTTCGATATTTCAAATCCGGAGGTGACGGAGGCCTTGGCCGCACGGGGCGCTATGGACCTCGCTATTGAGCGTGGATGGAGTTCTGGTATCAATGAGGGCGATTGTGCGAGTCTCATATCCAAGCTTCGAGGTGGCTATCGTGCTCGCACCTTGCCTATTCCGCCCATCATGGATATTTAGGGAACTTTCTCGGTTTGCGTTTTGTATCTTTTGTTCATACTCAACGTGAGTGCAATCGGGCGACACATGCTTTGTCGGTCCCCCCCCCCCCCCCCCACACACACACATCTTCTCTCCAACTCCCACCGAGTGATGTACTTCACTCATCCAATTGGAGTCTGTGAATACATAAAATGACTTGAATGCTTTGACTTCAAAAAAAAAAACAATTTCATTTCTCATAACTTATTTTGGCCATCGAACGACAAAATTGAGATTAAGAATTGAATTCCAATTCCGCCCAAACAAATTGGGGCTTGAAGATATCAAAACTTTGTGATCAAAATCTTAAAAATTGAAAGTTTAAGTCTGATTTCTTAAATGTCACAAATTCTAGAGATTGAATTCATGTTCTTGCCTGAATTATATATATTGACCGAATTATAGCAAGAGCTGGGTAGAGTCCACGTGGCAGGAAATTTCCACGTGGGACGCGGTGTTGACATCGGCTGGTGGGAGAAACGCTGCTTAGAATCCTGAAGTTTCTGCTCCTAAATTTCGATCTCTCTCAAACTTTGACGAGGGGAGGGAGGAGATTGGAAAATTGGAGATCATCTCTCGTCTTCTCCGATCTTTTCCTGCTCCTAACCCTAAAATTATCTCTCTCTCTTCCCTTGCCTAAAAGAAGCAGTTTTCTTTATTTCTTCTTCCCGATCCCATTAGGAAGTTGTGTTCTTTCTTTCAGAGATCCGTTCCGCCGGAAGCTTGATCTCCTGATTGTATTCATACACACCGAGGATAGGGCAACTCCACTGCCCTCTGATGCTTTTCCATCCATCAACTTCCCCGCCATGGGTGGCCTAGTTGTTCAGAACCACGGCATAAACGCCACCCAGGAGGAATCTGCTGCCTGTTCCGGCGGAAGCTTATCATTCCCTCCGGAAGGGTTGAATTCCCGCGCAGCAGCCACCGGCCATACCATGGCCTGCATGATAAACTCGGAGGTGAGCGCCGTCCTCGCTGTCATGCGTCGCAACGTCCGGTGGAGCGGCCGCTACGCATCAACCGATGATGACTACCTCGACCACTCCCTCATCCAGTCCCTCAAATCCCTTCGGCGCCAGCTCTTTGCCTGGGACACCAATAAGTGGAGCTTCATCGACCCCATTCTCTACCTCCGCCCTTTCCTCGACGTCATCCGCTCCGAGGAGACGGGCGCGCCGATCACCGGCGTCGCCCTCTCGTCAATCCACAAAATTCTCTCCTTCGAGGTTTTCGACGACAGAACCGCCAACGTCGTGCAAGCAATGCACGCCGTCGTAGACGCGGTGACCAGCTGCCGGTTTGAGGTAACCGATCCGGCCTCGGAGGAGGCGGTGCTGATGAAGATACTGCAGTTGCTGCTGGCGTGCATGAGATGCCGGGCTTCTAGGGTTCTTAGCAATCAGCATGTTTGCACCATTGTGAACACTTGCTTTCGGGTTGTTCATCAGGCGAGGTCAAAGGGGGAACTTCTACAGAGGATCTCCCGCCATACTATGCATGAGCTTGTCCGATGCATCTTCTCCCATTTACCCCAAGCCATTGAAACAACTGACATTCTTTCTCCTGATGCGGAGGTACCTGGTCCTGTTTTTCTTATTTGGTTATGAAATCGTTAGTCTTGAACTAGAAATTGTGCGTTATGGCTTATGCTTCATGAAAATGATTCTGCCACTGCATCTAAATCTTCCTTTCCATTTTTCTTTTTGTGTTATTATAGTATGATGGGTTTACAGTTTATGCAGTATGCTACATTTCTTACATTCAAATTACTCAACTTAGTGCAAAGTTTACAGATCTCTATGGTTTACTGTGAATTGATGTGAAGCTAGAGGTTTGATAGGTGATAGGAAGTCTATTGTCTAACTTCAATGTTTTTTATTTGAACCTTCCCACCCAACTCTATATTTCTCGTGTATTACATCTATTGTAGTAGAACTGTGGAAGTGTGTAACGATCTTAGTTATTAAAGGCGCAAGGCGCACCAAGGCGCAAAAGGGTCTTGGAGCCTAGGCGCAAGGCTCAAGGCGCAGGCGCGCGCCTGACGAAGATAAGGCGCAACCATATTCAATTTAAATAATCAGCATCAAACACCACTTCATCTTCTTAATCAATTTTTTTCATCTATTCTACTCATTAATGATTCATTACTATCATTTATATCTCTTATAAAATAGAATCAATGTGATCACTTGCATCATATCTAAGTCTCAACGCTCGATTATGTTTCGCAAACACTAAATCATGGAAAAAATTATTGAGTTCTTACATTATTTCTTTCTTTATTTTGAAAAAAAATTACAATAGAAATTGCACCTAGACGTGTCTTTTATGCTCCAAAGGCACACAAAAGGCGCACTAAGGCGCAAACCTCTGAGTCTGGTGAGCCTTGAGCCTTAGGCGTGCCTTTAACAACTTAGGTAACAATCGAATGTCGTTACGAGATCGCCGGCGTTAGAAATGAAGAAACGTTATGAGAAGAATGCCCATAGGAGGAAAGGCTGGAGGAGAGAGACGTAACAAGGGGAAGAGACAAAATGAACTTAGACGAATGCCAGAGGAGATGGCCGGAGGAGAGAGACGATGCTAGACAAGGAGGGGCTGGGGAAGAGACGCATCAGAGAAAGAGGAGAAGATAACTAAAAGAAGGAAATCTTTATTATTCAAATCATACCTATTACAACTCATTAGGCCATATTTAAAGCCTTTCTACATACAATAGTCAATTACCATAATACCCATAATATATCAACATACTATTGTGTTACATTCCTTCCCTGCCCGTAAAACGACGATCTTGTCGTTTAGTCCGCGGTCGGAAAACAAAATAGGGCGCTGGACGTTCGGAATCCCTAACGGCAAGTGTGCTAAACAACTGGAAGCAGTTCTGAAATGTTTGAAAGCAGTTCTGAAATGTTTGAAAGCAGTTCTTGGGAAGCGGTTCTATGTAGCGCACTCCTTGTTTGATCCTATCCGGATCAAATACAAAATTGTGCAGAATATCCATTAGTAAACCTACCCCTGGTGATTCAAAATAACGAGCGTCCATGGAGATGATTTGGATTGGAGTAGTAGTGGTCATAGTGATGTCATACTCCTTAGATCTTGTGTCACTGTGGCTACCCGGTTTACCGACATCAAAAACAACCGGCGCAAATGTCAGCTTCTCCACTGGAGGCGAAATAGTGTCCGCCCCAATTGGAAGAGTGATCTGTTCTAGATTTTCCTGATCATCTTCCACTTTGTCGTCCGCCGCAATTGGAAGAGTGATCTGTTCGAGGGTTTCTTGATCATCTTCCACTTTGCCGAAATCATCAAGAACTACCAGCGTAATTGGTTCCTTAAGACTCCTCTGATGGTGGTAAAACAGTGTTAGCCTCAATTGGTTCCTTAAGAAGAGTGCTTTTTTAATGGTTTCTTGTTCCTCATCCTCGATGCAAGCAAGAATCAAGTCATCAAACTTTTTAAAAATTGCCGTCATTCGACGTTTGGATTCTTTCCTCCGTATTCAAAATATTTATTGTTGTTTTTCATTTCATAGATTGGAGGCCTCCGAGTTGGTGTCGCAAGAATTTGCAACGCGAGTCGTTAAGTGATTAAGAAACGATATCCACTTTGTAGAGGAAATTATTTCGACGAATTCCTGATAGTATGTCAAAGCGGGTTGATCTAGTTGTAAGGAAGCTGTCATCAATTGACCTTTAGGTGCAATATTATTTTCCCGAAAATAACGCTCCATTTGCAAAATCCAATCAGTTGGATCACCATAGCCATAACGTGTAGACTGGGTTATACCATGATGTGAATACTGGATTTTATCCATTATAGGGGATTTCTTAATTTCTTCTATTACTGATTATGAAAGTGGAGACAAGAATCTACACAACACCTTTCCAAAAGAAAGTTCCAAGATCCTTATTGCTGGAATTCATGCAAATGACATGGGGCAAATTAAATTCATCGTCTACGCTGACACATAAGTCATCTACTTCTGAACTCCAAGCTTGGCTTTGTCTAGAAAATGAATTCTCGTGATCGATAGTTGTGGTCGGAGAACCTCTCGATGCAGAACTTCAATGGCTACAACAACAATCTAATGATTCCGGCCCCTGGCTCAAGTATCGTCTGGTGATTGACGCCCTCGTTGAGGCCTGTCGGCCTGGAAGATCCCAACGAAGGCAATGCATGCGATTGCTGCGTGATTCCGAAAAGCTGTCGGTATGGATTATGATGGTAATGAAGCCGAGGGTGAAGAGATTTTTGAGAGTTCCAAAACAAATGGAGATTCCGGCAGTTTTGTTGATTACATCTTGACTGCGAGATCACCAGCGTAAATCCACAAGAAATAATAGAGGTTGTCCACGGCGGCAGTTTGATTCTCGTCCAGCGTTAAGGCTGGTCTTGTGTTGCAGGTGTCTCCGAGAGATGAAAGGAGATGGAGGATCTTGGGTAAAACATAGATTGCTCTGCTTCAATCCTCTTGCCGACAATGATGGAGTATGGACCGGCAACGGTGGTGAATGATGAAGAGCAGGCGGCTCTGTTTCAGAAATTCGTGAGAGTTTTGGATTTTGCTTCAGGAAAGGCTAGGAACATGTGGATTTTGCTTTAGGCGGCTCTGTTTTAGGAAAGCATTGAACTGGGAGGATGATTCTTCAAGAAGTTTTGGTAAGATGCCCGTGATTGGCCTTCAACTGTGGCGTGTCTTGAAGGTTGTTTTGCTGTGGACCTCGATGGCCGTCGTTGGCAGAAAATGTTCTTAATGAGGGTACACTGGACATTCAAGAACGGTGAATCAGGAGCGAGAACATCAACGAGAGCACCATTTGTAACGATCGAATGTCGTTACGAGATCACCAGAGAGATCGCCGGCGTTAGAAATGAAGAAACATTATGAGAAGAATGCCCATAGGAGGAAAGGCCGGAGGAGAGAGACGTAACAAGGGGAAGAGACGAAGTGAACTTAGACGAATGCCAGAGGAGAGAGACGATGCTAGACAAGGAGGGGCTGGGGAAGAGACGCATCAAAAAGGGAGGAGAAGATAACTAAAAGAAGGAAATATTTATTATTCAAATCATACCTATTACAACTCATTAGGCCATATTTATAGCCTTTCTACATACAATAGTCAATTACTATAATACCCCTAATATATCAACATACTGTGTTACAAAGTGCCCAAACTTTCTTGTTTAGAGTGCCAACGAGAGCAATGTGATTCAAGCTGGACTGCTAGAGAGACATAACTAGTACGACACATAATTTTTATAGAGAGCAATAAAACAACTATAATTACAAAAGCACCGTGATTTGTGTGGTTAGGTCTAGAATGATCTACTTCTACTGTGTGAGCTTGGCCAAAAATTCATTGTTAAACGTTTTTTAAATCCTCTATGTAGACACTAATAAGGGAAATGGAAAAGATCACACTAAACTTGGTGAAATCTTTCTGTAATTAAAATAAAAAGAGAGAAAACTCTTTTTTAAGAGATGACTTTTTGATCTTTAATGTTAAGAAAAGAATAGTGATGCAACCATAGCTTAATAGGGCACTTATGAAAAAAAGTAATACATTTTCTTAATTTGATAGCTTAATAGGGCACTGATGAAAAAAAGTAATACATTTTCTTAATTTGATAAGTAGTTCTTATGTGGGGAACGCCCAATAGGTTTTCTTTGCAAGTCTTCATATTATAACCTGATATTTGAACGTTATTGGAATAACAATCAACTTTAATATGAATGCCATAATTTGCACAAGAGTCTACCAAATAGTTTCCCTCCATGCGTGTGCTTAATTTTGTGGTCTATGTACGATTGCAGTCGAAGAATCTCTTCATTTTCTTTGTATACTGTCCATATGTCTAAGATTGAATATTGAACATTTTTGTTCAGGATAATAGAGTCCACCACTATAGAAATCTCTTGGATAGGTCGTTCACTATGGTTTTTAGCATGCTACATAGTTTGATAACTTTTCGGGGGAGCTAGTTGATGACATATTTTTTGGACTATGATGAAGTCTATGGTTACGTTATCTCAGACGTGTGTCAGAGTAAGTGAAGGTTGAAGTAAGTCGGCAGGCGACTGACTTGCCATTTTGATTTGTCAGCAAACTAGGTATTTAGCGACCCATTGGTGGATATCTCAACGGAGTCTTGCCCAAAAGAAGGATTGGAGAATGAGAGCGGAGGTGTGGAGAGATCCCATGTTATCGTCAATAGGGTTGCATGGAGTTTAGTAAGATATCTAGGCATATGGTACTTTTGGCGGGAATGAAGAACCTCTATGGTGGTAGATGGGGTTTTGGTTGACCCAATGATGAGATTTTGGCTGGATTTGGTATTGTGAGTTTACTCGAACAAAAAAATTGTACTTAGTAAGTAACTCGTTACCGTGGCATTTGATGGTGCAAATTACCTTGTGTGATTCCTTTCCATTCGCTTGGCTCAGTGCCAACAATGATTGTTTGGTTATATTGACGATTCCATTATCGAATCGTTGTGCATCGATTTGATTTGGGAAAATGAATCGATGATGACATTTTACATTTGAATTCTCTGGATAAGTATATCTATCAAAATTATTGTTTACTCGATACCGCGACAAATATTTAGGCCATGAACAAGATCATCCACTCTGTGATGAGAACTTTGTGCCCACCAATTTCGTTCTCAGATTGCTCGATTAATTCAGCAAGACTTGATCGTCTCTCAGTATTATGCACTATTTGTCAAGTTAAATAAGAGTACAACTACTTTGTTCCCATGATTCTAAAATATGCAAAGAAAATGTAAGATATTCGGGATATGGATGATCGACATTGCATATTCTTTAGGGACTAACTCAAGAGTTCAATTAGATTTCAGTGTAAATATTGGGGCATCAACCTAATTACCCTGAGCTAAGATTTTTCACAATAATCCAATCATCGACAATCCCTTTCCCAGACTAATCTATATGATGCTTTGTCAATTGTCATAGTTGTCATTGATGCCCATTTCACTTTATAACCACCTCAAGATCATGATCAAATATCTCAATCACTTACTATTGAGATTATTTGTGCTTATTTCCACAAGCCATGACTCGTAGGAAAAACATAGTTCAAGCTCCATGGTGTACGAGGAGCCTTTAAGTCTCGGCTTCTATCCTGCTGGACTACATGCCTTTAAGTCTCAACTTCCATCCTGTTGTACATTTTATTGATGCTTCCTTTTCACCTAGAAGTACTCTTTCATGTTCGCCTCCTGACACTCTTTTTGCTGAAGAATTCCATACTACGAGGAGATTTATGAAGCATATGACGACAGGAGCATCTTCTCGCTCCACATCTACTACTTATGTCCACACCGAACTATCAAGCGCATTCTCTTCTAGCATTCAATCTCCTATCGATGGACCATTGTGTTCCTGCTATCAATCATATGTTAGTTCTTTGAAATGGTTCATTTCTTATAATCCTTTTCATAAGAAGGTTAAAGCAAATCTTAGTGACGGTTCTCAAACTGCCATCATTAGGAAAGGGTCTATCCCTTATAATCTCACTTTTACCTCATCGCCCCGCCTCTGTTTCTAGATTTTCGATAAGTTTAGTGTCAATTATTACTAGAACCTTAGATTTTGCTATCGCTTTTCACTCGTCTAGGATCTGAGTATGAAGCGATTCCTCATCTCTGGTAGCATGGAAGATGGGCTTTACATTTTAGTTTGGTGTACTCCTCATGCTTTGATTTCTTCATAGATCCGATCCTTATGTGTTGGCATTCCTCTTTGGGACATCCTTTATCCAATCATTGAGATGTCTTCTACCATCTATTATTGCTTGTAGTTTTAGAAATTTTCATTGAAGATAAGATTGGAAATTAGACTTAAGTGGTATGGACATGTTCAACAATTGATAAAAGAAAATACACGCTTTAGACAAGAAGATAAAATTAGCATTGTTGGATTAAGAGGGTAATAAGTAAACTTGACGTGACACAATTATAATTTATTCAAAAAGGTTTGTGAAAAATAGGTTCAACACCTCATACAATTAGAATTGAATGAAAAATTAGAATTCATAAAACCAACAACTAATGTAATACTCCTACCTAGTTTAATCACATTTCCAAAAGTCCAGTCGACACTTCTGGCAATAGTAATAAAATTGGTACCATAATAGAAATAACTAAAGCATACAGCAAAAACAATAGACTGAAGCTAGGGTTAAAGAAATACTTTAATGTATGAATCACAAATCCAACTAAAAAAGTAATCGTGAACAATTCTAAATAGTGGAAACTAGAAATAATTATGATATAATGAGTTCTTACAAAACAAAGAATCAAACTCAAAAGGGAAATGCTATGAAGGAAAAACAAACTAAAAAAATGCGTAAAATCATTCGAAAATTCATCCTAAGCAAATCTCCCGACCTGTGTTCCCTGAAAAGAAATGTCCAAAGATGAGATAAACTCACTGTAGAGTCAGAAAAACTCTTCCTCCCAGTGACACTAATAAAACATATGTAAAATATGCAAGAGAATCTACTTATGCAAAAAATGAATTAGGGAATAAGATTTTTGGTCATGGTAACTATGCATGCTTGAATTTGAAATAGAACGTAATAACATAAATTATATATTTCTAGTCTTAGATTTCTTTAAGCATTAAAATACCTAAATTCTGAGTTTCTGTTTTTACCTGAGAACATTTACATTCATGTTCTCCTTGACTTATAATTTCGGAATATATTAAACACATCTTGTGATTTGAGTCTCTAGTGGCAATTGAAGGTGCTCTGATGCGTCCATAGCGCGGGACATGTATTCACATCTAACTGTTTCCATACGGGGAGAAATGGGCCGTGGACCCCAATTTGAGGCTCATATAGTTTACCGTGTCCTATGGGTATGATGGTGTGGGTCATCAATCATGAGAGAAAACACCCCGCACACCCCTTAACATTTAGACACTTAGTGGTCAGTGTGCACAACTAAAAGGGACGCCCGCATGAGTCCACCAGCTTAAGACATAATCATTTGATTTGTTCTCATGTTCTGTCTAATTTTGTTCATCCATTATATCATGTATATATAAACCTTAGCTTGCAAATATCAACTTTTTTAGCATGATGTTCCATATTAAAACAACCTGCTCTACCATATATTTCATGCAATTTGATCTATACATAATCTTATGAAAATTCACAAAGACAATTTTATGAAACTGTGATATGTCTAACCAAAAGGAAGGGAATTCCTTACATCGGTGTTCCGATGTTTAAACACGGTACAAAGGCATTATTCTTTAGGTTGAATCAGAAATTATGCAAGACTTCTCCGATCTACCACAATGTTTAAACAAATTTGAAATTAATCAGATGCCCTAAAAGAAATCAACAACAGAATTATACAAGTCTAAGTATCACTTCATTCCTTCTAGGATTGACTGAAACTTTAAAAACAAATTTAAGAAGGTAGGAAGGAAATGAAGCAGGAAGGGAGGAGTCAGAGTGAGAAAGGAGAAAGGCGATACCTCTTCCGTAGCCGTGCTAGGAAATAATAAATTAGCGGATAGCGGACAGGTTCTTCGTTTCCTGTCAATAGGCACACAACAAGATTCCTAGCCTTAGGTTGTCGGGTCTCATCTACGCAGAAAGGGCGTTCCTCGAAGCTTCCAGGCAAAAAGAGGGTTGTGTATAGCTTGAATCAATGAGAGAACCGGACGACCATTCTTTGTGTGCGTCCAGTTGACAAAAAGAGGAGGAGGCTCCCCGAGGGACTCTCCAATCGACGAAAAGGGGAGGCGGCTCCCTGCGTGCTCTCCAATCGACGGAAAGGGGAGGCGAGACAGCTTTCAGCGTGCGGCGTGTGCTCCGATCGGCGGAAGCCCTAAATTGTGCCTCACGAATTGCTCGAGATGTTGGTTACGACTGAGAGGGTTATGGCATCGTGAATCAGACGATTAAATAAAGGCACAAGAGAATTAGGCTATTCCTTTTTAATTACAATAATGCCACAACCATTAGGAACAAATTCATTTCAACATGAATTGTCCTCACATACGAGTTCACGCCTAAATAAATCTTGTAAAATCCCCCACTAAAAGGTATTATAAAATCTATTGATGAACGTGTAAAAATTAATCGTAAAGAGTATAAATACCTCGATCGAACGATGATACCAACATAGTTAGTCGCGATCGGACCCTGAAATTGGAATTATAGAAGTACTTACAAATTTCGGATGTTACAAGTTACAACTAGTTTGGATAAAGGTTGATTATGACGACTCTTCTAAAATTCTTCTCATCTTGTTCCCACCTGTTAATTTTTATTAAAGAATGAGAATGTTACAAGCGGTGGTCTTCCTTTTCCAGATAAACTAAAATCAAAAGGAAGTAAAAGAAACGAAACACAGGATTAAAAAACATAGTCCCAAGATAGAAATATTACTTTAGCTTATTCATTTGTTTTTCATAACCAGATGAAGTGTCCATGTGCAGATAGCTGGGCTTTACAAGGAGGAGTCTTTCGGATTGAAGAAAATAGGGAATAATAAAGGGAATGTTGGGCCACTAACAGCCTCATTAAATGATGAAGTGGTGGGGTCGGAGACACAAAATGGCACATGGATAATGATGGAGCCCTTTGGTATACCATGCATGGTGGAGATATTCCACTTTTTGTGCTCTCTATTGAATATTTCTGATCAAATCGGAGTAACTCCTAGGACAAACCATATGGCTTTGGATGAAGATGTGCCGCTTTTTGCTCTTGGAATGATCAACTCGGCTATTGAGCTGGGGGGATCTTCGATAAGCAAGCATCCTAAGATGCTTGCTTTGATCCAGGATGAGCTTTTTCGGAATCTAATGCAGTTTGGTCTATCAATTAGTCCACTTATACTATCCACAGTGTGCAGTATAGTTCTGAATCTTTACTGTCATTTACGAATGGAACTTAAATTGCAGCTTGAAGCATTCTTTTTGTGTGTGGTCTTAAGGCTGGCACAGGGTAAGTGTGGGGCTAGTTACCATCAACAAGAAGTGGCTTTGGAGGCCCTTGTGGACTTTTGTAGGCAGAAGGATTTCATGGCTGAGATGTACACGAATCTGGACTGCGACATAACTTGCAGCAATGTGTTTGAAGAGATTATTAATCTATTGTCAAGATGTGCATTCCCTGTTAATGGGCCATTATCTATGATGCATACTCTAGCCTTGGAAGGTCTTGTTGCTGTGATTCAGGGAATGTCGAATAGAATTGGCAACTCATCACCTAAGTTACAACAAACACAACTGGAATTAGATGAGTATACTCCATTCTGGTGTGCCAAATGTGAAGACTATTCTGATCGCGAATATTTGCTTAAATTTGTCCGTCGCAGAAAGTACATCAAGAGAAGGCTAATGAGTGCTACTGAACATTTCAACAAGGATTTGAATAAGGGCCTTGAATTTCTGCAGGGAGCTCATCTATTGCCTGAGAAACTTGATGCAAAGAGTGTGGCATGTTTTTTCAGATACGCTGCCGGATTGGATAAAGATATTGTTGGGGATTTCTTGGGCAACCATGATGAGTTCTCCGTCCAGGTCCTTCATGAATTTGCTGGTACCTTTGATTTCCGGGATATGAATCTAGATACTGCTTTAAGAATCTTTGTGGAGACATTCCGCTTACCCGGCGAGTCGCAGAAGATACAAAGGGTGCTCGAAGCTTTCTCTAAGAGATATTATGAGCAGTCAGCCCACATTCTTGTTAATGAGGATGCAGCGCTTTTATTATCATACTCAATCATTTTACTCAACACAGATCAACACAATGCGCAGGTAAAGAAGAAGATGACAGAGGAGGGCTTCATACGGAACAACCGCTGCATTAACGGAGGGAATGACCTGCCAAGGGAATTCTTATCTGAGCTTTACCATTCTATATGCAAGAATGAAATAAAGATTACTCCTGAACCTGGATTCGGTGTTCCTATGATGTCTCAAAGCCGTTGGATTGATCTAATGAGAAAGTCAAAATCGACATCCCCATATATCGTGTATGATTTCATACCATACCTTGATCATGATATGTTAACAATCATGTCAGGTCCCACCATAGCTGCTATCTGTGTGGTATTTGATTATGCAGAGCATGATGATCTTCTCATGACTTGTGTGGATGGCTTCTTGGCAGTGGCAAAGATATCAGCATACCATCAACTCGATGATGTAGTAGACGAACTTGTTATATCACTTTGCAAGTTCACAACTTTATTGAGCACTTCTATGTTTGAGGAACCTATTACAGCATTTGGGGATGACACCAAAGCTAGACTTGCAACTGAGACGGTTTTCGACATTGTAAATAATCATGGTGATCATATACGTACTGGTTGGAGAAATATTCTTGATTGCGTCTCAAGATTATATAAAATCGGCCTCCTTCCTGCACACTTAGCTAGTGATGCTGCTGATGATATGGAGCTCCCCGCTGATGCAGTAGAAGAAAAGCCTTCTTCAAGCTCTCTTTCGGCATCCCTTCCATCTGCAGGTATTCCTCGCAAGTCTTCTGGTCTGATGGGTAGGTTCAGCCAGCTCCTATATTTCGACACAGAGGAGTTGAGAACTGAACCAACTGAGCAGCAACTTGCTGCTCATCAGAGAGCACTTCAGACAATTCATAAATGCCATGTAAACAGCATCTTCTCAGAAAGCAAATTCCTTCATGCTGACTCACTGTTGCATCTTGCAAGGGCACTTATTTTAGTAGCAGGTAGGCCTTCAAAAGTCACGGGTTTGCCTGATGATGAAGGCACAGCTGTTTTTTGCTTGGAGCTTCTCGTCACCATCACTTTGAATAATCGAGATAGAATTGTTCTTCTTTGGCACGATGTGTATGAGCACATAGCGAATATAGTCCACACAAGCACCACGCGTTGTGCGCTTGTGGAGAAGGCGGTGTTTGGACTCCTCAGAATCTGTCAGCGGCTACTTCCATACAAAGAAAACCTGACTGATGAACTTCTCAAGTCACTGCAGTTGGTGTTAAAACTGGATGCACGTGTAGCTGATGCTTACTGTGAGAATATTACCCAGGAAGTTACTCGTTTGGTGAGAGCGAATTTCGCTCACATAAAATCCCAGATGGGCTGGAAGACAATCACCTCATTGCTGTCCATCACTGCTCGCCATCCCGAAGCTTCGGAGGTTGGGTTTGATGGACTAGTCTTTATCATGTCCGAAGGGGCTCACCTCTCACCAGTCAACTACATTTTTTGTATTGAGGCATCACGTCATTTTGCAGAATCTCGAGTTGGGCTGATTGACAGATCCATGCGGGCGCTTGATCTAATGGCTGAATCGACTGTCTGTCTTGTTCGCTGGTCCCAAGAGACAAAACATGCTGGTATTGATGCTGCGAAAATGGCCGATGGAATTCAGGATTTGTGGCTCAAGCTTGTGCAAACTCTGAGACGGCTGACATTGGATCAAAGGGAGGAAGTAAGGAATCACGCACTGACATCATTGCAGAAGTGTATGATTGGAGTTGAAGGGATTTGCCTCTCACCTTCATTTCTGCTGCAGTCTTTTGATATTATTATTTTTAAGATTCTGGATGACTTGCTGGACGTTTCCCAGACCCAGTCGCAGAAGGACTATGCGAACATAGAGGGAACTCTTGTGCTTGCCATGAAGTTGCTGTCCAAGGTATTCTTACAACTGTTGCACCAGCTTTCCGAACTAAGCAGCTTCTACAAGATTTGGCTAGGGGTTCTTAGCCGCATGGAGAAGTTCATGAAGATAAAAGTTAGAGTAAAAAAAAGTGAGAAGCTTCAAGAGTTGGTCCCTGAATTGCTCAAGAACATATTGCTCGTGATGAAGTCAACAGGAATACTTGCAAAAAATAGCACAGTAGGTGGAGACAGTTTGTGGGAATTGACATGGGTCCATATGAACAACTTTGCTCCATCTCTACAATCAGAAATATTTACTGGCAGCGAATTGGAGCAGAAGGATTACAGCAACCAGTCACTACCTGATCAAAGTGGTTTAGGAATTGACCACACTAATCAGGCTGAAGGTTAAGTTTTTTTTTTCTTTCCTAATGCCTTTCATGTACAAATGATTTCTTACCAGAAAAGACTGTAAAACCAGTTCTTGCAGGCCATTGATGAGAGAAGCAAATATGATTATCACATTTCATTCAGGTAAATTTTTTTAGCTTTACTATGGTTGGCTGTATTTTTATGGAGGGCTGTTTTTTATGAATGTCAACGTCACTCCCTTCCAGTCGTCATCATTTTCAGCCTCGAGTTCTTAACTTCATTAAAATTTCCTCTTATGGTTAATTGCTCTTGGATGGATGGATGATTTGTCTGAAAGACCGTACCTAGTTGACTGTAGAAGGTTCTTGATGTAGGGTAGGGTGTGAGTGCGCTAAGTCTAAACTCAAGTGAGGGTGCACCGCGGGAAACTAGCCAACTCTACGTGCAAGGTGACAATCAGTGACGCCGATGATTTAAATTTTGAGCAATGAAATTATAACACCACACAGAGTTACAAAAGGACGAAGAAAATATTTAATATTAGCGATTTAGCGCGGTGTCCGTATCAGCTTTCCTCCGGATCCGAGGGCCAAAGCGAGCATGCAGCGAATTAATCCCACCTGCAGTTACAATAATATATAGGCAAGTGCCTACAAGTAGAGATTCTAACAAATAGAGAAACACACCAAATATGTAATATTAAATCACTGTAGCAATACAACAAAACACTCACAAAGTAGAGGGCTGAACCGAGACACTGAAGAACTTGGGTCCGGATGTGTAGATCGGCGATCGGAAACGGAATCGGTGGCACGATAACAATGGTGGTGGCTGCCCAAGGTAGAAAACGGGGAAAACGGGCCGGAAACGGATAGATCCGGCCACTAGGGAATAGATCCGGGTGGGAGGGTGGAAGATCCGATGTTTGACGGCGGACCCGGGCTACGTGAGGGTATGCGGTGGTGGAAATAACAGATCGGGGTGTGGGGGCACTAGATCGAATTAGATCTAGGGTTTTGGGGATGGTTGGAAGTGGATCCACGTGGGGGAGGCGGATGAACAGTGGTTGCGGGTGAACATCGGCGCGGGTGAACAGTGCCACTGGTGAACAGTGTTCGGTAAACAGTATTCCGCGAACAGTATTCCGTGAACAGTGTTTTCACGGAAAACAGCCAGCAGGTCGGCGGGGTTTGGGGGGCTGTTCGGTGGGAGGCAGCGGCTGGATCGGATGGAAGAAGGGTGGAAAATGAAGATACAAGATAGGGGAAGATGTTGGGAGGGAGAAACTTACCTAGGAGTCGTCACCAAGGGCTCCACGGCATCGGCACCGAGGAAGGATCGCAGGAATCCGAAAATAGTGATCTCCAAATTCTGCAATGCCCCCTATTCAGCCCCTAACTACTATTTATAAGAAAAGAAAGGCCTAGGGCATCCCCATCAACGGCTATGATTGACCGGTGGGGATCGGCCATTAAATAAATGAAAACAAACTCAAAATTAATAAAGTTATATATGATTTCGACTCGCAACGGCGCGCCGGACGCAACCGCGGAGTCGGATCGGCGATCCGATCACTTCTTCCTTCGCGAATAGGTGTAAGTGGGTCCCGCCTTGGGTGCAACTATCGATGGCTCCCCATCAACTCCCCCCGACTGAAAAGCCTTCATCTCCGATGAATGGAGACGATCATACTGAAGTCGAAGTCCGGGGGCAAGTCTATCGAGCTCTGGTGGGAGTATCCAAGCATCGTCAGCATCCGGGCGATCGTGCCAATGTACCAAATAGCGACAGCGCGGTCCATCTGGAGTAGGGACAAACTGGTGGCCTCTGATCTCAGTAATGCTCTCATCTCTCATCACTCGAGTGGTGGTATCAGATGCGATCTGCGGCGCCGATGGCGAAACCGAAGGAGACGAATTCCCGGGTGGGTGGGTGACAACATGGGGTGTATCGAAAAGTCTATCAGGCAAGGACGAAGTATGAGCGGAATCAGGGAATGGTGGTGGGGATGGAAGAGGCTGTGTATCTCCACCGCTCGGGTTCTCATACTCATAAGGCTCGTAGTACAGCGTTAGGTCCTCACATTAAATACTGGGTGAATGCCCATACTTGCCGGAATGTCTAACCGATAGGCGTTAGTCCCAATACGATTGATAACTGAGTAGGGACCGTCAGGTGGCTCACCAGGAGGTGTGCACCAAAAGTCATCCCGAATGTGAGGATCACTAGAGCTAAGACACAAACAATCGATAATGGAGGCGGTGCTCTCTGGGGAGGGATGTTCGTAAGACGCGCCTCTCGAGGACTGAATCCCAAGGGAATCAACAATAGTAGGATGGTCCTCCCAGAGGGAAGCACAAAAAATGGGTAAATCACGGGGAACAAGTAGGTCGCCGACAACAAAGTCAATGATTGCCTCTTGACCCTTATAAAGGGGTGGGGGCTCATTAGAAGACGGAAGAGGATGACCATCAAAGCATGGATCAATATGATCATGTTCCTTCAGATGAGGACCGACAACAGGGGTGCTGTCCCAAAAAATGGGAGAAGCAATCGATAAGTGATCGACACTAGGCTCTTGACTCTCAGACATGATGTGGCTCGAGGCAATGCCAAGGGAAGAGTGGGGAGAGCTCAAACTCAAGTGTGGACCAATCGGCAGAGTGTCGAAAAATGGGTCCATAACTGAGGGGGTAACTAGGCCAACATGGGGTGTAGAGGATGGACATACCATCACAGTATCACTGGGTCGCTCGGCTTCACTCCCATGTTCAAACTCAATAATCGTATTAGTTACGCTCTCCACCTGTCGTATAAGATCATGATCAGACTCAGTTTCTGAATCACGTGTGCGTGAAGTCTCAGTAAGAGGAGTACCAAGATCAGGTGGTAGATCTCTCGTGTCAATAAGACCACTCCTACACGCATCGGTGGTCTCACTTAAATCCTGATGTGTCACCCTATCGGTCCCTCTAAGGGCAAATCTCAGGCGATCAAACTGATCAAGAAACAATTGCTGAAATTCAGCCTCAGGTATCTCAGCATGTGGGACACTGGGGTGATCCGTACGCGTGAAGTCATATGTGTGATGGTGACCTCTAGGGAACTCAAGGTCGTCATCTAAGTGGGCGTGCCAACTAGACTCACCACGTGTCCGAGAGTAGACGTGATCCCTACGAACGCGAGGTGGCGAACGAGGATGATGCTTAGAATAATAAGAAGACCTCTCTGGAGGGGCTCTACGAGGTCGAGCATATATAGATTCAGGTTCCTCAAATAACTGGGAGGTGTAATGACGAGGACCAGAATAGTATGAGGATCTTTTCGGAGGGGTCCTGTGGTGATGCCCAACTCTACTATCATCAAGTCGTGGCGTGGTGTAGTGACGATATCGTGAAGGTCTATCATCATAGCGACGCGGAGAGGTGTAACGATGATAAAGTGAAGACCTCTCGTCGTGGTGATCGTATCTAGCATAAGGGAATTGCGTCGAGGGGTCGACACGATCTCCAGGAGTGGTGTGCGATGAGAGATAATAATTCTCATGATAACATGAGGGTTTTTCTAAAGGGGTTCTATGAGATCGGCCATAGGTGGACTCGGGATCCTCAAATAGAGGAGACGAACGACGACGATAGCTAGACATAAATGAACCTAAAGACTCTATAAGACCTACAACTACACATATAAATGTGGCCCCAAACCGGCTTTGATACCAATTTGATGTAGGGTAGGGTGTGAGTGCGCTAAGTCTAAACTCAAGTGAGGGTGCACCACGGGAAACTAGCCAACTCTACGTGCAAGGTGACAATCAGTGACGCCGATGATTTAAATTTTGAGCAACGGAATTATAACACCACACAGAGTTACAAAAGGACGAAGAAAATATTTAATATTAGCGATTTAGCGCGGCTTTCCTCCGGATCGGAGGGCCAAAGCGAGCGTGCAGCGAATTAATCCCACCTGCAGTTACAATAATATATAGGCAAGTGCCTACAAGTAGAGATTCTAACAAATAGAGAAACACACCAAATATGTAATATTAAATCACTGTAGCAATACAACAAAACACTCACAAAGTAGAGGGCTAAACCGAGACACTGAAGAACTTGGGTCCGGATGTGTAGATCGGCGATCGGAAACGGAATCGGTGGCACGATAACAATGGTGGTGGCTGCCCAAGGTAGAAAACGGGGAAAACGGGCCGGAAACGGATAGATCCGGCCACTAGGGAATAGATCCGGGTGGGAGGGTGGAAGATCCGATGTTTGACGGCGGACCCGGGCTACGTGAGGGTATGCGGTGGTGGAAATAACGGATCGGGGTGTGGGGGCACTAGATCGAATTAGATCTAGGGTTTTGGGGATGGTTGGAAGTGGATCCACGTGGGGGAGGCGGATGAACAGTGGTTGCGGGTGAACAGTGGCGCGGGTGAACAGTGCCACGGGTGAACAGTGTTCGGCGAACAGTATTCCGCGAGCAGTATTCCGTGAACAGTGTTTTCACGGAAAACAGCCAGCAGGTCGGCGGGTTTTGGGGGGCTGTTCGGAGGGAGGCAGCGACTGGATCGGATGGAAGAAGGGTGGAAAATGAAGATACAAGATAGGGGAAGATGTTGGGAGGGAGAAACTTACCTAGGAGTCGTCACCTAGGGCTCCACGGCATCGGCACCGAGGAAGGATTCCAGGAATCCGAAAATAGTGATCTCCAAATTCTGCAATGCCCCCTATTCAGCCCCTAACTACTATTTATAAGAAAAGAAAGGCCTAGGGCATCCCCATCAACGACTATGATTGACCGGTGGGGATCGGCCATTAAATAAATGAAAACAAACTCAAAATTAATAAAGTTATATATGATTTCGACTCGCAACGGCGCGCCGGACGCAACCGCGGAGTCGGATCGGCGATCCGATCACTTCTTCCTTCGCGAATAGGTGTAAGTGGGTCCCGCCTTGGGTGCAACTATCGATGGCTCCCCATCAGTTCTCTTTGTTAACTTACGGTTTATCAGTTCACTGCTGAGATTTTCAGGAACTACACTATCATGCCAAACGATTTTCTATTTTCAGGGGAAAAAATGACGTTTAGCAATGTTAAAGTAGAGAAAAGTAACCTTAAGGGGTTTTCTTTCAGTAAACTACTTAGATTTTTCAGAAACTACACGATCATACATAACAAGTTTTTATTTGTAGAAAAATAAATGAAGTTTTGCAATGTTGAAGTAGATGGAGTCACCTTAAATTTGAGTATTTTGGATCAAGTGATCACAGCCTTCCAAACAGATTGATAGTCTTATATGTTTCTGATTAGTTCACATATAAAACTCTTTTGTAGCAAACAGAAAAGTCTAAATATGATACCATAATTGAGTTTTGGACGACTGCAATGAGTTTGATGGTGTCACCCAAATATGAAGATTTCCTTACTAAATAACATAAATACTATTATATAAGCTCATATAGGTGTCAAGATTAGTGTAGAGAGCAGAAAAACTGTCTTAATTTAGTTTTTATTAATCTTGAGAAACATGCTTGAGTGCAACACGACTAATTAGGTGCACACTAAGAAATGCGTGTGCTGTGCTCACACATTCGCCCAAGCAGACCCGCTCGTCGGAACCACTAGGCATATGGAAGTCGCCATGGTTAAAGTATTATGAATATGTTGATATGCCCTCCCTCATCTATATAAGGGGGAGAGGCATAAGTATTTAGGAGGCTGACGGATCATTATTGTGTTGGCTCTCTCCCTCTCTCTCTCTAGACCTCTCTCTCTCCCCTCTCAAGACTCTCCTTTCTATCCCTCAGAGATGAATCCTTATTATGAATGTAATGCAATGCTCGTCGTTTTGAGTCGCTCATTCTCTTTCTCGTGCGCATCGCATTGAGTGGGTCGCTCATCGAAGACTCTTGCCCATAACAATTTGTCCGACCTGCCGTTTTCTGACTATGGTTTTTGTCGCCAGATTTCCACCAGCGCTCCCTTCGACCGCCGGTAGAAAAGCATCCTCTCCGTCCATGTCCTCTATCGCTGCATCGGTCCACGAGAGCCTCGATCGGCACAACACTATGCTCACACACATCCTCGCCATGGCGCAGCATCTCGATACCAAACTTGATCGACACGACGAGCTTGGCCTAATCACTGCAGAGGTACCTCCTCTTAGGTTGTTTCCCTCGCCATCACTGACAACCAACACCTCCGTCATCGCTCATCATATCGCCCTCCTGGAACACACCGACGATCACTACGAGAAATCATGATGCAGAAGAATTGGGTGTTCCGGGGAACGCTCATGGAGAGCCACGATTAGCTCCCTTTTTGCAATCACGACCTTTCTCATGCAGGGCCCGACAGCCTGCACATTCCAGTGAACACCCGCACACGGAACCGATGCCCGTTCCCGTAGGCGAGGGCGCATCAGCCACGACCTTCCAAATCGTGATCACCTCCCCGCTCGCTGAGGGACTTCGGCTCACCGAGGCACTTTAGACGGAACTTGCCATCCATGCGATACTTGACCGTTCGGCCTAGCTCCGCGTGCAACAATAGGACCTGATCCGCCCTCACCCTCCTGCTCAGCCACCTGGAAAGGATCGACCACTCATACGACGACACCGCATGACCTCGCCAACATTGCACATCTCCACCTCCTCCACTCCAGACATGCTTGTTGCGCATCTCCGCCTCACGCCTGCTACCGTTCCTGGCATCAAGTCCCACGCTTCGTCCCTCCATTCCACCTCTGTCACTTTCCCAGAAGCTAAACCTCCAGCTTTAGGCTCTATTTGGCGCAGCGTTTTCGTCCGGATCGTTTTCCCCAAACGCGAGGAAGTCAGCTTTTCTCGTTTGTTTTTCCGCCAAGTTTTCGAACCGCCGACGTTTAGTTTATGGCTATTGTTCCGCGTCCCGAACCCCTGCCGCTGGCCTCCAGTTTGCCGCGTTTAAGCTTGCTGTGCATGTCTCCGTCCGGCTGTTCCGCGTCGATGCGTCGATATCCCTTGTAGGTGCTGCAGATGCCGCCGCCGGAAGTGGAGTTGAGACCGGTTACGCCTCCTCTTCCGCCTCCGGCAAGCCCACCGGCTCCGCCTCCTCTTCCGCGTCGATATCCCTTGCAGGTGCTGCGGATGCCGCCGGAGGTGGAGGAGTTGAGATCAGCTTCGCCTCCTCCGCAAAGCTCCAGCACCTCCTCCTACTCCTCCATCCGGAGGTCACCGCCGTCAAGTAATGGGTGGGACCAGAGATGGGCATCGGTCCGGGAGAAAGAGAGGAGGAGCAGTGCTTTCTGGTCTGGCAGGCATGGCAGAGGCAGGGCGGAGGCGGCAGGGAGGAGGCACAGTAGAGGCGGAGGAAAAATTAATAATACTGTTTATATACTATGTAAACAGTAGAATTTAATTAATAATATTAGAAAAAATATTATTATTTTTATATATGTATATATCAGAAAAAAGTAATTAAAAAATTTATATAATAAAAAATATTTTATAATAAAATTTATTTATAAAATGTGTTTTGCCAAATTATTCTTCGTTCTGAACAACTCTGCAAACACTAACTACCCAAACAGAACTCTATTTCCAGCAACCAGTTTCCAATAGCTCCATTTACAAACCTCCATTTATAACACCTGCTTTTACAACCGCAGCCGCTCTCCCAAATGAAGCCTTAATCTCCCTTGAGCCCCACGTTAGCTGCCAACTCATAACATGCCCCATATCCTCCTCTACCATATACTCTCACGTGCATATGTTCATACCCAAATTCACCCACTCCCTTCCCATGCAGACCACAAATTTAATTTTAAGTAGCCCTCCACCCCCAAATTTAAATCAGTCATTACTCCACCCAAAACTCCCCTAAGAATTTATAAAAATCAACATACCTCTTCGTTGTGGTATCCCACTCACAACTCATTTTTATTAATCATTTCTCCGCTATGTGCTCGCACCAACTGCAGTCACACAATTTTTCTGCTCCACGTCTCATCATCCCCTACCAATGTTATGCCATGACAGCCCGTTGCCTTTCACCCAGATCGTGTCCTCCGCCACCGCCCTTATTACAAGTCCCGAGAAATATTGGAGGCTCGATCTTGAGGGCAAGGTCGATTTTGAAGGGCGATATAGTGTTGCGCTCACACATTCGCCCAAGCGGAGTCAACGGACCTTCCTCATCGGAATCACCGGAGCACGCATATGAAAGCCGCCATGGTGCATTCATGGTGTAATATAATATTAGTAATTAATTAGTATTAATTACTTAATTAATAATAATTCATGAGTATTAATTAGTTATATGTCCTCCCTCATCTATATAAAGGGGAGAGGCATAATGTTACGAAACTACTAGAGAGGGAGAGAAAACTAGAGAAGAAGGAGGGAGGCTAGGGTTTAGAAGAGGAAGAAGGAGATTACCCGAATATTATCATGCATGCCTCTAAATGACCACATCCCCGGGTATAAATACCCGGGCCAAGGAGGGGGCCGGCCGACCCCTCCAAAGAGGGCTGAACCAGTTGGTTCAGCCCTTGGCCACCCGATTTACTGAGTGGGGGTGAACCGGCTGGTTCAGCCCCTTCGTCGCTTGTCTTCTACTTGTGCTTGCGAACGTAATAACGTCCCGAGAAGCGAGACGCAGTCGGAGGCGTAACATTCCCCTCCCCATCAAGACCCAGCTTGTCCTCAAGATGGAAATCCGGGTACAGCTCCTTGAAGTCCAATAGATCAACCCATGAGTTATGTGCTTTCGATAAGTGCTTCTGTGAAAATTTCCGTAGATCTAGGAGTGAGCAGGATAGTATAACTCAAAGTTCAAGCCAATAACCAGAAGCACATGAAGCAAACACAATCTTTATTGATCAAGCAAAATTCTTCATTACAGGGCGATGTATACATGGCGAGACATGATTTCGCCAGTACACCAAAACAGGAGAAAATACAAGCTGAAAAAGATAACCAGCGGTCTGCCAACTGAGACCGCCTGACTGCTCGACTTGACAGTCCGCTCGGCTAGAGAACAAGACCGCCCGAACTGCCTACCTGCGACTTGAACAACACCAACTGAGAACCCGGCGATCTGCCACTGATCCTCCCGAACTCCAGCAACCCGCACTGCAAGCCGCGAGACCGCCCGAAAACCTTCAGAAGAGGAGATGACCGCTGCTGCCCGCACAATCCGCAGAAGCTGCACAAGACAAGTTCGATCAGCTAACCGGCCGATCACAAAAATGAGCCCCCAAGAAAGAGGCGCGAGCTCAACTTACACTTGATGCGATATGTTTGCTGCTACAGTGGCTCCTATTTATAGGCGTGAGACCTGATCCAGTCACCACCCTATGAGATAGGGTCACCACCCTTGACCGCGCGACCAGACTGGTCAACCCGCGCAATCAGCAAAAAGATCCTTCTGCTTAGTGAGCTCGCTGACTTCAACAGAAGCCGCGCGATCATGACAACTCGCCCGGTCATGACGCTCACCACCTGTGTTCGCCACCCGACCTCCTCCAGAGACCGCGAACACACCAAGCCGACTAGGGCAACAACCCGCCAAGTCGACCAAAACACCTGTGACCGCATATACCAGCAGATCGCCGAAGGACCAGCTATGCGAACACAAACCGGAGACCGCGCGACTAAGAATACCTTAGTCCGCGCGCACCAACAAGAAACTGGACAGCCACTAGACCGGGCTGCCCCCACCATGCGGTCACAAGCACCAGACCGCGCGGCCTCACCTTGACACCCTTGGACAGAAGAACGACGATCACGCCGAAAAGCCCGCGGCTAGACCAGAGAGGTCAGACTGCCAGAGGAGACCGCAAGACCGTGCGGTCAGACCAGACCGCGCGGTCTCCCCCCAGACCGCCAACTCCACAAACTTCCACTTCAACATTTTCAACACTCCCCCTTGAAGTGGGAAGTTGAAAACAGTCCAAGTAAGCTCCTTAGCCGAGTAAACGGCCCCTTCGCCAGCGCCTTTGTGAAAATGTCAGCAATGTTGTCCTGACTCCGAAAATGCTCGACCGAAAGAAACCCCCTAGCACCTTCTCACGAATGAAGTGATGCTCGATCTCGATATGCTTGGTCCTCGCGTGACAAACTGGATTAGTAACCAGTTTGAGAGCACTCTCATTGTTGCCGCGGAGCAGAGTCGGACCCCGAACCTCCTTATAGATGTCTACCACCAACCTCCTAAGCCAGATGGCTTCTTGAGCTGCCAAGGCCGAAGCATTGTATTCCGCTTCCGTGGTTGAGACAAACACGGAATCCTGCTTCTTGCTGCACCATGATATAGCCGTGGGGCCTGCCATGAAGACGTATCCAGACGTCGACTTCCGATCATCCGAATCTCCCCCGTAATCAGCATCCATGTACCCATGCACCTCGAAGCCCGCATCCCTCCTGTAAAGGAGACCCATATCTGAAGTCGCCTTGACATACTTCAAAATATTCTTGACCGCTAGTAGATGAGGCATCCGTGGTTCCGCCATATAATGGCTCACCCTGCCAACTGCATACGCAATATACGGCCTGGTAATCGTCAGATAGATCAAGCTCCCAACCAGAGCCCGGAACACCAGCGGATCTTCCAGAATTCTCCCCTCATCCTTCCGAAGTTTCATGACCTTTTCCAGAGGTGTAGAGATGCACTTTCCCTCCTTCATGCCGAATTGCTCCACGATTCGCTCCGCATATCCAGCCTGGGACACCAGCACTCCACTTCCCTTCCTCTGCACTTCGAGTCCAAGGAAATGGTGAAGCTCACCCATTTCCTTCATCTCGAATCTGATAGATAGCTCTGCCCGAAGCTTTGCTACCTCCTCCTTCGAATTCCCCGTCACGATCATATCGTCGACGTAGAGCAACACGATGACCTGAAGCTCCCCGCTTTTTTGACGAACAAGCTCGAGTCAGAATCTGAAGCAACGAATCCACAGAATAAGAGATACTCTGCAATCTTCCTGTACCACGCCCTCGGCGCTTGCTTCAACCCATACAGGGCCTTCTTCAACTTACAGACATAGTCCGGAAAATCTCCAGATACGAATCCTGGCGGTTGCACCATGAAGATATCTTTGTCAATCTCGCCGTACAAGAAAACATTCTTTACGTCGAGCTATCAAATCTCCCATCCCCAAAACGCCGCCAAGGCAATCACAAACCGAACTGAAGTCATTTTTGCCACCGGACTGAATGTCTCTTCATAGTCTTCACCGTATTGCTGCGAGAATCCCCGAGCCACAAGGCGAGCCTTGTATCGCTCGATGCTGCCGTTTGCCTTCTTCTTGAGCTTATAGACCCACTTGCATGTCACAGGGGTGATACCCTTGGGCTTGGGCACCAGAGACCAAGTCTCATTCTTCTCAAGAGCACTCATCTCTTCCTGCATAGCTGAATCCCACTGTTCCACGCCTTTGGCCTTCTCAAAGCTCACTGGTTCCTGCTCATCCAATGGACCAGCAAAGAAACATGAGACAAAGCTCACCATGTTTCCTCCTGTATAGCGATCAGGGGCAATGATCGTTCGCTTCGATCTCCTCAGCTCCTTCCCCTGACTCGCAACATCCTCAGCTGCTTCTTCCCTAGCTCCCCTTCCAGACGTACTAGGAGCATCGTTCCCCCTGCTCCCTGATCCAGAAGCCCCCGTCTCAGAACTAGATATTGATGGGCCACCTGGTGACACAGGCAGCTCCACTGAAGATTTTCCACAGCTTTCTCCGGCTCCTCCACCCTGCTTTCTGGTAGCTCAACACCAGAGCTTCCCTTGTAGGATGTCACCTCGTCGAACACGACGTCGCGAGATACAACAAATCTCTGCGTCTCCGGGTCCATGCACTTCCAGCCCTTCTTCCGATCATCATAACCCACGAAGACTAGCTTCCTTGCTTTCGCATCTAGCTTCGTCCGAAGCGCATCTGGAACGTGCACATAGCAGGTGGAACCAAACACCCGAAGGTGTGCTACACTTGGCTTTTCTTTTAACATCATCTCATGCGGGGTCAACATGTTGATGGGACTAAGAGGCATCCTGTTGATGACGTAGGCAGCACAAGACATTCCCTCCGCCCAGAAGGACCTTGGGATACTCTTGGCATGCAGCCAACACTTGCAGGTCTCCGTCAGATGACGGATCTTCCGCTCTGCAACTCCGTTTTGTTGTGGAGTATGCGCACAAGTAAGCTCCATCCGGATGCCCGCCTTCCTGCAAAAAGTAGAGAACTCACCAGAGGTGAACTCCCCTCCGTTGTCAGTCCTCAGCTTCTTAACCTGCAGGCCAAGCCGACCCTCCACAAGCTCCTTGAACTCCACGAACTTGGAAAACGCCTCCGCCTTCTCCTTCAAGAAATATACCCAGACATATCTGGTGTAGTCATCGATCAACACCAACATATATCTGCTGCCTCCGAGGCTTGGGATAACAGTCGGTCCCATCAAGTCACCGTGGATGCACTCCAACGGCACACTACTCCTTGTCTGCGACTTGTCAAACGGTAATCGATGAGACTTGCCGAACTGGCATCCTGCGCAAATATGACCATCTCCGTAGGAAGATAGACTAGGCAGGCCCTTGACCAGACCTTTCACCGCCATAGCCTTCAGCTTGTCCATCCCTACATGCCCCAACCTCTCGTGCCATATCACGACACTATCATTCGTCCTCATCTTGTCAACATAAGAACTTATCGATAAGACGAACAAGTCTTTTGTCCTTCTCCCCACATGAACGACCTCCGCCTTTACCGCCTCCACATTTAGTAGAAACTTCACTTCTGTTGGGCCGAACAGAACGTGATACCCAATGTCTATAGCGTTAGTCACAGAGAAGAGGTTTTTCCTCATTCCGGGCACATGATAGACACTCTTCAACGTTAGTGGCCCTCTATCACTGCCCAAGGAAACAACCCCCACCTTCTCGACACTATGCACAGTGTTGTCAGCAGTTATTATGACATCGTTACCTGAGTAAGGCTGCGCTGAAGTAAGCTTTGACTCGTCCCCGGTGAGATGATGACCACACCCCGAGTCCACGATCCAGTCCTCCTGATAGTTGATAGGAGCCGCAGCTCCAACAGAAGCCGAGAAGGCTCCTCCCCATCCTCCATCATTCTGCCTGGCCTCAGCTTCCTCCTTTCCTGCAGCAGCATGCCCGGCTGAAGATTCACCCGACAATCCTTCCTTATGTGGCCAAACTTCCCGCATCTGAAGCACTTGGGTCCTTCCCCCTTCTTCTTCCCTTCAGCCTTAGGAGGATAACCCCTATATCCTGCTGTCCATAAGTTGAAGGCTCATTGCCTCCAGCAGTCTTCTTCTTATCCCACTTCTTCTTCTTTCCTGTGAAGAGAACCTCGCCATCTCCCCCAGATACTGACACCCCCGCCATCTGCCTTGTCAGACTCTCCTGCGACGCAAGCAGATTTTCCAGCTCCAGCAGAGACAGCTGATTTGCCCAACCCTGCACCGACGTCACAAAGGCCACATACTCCTTCCGCAAGCCACGGATGATGTGCCTCTTCAGCTTCGCCTCAGAAATTGGCTCATCAGGATCCAGTGCTGAAATCTCAGCGCACAGGTTCTTCATCTTCAGGAAGAACGTAGAAATCGAAAGATCACCCTGAGCTGACCTAGCCAGCTCATTCTCCAGGAATTGAAGTCTAGCCACATTCTTCTTGTTAAACAGCCCATCCAGGGCTCTCCAGATCTCAGCAGCTGATCCACACCCCAAGATGTGATCAAACAGGTCAGGTGATATTGCCCTTTTCAGAGCGAACTCTGCCTTGGCATTAATCCGCCTCCAATTTCTCACCTCATGACCATTGTCCTCAATCAGGATAACTTCCTTCGTGCTCTCTCCTCCAACCACCTCCCAGAGGTCCTCACCCAGAAGATCTCTGCATACACGACTTCCACTTCTTAAAGTTAGTCGAGTTGAGCATCTCAATTCCAAGACCTCTTGCTTCCATGACTCAACCACTGGTTCCTTCTTCACAAAGGCGATGACAACTATGAGTTATTCACTGCTCTATCCACTCCAACCTTGCTCTGATACCATGTGAAAATTTTCGTAGATCTAGGAGTGAGCAGGAATAGTATAACTCAAAGTTCAAGCCAATAACCAGAAGCACATGAAGCAAACACAATCTTTATTGATCAAGCAAAATTCTTCATTACAGGGCGAGGTATACATGACGAGACATGATTTCTCCAGTACACAAAAACAAGAGAAAATACAAGCTGAAAAAGATAACCAGCGGTCTGCCAACTGAGACCGCCTGACCGCTCGACCTGACAGTCCGCTCGGCTAGAGAACAAGACCGCCCGAACTGCCTGCCTGCGACTTGAACAACACCAACTGAGAACCCCGCGATCTGCCACTGATCCTCCCGAACTCCAGCAACCCGCACTGCAAGCCGCGAGACCGCCCGAACACCTTCAGAAGAGGAGATGACCGATGCTGCCCGCACAATCCGCAGAAGCTGCACAAGACAAGTTCGATCAGCTAACCGGCCGATCACAAAAATAAGACCGCAAGAAAGAGGCGCGAGCTCAGCTTACACTTGGTGCGATATGTTTGCTGCTACAGTGGCTCCTATTTATAGGCGTGAGACCTGATCCAGTCACCACCCTATGAGATAGGGTCACCACCCTTGATCGCGCGACCAGACCGGTCAACCCGCGCGATCAGCAAAAAGATCCTTCTGCTTAGTGAGCTCGCTGACTTCAGCAGAAGCCGCGCGATCATGACAACTCGCCCGGTCATGACGCTCACCACCTGTGTTCGCCACCCGACCTCCTCCAGAGACCGCGAACACACCAAGCCGACTAGGGCAACAGCCCGCCAAGTCGACCAAAACACCTGTGACCACATATACCAGCAGATCGCCGAAGGACCAACTATGCGAACACAAACCAAAGACCGCGCGACTAAGAATACCTTAGTCCGCGCGCACCAACAAGAAACTGGACAGCCACTAGACCGGGATGCCCCCACCACGCGGTCACAAGCACCAGACCGCGCGGCCTCACCTTGACACCCTTGGACAGAAGAACGACGGTCACGCCGAAAAGCCCGCGGCTAGACCAGAGAGGTCAGACCGCCAGAGGAGACCGCAAGACCGTGCGGTCAGACCAGACCGCGCGGTCTCCCCCCAGACCGCCAACTCCACAAACTTCCACTTCACATTTTCAACAGCTTCCACTTGACCAAAAGTTCAGCCCGAAATTCCGTGCCCCGCTGCTTCCACCTGAGTAATAAAACATTCTCCGGCATCGGCCGGAGTTCACCCGCTACGGTAGCTTCTGGCAAGAAAGGGCTCGGTTGGGCACTGTCACCAATCTTCTTCTTAAGCAAAGATACATGAAATGTCGGATGGATGCGGGAGCCCGCGGAAAGCGCCAATGTGTAAGCAACCTGCCCCACCCGTTTGAGAACCCGAAAGGGGCCATAATAGCGAGGGGCCAACTTCTGATTTGTACGGCGGGCCGCCGATAGCTGTCGGTAGGGTTGGAGCTTAAGGAACACTTCATCACCCACGACAAACTCCCTCTCTTTGCGGTGCTTGTCCTCCTGGGCCTTCATGCGATCTTGGGCAAGGCGAAGATTCGCCCACAATGTCACTAAGGTGCGGTCGCGGTCGCGGAGTGCCCGATCAACTGCCGGTAACGCCGTGCTGCCCGGCTCATAACTGCTCAAAAAGGGGGGTGGGCGGCCGTAGACCACCTCAAACGGTGTCATTTTGCTGGCAGAGTGGTAAGCGGTGTTGTAACAATACTCAGCCCAATGCAGCCAGCTGGTCCAAGTCCGAGGCTCGTCCATGACGAAACACCGGAGGTATGTCTCCACGCTACGATTAAGAACCTTCGTCTGGCCGTCGGTCTGGGGGTGATTTGCGGTGCTGAAACGTAAACAAGTTCCTTGGAGCCGAAAAAGCTCTCTTCAGAACTGGCTCACAAACGTGGGATCACGATCAGAAATGATGGCGTGAGGGAGGCCGTGTAAGCGGATGACTTCCCTAGTAAAGAGTTCGGCGACCGACTCCGCCGTATAAAGATGACTGAGGGCGAGGAAGTGACCATACTTGGAGAGCTTGTCGACTACCACCAAAATGACCGACTTGCCCTGTGACTTGGGCAATCCATCAACAAAATCCATCGACACAGTATCCCAAATGTGATGCGGAATCTCTAGTGGCTAGAGCAACCCAACAGGTGTTGTGGTCTCATACTTTTGTCGCTGACACGTCTCACATTGCCGTACAAACTGCTGCACATCCCGACGTATTCCGGGCCAAAATACATTTGCTCTCGCACGCTGGAGGGTGCGGAGCACTCCTGCATGACCTCCCACGGGAGAGGAATGAAATTCGTGAAGCATAACTGTCTTCCATGCTGAACCCGGAGGTTTGACCACCCTGTCGTGGTAATAGAGCCGCCCATTCTGCAGATGATAACCCGGCGTCACAGTCTCCCCACGCTGGAGGGCCTCCGCCAAGGCGCGTAGTGAAGGATCCCTCAAGACCTCCTCGTGTATGTCATCGAACGAGTCGAGGACCGGTCCCGAGATCTGGACGAGTGCACTATCCGGTAGACGAGACAAGGCGTCCGCCACCACATTCTCCTTGCCCTGGCGGTAAACGATCTCGTAATCGTAACCCAAAAGTTTGGTAACCCACTTTTGCTGAAGAGGAGAGGAGACTCGCTGGTCCAAAAAATGCTTCAAACTTTGGTGATCCGTACGAATCTTGAAATGGCGTCCCAAAAGATATGGCCGCCAAAGGGCCACTGCCTGAACCACCACCAATAATTCTTTCTCATATGTGGAGAGTCCCAACGTCTTAGGCGCCAACGCCTTACTGTAGAAGGCCAGTGGCCGGCCCTCCTGCATCAATACTGCGCCCAACCCCACCCCTGAGGCGTCCGTCTCCATGACGAACTCCTTAGTGAAATCCGAAAGAGCCAAGACCGGGGTGGTCGTCACTGCCCGTTTGAGCGCCTAAAAAACCGCCTCAGCATCATCCGGCCATGAAAAGGCATCCTTCTGCAGTAGCTGGGTCAGTGGTCTTGCAATCTTCCCGTAGTCCCGCACGAACCGCCGGTAGTAACCGGTGAGGCCCAAGAACCCCCGCAAAGCCCGAACAGTCTGGGGCCGCGGCCAAGAAACCATACTCTCAATCTTCCGAGGGTCAGCTTTGACCCCTTCAACCGAAACCAAGTGTCCCAAGTACTCGACCTCCTCCTGCCCAAAAGAACACTTGGATCGCTTTGCATAGAGCCGATGCTTGCGTAGAATAGAGAAGACCTGCTCAACATGGCACAAGTGGTCTTCCCAATTAGCACTGTATATAAGGATGTCATCAAAGAAAATCAGCACAAAGAGGCGAAGTAGTGGACGTAAGATCTCGTTCATATTGGCCTGTGATAGAGTATCGAACAACTGCTGCTGCTGGAGACGGTTGCGGCTGGCCTGAAGCGGTGTTGAAGCTGGCTGTCGGAGGCGGTGCGGGAATCTGGCGGTGCGGGATCTGCGGTGCGGGATTTGCGGGATTTGCTGAAATCTGGCAGTGCGGGATCTAGCGGAAGCTGCGGTGCGAGATTTGCTGGAATCGGGCGGTGCAGGATCTGCGGGATCTGCGGAGGCGGTGCGGAATCGGGCGGTCGGAGTCGATCGAGCTTATTGTGGAGGCGCTGCGCCATGGAGAGAATGTTGGCGAGCATCTCAGTGTGTTGAATGAGCGTGGCACAGACAGAGATGGCGGTGAGGCGGGTGTTCACCGTGGCTTGATCCCCGACGGCTTGGAACGAGCGGACGGGGGAGGCAGGTCGGACCATTGATAGAGTATCGAACAAATCAAGAGGAATGCTTGCATTAAACGGGAAAACGGATACAATCCGGAGCGGACTCCGGCCAAGATCTAGGAGGCTGGTTCCCCCTAAGACCCATCTCTCAAATGAGAGTCAAACCCTAGTGATCAAAAGATGAAAAACAACTCCCATACCCACTCCTTATATAGGGAGGGGGGCTCACATGACAATAGACATTAAATAATAATACTTAATTAATATTAATTAATTAATACAAATTTATTAATTAATACCAATTAATTACACTAATTAACTAAGGAGGTTTCCACATGCGCTCTTCGATAGTTTTGATGATGTGTGGCCCCTCCGGCGAGTGCGTGCGCGTAACAGCCTGGAAGGTGGATGGCCCGCCAGTCAACCCATTGGCCATCACTAGAAACTCATAGTGGCCGTCATGAGTCCTGAAGGCCGTCTTGTGGATGTCGTCTTCCCGCATGAGGATCTGGTAGTAACCCGACCGCAAGTCAAGCTTTGTGAATCGGGTCGCCCCGTGTAGCTCATCCAATAGTTCTTCAATCAGCGGAATTGGAAACTTGTCCTTCAAAGTGACACTGTTCAAAGCCCCATAGTCCACACAGAATCACCATGAGCCATCCTTCTTCTTGACGAGAATAATCGGGGCCGAAAAAGAACTCGTGCTGTGCCGGATGATCCCGGCGTCGAGCATCTCCCGGACGCTACGCTCAATCTCGGCCTTCTGCATGTGTGGATATCGGTAAGGCCGGATATTGGTAGGCTCCGCTCCCGCCTTGAGTACAATCTGATGGTCCCGAAACCGGGACGGCGGAAGTGTATGTGGCTCCTGAAAGACGTCAGAACACTGCTCTACCAAGGACTGCATCTGTATGGGTACCTCATACGACCCGGCCTCCTCGGACCGCACCCCCAAAAGGACCGTCATCAAGCTCCCTTCCTCTCCGAGCTGCTGCATGCTGCGAAGAGAGACTTCCTTCACTGGCGAGGCAGTGAGACCCTTCAAACAAGACTGTCGTCCATGCTGCACAAACTCCATCGTCATGAGGTCCCAATCAAAAGTGACCCGCTTCAGTTGCTGCAGCCACTGAACTCCGAGTACCATGTCCGATCCCCGGATGGAAGAAGATAGACATCCGTGCTCCCAATGTATCCCTGAATCCGTAACTTCACTCCCTTCATTACGCCTTCGCACTGCAACTTGCTGCCACCAGCCACCATAACCTGAAACGCATCTCCTCTGTCAACCTCATGTCCCACCCGATGTGCGACGGCCGGATGAATAAAGTTGTGGGTGCTCCCACTATCCACCAATATCGTCACCTTCTCCCGTCTAACCCTTCCAGCAACCCGCATCGTGAGGGGCGGATTGCACCCCTCCATGGCGTGGATGGAAACCCCAAACTCCGTCACATTCACGTCCTCCTCCAACAACGCTTCCTCAACTGCTAACTCGGAAGGAGACTCGTCGCCCACGTCCTCATGCAGCATGAAAACCTGTATCTTCTGACATTTATTCCCGGGTACAAACTTCTCATCACAGTTGAAGCAGGGACCTTTCTCCTTGCGGGCCTGTAGCTCGCCCCACGACAAACGAGTCACCGTCAGCTTAGCAACCGCCTGCGGCTCTCTCCTGGCAACGGCGGGTGTGGCAGGAGGCCTCCCCGTCGCCCGCGACCGCTGACGGTTGAAGCGATCCTCCTGAATGCGGGCTAGGTTGATGGCGTGGTTCAAACTCCGTGGCATATAAGCATGAACCTCATCCCGCAAGTGCTCCTTCAGACCGGACACAAAACAACTCAGCAGCGTCTTCTCTTCCCAGTGGACTCGGTTCGCCAACCTCTCGAACTCTGTTCGGTACTCCATCACTGTCCCTTTCTGTCGTAACTTCTGCAGCAGCGCTTCAAAATCTTCGTACTCTAGGGGCCCAAATCGAGCAGTGAACCCCTCCACAAAATCAGTCCAGGGCACATAATCCCTATCTCTCAGAAACCACTGAGTCCACTGAAACGCGTCGTCTTCCAGATGGAACGACGCTAGTTGCACCCATTGCCCCTCTGGGACCTCCTGCTAGCTGAAGAACAACTCCGCCTTCTGAACCCACTCCAGAGCATCCCCCCTTTGAACTTGGGGAAGTTCATACGTGTCAACTTCGGTGGCATGTACGCTCGGGGCCCCACCTGCCCCTGCCAGTCCTGTCCATGCCCATTCTGCCCCGGCCCGTTCCACGCCTGACGTCCCGGGCCCATATGGCCGTCGTTTGCCCCCGAGTAGCCTTGAGGTGGCTGTCCGGGATGAGGAATGTGCTGTCCGGCCCACGGAATCCGACCTCCATAGCCGTCGGGAGGAACACCGCCTCGCGGGTGAGGAAGAAGGCCCGCCGCCCCTCCTGGAGCCCGCACAACAGTCCCCTGGCCTCCAGCAGTTTGCAGCCACGGCTGCTGGCCGCCATCGATCGACGCAGCAAAGGCCGGGAGTCCGCCGCCCAGTCTGGACGGCCCGCAGTCGGTCGGCCCAGTAAAGTTGGGGCCGACGCCTCCAGCAGCAGCAGCCGACCACGCTGCCGTTCCCTGCCCCTCGCCGATGGTCCCCCATGGTCGGGGCAAGCCGATACCACCATTTCCCCCCACTCCCGACGCTCTCATGCCGAGACGCGCCGGATCGGGCGTTCCCGACCCTTCGGCGGACCGATCGGTTCTTCCGCCGATCGGGTCTTCCTCGCTCACGGCCTTCCCTCTCAACAGGGCCTTGAGCTCGTCCATTCGTGCGTCTAGACGCTCCTCTAAGTGTTGCGTAGACATGCGCATTTCCTGCTCGATGGCTGTTACCGAATCAGCCAGTCCACCATAGCTCTCCTCCAAGGTTTCCAAACGGGTGGTCTCTTCTTGCGTGCGAGTGGTGACCATCGTCGGAGGATGGGCGCTTTGATACCAAATGTTACGAAACTACTAGAGAGGGAGAGAAAACTAGAGAAGAAGGAGGGAGGCTAGGGTTTAGAAGAGGAAGGAGGAGATTACCTGAATATTATCATGCATGCCTTCAAATGACCACATCCCCGGGTATAAATACCCGGACCAAGGAGCGGGCCGGCCGGTCCCTCCAAAGAGGGCTGAACCAGTTGGTTCAGCCCTTGGCCGGCCGATTTACTGAGTGGGGGCTGAACCGGCTGGTTCATCCCCTTCGTCGCTTGTCTTCTCCTTGTGCTTGCGAACGTACTAACGCCCCAAGAAGCGAGGCGCGGTCGGAGGCATAACACATAATTGCTTAGGAGGCTGGAGGATCATTATTGTATGGGCTCTCTCTCCTCTCTATCTCTCATATATGAATCCTTATTATAAATGTAATGCAATGTTCGTCGTTTTAAGTCTCTCATTCTCTCTCTCATGCACATTGCATTGAGTGAGTCGCTTATCGAAGACTCTTGTCCGTAATAGCGTGTATCATAGATCCATTTAAGCTATTTAAGATATTTATAAATAATGGCAAATGGATGTGTAAATGTGCCATAAGGAAACTCTAATGAGTTGGTGTTTATGGAGTGTTGTAGAAATCCAGATGATGAGAATCACATGCAATTATTCAACGACTAATTAACAATAAATTCTGAAATCAATAATGAAATCCACGAATAATCACAATTGATATTAGAATATTAAATAAACAAGAAATTGTTAGTCAAATTAAAGCTAAGAGTGGTTCAATTAAAGTCTAGGCGAATAAATCTTAGAAATAGTACAAATCTTGGGCAAACACATACGAAACAACATCCAAAATAATATGATTACTCGCTAAACACACAACGATAAGTACTTTGACTTTTAACTAGAACTTACATATGCAATCGGAGACCCGGGGTCGAATATTTGCTGATTTCAGTGACTGGACAGCGGACTGATTGCGATTCTGCGCAGATTCTGGTTGTCTGCTTAATGGAATCTTGCTGCAATTAGGAGGCTCGGGTGGAATGTGTAAGGCTACTGAGGGTGAGGGAGGAGTGTTGGTACTATTGGGGAACAGGATCGGGAGTGGAGGAGGGTAGTGGTTGGCTGTTTGGTGAGTTTCAGGCTTCGTTTGGCGCTGTGGCGGCAGTCTGAACGCCGTGGTCATGAACCGCGTTCTTGAACGCCCGACCTCATCTAAAAAAATTCATGCATTTTATGCTCAAAACTAGTTTATTTTCTTGGTAGCGGTCATAACCTTTGTCTTGCCAAACATACAATCTATGATAATGGCGTTTTTGACCAAACTCACCGGAGCAAATAAGCCGCGCCAAACTAAGCCTCAGTGTCCAGCAAGGCTGTTTTCAGACCAGAAATTGACTCAGGACAGCAGGTGCTGGACTTTACTCAGGGGAGAGGGCTGGAGATGTGGGAATAATGTGCCAGGAGTTGTTTCCTGCAAAGGAAATTGGCAGGTAAGGGAAAAGTGAAGCCCTGTTGTGCATGAAATGGCAAATTGGAGGTGGTTATTTGCTGGAAGGAAGAGTTAGTGTCTGTTTTTAGTAGTTATGAGCAGTGCTGCGAATATCAGTCATGTCGACCGACATAAAGGTTTTATGGACAAAACGATACATTTTCGATATTTTGTTTGCAAAATATCATTTTGAAATATATTTGCTAATATATAAGTTATAGGCCGATTGTTTTGTTGTCTATATTGTTTTGTATCATATAGCTCTCGACTTTCTTCCTAATTCCTATGACTTTCTTCCCTACGCCCGTCCGCCGTTGATGTCCATTTTGCTTGGCCTTTGGATTTTGGATTGATGGTTCCTTATCTTCGATTGTCGTCGATGACTTTTTGCCTTCTTGCTTTCTCGACTTTTTTACATTCTTGCATAAAAACATGTCGATGTCCCTTTGAACGTGACTACCTGCTCGGATGGTATATCCGATGATCTTTTCTCCGTCTCCTGCATATGTAAACTCTTGTGGACTCCGATAATTGTTGGGCTGCACTCGATCCGTGATCCTCATTAATTCCTCCCGGCTTGACAGTCATGTCCGATGATTGAAGATGATCTTTACTCTCTATGAAACACAGGGGTAAGTAAATCGAGCTCTGTTGGCACTATCAAGTATCATCAATAGCAAGCCGCCATCTCTAATGAACCAAATATCTCAATATATATCTGCCTAGTGTTGCTGAAAACTCATGACTCGCAATATTGTTATGATCTCAGTGGAAGGGTGTAGGTTCTCGAGTGCCAAAATAAGAACCGACACCAAAGTAAGAACCGAGGAATATGCTGGTGACTGGGCAATAGGCTGAGGATGAAACTTAGGAGTGTGGTAGCTGTGGCTCAGAGGTGGTGTTATGGAATAGTCCTGTATACTCATGTGGCTCATATTATGAAGTCAAATTTTTAATATTGAATACATGATAAGTTCTCTCACTCTTATAGATATTTAGTTCATAGACATTCGACACAATTATTCATACTACCGTTTAGGGACCATTGTCCAACATTTGATTTTGTCGTTGCTCCTAGAGGAAACCTCTCAACATTAATCATAATCATCACTTGTTCGTCTTCTTTAATGCTCTGTTCTCTCCTGGGAATGCCTACGTGCCATAAATTTTATATTTTTTTATTACTTATTACAAGTTTATATTGGATAAGTTCATTCATTTCATGCAAATGATGCAAACATATAGTAAGTGTGAATTATGCAACACAGACGAGTCATGCAATATATGTAAATGATCATGTAATAAATGTAAAATATGAACAATAGACACGACCAACTCCTTACAATGAGATTATATGGTGCTATAAGGAACTTCTAAGAGGGATACATGGTCAGAAGGCTCAGGCAGTGGGATGTAAAAAAATTCATAGTGAATGTGATGATCGCTCAAATAATCAAATGTGACATTGACAATTAGAGATGATAGTAGAATATGTCGAATGTCATTTAAAGTGTGGATATAAACCTCGAGCCATCGAGAGGACTCTCAACCTTGACTAACTCACCAATGATGAGAAAATCCCTAGGTTTATCAAGAGGCTTTGAATATTGAGTGTAAAAAATACTAGTCGAGTGTGACAAACACTCATATACTTACATGAGTTATCAACACAAAAGTATGAGCTATGATGTACCAAAGGTTTCTCAAGGGATGTGACTCGCCAAGAAACTTGTTAATTGATCTATAGGAAATTTCGCCGCGAATGCGATGATCACCCAAATGAATGCCTGAGACCTCGCACTAGAATACACATCTAGGACGTATCGGATGTCTCCATGCGGGGAGAACTCATCAGGTGGCTCACCGGGAGGGTATAATAAAACTCGTTTCAAATGCGACAAATACTAAAATAGGTTCCTCATATATAATGAGTGTCCTTGAACATTAGAGAGGCAATGACTATATACTCAACGCTAGACATGAGATCCTCAAGGGTGGGATGACTCAGAGATATGACTTGAGGAGACTTCAAGAATCTTGTGCTCATAAATGAATCACTCGCCAGAATCTCATTCTCTTCAAGAAGGGGTGTTTGCAATAAACACTCGCTCATGCCTAACTCTGGTGCTCTACTTGTGATGCTTTCAGAAACAATCTCAATAGTTGTACACTATCTCCCTCATCAAACATTATCGTGTCAGGAGTAGGCTCTTGCTCACCATCGAGGAGTAGACTCCTCGTAGGGCACCGTTCGCTAGATGTCATATATTTTGGAAGAAAACACATTGAAAGGGGGAACTATATAGCTGTGGATTGAGATGTCATGTCTATGTGGTCACAAGTAAGTGCATTAGTTGTGTCTCTGATGGGGAAGGATCTTTAGTGGTGGATTGGCTAGGCTGCAAGTCAACTTTTCTCGATCTAGTGGATCTAAGATAATACTTGTAGTGTCGGGCTAGGTGAAATATCTGATCGATAGACTTATGTGTTAAGAAGTTAGCTCTCAACGAATTTTTCTGTGGAGTCTAAATTGAAACTCTGAAACGGCCGCAATGGGCTCCATCTGAATATCACTCCTCACTACTAACTCGTGGAATTGCATCATGTAATCGACAACGGACATAGTTCCTTGTCGAAGGCCGCGTAACTGATCAAGGAGCTGACTCCTATGAGATACCGAAGGATATTTCCTCTTCAATACTCTCTTCATGTCTGCCCATTGGGATATGAGGCGAAGTCCATCGCGCTCAATCTTATGTTCAAGGTCAGTCCAATAAATCTTAGCATGACCTTGAAGCTTCATCGTAACAACTCTAACACAACGCTCGTCCGATGCCTCATACGAATTTAAACATCGTTCTTCCATGCCTAATAATCAATCTATAAGCACCATTGAGTCTAGTGGACCGTCAAAGGATGATGCATCTACCCTAAATCTGCGTGCGATATCATCCTCATAATAATAATACCCTCTATGAGATCCACGGTGTTCATCAAAGTAATCGCCGCCTCTAAAAGAATCAAATCATATCAAAAGGTTCACACATTTTTTATGAACGGAGGGTTGAGGACAATGATGATCAACGTAATAATACGAATATCTTCGGAAGGGCTCTATAGAATCGAGCATCGATGAACCCTGATTCCATAAATAGAGGAGAGGAGTGATGACGAATATTATGACGTGTCATGGATGATCTATAGGCTCTAGTCCCGCGTATTTTAAACTAAGCCAAAACGCAGGGCTCTGATACTAAACTGACGCAGGATGGGTCTAGGTGCGTGTTAATGTGTCCTAAGGCTAAGAAACTCTAATGAGTTGGTGTTTATGGAGTGTCGTAGAAATCTAGATGATGTGAAACACAAGCAATTGTTCAAAGACTAATTAACCATACTATAACACTCAGGCCTTTATCCCACCATAGTGGGGTCGGCTATATGGATCCTTTGTCGTCATTGCGCCCTATCTTTAATCATAGCCTCACTAATGCCTAAGTACATCGCATCTTTCCTTATAGTTTCATTCCAAGTCTTTTTTGGTCTACCCCTCCCCCGTTTAACATGTCTAGTGACTAAACTCTCACAACGCCTAACACGTGCCTCTAATGGTCTCCTATGTACATGTCTGAACCATCTTAAATCAGTTTCTCGCATCTTCTCTGCAATTAATGAAAAAAATCTAGGAGGGTCGGCGGATGCAGGACTGAAGGGAGAGGGCTGGAGATGCGGAAATGGTGTGCTGGGAGTTGTTTCCTGCAAAGGAAATTGATAGGTAAGGGGAAAGTGAACTCCGGCTGTGCAGGAATTGGCAAATTGGAGATCCAAACCTTTTAATCGGCTATTCGTTGCCACCCACTTTGCCTCGACGAACCGAAACTCCTAAGAAATTTCGAGCCCGATCATAGAAATTCGTATTCCCACCAACTCCTATCAGAGTTTGGCAAGTCTGGACAGCGGGAAGAAATGTCTATCTGGGTGGAAGTCATGATCCTCGGGCTATGATTGAAGTCATTTTAGGGAACTTCCCTGATCGCCAAATATATAAAAAGGTCACATAAAGTCAAATTTAAAAAATGTTTTGTTATTAGCACCGCACTTTTGTCTATCTGCAAGCATTTTTTTAAAAAAAATTGATATCCGCACTCAAAAAATTTCCCTACCTTCAGTGCTCCATCTTGGGGAGGTAGAAGACGGACCGTATCCTTGGCCCTGGTTGGAGCGGAAAGCAGATAATTGTGAAAGAAATAGAGTCCAAAGTCAAAGAGGCAGACGACGAGTCTGGCGAGGACGCGGGCGACCTCCGGCAAGTGCCAGCCCCTTAGCCGCCGGACAAAGAGCGTCGCCAGAATCTGTTTCTCTTTCTATCTTCCATGCTATCGTGCCGAAATTGGAAATTGTTTAATTTGCTACTTGAACCCTAACAATCAGACGACTAAGGCTCGACAGGTTATGACCGCTATAAAGAAAATAAGCTAGTTTTGAGCATAAAATGTGAATGTTTTTAGGTAAGGTCACGACGTTCGCAAACGACGGTTTATGACCACGGTGTTCACGACCGCCACCACTGTGCCACCGTTGATAAAAAAAAAATGCACGGTCTTTTACACAAGAGAATCTCGGAAGGGCATGAAGCCAATTGTATTCTTCAACTTGAATTCCTTCTAAGAAGCTTCCAAATTCCAACTAATTCCAACCGTGTTGACTCCCTCAAATATTTCCAACTGGCTGAGAAGCTGCTGACCGCAAGAACTGGTCTCCTCAAATCCATCGACCCAAATGTTTTCAAAACTTGTCAATTTTGATGGCGCCCGATAGCTACCATCTCTCAATTATTTTAATGATGTAATTATAATTGTAATTATTATTATTATTTATTGGAGGAGAGAATGAGATTTAATGATTTATAGTCTCTCTCTTTTTAATTGGTAAATATTATTCAAGCCGACAATTTTGATAGGGTATTGTGCCCGGGATATAGAGATCTTTTCTATTTTAACTATTTGAATTTCATGGTTAAAATCCTCTCTCTCTCTCTCTCTCTCTCTCTCTCTCTCTCTCTCTCTCTCTCTCTCTCTCTCTCTCTCTCTCTCTCTCTCTCTCTCTCTCTCTCTGTGTTCATCTAAGGCCGTAAAAATATATATCTATATCTATAATATATTATAAAAAAATATAGATTTTGGTAATTACAAGATAATTACATTAAGAAAATCTCCACCATTGAATCTAATAAAGATAGACTGCAAATAGCCATTTAATAAAAATTCTTCTTCCTCTCTCCCCCCATGACAAAACCGGAGAGAGAGAGTGGCGGAGAGGGAGAGAGAGGGAGAGAGAGAGAGACAGAGGGAGAGAGAAAAAATCTTGTAAGTATTTATATATATTTTCTTTCAAAATAAATATTGAAATATTGATGTATATTTTTTTATGGTCATTTTTAGTACTCATATGTATATGTTGCGGGCGCAGCCCGCAGCCGCATCGAGCACGGGCGAAGCCCATGCGGAGACAGGCGAAGCCTGCCTGGATGCGGCCGAAGCCCGTGGGCAAAGTCTGTCGTCACCGACCGGGTACTGTCGCACTTAGCCGTAGGGGCGGAGCCCCGTGTTGGGCACCCGCGTGTGTGTGTGTATATATATATATTGTTAAAAGATGAGATTATTTAACTCGTCGACACCTATAATGCTCTCTTCTACACAAAAAAAGGAAGAAAAAAAGACGAATCTATCAAGTAAATATCATAATTTACAAATGCATCAAGCCTATATGTTAGCTAGAGAAAAAAACGTCCAGAGTATTCGGTGCACAATATCTAGCAGCAGCGGCTCATGAAAATCGCACGGTATTTGACGGCATCACGACACACTACGGCTCCGTTTGGGGGAACTTATTTTCACCGGTCAAGCGGTTACGACCGCATGAACCGGACCTTAATTAAGATCTGGTTCATGCGATCGTAGCCGCTTGACCGCTGAAAATAAGCCCCCCCCCCCCCCCCCCCCCCCCCCCCCCCCCCCCCCCCCCCCCCCCCCCCCCCCCAAACAGAGCCTACACCAATATGCCGGTCATCGCATGATGTCTCATGTATACTATATTTGTTAATCATTTATTATTCATTATTATTTGATGCATTTATAATTTTATTATTATATGATGAACAACTAATTATTTATGTATAAATAAATACTATATATATAATATAAATATTGTACAACCCGTATTCGCCGAGTGAGCCCCTCAAGCCAAGTGGCGAGACCTGGGTCAGCTCGATCATTCGCCCCGGCTAGGAGGTGGAAGTACCCCCGGTTTGGTGGGGGTAAGGTGCAGAAGAGAAGGAGCTAGGCGAGTGGTGCTCTCACGGACCACTCGCCCGGAGACGTGGGCACTCGCCCAGCTAGGCGGATGCCCAGCGAGTGGCGCCCTCACGGACCACTCGCCCAGGATGATTTAAGGGGGAAATAACCCTGATACCCCTGGTGGGCTGCATATAGCCCTTCGGAACAGCGGAGTTAGGCTGTTAGCAGACCAATTTGGGGTGCTGTTAGTAAAATTAAAAGGCGGATTCATGTTATTTGCAGACCAGCCTAGAAAAATCTATAAATAGACCCTTAAGGGCACCTTGGAGGAGATCCGATTTTAGAGAATCCTCTCCTCCAGGCTAGTTTTTGGTCGGCTGCTAGTGCCCTCCAAGGTGCCCGGTTGAGCTCTGGTTTGGGAGGGGAAGCTCTCTAAGATCTTCCGGGTGTGTGGCGGGACCTCCTCGCTTCAGCCTTGGGTCTATTCACATTCTCACATCCACCGTCAAGAGAGTCTAGTGAGGGAGAAGTAAGCATCGGCTACACCCCCAGTGGGTCCGAACTCAAGAGACCTGTTGCAGGTTTCAACTTTTTTGGTGCGGTGAGCGTGGACCGTAGCCGGTGAAGGAAAATCTTGAATTAGGTTCGATGACAGGAGATGGCGGGAATGGTTCTGACTCAGGCCACTCGCAGCCACCGGCGACAGGGGAATGGCTGGAGATGTTTGAGAAGTTCAAGCGAGAGGTCCTGCAGACAGTTCTCGCAGCAAGGAGCGAGTGCGAGACCCCGACGGTCCCCGTGGTTCCACCCCTGCAGATCGGCGAGAACGCACCAGGGCAGCGGCCGGGGAAGGAGGTGCCAGCAGAAGGAAGTGCGCGAGATCTCCCGGGGCGGCAGCTATTCAGCAGTCCGGCGAGTGCTGAGGTGTGCGAGCTGGGCCCGCGCGAGAAGACCACTCGCCGAACAGGGGAAGGGAGCCCCTTTTGCGAGATGATCCTCTCGGCCCCAGTGCCAGAGGGGTTTCGTGGGCCGGAGATGTCCTACTACACCGGCAAGGAGGATCCAGTCGTGCACCTGCAGTGGTTTGAGGACATGACCTCAATCCTTCCCATGACGGATGCTTTTCAATGCCGACTCTTCGCAACCACCCTGAAGGAGAAAGCAAGGGACTGGTTCCACCAGCTTTCCGCGGGTTCCATCTACACGTTTGATGATCTGCGCCGAGGCTTTCGGCTGCGTTTCTCGACGCCAAAAAAGAGGAAGAAGGATGCGGAGGCTCTCTTCAAGATCAGGCAGAGGGAGGGAGAGTCCCTGGCACATTACGTGGATAGGTTCCAGGAGGAGATACACCTCGTGCAGGAGGTGCCGGGATTCGCCCTCCAGATGGCGTTCATCGTAGGGTTGCGAGACGGGTTCTTCAAGATGGACCTGAAAAGAAGACCTCCCTCATCCTTTGAAGAATTGATGGAGCGAGCAGCAGAAGAGATTGAAGGGGAGGCGGCCAACCCAGAGTTCTACAGGAGGTTGGCAAAGATGAGCGAGCCTGAGGTGAGGCAGCAAGAAGGAAGAAGGCGAGATGAACCCAGGGGTCAGGGGTTCGAAAGACCGCCTCAGAATTGGAGGAATCAAGAGCCCAACAACAGGTTGGGCTGGAGGCACCAGGAAGGACCGGCGAGAGGTCAGGAAGAAGGATACCAAGGAAGAGAAGAGGGAGGAATGAATCCGGGGTGGAGGCAGGGTCCCAGACCCCCTCACCCCCCAAGGGAGCAAGCTATGGCAGTAGGCCGGGGAAGAGGGGCCAGAGGAGCAAGAGGAGGAAGAGGAAGAGCAGGGAGAGGGGGCAGGGTGGCGTTGCCTTATTGTGACTTTCATCAGGAAGAAGGTCTCGCGACCGCCACCTGCCCAGAGTTCTTGGAGATGAGAGAGAGAGGTCAGCCACGGCGGCAGCAGGCCAGGATCGAGGAAATGCTCCCGGAGGCGGAAGAAGACCGATGCGAGGACAGGGCGGATACAGGAACCAGGGGGAATCGGGGTGATTCATGGAGGGGTTGGGATAGAGGCCTCTCGCAAGAGGAGCTTCCAAGCGATGTTCCGAAGGGACGTCGCGTCGACTTCCCAGACCCCACCCCTCTCGGAGAAGCTCACCTTCTCCTCGGAAGACATGCCAGATTATGAGGATCCATTCTGTGACGCCCTGGTGATTCAGACAGCAATTGAAAAATTCACGGTCTCCCGGATCCTGGTAGATAACGGGAGCTCAGTGAACGTGATCTTCAAGAAGGCCTTCGACGCAATGGAGGTGGAAAAGAAGAGGGTGCAGGCCTCCGACGGACCGCTGTTTGGTTTCTCAGGAGAGCGGAAGGAGGTCGAGGGAGGTGTTGGTCTCCAGGTGACGCTAGGAGGAGTCCCAAGAAACTGCTGGTTCGTCATTGTGGACGCTCCGAGCAGCTATAACGCCATTTTCGGACGACCCCTCATCAGCGCCTTCCGGTGCGTGCCCTCATCGTACCATCAGTGCTTAAAGCTCCATAGTGGAGGAGTCCAGGTCCGCGTCCGAGGAGATGCTAAGGTGGCGAGGCAGTGCTATGTGACTGCCGTCAACACCATTTCATGGATGGCGGATGCCGAGAAGATGGATGAAGAGATGGCGAGGCCGGAGGGGCCAGGAGAAGAAGTGGAGAAGAGAGAAGTAGGAGGAGAGGGCGATGCCCGAGAGGAGAATATGGAGGTCGCTCGTGAGGAGCAGGAGGTCGAGTTGTTGGAGGTCGCTCGTGAGGAGCAGGAGGTCGAGTTGTTGGAGGTCGCTCAGGAGGAGCAGGAGGTCGAGCCGGTGGAGGCGGAAGGAGTCGCAGAGGAAGAGGCCCGGGTAGAAGGGCGAAAAGCAAAGGGCCAATGAGAAGAGCCAGCCCGGCTCGAGGCGGCAGAAGAGGTGGTGGAGATGGAAGTCCTCACCCAGGAAGGGAGGGTGAGAGAGGTGCGGATCAGCGGGAGTCTCGGCCCGGAGGACAGGGTGAAGATGCTGGAGTGCATCCAGAGGAACGTGGATGTCTTCGCATGGAGCGCAACTGATATGCCAGACATCGAGGCGGACGTGGCTTGCCATCGTCTCAACCTCGATCCGGAAGCCCGTCCCATCCGGCAGAAGAGGAGGACCTTCGCCAGCAAGCTCGAAGGACCCATCCGCGAGGAGGTGGCAAAACTCCTCGAAGCAGGTTTTGTATCGGAGATCCAGTACCCAGGCTGGGTCTCCAACGTCGTAATGGTAAAAAAGGTCGATGGCCGCTGGCGCATGTGTGTGGATTTTTCATTATTAAATAAGGCATGCCCTAAGGATTGCTACCCCTTGCCTCGGATCGACGCGCTGGTTGACTCAGCCGTCGGTTTTTCTGTGATGAGTTTTTTGGATGCTTTTTCAGGTTATCACCAGATCAGGATGCACCCCCCAGACGTCAAAGACGTCTCGTTCATCACTAGGGAGGGATGTTACTGCTATAAGATGATGCCCTTCGGGTTGAAAAATGCAAGAGCAACCTACCAGAAGATGATGGACCAGGTGTTTAGGGAGCAAAGGGGAAGGAACCTGGAGGTCTATGTGGATGACCTTATGTTGAAGAGCAAGTGCGTGAACTCTCACATCCAGGACCTCGAGGAGACCTTCGCCACCCTACGCAAGTACAAGATGCGCTTGAACCCCCTGAAGTGTGTGTTCGGGGCCAGTAAGGGGAAATTCCTGGGGCACCTTCTCACCCCTTGGGGGGTAGAACCTAATCCGGACAAGGTGAAGGCCATAATGGAGCTGGGGTCGCCGCGGAACACCAAGGAAGTTCAGCGCTTGACCGGAAGGCTCGCGGGGCTGAGCAGGTTTCTCTCCCGAGCCGGGGAGAAATGCTCCCCCTTTTTCAAAACATTACGAGGTAACCAGAAGTTTGAATGGACAAAAGAATGCGAGGAGGCCTTCCAGGCCTTGAAGAGCCAACTCACCAAGGCTACGATGCTCCAAGGTCCCAAATAGGGGGAGGATCTATATCTATATCTCGGGGTCGGGACAGAAGCCGTAAGCTCCGTCCTGGTTCGGGAGGAAGGCAAGAAGCAGTTGCCCGTCTATTACGTGAGCAGGGTCCTGAGGGAAGCAAAGCTCAGATACCCGATTTTGGAGAAGTTGGCCTTTGCTCTGGTCGTCGCAGCAAGGAAGCTCAGGCCATACTTTCAGGCCCATTCAATTCAAGTGGTGACAGACCACCCTCTCCGCCAGATCTTCGAAGGAGTGGAACACTCGGGAAGGCTCGCGAAATGGTCGATAGAGCTAAGTGAATTCAACATTGTCTTCGTCCCTCGACTATCCATGAAGGCACAGGTGGTGGCTGATTTCATGGCAGACTATGTGGCCGAGATGAAGGAAGATGGAGCCCCACGTCACGTTCCGTGGAAGCTGCTGGTGGACGGGGCTTCGGGCAAGAATTCACTCGGAGGAGGGGTGGTGCTGGAGAGTCCCCAAGGGGTAAAGATCGAGTAGACACTAGTGATACACTTCCCAATCACCAACAACCAGGCGGAGTATGAGGCGGTGATCGCCGGTCTACGGTTGGCCCAAGAGCTCGGTGTCCATGACGTGGAGGTCCTCACCGACTCCATGGTAATAGCCTCTCAGATTAGGGGAGAGTTCGAGACGAGGGAGCCTGCGCTCATAAGGTACTTGGCCAAAGTGAGAGGTCTCGTAGGAACGTTCAAAACTTTCTCCATCCAGCACGTCCCGCGGGAGGAGAGCACCCCGGCAGATCGGTTGGCCAAATCCGGTCCTCGGGTCGGGGGAACCCTGACGGACCTATTCCGCCCTTCGATTGAAGAAGGAGAACTCATGGAAGTAGAGCAACCTCCTGGAAGGATCCCTTCGTCACCTTCCTTGCAACAGGAAAGTTTCCAGAGGAGGTCCCGGACCAGAGGCACTTCCGATATAAGTCCGCCTACTACGTGCTCCACGAGGGGGACTTGTATCGGAAGACCCTCTCGGGCCTCCTGGCCCGATGCGTTTCAGAGGAGGAGGTCCCGAAGATCTTGGAAGAAGTCCACTCCGGCGAGTGCGGCAGCCACTCGGGGAGCGGGATGTTGGAGGCAAGAATAGTGAGGCAGGGGTACTTCTGGCCAACCCTGAGTAAAGACGCGGCAGCCTTCGCCAAGAGGTGCCAGAAGTGCCAAATGTTCGCCCCGCTTCAGCTCGTGCCAGCTCAGAGGCTAAGGAGTATCAAGACGCCCTGGCCATTCGCCATATGGGGAATGGATCTGGTAGGACCCTCCCCCCAGGCTAGTGGACAGAGGAGGTTTCTCCTAGTAATGATTGACTACTTCTCAAAATGGTTAGAGGTCAAGGCGTTGGCTAAGGTCACCTCCCAGGTAATCCGAAACTTCGTATGGGGGGAGATCATTTGTCGACATGGGCTTCCACAAGCCATAGTCACGGATAATGGTCCGCAGTTCGCAAGCGAGGAATTCATCAACTTCTGTGGCCAGCTGGGGATAGACCTCAGGTTTGCATCCGTTCATCATCCCAGGAGCAACGGACAAGTGGAGGCGGCAAACAAGGTCATCGTGAACCTGCTCAAGAAAAAGGTGGAAAATTTGAAGGGCAATTGGGTAGAACAGCTTCCATCGGTCTTGTGGGCCCTAAGAACTAACCCCCAACACCGCCACAGGAGAGACCCCTTTCAAGCTCTCTCACGGCTGCGAGGCCGTCATCCCCATAGAGTTCGAAGTTATGACACCACGGGTAAAGGTCGCCGCAAGCAGAGAGGAAAGTTGGAGAGCTGAAAATAAGATGGAGTTGAAGCTCTCCCTCGACCTCATCGAGGAAGCTCGGGACCTGGCAGCCATTCGCCAAGAAGAGGTCAAGCGGCGGATGGCCAGGTATTTCGACAAGCACGTCAGGGTCAAGCAGTTCGAGAAGGGAGATCTGGTGCTCAAGAAGGTCGACGCGGCTGGAAGGTCCGCCGTAGTGGGAAAACTTAACCTCAACTGGGAAGGCCCCTATGTCGTGGAAGAGGCACTAAAGTCTGGGGGGTATCACCTTCAGAATGTGGAGGGTCAACCTCTCAGCCACACATGGAGTGGTGACGATCTTAAACGTTTCTGTTGAAACCAGTTTCTCGGTTTCAGCGTTCGAAAGGGGGTTGCGACTAACCCTTACTTGACCTAAGCCTAGACCCTTGACCGGTCGCTAGGAACTGAGAGACTTGGACTTGTTGAACACTTGAATCCACAAATGGACCCCTTAAGCTGCAGCGCGGAGGTCCCACCACATACCCGGAAGCTCACTCGGAACTTCCCCTCCCAAGCCAATGCTGAGCCTGGGCACCTTGGAGGGCACTAAGGATCACCTCACCGTCCACCTTCAATGACCGGGGAGGGGAGGGGTAGTGCTTGCTCACACGCAAGGGAGGGGGTAGAGACCAACCCTTCCCAAGGTGCCCATGGGGGTCTATTTATAGACTTTCCCAAAAATGGACTGTGAATAGCCAAAATTGGACTGCGAATAGCCAAAATTCTGCTATCTGCAGTCCGACCATGACCATGAACAGTCAACGCATGAGGGGGGCGAGTGGGACTCGAGATGCCCACTTCCCCCCTCACGGGAGGCCAAAGGGATTGGCGAGTGGGAGGGCCCCTCCCACTCGCCCCCTAGATGCCCACTTCCCCCCTCACGGGTAGTGCTTGCTCACACGCAAGGTGCCGGGCGAGTGGGAGACTCCCTCCCACTCGCCCAAAGGGATTGGCGAGTGGGAGGGCCCCTCCCACTCGCCCCCTAGGTGGCCGGCGAGTGGGAGTGCCCCTCCCACTCGCCCAAAGGGATTGGCGAGTGGGAGGGCCCCTCCCACTCGCCCCCTAGGTGGCCGGCGAGTGGGAGTGCCCCTCCCACTCGCCCGGCGAGTGGGAGGGTCCCTCCCACTCGCCCAGGTGAGTGGCGAGTGGGAGGCTTCTCCCACTCGCCCGAAAGGAGCCGGGGGAGTGGATGCTCCCCCCTGCCTCCCCTGCGGCCTCTCTTTGCCTTGATTGTTCTCGACCGCTTATGCGCGGTCATTTTGCCTGTCTCGACCATCTTCACTGTCTTGGTCTCATCCGGGTCGGGTCACACCAACTCGGGAAATATGAGGGTTGTACACAATCCCCGCTCTTTGCGAGCTTGTCCCAAGCTCGGAAAGAAAGTCCAACCCACCTATTTGACGAGTAGGTGGGACCTTAGGGGAATCCACGAAAGCATCTGCTAACGGGATATCCCTGCCGAGCTTTTCGGTTGATCCTGACTTGAGACGGAAGGTGAACCTTTCTCCACTACAGGACCCTCCTATGGGCCGAGCCCAACTGGAGGTGGAGAAAGCTCAACACCTTGGGTCGGATTAACCTCGACCTGAGGTGGAGGAGAAACTCAGCACCTCGAGCCGAGCTCGACCTGAGGTGGGAGGAAAACCTTTCTCCACTAGACACCCCTCCTGCGAGCCGAGCTCAACAGGAGGTGAAGAAAGCTCAACACCTTTAGGTCGAAATGATCTTAACCTTAGGTGGAGAAAAACTCAACACCTCTAGTCGAGCTGAACTCGACCTGAGGTGGGAGGCGGGAACTCCATACCTACCAGGGAGCCGAGCTCACCTGGTGGGGGAGGGACTCAACACCTAACAGGGAGACGAGCTCACCTGGAGGGGGAGGAACTCAACACCTAACAGGGAGCCGAGCTCACCTGGAGGCGGAGGAACTCAACACCTAACAGGGAGCCGAGCTCACCTGGAGGCGGAGGAACTCAACACCTAACAGGGAGCCGAGCTCACCTGGAGGTGGAGGAACTCAACACCTAACAGGGAGCCGAGCCCACCTGGAGGCGGAGGAACTCAACACCTAACAGGGAGCCGAGCCCACCTGGAGGCGGAGGAACTCAACACCTAACAGGGAGCCGAGCCCACCTGGAGGTGGAGGGAACTCAACACCTAACAGGGAGCCGAGCTCACCTGGAGGTGGAGGAACTCAACACCTAAAAGGGAGCCGAGCTCACCTGGAGGTGGAGGAACTCAACACCTAACAGTGAGCCGAGCTCACCTGGAGGGGAGGAACTCAACACCTAACAGGGAGCCGAGCTCACCTGGAGGCGGAGGAACTCAACACCTAACAGGGAGCCGAGCTCACCTGGAGGCGGAGGAACTCAACACCTAACAGGGAGCCGAGCTCACCTGGAGGTGGAGGAACTCAACACCTAACAGGGAGCCGAGCCCACCTGGAGGCGGAGGAACTCAACACCTAATAGGGAGCCGAGCCCACCTGGAGGCGGAGGAACTCAACACCTAACAGGGAGCCGAGCTCACCTAGAGGTGGAGGGAACTCAACACCTAACAGGGAGCCGAGCTCACCTGGAGGTGGAGGAACTCAACACCTAACAGGGAGCCGAGCTCACCTGGAGGTGGAGGAACTCAACACCTAACAGGGAGCCGAGCTCACCTGAAGGTGGAGGAACTCAACACCTAACAGGGAGCCGAGCTCACCTGGAGGTGGAGGAACTCAACACCTAACAGGGAGCCGAGCTCACCTGGAGGCGGAGGAACTCAACACCTAACAGGGAGCCGAGCTCACCTGGAGGCGGAGGAACTCAACACCTAACAGGGAGCCGAGCTCACCTGGAGGTGGAGGAACTCAACACCTAACAGGGAGCCGAGCTCACCTGGAGGTGGAGGAACTCAACACCTAACAGGGAGCCGAGCCCACCTGGAGGCGGAGGAACTCAACACCTAACAGGGAGCCGAGCTCACCTAGAGGTGGAGGGAACTCAACACCTAACAGGGAGCCTAGCTCACCTGGAGGTGGAGGAATTCAACACCTAACAGGGAGCCGAGCTCACATGGAGGTGGAGGAACTCAACACCTAACAGGGAGCCGAGCTCACCTGAAGGTGGAGGAACTCAACACCTAACAGGGAGCCGAGCTCACCTGGAGGTGGAGGAACTCAACACCTAACAGGGAGCCGAGCTCACCTGGAGGCGGAGGAACTCAACACCTAACAGGGAGCCGAGCTCACCTGGAGGCGGAGGAACTCAACACCTAACAGGGAGCCGAGCTCACATGGAGGTGGAGGAACTCAACACCTAACAGGGAGCCGAGCTCACCTGGAGGTGGAGGAACTCAACACCTAACAGGGAGCCGAGCTCACCTGGAGGTGGAGGGAACTCAACACCTAACAGGGAGCCGAGCTCACCTGGGGGTGGAGGAACTCAACACCTTACAGGGAGCCGAGCTCACCTGGAGGTGGAGGAAACTCCACACCTAACAGGGAGCCGAGCTATACTGGAAGTGGAGGCAGCGCAACAAGAGCCCGCGCGCCGGTTTCTCTTCTCGCCTGCTGAAGCCCAAAGACAGCTAAGGGAGAAAGGAGAGAGAAAGAGGCGAACCTTCGAGGGCAGCGACGGCTGCCCCACCTTGCCCTGCTGAAGCCGAGTGTATTCGCAGGAGGATTGTGATGTCAACGACCCAAGCCCTGGGGAGCCGCCTTCATGAGGCGGATGCTCTCCGAGACAGCTGGAGGGGAGTTTCTGCTGATGACATCCTGCATGAGTTCTCCCCTTCTCCTGCGCGACCCGACTCGTCCCCTTGCAGCGGTGGCTATTCCTCCTGAACGTGAGGGTGGCCAGGGACTTCTTCTCTTCTTTAGATCCTTGTAGGAGCCATGTATCTCCTGCATACCTGTTTCCTTTAATCCTGCATGCACCAATAGGGGTGAAGTAATGACTAATGTAACATATGTTATCACTGAACCAGTTACCATTGTAATGAATTTCTTAGCTTACTTTCTCCCTTTACTGCTTGAGGATTTGGTACCTTACTTGAACCGACCGTCGAGTAGTCGATTGAACCGATGAGTTTCCCATCTGCCGATATGACTGATCTGGGAGAATGGTCGTCTTTAGTCGGGGATCTTACCGATCGGAGGCGGAAGTACTCATCCATGTCCTGGGAGTCTTAGCTCAACCGGGGGCGGAGGAACTCAACGCCCTCCTAATCCGACTGGAGGCGGAAGTACCCATCCATGTCCTGGGAGTCTTAGCTCAACCGGGGGTGGAGGAACTCAACGCACTCCTGATCTAACTGGAGGTGGTAGTACCCATCCATGTCCTGGGAGTCTTAGCTCAACCGGGGGTGGAGGAACTCAACGCACTCCTGATCTAACTAGAGGTGGTAGTACCCATCCATGTCCTGGGAGTCTTAGCTCAACCGGGGGTGGAGGAACTCAACGCACTCCTGATCTAACTGGAGGTGGTAGTACCCATCCATGTCCTGGGAGTCTTAGCTCAACCGGGGGTGGAGGAACTCAACGCACTCCTGATCTAACTAGAGGTGGTAGTACCCATCCACGTCCTGGGAGTCTTAGCTCAACCGGGGGTGGAGGAACTCAACGCACTCCTGATCTAACTAGAGGTGGTAGTACCCATCCACGTCCTGGGAGTCTTAGCTCAACCGGGGGTGGAGGAACTCAACGCCTTCCCAGTCTCCTTACCGATTGGAGGTGGAAGTATCCATCCGCGTCCTAGGTGCTTACCTTCACCTGGAGGCAGAGGAACTCAACGCCTTCCCAATCGGTTGTTGAACCGCGAGTCGACCTGACGAGTCCCCCATCTACCGGCATGACTGAGCCCGGCGGGGGATCTCCAGTCAGGGATCTTAGATCGGGGGTATTACCCCAGAACCCTTTTTCATTCCTAGTTTGTCTATTACAACTTCACTACCCTACGCCCTTCCAGGGCACTTTATTACACCTCGCCCTTCTTGGGCACTTCACTTACATCTCGCCCTTCCTGGGCACTTCACTTACATCTCGCCATTCCTGGGCACTTCACTTACATCTCGCCCTTCATGGGCACTTCACTTACATCTCGCCCTTCCTGGGCACTTCACTTACATCTCGCCCTTCATGGGCACTTCACTTACATCTCGCCCTTCCTGGGCACTTCACTTGGCCGCACGCTCTTTGGTCGTCTTCTTCCGTCTCCGCAACTCCTTCTTCTCCCTTCCGGGCGAAGTTACTCCCCCCTGGTTGGACGGGGGCGTTCTTATCGCCTCCCTGCAGGTGGTGTCGAGCACTCGCCGCGAGTGGAGGGTGTGACCTGCAGGAGCTCCGGGATCCCTTTGCTGAACTCATCGACGTCGCCTTTCTTCACATACTTGCATGCCGGAGGCGAGTCTCCCAACTCGTCGCTTCCAGCCATGAGACATGGCTCAGAGCTTTCCGAACTAGTCGCTTCCACGCTCACCGCACCAGAATGTTGAAACCAGTTTCCCGGTTTCAGCGTTCGAAAGGGGGTTGCGACTAACCCTTACTTGACCTAAGCCTAGACCCTTGACCGGTCGCTAGGAACTGAGAGACTTGGACTTGTTGAACACTTGAATCCACAAATGGACCCCTTAAGCTGCAGTGCGGAGGTCCCACCACATACCCGGAATCTCACTCGGAACTTCCCCTCCCAAGCCAATGCTGAGCCTGGGCACCTTGGAGGGCACTAAGGATCACCTCATCTTCCACCTTCAATGATAGGGGAGGGGAGGGGTAGTGCTTGCTCACACGCAAGGGAGGGGGTAGAGACCAACCCTTCCCAAGGTGCCCATGGGGGTCTATTTATAGACTTTCCTAAAAATGGACTGCGAATAGCCAAAATTGGACTGTGAATAGCCAAAATTCTGCTATCTGCAGTCCGACCATGTCCATGAACAGTCAACGCATGAGGGGGGCGAGTGGGACTCGAGATGCCCACTTCCCCCCTCACGGGAGGCCATACCGGCCTCCCCCAAGGTGTCGGGCGAGTGGGAGACTCCCTCCCACTCGCCCAAAGGGATTGGCGAGTGGGAGGGCCCCTCCCACTCGCCCCCTAGGTGGCCGGCGAGTGGGAGTGCCCCTCCCACTCGCCCAAAGGGATTGGCGAGTGGGAGGGCCCCTCCCACTCGCCCCCTAGGTGGCCGGCGAGTGGGAGTGCCCCTCCCACTCGCCCGGCGAGTGGGAGGGTCCCTCCCACTCGCCCAGGTGAGTGGCGAGTGGGAGGCTTCTCCCACTCGCCCGAAAGGAGCCGGGGGAGTGGATGCTCCCCCCTGCCTCCCCTGCGGCCTCTCTTTGCCTTGATTGTTCTCGACCGCTTATGCGCGGTCATTTTGCCTGTCTCGACCATCTTCACTGTCTTGGTCTCATCCGGGTCGGGTCACACCAACTCGGGAAATATGAGGGTTGTACAGTTTCTATCCCTGAAATTATGTAATGAAAATGTTTTTGAAATAAGAATATTTTGTTTAACATGTGTGTTTGAGATTGATACTGCAGCTTGCAGGAAAAATTCCGAAAGCTCCCAAAATGGCCCCGAGCAGACCCGCTGTCCAGGCTCTCATCTAGCTGGCAGGTCCGAAGGCTCACTCGGAGGCAGGTTCTATGTGAAAGAAAAGAAGGCCCCGAGCAGACCCGCTGTCCAGGCTCTCATCTAGCTGGCAGGTCTGAAGGCTCACTCGGAGGCAGGTTCTATGTGAAAGAAAAGATGGCCCCGTGCAGACCCGCTGTCCAGGCTCTCATCTAGCTGGCAGGTCCGAAGGCTCACTAGGAGGCAGGTTCTATGTGAAAGAAAAGATGGCCCCGAGCAGACCCGCTGTCCAGGCTCTCATCTAGCTGGCAGGTCCGAAGGCTCACTCGGAGGCAGGTTCTATGTGAAAGAAAAGATGGCCCCGAGCAGACCCGCTGTCCAGGCTCTCATCTAGCTGGCAGGTCCGAAGGCTCACTCGGAGGCAGGTTCTATGTGAAAGAAAAGATGGCCCCGAGCAGACCCGCTGTCCAGGCTCTCATCTAGCTGGCAGGTCCGAAGGCTCACTCGGAGGCAGGTTCTATGTGAAAGAAAAGATGGCCCCGAGCAGACCCGCTGACCAGGCTCTCATCAAGCTGGCAGGTCCGAAGGCTCACTCGGAGGCAGGTTCTATGTGAAAGAAGAAAAGGCCCCGAGCAGACCCGCTGTCCAGGCTCTCATCTAGCTGGCAGGTCCGAAGGCTCACTCGGTGGCAGGTTCCATGGTGTTGAGAAAGTGACCCGAGCAGACCCGCTGACCAGGCTCTCATCATGCTGGCAGGTCCGAAGGCTCACTCGGAGGCAGGTTCTATGTGAAAGAAGAAAAGGCCCCGAGCAGACCCGCTGTCCAGGCTCTCATCTAGCTGGCAGGTCCGAAGGCTCACTCAGTGTCAGGTTCAAAATTCTCAAAGAGTGACCTCAAGAGCACTCGCATTAACCACGCACAAGAGAGGTGACCTCACTTCACTTTCATGACTACCTAAGCGAAATCCCGGTTTGGGCGAATGGTAAGAAAGTGCGAGTGGGGCAGGCAGCGGGAAGCGAAGGGGGGGCGACACGCCCAGGTCACCCTCAAGCATTTGCTAGGTGGACGAGACAGTAACACTACAGTTTAAACGTCCTAATGAGCCTAGCGAGATATAGCGGCGGATGAGAAAGAATTAACGTCCTAGCGAGCCTAGCGAGATATAGCGGCGAATGAGAAAGAATTAACGTCCTAGCGAGCCTAGCGAGACATAACAGCAAATGAGAAAAAAGTGGAGATAGCACAAAAATGGAGAGCACAAAAATCGCGATCAATATACATATCTTTCAAGGGCACTCGCCCCGTTCATGATTACATTCAAAAGATTTTAAGTAAAAGACGGCAAAAAAACACAGGGCCCATCTCAGGGGTCGGCAGGCTTCTCGCCAGAAGATCTATCGCTCTCGCCTGAATCTGGTAGGAGGGCGTCTTCTCGCGGCTCGCCATCCTCATCTTCCGGGAAGGGGATCGGGATGAAGAGCTCGGGGACGACCTGTCGGGCAGAGAGGCATTCGGCCTCTTCCTTCAGGTACCCAGCCTGCCGCAACACCTGCAGCGCATGCTTCACGGCGCTCTGGGCGTTCTCCTGCATCAATTGCTCCAGCTCGTGGTGGGGGTAGAAGTGCCCCCCGATCCCCAAGGCGAGTGCCGAGACCTCGGCTTCTCGCGACCGCTGGGCCTCGGCCTTGGCCAGCCGAACTTCGTCTTCAAGGCCAGCCGCCCGAGCACGAAGCATCTCGGCAACGGTGGTGTCTTAAGAATAATAATAAAAGTGGTAAGAAGAAAGTACATCAATCGGCAACAGGCCACTCGCGGTGAGGAAGAAAATATATACCTCCGCAACGGGCGAGAAGGGTTTCCGCAGCTGCCAGCTTCGTCCTGAGTTCCTGCGCCTCGGCAGAAACGACGGCCCTGGACTCCTCAACCTCCGCCAAGCTCCGCGCCAGTTTGATGCTCCGGCGCGAAGACATATGCGCGAGCTCGAGCGCCCGCAGCATGGCCCTGGCGGTCTCATGGGCGAGGACCTGAGTCGTCTCGACATCATAGACTTCAGCATCCTCCCGACCGTAGAGGGCATACGCAATGGCATAGGCCTCACCACTCGCGAGGTCGCTCTCTATCCATGATGGATGAAGGGTGGAGAGCGAGACCCTGTTGGCGTTCCTGTCCCACTTTACCAAGGGAGCCCCTGAGGGGTCCACGTACATCTCGTCGCTGGGGAAGTTCCGGTGGTCCCTGGGCAATGGAGGCGGCGGCAACGACGATCCCGCGCGAAGGGTGGTCTCGCCTGGCGCACCCGCCCCCGCGGTCTGAGTCTGAGCACTCGCCCCTAGGGCCTCGTCCAAGACCCCCTTTCCCTTGGCGGAGGGGGGATTCTTTGATTTCTTGGAAGAAGAGGAGGTCAGCGCCCCAGGTTTCCGCTTCTTTCCGCTAGGCTTGGAGGAAGAGGGTTCTTCCCGACAGGCATCCGCTGCAGCCTGTGCGAAAGACACAGAAGCCCCAGCGGGATGCGGCGGATGCAGGGGAAAGTTACGCACGCCTGCATAATATTGCGAGTGATTTAGCGAATGGTATAAGAGTCACAAGATTGAAACGAACGAAGTTCCGAAAACTTACCCTCGCCCTGCGGAATGAGCGGGAGCGAGTTGACGTTTCGCCGGAGATAGACGAGGTCCATCCCGTGCTCCAAGATGTATTGGTGGAGTTTGGCCTCGTGCCCCCCTAGGGTCGGGGGGCGGAAGGTTGACTCCTCCTCCTGCACTGGGGCGAGAAGTGTATTCCCCAGGTTCCCGCTGACGAAAAGGAAGCGCCGAACCCAGTCGTGATTCTTATTCGGGAGCCCGTAATGCTTGAGCGGGTTCAGACCCGAGAAGAACGAGATGCCGTTGGTACAGCGAAAGGTGTAGAGCTTGCGGAAGACGGGGAGCGAGAACTCGATCCCCTCTTCTCGCAGATAGCTCGCGTACCCGACCAGCATGGCGATGGAGTTGGGGTTGAGCTGGCCGGGCACGACTCCGTAATATCTGAAGGTCTGGCGGAGTTCTGGCCAGATGGGCAGGCGAAACCCCACCTCGAAGTGCTCTAGCGGGATCGCGAGAGCACAGGACGAGATGGAGTTTAGGCGCTCGTCCGGCCTGGGCTTTCGCGCCTCAAACCCAGGCGGGATGTAATCCGCGACCGCAGTCAGGTAAGCCTCGTCGGAGAGGTCGCATGAATCGAAAGTGTGGTTGACGAACGCGCTGGCGCACCTGGCTCTGCCTTCCGCATCACCACCCATGACGCGAATGACGAAGGATAAGAAAGCAGCAGGGAAGAGAGAAGCGCGAGTGCTAGCGCGAGGAAAGAGAAGGAGCGGATGGTAAGGTATTTAATACGGTGGTTGAAAGGCCTATTTATAGAAGGGCTAAATGGCGTTTGGGCTTTCGAGGTAACGGGTGTGCAGATAGCAGTCGCGCCTTCCCGACGCCTCGGAACCCGGGCCGACCCCTCTCGCTCAGTAATGACAAATGCCCTGTGGCTATTCGCTCATCGACTGCGCGAAAGAGGTTAAAAAAGCATTCGGCAATAATAAAACATTCGGCAATACCCAAGCAAGATATAGGAAATAAAAGACAAAGAATAGAGCATTCGCAAAACACAGGACATAAGATTATTACAAACGAAAATAAAAGTCCAGCATCCGCGCTACAGAAAGCAGAATAATTACAAGAAGGGCGAATGAAGACTGGCTCAATACTCCTCCCAGACGCACCGACCTCGCTTTCGCGACCCAGCTTCTATGGGTATTCGCGGGCGGTAATATGCGAGTATATTGGTGATCTCATGGGAAGCCAATTGGAGTTGGTCCCGGGCTCGCGCGGCGTGTGTTTCGGGAGACAACTCCCCTCCTTCGCCCCCCAGGCGCTCCACCGTTGTGAGAATGCGCGAGTAGTCCCGATGGAGGTCCTTTAACTCACGCGCGACTCTCAGCCGCACGTCGTCCACCTGGCCGGCTACGTTTCGCTGTATGTGGATGAGCTTCCCCAAGACCTCCGAGATCCGATCCTTCAGGGTCGCGTGATCCGAGGAGTCGCCCAGAAAGTCAGCGAGATCCCCAGGGGAAGGGAGAGGCGAGAGCATCCCCTCTCCCCCCTCGTAGTAGGAGTCAAAGGGGGAGGCTTCCCGATAGCCTGCGGAATCACAACTAGGTCAGTAGTGATAAAATATGCGAGTACGATAGGGGCGGGTGAGTGAACTGACCTGGGGTGGGGTCCTGGTGACCTGAAGGACGAGACGAATGGGGGTGCGTTCCAAACAACCAGGCGGGAGGTAAGACCTTTCCCTTTCCTGGACGGTAAGGCTGTGAGGTAGGAACTGGAGCATCCGCAGGATCATTCGCGCGGCCCTGCTGACCGGATCCCTTCTGGGGGGACACCCTCGGCTCATCCGCAAGCGCGGAGGGGTTCGGTCGAACAGGGGAACTCGGAGGAATAGAGTCCCGCAGCGAAAGGTTGGGGTCGAGGGCTACAAAAAACAGTGGTCAGCAGCGAGCAGCAGGAAGGATGAATCCAAAAGGGGTTACAACTTACCGGACTGAAATGAGGTCTCGCCCGGAGGAGGTGGAGGAGCAAGGTCCCGATCTGGAGGCCTCTCGCCCGGGGGAGGTGGCACCACGACACTGCTCGAGACGGCCCCGTGGCCGGTCTCGGGCATCGAGATCCCCTGCGAATGGTCAGAGCGAAGGCAGGGTAAGGAGAGGAACTAAACAGAGGGACGAGAGGAATCCTCATACCTGCGTCCCGAGGTCCGGAAGATTCCTTGTCGGAAGAGTATCCGCCGGCGGAGTCCTCGCCGGAGGAGTGCCCGCAGGGGATTCCGAGGCAGTCTCGCCTCTCTGACGATTCAGTCGAATCGCCTTGGCTCGACGCGAGACGTAGGGGGCACTCGGGTCCCGCTTAGACATAAGCCAGGGAGCAAATCTGGCTGCCTTGGGGGCAGTTACAGCTTGGGCCGCGGCCAGACGCTCGATCATCTCCAGCGAGAGGGGTCTCGCGGAAGGCTTGTGAGAAGACATTGATCTCAGTGAAGGGCTAAGGGAGGGAAGAAGCTCCGAATCGAGGGTTGTCAACGCTCCAGGAAGTTCTGACATGAAGAGATATATATAGGACAACGGTGGGACCCACAGAATCTCGTGAGTCCAGTCAGCATGCACTCACCGAATACAGGGTTGGACTGTTCTTTCCGAGCGTAGTAACCACTCGCAAAGAGCGGGGATTGTGTACAACCCGTATTCGCCGAGTGGGCCCCTCAAGCCAAGTGGCGAGACCTGGGTCAGCTCGATCATTCGCCCCGGCTAGGAGGTGGAAGTACCCCCGGTTTGGTGGGGGTAAGGTGCAGAAGAGAAGGAGCTAGGCGAGTGGTGCTCTCACGGACCACTCGCCCGGAGGCGTGGGCACTCGCCCAGCTAGGCGGATGCCCAGCGAGTGGCGCCCTCACGGACCACTCGCCCAGGATGATTTAAGGGGGAAATGACCCTGATACCCCTGGTGGGCTGCATATAGCCCTTCGGAACAGCGGAGTTAGGCTGTTAGCAGACCAATTTGGGGTGCTGTTAGTAAAATTAAAAAGCGGATTCATGTTATTTGCAGACCAGCCTAGAAAAATCTATAAATAGACTCTTAAGGGCACCTTGGAGGAGATCCGATTTTAGAGAATCCTCTCCTCCAGGCTAGTTTTTGGTCGGCTGCTAGTGCCCTCCAAGGTGCCCGGTTGAGCTCTGGTTTGGGAGGGGAAGCTCTCTAAGATCTTCCGGGTGTGTGGCGGGACCTCCTCGCTTCAGCCTTGGGTCTATTCACATTCTCACATCCACCGTCAAGAGAGTCTAGTGAGGGAGAAGTAAGCATCGGCTACACCCCCAGTGGGTCCGAACTCAAGAGACCTGTTGCAGGTTTCAACAAATATGAAATTATAATTGATTATTCTCTTTTATATATTATATATCAAATGAGGGAAGATTTAGTCTTTTAAGGCTCTGTTTGGGAGGACTTATTTTCTCCGGCCAAGCGGTTACGACCGCATGAACAGGACCTTAATTAAGGTCCGTTTCATGTGGTCGTAACCGCTTGACCGGTGAAAACAAGTTCCCCCAAACGGAGCCTAAGTCTTGAAGAGCAAACGGATGAATGTATGCATTCAGGCTCAACTTGTCTTTAACGTGTTTTTTAGTGGGGTTTAAATGCAGCCCACTTTTCGCTACGTGTATATATGGACAGAATTTTGCGATGTTTCCTTGGACAGAATTTTGGAAAGGCGATCGAGGAAGAGCAGGGGGAGGGAGAGGGAGAGGGAAAGGATGGACTTCACTTCCACCAAGTACTGCGAAAGTGTGGTTTGCACAAAGCCTATACTTAGAAAATTGATCTGCACTTAAATTTTATTCGTTTGCACGTAGCCAAAACGAATTTGCATATAAAATCACTCTCCTTTTTCGCTGAAGGGAGAACCAAATGCTCAGCTAAATAGTTGGCAACTACTATAGGTGATGTCGTGCTTTCATGAACGACGGTTCATAACCACCGCGTTCACGACTGCCACCGCCGTGCCAAACGAAGCAATAATAGCTGAAAATTTCACGACAAAGGTGTCAAATTAAACAAAAGAGTAGTCTCCCCCGTGTCCTGTGCGATAATATTCATGTAACTCAGACTAAACCAGTGCGCAGTGACGGTGTCGTCCAGACTCCAGCCTCGCTCAATGTCATCGCCGCCGTCGATGCACACTGAAGAAGACGAGCGGCACAGGTACTATAGTGTGGTGCATAAGGATCTCTCATGTTAGACTGCTCGTATCACATCAAATTTCATTAAAAACTGGTTATATATCTACATTTTTTAAAAATCCACCGTAAACTCCACGCCGATCTCCGACTGGGCATGGTTGTGCACAGATACCTCGGGCCCGCCGGTCGGCAATCGCCTACCATCGACCGGGAGGAGCGATCATCAATCGCCGATCGCTAGCAACGAAGCAACACGAGCGCAACAGCGAGAAGACCAAAACTGTTATTTTGGGTTACACTGAAGCACAACTCCTTTACAAAATATCTGCGTATACCTCAAGGCGGCCCTGGCGGAGGGTTAATTTGTAGGTACGTTGAACGTACATGGCGCATGGTACGCGGGTTGCATTTGAGCCGTCGATCAAGTTGTGTTTTTTTTTATGTATGCATCACGAACATAGAACGTATCATCCTCGGCGCAGGCTGTATCCCTCCGTGCCACGGTTAATCTCACCCTCGAATCCATATCCACGAATTTTGATGTAATTAGCAGTTGGGACTGCAAATAAATATTTTGGACTGTAAATAGCGAGATTAAGACTGCTTATAACATTTTTTAGTCATTATTAACTATGCGGGCATTTCGTTATGCTGCGGGCTAAACATTTTCTTCTTCTCCTATTTAAAGGGGGGATTTCGGTGGGTAAGTGTAAAAACTGTGAGTCCACTCCCAACTCCTGACTGAAATTTTTCTGCGGTGGTCCAGCCTCTGCACCAGAAAATTATCCAGCTCAAAACCATCCAGATCTCCGCTACCATCGATTCTGCTGTTGAGCCGATCGTTCTGCTGTCTTCTTCGCCGGCGCTTGAGCCGATCGTGCTGCTCTCTTCTGCGCCGGCGCTTTTTTGGCGGTGCTGATCTGTATTCGTCGGAAATAGAGGCCGGGGTTGCAGGAAACAGGTGAAGCGCTGAAGTACTCGTATCGGCGACGAGGTAATTGCCAGTTTCGATGATTTCGGAGTTCTGTTTGCTGTAAGTTATAGTTGTAAGAAATTTTGTTCCGTAACTGAATGTTTTCGATGCCGATCTGTGGTTTTAGGGCATTGTTGACCAGGAGATAGACCGGCGATCTAGACTTTTTTTGTTGAACTTGTGGAGCTTGTTGGCCGGCGATCTAGACTTTCCAGTTGAACTTCGGTGGTAGATCGGGGTGTGGAACAGGTAGCGTAAGGTTTGGTGTAGTTATAGGTCGGTAGTCGTCTAGATCGGCTACTTTTTCTGCTTATGTACGCTATGCTGGATTTTTTTTCGGTCGTTCTGAACTAGAGTTATTTCATTTGATTTTCTTTTGCTAGATTTGCGGGAAATCGGCTGGTTTTTCATATGGAGACGCTTGTGGTAGTTGCTCAGCATCGGAACCAGACATCATACAGAAGAGGCAAGGCGCAGATCTATGGTCGGTTCGACGCATCTCCTTCATTGGGATTCAAAGAGATCAACTGCCGGACCTTCCAGTCCAGTATCGGTCTTCTTCCTTCTCCTCCACGGGTTTTCCCCTCTTATGGCAGTACTCTGGATCCCAACTACTCGGGATGCCGATCAGAACCCCCTAAAATGAGCAGAAAAACCAACCCTATTACGATCAGCCCCCACCAATCCCCAAAAATCCACACCTTCTATGACGATCTCTGTTGCTCCGAACTTTGGGCAGGCCCAGCTTACTCGAACTCCCCTGGCCCGAGTTCACTTCCCATCCCCAAGTTCTCTCTCCGGCAGAAACGAAGCATCTCCCTTGACCTTCCTGGTTTGGAATCGGAGGACATTGTGCTTCCGCCGGAGGCTAAATCTGCTCCGTCTTCCTCTCCAAGTGATCCCAGCGTTTCCCCTTCTGCTGATTTTCTTCTTACCACTGCTTCTGCCACAGAAAACCTGAGGCGGATACTCAACCTAGACCTTGAGAACTGAGGTCGATTTGTGATTACCTTGGTAGGTAGTATAATCTTACTAATCATCATCTTCCTCAAGAAAATTTGTTGTCGATGCCCTAAGTTTATGTCTATTTCTAGCCCTAAGTTTATGTATCCATATTATGATCCATTGTCTGTAAATTCTAGTATAGACTCCTCTTTTAGTTTGTGCTATGACAGAAGGTCCCTGTATAACTCGTATCCTCAGTAGGCAGAAGTCGGTTTCTTTCCATGGCAAGAGTCCCTAGGTTACTTTTCATTAGTCATCCACCCCCCTTCTTTCTGCTCTCCTACTTTCGTCTCCTTCCTCACCTCATTCTTTTACCAGGTCCCCCATCCACTTTTTCTGGTTTTTGAAAGGAAAACTTGGAAGGGCAAAAGAATGAGAATGACTACACACACCCCCCATCTTCTTTCTTTTCTTATCCTTGAACATATGCTTTTCAAGTTAATGCCTTTTCTTCCCTCCCCTTCTCCTTGTAGATGAAATCTATCTTCTTCTTGTAGCTTTAAAGTTGTCATTTTCATGTCGCTCTTCGTCTCTTTAGTTGGTAGCATAAGTTTTTTTTTTAACTTTGTTGTTCCTGGTTCAATCCTCTTGGAGTTCTGCTGCAAATCTAAATACTAAGGTAAGTTTCTGTGCTCCTCCATGTCTTACAATCATTAACTGCCTAGATTATGCTGAAGCAACGCCTAAAAATTTATCTTTTGCTACCCGTTCTTAGTGATTCTCCGCCGAAGACTCTGGCGTGATATGCTGAATTACTGGGGCTGCTTCTTTCATCGACCGATCCAAGTGTTGTCTGCGCCATGGCGGAAGCTTTCTCTACCATCATTCTCACAGTATCTCATCATCTTACCATTTATGTTTAATATTCACTCCCAAATGTTATCTTCTATGGTTTTTAGATATGTTTCATAGAACTCAAAGCCATTTCTCTGTTGGTTTTGCTTGCTACTATGCCCTTGCATTCATAGGTTTCTTTCAAGTATTACCAGGTTTGGATTCAGTTTATTCTAAGGTTTGATGATAAAATGCGCATGGATTGTTGCTGTTCATGGCTACATAACTGAAATTTTGCATGTTAAATGCTTGCTTTTGTCTATGTAGTGATGATTTTATCTATTTTTTTCTTCATGAATTAGAGAAAAGTTTGAAGATTTATTCTAAATAAGCTTTTAAACTAACATCGTTAACTATTTAACCGCTTGGATACAAATTGTTTGCAATTATCTAATAAAATAAATTCTTTACTTTTCAAATTTATAAATTTTCTTAACATACATTGAATTCTTCTGTTAAAAATAAATAATATGAAATTAGTGATAATAAAAAGTAGTAGGAAATTGAAATATAAAAAAATTGAAAGAGATCCAAAATGCAGCATTCTGGGTGATCAAAACTGAAAGCAGATTAGGAGGATAAAAAAAAGGGAGAAATAGTTGGGAAAAAGGGAATACTTATGCTTGCAAGAGGAGATAGTTTATCAAAGTAGTTTTGTCTCCTTGATGTAAGAACTCGCCGAAAGAGATTCAAAATTTGCATGTCTATCATCCTCATACGCTACGCATTCAGAAATCACGAAAGTAGCGATCATACGACAGTCATTGAAAAGAACGAACTAGTGCACCAATTAGAGTAATAGTCCCGAAGAATACCTTCAAAAGCTTGGCAATAAAGAGGGTGCGAAGGAAAGCATGTGAGGGTGGCATAAAATTGAAATAATACCGGCGACGAAGAGGACTTGGGCTCTGTTTGGCAGGGTGTTTTTGCTGGACAAGAAAAGAAAACTAGTTTTTTAACATAAAAATGGATGTTTCTTAGGTGAGTTCCGGCGTTCACGGTTCATAACCACCGCTTTCACGACCGCCACCGTCGTGCCACTGAGCGCAACTTCTATTGGGATGAAATACGGAAACGGTGGAATAAAGCCTGTCTCTGCCTAGAGCTCTCTATCGACAAATTGGGAGAATCAACTTCATCACTCCACTAGATGTGATTCCGATGATACTAGATTCAATCCGACCTCTAGGATAAGTTTGACATTTACAGCGTCCTCAAAGCCCCCACCAAATATCGTCGTCTTCAACGTTAAGCGCCATTTCACATCTGCAAATTGCTTTGCGAATAATTAAATCAGGATTGGAAAGGACATGATGAACCTCATTATAGGATTATTCACAAGTCTTCTCGTGTTTTTTTTTGCGCTCACGCATTTTACCTCGCGATTCTTTATGAGATGGCCTAACATTGATGCAACTTGTCGGGTAAGCTCTGGTTGCCGCAATTTGATCATGATCTCCTCTTACATGGTATTATGCATGACCTCACCTGTCAAAAAGTTGAATGACTAGACCTTCATGTGAAGCTCTACACATTCTTCATCGCGCAAATTATAGCCGACTTTCTCGCTTTAACAAACAGTGATTTTATAAGATCCTCTTGAATCAAAAGTCTTCTCCCTCTTTCTCCATATCATAAAGTTATTTTTTTTTCATCAAACATTTCAACTTAGAATTTGATCTTATTATGTTAGTCATCATGAGTGCCCTATGCTATAATTTGTACCTAAATATCCTTATAACTTACGAAATTTTAAGCAATAGCGTGAGCATATATAAACGATGATAGCAAGAAATTCAATGCGAGAAATACAATGAAAAACTAAGCACGCGAACAAGTGATGCATGGTTTATGGGGTTCAACGACTCAGCCTATGTCAACGTTGTTTGGAGTGTCGGGACTGTGACGACCCAGGGTCGGACCACTCTGGATCACACAAGGATCACTGTGGCCTCACATGACATCGTCCGGGCTGCAGCCCAAGCACCCAACCCATCTCCATCCACAGACGGGTTGTTGGTGACCACAACCTCCCTTTGATGAAGCAAACTCGATAGTTAAGCATGCAGTATGGGGACTTCTCAGGAGGTCACCCATCCCAATACTACTCCAGCATGAGCACGCTTAACTAGGGAGGTTGTAGCCACCGACAACCCGCCTATGGATGGAGAAGGGTTGGGTGCTTGGGCTGCAGCCCGGACGATGTCATGTGATGCCACAGTGATCCAGAGTGGGCCGACCCTGGGTCGTCACAGGGACCGATGAGACATTAGAGTGCGCTTAGCTTCTTCGAGACTCCATTACTACAATCCTTGTGGATTTTGTTCCATGAGGAGCTCTCGTGTTCCATGAGTAAGCAAAATAACAGCAGCACCGCACACCGAATAAACACGATTACATTCAGTCATTCAAAATTTTACAGGAGCTAACCCTAAACCAAAAATAGGAATCATCTTATATAATCACCCTTACCTTTCTCCCACATCTCAAAATCGAAATGTTCTCAATTCAAACAAGTGGAGATAGATAGAGAGATATGATCAGCTCAGCTTTATTTGCTCCAAATCAGAGCTCCTCTTGTCTTCTGGGATATCAGCTGGAAGCAGGCCGAGGAGGGGCAGAGGAAGAAGCGAGCTGAGATTACAGATTGTGATTAACAGCGCCAAATTGCCGAAGCTGTCCTTGGTGATGCCTAGAATTTGAGTGAGGCCGGCGCCCATGAGACCGCCCGCCACGCTTCCTCCATTTGAAATAGACATCAGGGTGGCAAAGAGAGTCGCTTCCATGCCGGTGGGGCACAGCTTCGCCGCTAGAACTAGCACCGGCATGAACGAGGCCTGCGCCACAATTTTCATCAGCGAGGAGTTGATGATGAAGGCAGTTTTAGAGAGGAAATTGAAAGAACAAAAAATGAATTCAACCCCGGTCGGACCGGTAAGATCCATCGGATTTTGAGCTTTTCCTTTTCCGATTCAATGTACGGATTCGAAAAAAAAATACAAGTGTGGGATATACTGCTAGGAATGAATGTTTACTTAGGCATGAATGATTTCTTCAGTTCAAATAGTTACATGCGGTTGGCTAAGGCTAGTTTGTTTTGAATTATGTTCAGGAATATTCATTAGAGAATTGAAGCTGATTCAGAGGCAAACTAGAAATATAAAACCCTAAATGACAAGCAAGAAGGTACAATTTAAGTAAGCAATCTCACCTGACTGAGGACTGTGATGATCAAAGAGTCCCCAATGGCAAACCACTCGTCGCTCATTCCAAGCTCTCGATTCAACCCTGTGACCAGAAGCACCTGACAGAAATTAAATTCGCGCACATTTGATCAGCCAGAAGGGAGGGAATTGATATAGAACGGGGCACGACAAGCACCTGAGTCATCCCGAGAACAGAACCTATGATGGTTGTTCCGAGAAAGATTTTCCTCAACGGAACGCTCTTGAGAAATGTGTTATATATCCCAACGCCTACCAGGGATGCCACGGAAGTAACAAGTTTGACGCGTCCTAGGAATTCTGGAGTGAACCCAAGCTTGTTGGTGCTGTAGAAAAACAGTTACAGTTGGATTATCAAGAAATATATCTTCGGTGTCAATCACAGATAACATTTTCTCCTTGTATAAAAGATATGCGTATCGCCAGGTGTAACAATAAGATAACATTTTCTCCTTGTATTTAAGATATGTGTATCGCCAGGTGTAACAATACGAAGGGTCAAGTTAACCTTAGTTTACTAAATATCATCAACTGCTCATCAGAAATCTGACTCTTCAGAAATTACAAGGACCTGACAGTTATACTTCAAGAGAATGTGGGCCTCAAAAGGTGAATGGAAGATTTAGGCTCCGTTTGGCGCAGCGCTTTTGCTCCGGTGAGTTTGGCCAAAAACACCATAATCATAAAATGTATGTTTGGCATGGCAATGATTATGATCGCCACCAAGAAAAGAAAACTAGTTTTGAGGTCGGGCGCTCACGAACGACGGTTCATAACCACCGCGCCAAATAGAGCCTAATTTGCGTTGAGCAGCAATTCTTTTATGTACAAGGTACACACAACTAATATAAAGGTAAGTAAATATAGCAATTGAAAAAAAACAATCGTCATCTAAAAGGGGAAAACAAAAAATTATTAATGATTGGAACTGGGTTATACAACTGGGTACAGTTTTATCTTATTCTGCTCGAACTGTTACATTAAGATAATACAATTGGGTAAGGAAAAACATCACCAACACTAGCTCAGCTCTCAAGGTGGTGCATGAAGATTGGGAAAGCACAACTTGAAAATTGAGTGGCTGGAATTGACCATTGGATGAATTGCAATTGCTATTTTTCATAAAAAAGACGAAAGAAAAATATCGATATGTTTTGTTAGAGCATGAAAATAAGATTGGCAGCAGTGTTGTATGATTGGCCCAATATAACAGAGGGCAATGTCACAACCAAATAAGTCAACCATAAGTCACAAGTAATGACTGCCATCACAAGGTATTCTACTTTCGGTGAAGATCAAGGGACGGTAAGTTGTTTATTTTTCTTACTAGAACCCAACAAGATAAAATAGCAGGTGGTAGATCTGGAAGTTATGGAGAAAGCAGAGGACCCACGGGAGGAGGACACGAGCGATGCACGTGGCTAGTCTGCATTCAAAAGACACCAATGACAAATTCGGAATAGATTAAGACGACACCAATTTAGAGGGTTTCCCTCATGTATCTGTTGTGTGCCCCAGTAAAGGATCGGGATACTGAATGAGGGAGAGATGGGATACTGAATGAGGGAGAGATGAATCGTAGTGAGGAGAATCACCCAAGTCCAACAATGTTGCCTTCTAAGTGAGATTTGCTAGAGGAAGAAGAGATATGTGGATCTCTTCCCACTTGGGGAGCCTCAACCCTAGGCTTAGGAGAGGGCGAAAAATCAAATCGAAGAACACCTGAATGACACTTAGGGCGGCGTATAGGTGAGATAGAGGAATGAAATGTGCTGACATGGATAGTCCATCTACCATCACTAAAATGGCAGATCCACTACGATTTAGGTAACCATATATAAAAGTAATGGATATATCGGCTCAACTCTGTGTAGGAACATGTAACGGTTGGAGTATAATCCAATGGGTGAGGTGCTCGCTCTTGTTCTGCTGACATACATGTCACTTCATGATGAATTCTTGTACCTTCCTCTCCATCCTCATCCAATAAAACACCGTCCTTAGTCTAAAGTGTTTCCCGCACGTCTTCGTGGGGAAGTGAATGAAAGGTTTGCAAGACCTCTGGGGTATTTGTGGTGATTTTGCTTCAAGGTACCCACGATTTTTGTAAAGGATAAGCGCTTCCTCTACGACCCAGCGCTTGGAGATTTCCTTCTTCTTGATACTGTCCATTAGAGTTGTAAGAGTGGGTAAGTCTGCAATCTGTGTATATGCTCTCGAATAGTCCTATTATGGGGAAACATATCACACATAAATGTTTGATGTCTTCTTCCCATCATAATAAGGCATCCACCATTTTGTTGAGTGTGTCGCTCGGTATTCAACATAAAAATCATATCGCACCCAATTTTGATGAGGTGGGTTGACGAGATTCTGCTCCAACAAATATTTCAAACTAAAATGATTGGTGTGTATCTTGAACCAACACCCCACAGATAAGGGCGTCAATGATGGGTTGTCTTGGCGCCCAATCAACTCCCGTAAGCAGGCAGTTTGTGATGACGTCGAGCTAATCATCAACTGAAGTAAGGAATGGGATGTCATGCTGATAGGTGATTTTCATATAGAGACAAGCATCCTTTTAGCTCACACAATCATGCTAATTGCCCTTATCGTTATGATTTAATTGTATTTTCTCCAAGTTTCTCCAAGATGATATAGGAGCACAGTTAGAGCTAAAAGGAGGACTTTCATGCCGATAAGAGCCATGGGGAGCGAACGACGAATGCGCATATAACAAAATACAGTCTCCCGCCCTAAGTCATTTTCCTGTTCTTATTTTTGTCTTTGCACACGGCCATGGCTTAAATTTTGCGCGACTATAAAAGTTGTAATGAGGGCTGGGTTCAGGATCTTCGTTCTATTTAGTACTTTTCCATTTCTTTCATCTTGTGATTTATCTAGGGTTTATTTAGATGTTTATCAAGGGATTTATCTTGGGGTATATCTACATGTTTATCTAAGGAAGTATCCATCAACTTATATAGGGTTGTATTTAGGGATTAATCTAGAGATTTATCTAGGAGTTTATTTATAGGTTAATCTAGGGATTTATTAAAGGGTTTATCTGGTGATTTTCGGCTCAGTTGGTGATGAGAGTCCGCCTAAGGACTCTTTATCAAGGAGGTCGGGGGATCGAGCCCTGGCCTCAACAACCTATCGGCCCTGTGGTGGGGCCGGGGATGGGCTGGAGTGTACGGTCTGCGGGACCTGATAAGGCTCATCGGGTGGACTCCCGGTGGGACCCCTGGGCCGTGGTGGGATGCCAGGTATCCAGGGTGGCAGGCGGGTGGTGATGCTCGTCCTGCATCAGTTATCTAGCGGTATATTTAGGAATTTATCTAATGATTTATCTAGGTGTACATATAGGAATTTATGTAGGTAATTATATAGGAATTTTATCTATAATTTTATCAAGGTATTTATCTACGACCCAGCGCTTGGAGATTTCCTTCTTGATATTGTCCATTAGAGTTGTAAGAGTGGGTAAGTCTGCAATCTTTGTGTGTATGCTCTCGAATAGTCCTATTACGGGGAAATATATCACACATAAATGTTCGATGTCTTATTCTCGTCATGATAAGGCATCCACCATTTTGTTGAGTGTGCCGCTCAGTACTCAGCATAAAAAACATATCCCCGTAACTTGCTCACCCAATGTTGTTGAGGTGGGGTGATGAGATTCTGCTCCAACAGATATTTCAAACTAAAATGATTGGTGTGTATCTTGAACCAACACCTCCACAGATAAGGGCGCCAATGTTAGGTTGTCTTAGGTAGCCCTATTAATTCCTGTAGCAGGCAGTTTGTGATGACATTGAGCTAATCATCAACTGAAGTAAGGAATGTGATGTCCTGCTGATAGGTGATTTTCATATAGAGATTTAAGCATCCTTTTAGCTCGCATAATCATGTTAATTGCCCTTATTGTTATGATTTAACTGTGTTTTCTCCAAGTTTCTCCAAGATGATATAGAAGCATAGTTAGAGCTAAAAAGAGGACTTTCATGCCGATAAGAGACATAAGGAGCGAACGATGAGTGCATATAACAAAATCCAGTCACACGACCTAAGTCATTTTCCTGCTCTTATTTTTGTCTTCGCACACGGTCGAGGCTTAAAAATTTTGCGCGATTATCAAAGCTGAAATGAGAGTTGGGTTCGGGATCTTTGTACTTTTCTGTTTCTTTTATATTGTGATTTATCTAGGGATTTATCTTGAGTATATCTTGGGATTTATCTACATGTTTATCTAAGGATGTATCCATTAATTTATATAGAGTTGTATTTAGGGATTAATCTAGAGATTTATTTATGGGTTTATTTATAAGTTAATCTAGTGATTTATTAAGGGTTTATCTAGTGATTTTTCTAGGGTTATCTAACGGTATATCTAGGAATTTATCGAATGATTTATCTAGAGATTTATCTATGGTTTATCTATGTGTTTATATAGGGATTTATGTAGGTAATTATATAGGGATTTATGTAGGTAATTATATAGGGATTTTATCTATGATTTTATCAAGGTATTTATCTAGGGATTTATTTATGAATTTTAGTAGAGGGTTATCTTTGGATTTATGTAGAGCTTTATAAAAAAAATTTAGCTAGTGGTTTATCTTGGGAGTTAACTAGGGATTTCTCTTGGGGATTATCTAAGGTCTTACCAAAGAATTTATCTAGTGATTATCTAGTGATTTTATTTAAGCTTATTTAGGAATTTATTTAGGGGTTTATCTAGAGATTTATCTTAGGGTTTATCTACTTATTTATTTTGGTATTTTATTTAGAGGTTTATCTAGTGTTATATAAATAAATCACAAGATAAATTCCTCTACGACACAGCGCAAGGAGGATTACATGGAGGAAGCAAACCAAAGAGAAAGACGGGTAACATTGAGAAGATGGTGACAGTGCTTCCTCGACCCCAGACACAACTAAGGATCGGAAGAGGCTTGGATTGACGACCCGGTGCTCACACTGCGTACATGAGGAAAAGACTCTTGCTTCCTTTATATTTTCTCCCCCTTCGCGAAGTTACTGTTAATCGAAGGTGATCTCATATTATTTGTGTAGATTGGTTGGATTAACGTTTGTAATAATCATGTATTGCTATGGTTGTTTCTATTGTAGTAATGTTTTTTATTTTCTTCAATTCAATGCGATGTGGAATGATGTGAATGAATCTTTCTAGTTTAAGTTATTAATTCTTGTTATAATATAACAAATCCACCAACCATCAATTCACATACATAGTTTGTTGATATTTGAATCATGGGAATCTCTGCTCCGCACTCCCTGTGGAGACGTAAATCACTTATTACTTCGACCGGCATACTGTCGTCATATCTCCTTCGGGATTTGGAACCGTGCGTCCGTAGCGGTCACCTAACTGATGCATAATCGTTATGATGTTTAACCATGAAGCATTGCAATCTACCCAGAACTCAGTGAAATTTGGTAGTTGTAAAATTGGTGCTGCTGATAATGCTACATGTAACTCTCAAAAGGCGGCTGCGCCAACTCCATCTGCCCACAAGAATGTTTGCCTTTTGAGTAGTTAAACTAGTGGTACTGCAAGCTCACTGTAGTGTCAGATGAACCCGACGGTAGTACCCAGTAAGCCTAAGAAAATCGCAAAGAGCGCATGTGTTTGCGTTTCGAGCTAATTTGTGATGGCGTTGATTTTTCCTAGAACCATTGATGTTCCTTCGTCATGAACAATGTGACTGAGGTAGTGCACTCAATCTGTGCCAAAGGCACACTTCTCTAATTAGTGTTGTTGTATTCAGGAAAGTACTCCCCAAGCACGTTAATGTGCTTCACTCATGATTTGTTGTAGATAAATGTATCGTCGAAGAAAATTAAAATATGCTTTCGGAGAGAAGGGACAAATGTGTCATTTATGATGGTTTGAAATATGGAGGGGCATTAGACAAACAAAAAGACATTACTAAGAACTTGAAGTGCCCATGATAAGTTCTGCAAGTTGTCATTTAATATGTGATTCAATGCACAAAAGTCCATACAAGATCTCCACGAGTCATCCTTTTTGGCCACTAATAGTGTCAGTAACGAGAAAGGTGACTATCTAAGGTAGATGATTCCTTGTTGCAGCATCAACTCACATTGATACTCAATCTCATTTTTTACATGACGGATAGTGATATGGTCGTATTATTATTGCTACCACATCAGGTAGTAGGCAAATTTGATGATCATGTGTCCTAGTAGGTAGTAGCCCTCGCGATACTGCGAACACCTCCTCAAACTCCTATAGTAAAGACTCCAATACGTCAGGAGGATTGGAATCTACATGTAAACAATGTGCCCTGGGCCCCTTCTAATCGCGGATCTCTCTCCATCTTCACTTGTTTCTTTTCTAGTTGGAAAGTCATGGTTAATTCAACGAGGTTCCAAACTATGTCTCCCAAAGAGCTTGTCAAACCGTGAAATCATTTCCTTTTCTTGAATAATAATAGCCCTCTATATATAGAGGGTAATACAAGAGGAGAAATAAACAAAAAATATTTAAATAGTTCTAACACTCCCCCTCAAGTTGGGCATGTAAAGTTCTTCATGCCCAACTTGCTAGTAATAGACGCAAATGTTTTTTCGCACAATGTCATGGTGAGAAAATCTGCAAGTTGTCCCTCTGAGTGAACGAAAGGGGTACATACAATCCCTTTCATAATAATTTCTTTAATGAAGTGTCGGTCAACTTGAACGTGCTTGCGGTTATGCTGGACAGGGTTCTGAGCAATGCTGATTGCAGCCTTGTTGCCACAATACAAATTGAAGGGGTCGGTTTCCAATAAACCAAGATCATTCAAGAGGGAACGAAGCCACATCCCCTCACATATACCATGACCCATAGCTCTAAACTCAGCCTCCGCACTCGAGTGAGCCACTACATGTTGTTTCTTGCTTCTCCAAGTGACCAGATTAGCCCCAACAAAAGAACAATATCCTGTAGTAGATCTCCTATCACTAACTGATCCAGCCTAGTCTGCATCAGTATATATTTCAATTTTTAAGTGATCACTAGGAGAGAATAGAATGCCCCTACCAGGCGAGGTCTTCAAATACCTCAAAATTCTGTGCACAACATCAAGATGTCAGACCTTTGGGGAGTGCATGTATTGACTTACCACTCCTACTGCATATGAAATGTCAGGACGGGTATGAGATAGGTAGATCAGTTTACCTACCAGCTTTTGATAACCAGAAAGATCTTCCACTAACTCCCCATCATCACGTCCAAGTTTGTGGTTCATTCAATAGGAGTATCAGGAGGCTTGCAACCACTCATTCTTGCCTGTTTTAATAAATCAAGGACATACTTCCGCTGTGAAATATGAATACCATGTTTTGATCTTGCTACCTCAATCCCTAGAAAATATCTCAACTTACCCAAGTCTTTCACTTCAAATTCACTAGCAAGTTTGAGTTTCAGGGCACAAATCTAATCCATGTCATCACATGTAATAACCATATCATCAACATATACAATCAGGAGAGCCACCTTCATCTCTATATGTCTGATAAATAGAGTGTGATCGACATGACTTTGGGTATAGCCTAATGAGATCATGACTTTGTGAAGTCTCCCAAACCAAGTTCTCGGAGATTGTTTTAACCCATATAGAGCTTTCTTCAATTTACACACTTTCCCTTCAGAGCTGATAGGGACAAGACCTGTAGGCATCGACATATAGACTTCCTCTTCCAACTCGCCGTGAAGGAAAACATTTTTTACATCTAGCTGTTGAAGGTCCCACCCTTTACAGGCGGCACAGGATAATAGGACTCATATTGTATTCATTTTTGTCACGGGAGCAAATGTCTCTTGGTAGTCAATACCATGAGTTTGGGTGTAGCCTCTTGCCACCAATCGTGCCTTAAATCTCTCCACAATACCTTCAGAATTCCGCTTTACTGTAAAAAATCATCGACAACCAACTGTCCTCTTGCCAGGAGGGAGATCCCATGTATGGTTCTTTTCTAGAGCCTGCATTTCCTCCATCATCGCCTTTGTTCATTTTGGGTGACCAAGTGCCTCCTGCCATGTACCGGGAACAAACACAGAAGAAAGAGAAGCGACGAAGGCTTTATGGGAAGAGGTTAAAGAGGCATATGACATATAGTTAGATAACGGATGTTGAGTGGATGAGCACATACTTTTTCGGAGGGCAATAGGTAACTCCAGGGGTGCTGTAGACGAATCTGATGGCGGCTCTGGTATTATGGGATGCGATTGAGTGTTTGATCTTTTGCTTCTCCGAGTGTACACTTGCAACTCTTTTTCTTTGGGGATATCTTTGGGAATATCCGCACTCTCCCCCTGAGTGGTAATGTATAGAGAAGGAATAGGAAAAGTAAGAGTAGGAGCACTCACTTCCAAGTATGAAGACGCCCCCTGAAGGTAAGTTAATACATGCATTCCCCAAAGGTCAGACATCTTGATGATGTGCACAGAATTTTGAGGTATTTGAAGACCTCGCCTGGTAGGGGCATTCTATTCTCTCCTAGTGATCACTTAAAAATTGAAATATATATTGATGCAGACTAGGCTGGATCAGTTGATAATAGTTGATCTACTACAAGATATTGTTCTTTTGTTGGGGCTAATATGGTCACTTGGAGATGCAAGAAACAACATGTAGTGGCTCGCTCGAGTGCGGAGGCTGAGTTTAGAGCTATGGCTCATGGTATATGTGAGGGGATGTGGCTTCAGAATCAATGATCCAATAAGTGGCAGACGGTACAGCAGCAGAGTGAGCACTTGGGGTACCTGAATGAGCAAAGGACGAGGATGGACCAGAAGTGGGCTCAGAGAATAACCCCTGCATCATGCGGTGGAGAGTCATCATCTCATCAGTAGAAAAGGCCCCGGATAGAGACAGAGGCTCAAAGATCTGGTCACTTGAGGTAATATCATCAATGAACTCTGTCAGGTGAGCAGAGCGAGGAGAGCTGAAATTGGAGCGGCCAAGACCACGCCCACCACGGCCCCCACGAGGAACCATTCCACCTATCGATGGAGGGATCGAATGTAATTTGAAGCCAGTGTCGCGAGTATGCCGACTCCGACCACAGTAATCACACATCAAGTGGTCTTTGTCCGTGGGTCTGGGCTTAAAGTCCCGAGGATTGATGCCTCCAGAATGAGAAGCAGCAAGAGTAGAACCACTAGAGAGAACCTCTGAACTCCAAGACTGACGACGGTCATATTCCTGCTGGACATTACTATAGGTCTCTGACAACGAAGGGACTGGAATGCAGCCAAGGATCTGAACAATAATCTGATCAAAGTCCCTATAAACCATGTAGAAACTCAAAACACCCCGTTCCGATCTTCATGAGCACGAACAAGGATTGCATCAGCAGTGCAAACAAGGTCGAGGGAGGTAAAATGGTTATACTCCTAATATAGCTGAGTGAACTCCAAATAATAGGCGGACGGTGGTCGATCGCCCTGTCGAAGGAGAAAGATCTTCCTTCGTAGTTGAAAGATCTGAGCAGTGTTTCCTTTCAGGGAATATGTAGATTTGGCACGACTCCAAATATCCGCAGCGGTATCCAAGAATAGGTAATTCCGTGCAATAGCCTCCTGCATGGAATTAATCAACCATGACATAACCAAAGAGTTTTCTGATTCTCATTGTGCCCACATAGATGCAGTCTTCTCTTGCTCCTTAATAGTCTCGTTAACATAGCCAAACAAACGTCGACTCTTAATGGCCAAGAAAATAGATCGAGACCAGGACAAGTAATTTGTTGTATCAAGATGAATCGTAGTAATCTGAGACGTCGTATGATCGTGCCCAACTCGGGTAGATCCAGCGGGTTGTGATACGTCAAGAGAATCAACCACGTCAGACATTATTAAATAAGAGAACAAAGAAACGCCGAATAATTTCGGATTAGGTCAAAAAACACACCAGAAGATCGTCGGAAAAGGGTCGATGCCGGAAAATATGTCGGACACCACCAATAGGACCGTCTAGGATCCTAGAGCAATAGATTCTTGAGTGTTGAAGTCAAAGGAGGCTTGAAGGAGGAGGTAGAGCCCTTTTTCATGAGAGAAAGTAAGTGAAGAGGTAGATCCCTAGATCAACGATATAGGGAGATCTAGTGGAGTGATTAATTGATCCCCCTAATAGGAGGTAGGGGAAGGAAAAGCGAAAATTTTCTGAAAAGATGGGGTACATCAGACGGTTGCTGGAGGAGCAGCCATCCGGGGCGCGCCGATCGGCCCGTGCGCCGATCGGCAGACTACCGCACCGTCAGCGCAACTGACGGCGGTGGAGGGACGCGGGGCTGCGGGGAGAGAAGAGAGGTGGAGGGAATAGAAGTGGGAGGCTGACGATGAGGCTGCGGGATCGAGCGGAGGGAACGGACGGGCGAGCGGCTAGGGCGTACCACGGGATACCTCTGATACCATGTCAAACCGTGAAATCATTTCCTTTTCTTGAATAATAATAGCCCTCTCTATATATAGAGGATAATACAAGAGGAGAAATAAACAAAAAATATTCAAATAGTTCTAATAGAGCTTAACCATTTCACTCTTAACACTACATTGAGCCCCTCCAATGGCAGCACATGGTTAATGTGATCGAAATACAATTATTGTATAGTAATAAATATATTTTACAATGCATTTATTTGTACTTACTAATAGTATATATATTTTACAAAGTACCTATTTGCACTTGTTAATAGTAGTCGTAGTGCGTTAATACTATTTTATTTTAAGATATAAAAGACATAAGTGTTCGTAAACTTATTATGATAATTTGTAATTTTAGAACATATTACTATACTTAGTATACATAAAAATATTTTTTATTTAGGAGATGAAAATTTAATATTTTAAAATATCTCTGACATGTCTCCAATTTTCGATTTCCGACATTTAGAAACACAATCTGACATGTCGCCGACATCCGATATTTGCAACCTTGGTTACAACAAGAAAATTTCTTACACATGTGGTGTATAGGGTTCATCACAATTGAAGCATAACCCACGGGCTCAACGATCGATCTTCCCGCAATAGACATTTAATGAAAGTGGGTTTGTTCGTGTCTCATTCCCAGCGGTTAGGAGATGCGCATAGTGGTGGCCCTGCTCGTCGACCATCCCACGCTCGGGCCATCTGGATTCGACAGTTACATATCCGAACCAAGCTCATGAATGCAATCAAAACTTGTGGTATCTCGAACTCCACGTCCGACCTGAGTCACTTTTGAAGTCCTGCTATGAGAACCGGGACAAGTTGCACTGAGATTAGGCACGCAAGGAGACCTTAAAACTTCTCTAAATAATCCTCGATGGGTCCTATTTGCACAAGGTAATTAAGTCCTCTGGTGGATTGCCACGAAGAGGGATCCAAATCTCATGCTGCAGAATTGTTTAAAGGCTTCTCGCGTCATGTGTTGATGTTCCATTTCCAGCTACATGAACCAAAGTTGGGTGGATCCAATTAGGTGGTATGATGCCACCCCAAGTCATTCCTACTACGGCGCTTTCTAGTTCGCGAAGAGCTATTCACATCTGGTAAGCCAACTCAACGGATCTTCCTTGCCATCGAAGAGAGAGAAGTCCATTCACATCAATCTAGGAATTTCCAACCCTTCATTCTGTTACGTCCTCGCATCCACTACAATTCACAGGTCGGACGTACTCTAAGCGACCTAAGGAGCGGGAGCTAAACAACGAGGCTGAACCATCCGGTTCTGCCCCCAACCAATGAAGTGAACCAAGGGGGGACTGAACCACTTGGTTCAGTCCCCATATGGGGGCCGGCCGGCCCCCTCATGAACCCCGGGTATTAATAGGCCCGGGGTTCCCTCATGTTGGGCAGGCAATCTATTATCAAGGTATTACTCTCTTCTCTCCCCTAACCCAATTCTTCTCTTGTTCTCCCTTTCTTCTCTAGATCTCCCTTTCCCTTAGCAAAAACTCTAACATTTGGTATCAGAGCAGCCGCTCCTCGGCCATGGTTACTCGCTCCGAAGCGGAACTCGCACGCATCGCCACAATGGAAGAAAATTACGTAGGGTTGGCGGACACCGTCAACTCCATGGAAGAACGCTTGAAGAAAACAACGGATCAACTTGAAGAACGCATGGATCTGCGATTGGAAGAAATCAAGAGCCTCCTCTTACAAAATCTGAAGGGAAAAACTCAAATTTCTGAAGGATCCGAAGCCGGAGCGGCATCCTTTCTCCCGGCAGCGACAAACGGCGCTGGATTCTACATCGGAGCAGGGGGATGGCCGCCGGGAAGCGGGTCGACGTCCACAGGGGGATCCCTGACGGGATCCGGCGCGGCAGAAGCCGATCCCGCCAGGATCGGCCCTGCGCCCAGCCGCACGGGCGGAAACCCAGCGGAGGGGTTTGGGGGCCCCGCGGCTGCCGCCGGTGGTATGGGAGAGTGCGGCCAGGCTCGGCAGGAGGCCTGGCGGCCGCCGGAGACGCCGGCGACCTGGAGCCAAGCCGCCGGTCCCTGGGCGGCCGGAATCGGCCCCCAATGGCAATCGGCTGCTGGTTGGAGGGGCCCAGGTCAGGGAACAGCGCCCTTCCGTCCTACGGGGGCGAATGCGGTCCCAATCGGAGGCGTGGCGGGTATCCTACCGCTACCGCGACCTCTCGGAGGGCCACCAGGCTATGGGAATGGCAACACGGGGGCCGGAGGGCAACAAGGAGGGTACGGAATGGACCAATTTCAGCCAGGGAACCTTATCGCTCAACAACCACCGTACCAACCAGCACCAGGGGAGCACCGACCGTATATGCAGCCCAAATTGACGAGGATGAACTTCCCTAAATTCCGGGGAGGAGATGCACTTGAGTGGATCCAAAAGGCGGAACTCTTCTTCCGATACCAGGAGATACCGGCGGGGCAATGGGTGCAGTTGGCGTCTTTCCATCTGGAAGATGACGCCTATCAGTGGACTAAGTGGTTCCTCAGGGGACGCAACTACGCGCCTTGGAACGAGTTTGTGGAGTCCTTCTCCGCCCGTTTTGGCCCTCTTGAATATGAAGATGTTGAAGCCATGTTGCAAAAACTTCGCCAGAAGGGGACAGTTACCGAGTACAGGACAGAGTTTGAGCGTCTGGCAAACCGGGTTAACTGGGAAGAGAAGACGATGTTGAGTTGTTTCGTCTCCGGTTTGAAGGACCATTTGAGGGACGAGGTCCATGCATACATGCCCCGCAGCTTGAGCCACGCCATCAGCCTAGCGAGGATTCAAGAGGAAAGGTTCAACCGGCAGCGTACCAGAGCGGTCATCCGGACCAACCCGACAACTGAAGCACCCCGCCGTGAACAACCAGCGGGGAATCGACCCACGGTGACGAGATTGACATGGCAAGAGCTGCAGGCCAGGAAGGACAAGGGTCTTTGCTTCAAATGTGATGAGAAGTTCGCCCCGGGGCATAGATGTCAGAAGGTCCAAGTCTTCATGTTACGTGAGGAGGATGAGGAAGAGGACACTACTATTCTGGAGGATGACCTTGATCTAGCGGAGTTTGGTATATCCCTACAGGCGATGGCCGGATGCACGGCACCACTGACTTTGAGGATCGCCGGTATGGTGGGCCCGGAGAAGGTGACGATACTTGTCGACAGTGGGAGCACCCACAACTTCATCAACCCCGATGTGGCCCTAAAGGCCGGGCTCCAAGTCGATCGTGAGGCCGCTTTCCAGGTCATGGTGGCGGATGGGAGCAAGTTGAGATGTGAAGGGGTACTCAAGGGGGCTGAGTTGCGGATGCAGGGGTACTGCTGCCACACCGACATCTACCTTCTCCCTATACGGGGCTCAGATATGGTTTTGGGAGTGCAGTGGCTTCGGCAGTTACGACGGGTGACCACGGATTGGGACCGAATGACACTGGAGTTTTCCCAACAAGGGAAAGAGCACTGTTTGCAGGGCATCAGGACATCGCCTCTTAAGGAGGTGTCACTCAGGAGCCTACAGAGGCTGGAGGAGCAAGGTGGGGAGGTGACTATGATTGTCGACATGTCCGCTATGGGGTTGGAGACGAGTGTGGAGCCAGAGCAGATCAGGGCACTCCTGGATCAGTACGGAGATGTTTTTCAGGAGCCAAGCACACTGCCCCCGCCCCGTTTCCGCGATCACCAGATTCAGCTTAAGGAGGGCACGGACCCCACCAACATCAGACCATACCGCTACCCGCACATTCAGAAGGCTGAGATAGAGCGCAGCGTGCGCGAGATGCTATCCTCTGGTATTATATGCCCCAGCACGAGCGCTTTTTCCTCACCGATCATATTGGTGAAGAAAAAGGACGGGTCTTGGAGGTTTTGCGTCGATTACAGGGGGCTTAACAGCTCCACCATCAAGGACAAATTCCCCATCCCGATGATCGAGGAACTTCTGGATGAGCTTCATGGCGCGCGCTTGTTTACCAAGCTGGACCTGCGATCCGGCTACCATCAGATCCGCATGAAGGAGGAAGACATTCATAAAACGGCCTTCCGCACACATGATGGCCACTATGAGTTTTTGGTGACGCCATTTGGGTTGGCTAATGCACCTTCTACCTTCCAGGCGGTGATGAATGAGATCTTCCGCCCCCTCCTCCGAAGGTACGTGCTCGTGTTCTTTGATGATATACTTATTTATAGCAGGAGCTGGGAGGAGCATTTGGAGCATGTTCGAGTCGTCCTGACGCTTCTACGGGAGCATCTGTTGTACGCCAAGCGATCCAAATGCTCTTTTGGGCAGGAGGAGGTCGAGTACTTGGGACATTTGGTGTCAGGCCACGGAGTTCAGGCCGACCCAAAGAAGATCGCGAGCATGGTGGAGTGGCCGACCCCCACGACGATTCGAGCACTACGGGGTTTCCTCGGCCTGACAGGTTATTACCGGCGGTTCGTGAAAGACTACGGGAAGATAGCCCGTCCTCTGACCCAGCTGCTACAAAAGGACGCCTTCCAGTGGAGTGTCGAGGCGGAGGACGCCTTCCAGGACCTTAAGAGGGCCATGACTTCCACCCCGGTGCTCGCATTACCAGATTTCTCCAAGGAGTTCGTCATCGAGACGGATGCCTCCGGGGTCGGAATCGGAGCGGTCTTAATGCAGGAGGGCAGGCCTTTAGCCTACTTCAGCAAGGCGTTGGCACCAAAGACTCTGGGTCTCTCTACATATGAAAAGGAGATGTTGGCGATCCTGCACGCGGTCGCCATGTGGCGACCTTACTTGTTGGGGCATCACTTCCAGATCCGCACGGATCATCAGAGCCTGAAGCACTTCCTTGACCAGCGGTTGGCCTCTCCGTTGCAGCCGAAGTGGCTTACCAAACTGTTGGGATACGACTATGACATCGTGTATAAACAGGGGAAGGAGAACGTGGTAGCGGATGCACTCTCCCGCATACCAGAAGGGTCTGCGTACCACATTTCGGGGCCGGTGATTGAAGCTTTGGGGGAAATACATGCAGAGGTTCAGTTGGATTCGGAGTTGCGGCCCATCATGGAGACACTGCGACGGGGGGAACCGGCCGAGGCCGGCTATCATTTGCACGGCGACCAGCTTCACTATCATGGCCGAATAGTCATTCCGGCCAACTCGACGTGGCGGACAGTTATGATGCGGGAGTTCCATGCTTCACCCACGGGGGGTCACGCCGGGGTTCTTCGCACCCTCCAGCGGGTCCGGGCAAATGTTTTTTGGAAGGGCATGCGCAAGGACGTTCAGCAGTTTGTCCGCGAATGTGATGTTTGCCAGCGGCAAAAGTACGAGACCACTTCCCCAGCAGGGCTGCTGACCCCGCTTGAGATTCCTCGACAGATCTGGGAAACTGTATCCATGGACTTTATTGACGGCTTGCCCAAGTCTCAAGGTCAGTCGGTCATTTTGGTGGTGGTGGACAAATTGTCCAAATATGGGCACTTCTTGGCTTTAAGCCATCCGTACACGGGCGAGACGGTGGCTGAATTGTTTGCGAAAGAGATTGTTCGACTCCATGGACTCCCCAGGGCCATCATTTCCGATAGGGACCCTGTTTTCATCAGTCAGTTTTGGCAGGAGTTGTTTCGGTTACAGGGGACTTCCCTGCGCATGAGCACCGCACACCACCCTCAGACCGATGGGCAGACGGAGGTCCTCAACCGGGGGGTTGAAACTTACTTGCGATGTTTTGTCATGGATGAGCCCCGCACGTGGACGAGGTGGCTCCACTGGGCGGAGTATTGCTATAACACTTCCTTCCACACCGCCAGCAAGCTTACCCCTTTCGAGGTAGTCTACGGGCGTCCTCCTCCTACTTTGAGCTCGTATGAACCAGCCAGCGCCGCCCTGCCCGCGGTCGCCCGGACACTTTCAGATAGAGATCGGACGCTGTCGCTGCTACGGAATAATTTACGGATCGCCCAAGACCGCATGAAACTCCAAGCCGATAAACACCGGACGGAACGGGAGTTTGCGGTGGGAGATGAGGTGTTCCTGAAGCTACAGCCATATCGGCAACTTTCGGTCTCTCGGCGGGCAAATCAGAAGCTCGCACCTCGATACTATGGCCCCTTCCGCGTTCTCCGTCGGGTGGGACCCGTCGCTTACACCCTGGCCCTCCCGGAAGGGTCGCGCATTCATCCCACATTTCATGTGTCCTTGTTGAAGAAAAAGCTCGGCAGTTCGACGGCGATTCTTCCCACCCTACCTGCAGCTACGGCCAATGGTGAACTACGGCCCTCCCCAGAGTCCATTCTGTTGACCAAATGGAAGCGTCGGGGAAGCGAGTACCGATTGGAAGTGCTCGTTAAGTGGGAGCAGATGTCAGCAGTACACAACTCTTGGGTTGATTACTTGGAGTTCAAAGAAAGGTTTCCAGAATTCCAGCTTGAGGACAAGTCTGTGCTTGAAGAGCTGGGGAATGTTACGTCCTCGCATCCACTACAATTCACAGGTCGGACGTACTCTAAGCGACCTAAGGAGCGGGAGCTAAACAACGGGGCTGAACCATCCGGTTCAGCCCCCAACCAATGAAGTGAACCAAGGGGGGACTGAACCACTTGGTTCAGTCCCCATATGGGGGCCGGCCGGCCCCCTCATGAACCCCGGGTATTAATAGGCCCGGGGTTCCCTCATGTTGGGCAGGCAATCTATTATCAAGGTATTACTCTCTTCTCTCCCCTAACCCTAATTCTTCTCTTGTTCTCCCTTTCTTCTCTAGATCTCCCTTTCCCTTAGCAAAAACTCTAACACATTCCAATATTTTGGCACCTCTGTGTCCCACTTTGTAGTATTGGTCGTAATAATAGTCTCTGTTGTTAGATACGGGAAAGAAAAACCTTGTCATTCAATAAGAGGCTCCTCTATATATAGAGGAGGATTAGGAGATACATATATGCTAATAGCACACCAGAAACAAGAAAAGAAATAAAGACGCTCGCTAATAATGCTAACACTCCCCCTCAAGTTGGGCGAGTGATATTGAACATGCCCAACTTGTTCACAATCTGGTCAAAGGAATTTACACTCAACCCTTTGGTGAGAATGTCAGCAAGTTGCCCGTTGGAGGGCACAAAAGGAGTACAAATGATTCCCCTTTCAATATTCTCCTTGATGAAGTGTCGATCCACCTCAATGTGTTTCGTCCGGTCATGTTGAACCGGGTTGTGAGCGATACTAATGGCAGACTTATTGTCACAATATAGACGGATGGGTCCTTCTTCAACAAGACCAAGGTCGCTCAATAAGGCCCGAAGCCATAAGCCTTCACAGACCCCATGAGCCATAGCTCTAAACTCAGCCTCGACACTAGACCGTGCCACAACCTGTTGCTTCTTGCTCCTCCAAGTGACAAGGTTACCTCCAACAAAAGAACAGTATCCAGAAGTGGATCGCCTATCATCCACTGACCCGGCCCAATCAGCATCAGTATAAACTTCAATCTTGAGATCAGTACTCGGGGAAAACAGGATTCCCCTTCCTGGTGAGGACTTGAGGTACCGAAGAATTCTGAGTGTTGCATCCATGTGTCGTGTCTTTGGAGCATGCATGTACTGACTCACAACACTCACTGCATAGGAAATATCCGGACGAGTATGAGAAAGATATATCAGCCTCCCCACTAACCTTTGGAACCCTGAAATGTCCTCAATCGCCACTCCATCATCACGCCCCAATCGGTGATTTGCCTCAATCGGAGTATCAGCCGGTCTGCATCCGCTCATCCCCATCTTCTCAAGAAGATCTAACGTATATTTCTGTTGGGAGAGAAAGATCCCCTGCTTTGATCTAGCAACTTCAATTCCCAAGAAGTACTTGAGTTTTCCTAGATCCTTGACCTCAAACTCTTTGGCAAGTTTCAGCTTTAGATTCTGAATTTCTTCATGATCATCACCAGTTATGACAATGTCATCAACATACACAATAAGAACAGTGATTTTCCCAAGCCTACGTCTGATGAACAGAGTATGGTCAGCATTGCTCTGAGAATATCCAAACGACACCATCGCCTTGTGGAACCGGCCAAACCATGCTCTTGGGGACTGCTTTAGTCCGTATAGAGCCTTCAACAATCTACAAACTTTCCCTGAAGCACCAGTCGGAGTGAGACCTGGAGGAATCGACATATAGACCTCCTCTTCCAAGTCACCATGGAGAAAGGCATTCTTCACATCAAGCTGCAGAAGATCCCAATTTTTGCAAACAGCAACGGAAACCAATACCCTGATGGTATTCATTTTAGCAACAGGGGCAAATGTCTCCTGATAATCAATGCCCTGGGTTTGGGTATAACCCCTTGCAACCAACCGTGTCTTGCATCTCTCAACAATCCCTTGTGGATTCTGTTTCACAGAGAACACCCACTTGCACCCAACAGGTTTCTTTCCATAGGGAAGAGGGACTAGATCCCATGTATGGTTCTTCTCCAGAGCCTTCATTTCCTCAATCATCGCCTCACGCCATACAGGAACCTCAAGAGCCTGTTGCCATGACACAGGTATAGAAGTAGCAAGAGAGGAGACAAAAGCCTTATAGGAGGTAGATAGAGAATCATAAGATACATAATTAGAGAGAGGATGGCGGGTACAAGACCGAATACCTTTTCGAAGGGCAATCGGTAACTCAGAAGGCCCCGAGTCAGGATCCACTGACTGTTCTGGTAGCATAGCAGGCTCTTGTGTGCTTGTCCCCTTTGCACGCCGAGTATAGACCTGCAGAGTCGGAGGTGGAGGCATAGCGGAGGAAGAGTCCAGAGAGACAGGAGGAGACATAGGAAAAGAGCCCACCTCCACTGGAATAGCAGGACTCACTTCCTTTGGTAAAGTCTCCCCCTGAAGTGAGGGGTACAGTGGAGGTATAGGCAAAGAGACGGAGGGAACACCCGATGGTGAGGAAGAGGACAAAGGGTAATACGAGTCGGATTCACGGAAAGTGACATCCATGCTAACAAACACCTTTCTCGTAGGTGGATGAAAGCACTTGTAACCCTTTTGCGTAGGAGAGTACCCAATAAATACACACTTGAGGGCACGCGGATCAAGCTTGGATGGACGGGGGTGATGGATGTGAACAAAGCAAACACAGCCAAACACCTTAGGAGGAAGGTGGGTGGGAGTCACCCCCAGCGTGTCCAGAGGGGTAGAGTTCCCGAGGACACGTGTGGGCATACGGTTGATGAGGTAAGCAGCAGTGAGAACCGCATCTCCCCAATAGAATTTTGGGAGATGCATTGTGGACAAGAGGCAGCGAGCAACCTCCAACAAGTGGCGATTTTTCCGCTCAGCAACGCCATTTTGAGCAGGGGAATACGCACAGGTAGTCTGGTGTAAGATACCGTGGTCAGCCAGGTAGCGCTCAAATTGAGAATCCATGTATTCCCGGCCATTGTCACTGCGAAGAATTTGAATTTTGGACTGAAATTGGGTGACGATCATGGCATGGAATTGTCGAAAAACGGAGAACGCATCACTTTTGCGACGTATCAAATATAACCATGTGGTGCGCGAGAAGCAATCAATGAAAGTAATAAACCACGTACAACCAGAAATAGAGGGGAGCAAACATGGGCCCCAGATATCAGTATGAATAACAGCAAATGGAATAGAACTTGGCAAAGAGACATGTTTAAATGAAATACGATGATGTTTGTTGACACTCCAGACATCACACACAAAAGACTCCAAAATAGTAGCAGGAAAAACAGGAAATAACAGTTTCATAACAGAAAGAGATGGGTGTCCCAGGCGACAATGCCAGGAGTACAGAGGGTGAACAGTGCTGGAATGAAGAGCTAGAGGGGAAGACTCAGCGCCACCAGAGTCAAGCACATAGAGACCATTCACCATGCTACCAGAGCCAATCACCTTCCCCGTCGTCAGGTCCTGAAACACACAAGAAGACGGAAGAAAGGTCACAGAGCAATTCATGGAGTTGGTCAAATGACTAATGGAAAATAGATTACGAGTAAAGGTAGGCACGTGAAGGACAGAGGACAAGGTGAGGGAGGAGCAGGGTATTGTTCCCTTTCCAGCAATGGAGGAAAGGGAACCATCTGCAATACTCACCTTATCGCGCCCAGAAAGAGGAGTATAGGAAACAAAACCTGTAGAGGACCCGGTCATATGATCCGTGGCCCCAGAGTCAATGACCCATTGGGTGGAGGAGGAAGAAACAGCAGAATGAGCACCTGGCAGACCTGTATGAGCGAAGGAGGACGAGGCAGAAGGCTCCGTAGAAAGACCCTGCATCATGCGTCTCAGAGCTAGCATCTCATATGCCGTGAAGCCACCAGGTGTAGCACAGACATCAGTACCAGAGTATCCATGAGATGCATCAGCAGTAGCATCAGTAAGATGGGCCGCACGGGGAGGAGCATGACGACCCGAGGAGCGTCCAGAACCACGACCACCACGAAGCGAAGCACCCCCTCTTGGGGTGGGGAATCCATAAAGCTTGAAGCAGGTATCCCGTGTATGGCGATTCTTGCCACAATAATCACATACAAGATGATCCTTATCTGAGCTCCTCAACTTGAGATCACGGAATGGACGAGTGCCAAGAAGAGAGGGGGTAGAAGCAGCCAGAGCAGAGCTCTCTGGCACAGGATCAGGTAGGAGAGTCTGACGACGATCAAACTCCTGCTGCACTATGTTGTAGACCTCAGAAAGGGAAGGAATCAGCGGTCGCCCGAGAATCTGAACACTGATCTGATCGAAGTCGCGATGCAATCCATGAAGAAACTCAAATATGCGATTGCGATCATCTCTGGTCCGAACCATCACCTCGTCAATAGGACTAACGAATACAAGGGGATCAAAGTGATCATACTCCTGGTAAAGCTGCGTGAACTCCAAGTAATATGCTGAAGGAGGTCGGTCACCCTGTCGGAGTAAGCTAATCCGGCAGCGTAGCTGAAAGATCTGAGCCGCATTGCCACGACGGGAGTAGGTGGACTCCGCACGACGCCAAATATCAGCAGCACTATCAAGAAAGAGGTAGTTGCGGGCAATGGACTCTTGCATGGAGTTGGTGAGCCAGGACATAACCAAGGAATTCTCGGACTCCCACTGCTGTCATTCAGGAGAAGTCCTATCAGGTTCCTTCATGTGGCCGGAGACATAGCCAAAGAGACACCGACTTTTCAGCGCCAGGGTGACGGAACGGGACCATGAGAGGTAATTGGATTCATCGAGCCGGATAGTAGTGATCTGAGAGGTATTGTGATCGGTGGTGCCACGGTAAAAAACCGAAGAAGAAGGACCACTAGATAGAGCCGGGGCAACACCGGTAGAGAGAGGAGTCGGGGTAACACCGGTAGAAAGAGTGGGAGACTCCATTCCACTAGATCCCATGGCAAACCGGAATAGAAATCCGGAAGAGAAACAGAACCGGAATAGAAATCCGGATAGAAGGAAAGCCCCAAAAAAAAATTAGGGCATCAAGAGGTGGATGGTTTCAGCCATTCAAGCATCACAAGAAAGGTGGCGCCGGAAAGACGAACTTATACCGGCGCCATTAAGGAGGGGGGTGGCAGAAGAACGCTGGAGTAGCGCTGTAGAGAGGCGCTGGCGGAGGAAGCGCTGTAGCGCTGTCGAACTCTGGCGGAAGCGCGAACTCTGGCGGAAGAGCTGTAGCGCTGTCGAACGTTGGAGGAGGCGCTGTCGAGCGCTGGAGGAGCGCTGGAGGAGCGCTGTCGGAAGAGGCGCTGTCGAGCGAGGCACTGTCGAGCGAGAGAGGAGCGCTGGAGGAACTCTGGCGGAAGAAGCGCTGTCGAGCGCTGGAGGAACTCTGGCGGAAGAGGCGCTGTCGAGCGCTGGAGGAGCGCTGTCGGGCGAGGCGCGAGCGATTAGGTTACGGGATGTCCAAGCTCTGATACCATGTTGTTAGATACGGGAAAGAAAAACCTTGTCATTCAATAAGAGGCTCCTCTATATATAGAGGAGGATTAGGAGATACATATATGCTAATAGCACACCAGAAACAAGAAAAGAAATAAAGACGCTCGCTAATAATGCTAACAGTCTCAATCACCACGAGGATACCATTGGTTGGTAACCTCCCATTCGTTGTTGTTCAACTGGAGCTAGTCAATCAACTGACGCCAATCCACATGGGTCCTACCTCCCCTAGACTTAGAGCATCTCACTATGGATGAGGCGCACCACCTGGTAGTCGTCGTACGTTGCCCGGACCCAGCACGAGTCAATCGCTGACTACAAGTTTCGCTCCAAGCAAGCAACGGATGTCTGATTGGGACTTGGTACAGTTCGCAAGTCAAGCCAGTCATTGAGTTGGACTCAAGAATGTCAGCTGTCTGTGTGGAGGAACTCGATGTGTAGAGTCTGTCAATCTTCTCAAGTATATGTGTAACCGCTGCTTGGGTCGGGTCCTATAGGAGTTTGCGAAGCATCTCTCATATGTCATCTTGGTCGGCATTGGCTTCATCCCTGTTGTTGAGTATCTATGATACCAATTTGTTGTCTTCCCTAGTAACTGATAGTCACCGGTTGAGGGAGAGATGGATCATAGCAGGGAGAAATAAACTTCTTCCTATGGTTACTCTGATGTTCATCAATGTTGCCTTCCAAGTGAGATTTGCTTAACGAAGAAGAGATGAGGAGCTCTTCCCAGCTTAGGAGAGTGGAAGAAAGATAAGAAAAAGAGAATGGGTGGTATAAAACTTATCATCTTCTTCTCATTGACTTTATTAATAGTTTTACAAACCATAATTACATTAACATAGAGATTGCCAAAATAGAATTGCTGACATAAAAACAGATATTGAAATTTCAAATTTTAGAAGTGTGCGCGAGATTCAAAAACTAGAATATTTGTTGATGCGTTGTCATGCAGATTTATCGTAGCAGTAGTGGTATGTGCGGCCCCACATTATCTTATTTCTTGCATTGTTATTTCACTATTAAGGTCTTTGGCCAGAGACTATAAATAGCCTTGTATATCATGGGAACTTCATTATCTTTGAATCACCTACTTCAAGAGCCTAGGGCTGAGTTGTTGGAAGAGCTCCACAGTAATTTGTCTCCTCCCTTTCTCTTCTCATCTCCCTTCCCTTCGGTTCTCATTTCCCCAACAGGAAAAACTGATCTGGCTTGTCATCCTCCACAAGTTGTCGTGCAGCTGCCGCGTACCAGTACTCCCTCCTTTTCCACCGGTCAGCATGTCTTCATTGTGCCGATTGACTGGCACTCTCAGAAAACAATGTTAGTTCCCCTCCGACCAAATGCATCCATCCTTGAGATCTCCTTCTGGGTATTGCCAACAGGAGACGACTACATTTGGCTGACAAACCATCATAGAGTAATTTCCGTTGTAGGTATTTTTGACCATATCGAGAACATGAATTCTTCTGTGTGAATCGGGTTGTCGATATGTTTATTCGCGTTCTCGATTCTTGTTGATCAGGACCACGAAAAACCATTTCGGGCCTCCAATAGATCCTATAAAAAATTTCCTTCGCCTTTGTTTGAAATTGCATGTCGGTAAACAGTACCGAGACTCCATTTCGCCGGTCATTAATGTTACTCCTGCATTTCCCTCGCTTGTGCCATTAGTTGAAGCTCGCATCGACGCTAATGAGAAATCACTTGCCACCCTCGCCCTACAGATGGGCCCCTAGGTCGACGTCTTAGCATTTATTCGCGCCACTATGCCTCGACTTGAAGCACAATTCTACTTAGTCGCATGTCGCCTACAACAATGTCGTTGGTGTCTGCAACATAACCCTCCTCTCTCCTCAGTGCTCATACTGGGTCATTATTGGCGGATCTTATACTCTACGAGACCTCCGAGCATTCCCGAGACCTCCGAGCATTCCTGCCAATGAATGTAGGTTCGCACCTTCAATGGGACTAATCCTATGGGATAAATATGATGTGTCGAAAAATTCTTCGAGATCCACCGTGAGGCCCAAAAGGTTCTCATCGTCCTCATGGGCATGGAGCACTATGTCTCCGTTGAGTGTGTTGGCTCCACCGAACAATCCCCACTCACCTTGACCTCTTTCAAACAAGTGTTGATACAGTGCAATGGCCACTGCTATTTTGTCGAGCTTGTTACTTGTGTTCTTAAACCATCGGTGGACCATTACTTGGACATATTCATGCAAATCCACCACCCTCGTATTCGTGCATGACTCCCCACTCACAATCCCACCACCATCATCCAAGCCTTGGACATTATTCACTTTATGGAGGCCAAGTTTTCCTTCAAACCTTAGCGTTACAACTCCAACTACAAAAATGGAAGCATCACATTCAACTGTGAGCGACTTGGAGATATCTGTCATAGTTAGGTCAGGAGCTACCATCAAGACCCGTTGTAGGTTCATGAAAGCTATCTTTGCCTCGTTGATCCAGAGGAAAGCCGGAAGGGTATCCTGATTGGCGAGACATCGAGCCAACTTCTCATAGTTATAAATGAACCTCCTATAATAGTCGATGAAGCCGACGAATCACGGATGGAGCGTGTCAATTGTGTAATGGACCATTGGAAGACAGCTAAAAACTTGTCGGGGTCCATTGCAACTCCCTGTGAGGACATTGTGTCCAAATTAATTTATGTCCACTTGCCTAAACAGACAATTCTTTGGCCTGGCATACAAGGAGTGATGTTAAATATTGGCTAAGATCGCATTAAGGTGGACCATGTGCTCCTGCCATGATGGACTATACATGAGTATGTCATTGAAAAAGCTTAAGATGTATTTACGCTAAACCAGTCTAAAGAAATCAATCATCGTGGCCCGGAAGATAAGCCAAGGAAAATATTTTAAACCCAAAATCACTATAAAGAAATCAAGTTAATCAACTCACACCAAATTTCTTAAATGTATAGATTCGTTCTGCGGCCACCGATATTGTGGAAGACATGGCGTCCATCTGTAGATTACTCACCACCCTTCTGTTGGTACAGGGATGCCATCATTTCGGCAAGTCAACGCTACACAAAATTGTTCTGGCAAGAGATTAAGGAACCTAATGATGAGTCGCAACTTCAGGTCCAAACTCCATATTGTTGTTCTGATCTTAAGGACACGCTCAAAGTAAAGAACGGTGGGATGCTATGGGTCTCGCATGATCTGTTTTGTTACGTTTAATTGTCATGTCAGTGTCATTATTGAGAGTTGGTATGCATGTAGCGTCTTTTATTTCCATGAAAGAGTATTTTGGCAATTACACTGGGTGGGTGGTCCTTGTAAGTCTATTTTTCAAGGCCCAATGTGCTATGGAATCGCAAGCAAGAAATATTTCTATTTTCCTCTCCACAGTTCTTCTCCTCTCCTTAAATACTAACCAATTATCACTCTAGGGCATGGTGAGGTAAAGCCTGATTCTCTCGTCGGACCCCCTGTACATCGAGCACCGTCCCTTCAGACGTCTCCATTGTATCTCTGACATCTCCACAACCCTAGATACCCCTTGAACACCTCTCCAGCAAACTACCAAAACATTACGGGGAGGCTCCCAACATACTGTAAAGATGCAAAACAAATACCTAAGTAAAATGTCCCCCTTTCCAAAGATAATACACATCAACATCATGTTTTCACACTCAAATACATGTGCAGTGTGCACCCTCACTAGAGATGATGCATTGCTGATGAAAAGGCCCACCATGCCTGGTGATGAATTTATGTAAAAGGAAGAACACTAACTCAAATCAACTAACAAATTTGTTTGAAACACATCTGTTACGAACTTTCTTCGGGGCTTTGTCAGAGGTTGCGGTGGAGGCGGAGATATAAGAGGGAGCCGAGCTCGACCTGCGAAGAATGCTAGGGGGAGAGGAAGAAGGGGAGCCGTTCTCAACCCTAACCCTAGAACTTGAGGAAGATAAGGGAGGAGAACTAGAAAGGATAAAGAGAAATAAGATTCATTCATTCATGCCCCATACAATGACCCAATGGGTCTATTTAAAAACATATAAAGTGGCATGGGTGTAAATACCCAAAAATAAAGAGAACACGAAACGATAAAACATAACAGACTCGTACATCGACTCAATTAATAAAAGACATCTAACATGAATACACGACGACGCTAATTAAAGACATAGATACTAGTGGTGTGGGACCCTAACATCCCATCTGGCCTTCAAATCGAGCTTGACCTCAAGCTCGAACGAGGCTCAAATGACTTGACCATATGGCTCCATAATTTTGCGCAAAACAACACCCAATAGAGCGTTGTGGCGGCAACTGCATCGAGTGGCATGTCGTCAAAAGGAATGGATCGAGAGTGACAGCCAGAACAGATGACTGGAGCGAAGGTTGCAGACTAAAGACCACGTGAATGGATGGCGGCGCAAAATATGGTAGCACCAGCACGGGGCTTGATGATGAGCGGTGGTGTCGACTGGGGAATGGTCGGCGAAAGGAACAGGTTGAGAAAGGCCGACAGAGCAGGTGGCCGGAGTAGAGTCTGCGAGATGATGTCCGCGGGGACTAGTGGCAGCGACACAAACTGGGACGACACCGACACGGGGCTCGGAGGCGATGATGTCGGTGGTGTAAACTGCGGGGCGGAAACCACTGGCGGCGATGATGGGGTGACAAGAGCTGCAAAGAGATGCAAAGCTTCTGTGGCCGTTGGTGCGAGCGGCGATTGCTCTAGTAAAATCGACGGCAGAGAAGGTGGAAGTTGTGTCTTGAGGCGGCAGACAAGGTCAGAGAGAGCAATTTCCGCAGCGTAATCGACAGCCTCGGAGGAGCAGTTGCGTACATCGACCCATTGGTGATGTCGGCGATGAGTAGTGGCATGTAGGCCTGATATAAATCCATCAGTGAATAGAGGATCGCCGAATAAGCGACGCTAAGCTTCATGTCCAGCATAATTAGTTAATGGATTAATTAATCCAATTCACGCCCCTGGCAGAAGGAAACAGTTGTGGATGGCAACTCGGGAAGGGTGATGTCGGGTCAGGGAAACTCAGGAAAGCGGTCGGCAGTGGAGGTGGAAGACGGTGGCCGATGGAGAGGGAAAACTCGGCTGTTGGAAGGAGGAAGTAAGGTCCGTCGAGAAGAAGGACGCGCATTAGGCTGCCGATCGCAGGAAGACGCATCATGGAGGCTGATGCGCTTCGAGAACAGGAGGCGAGGAGGCGTGCATCCGCGGGAGGCGTGCGCCTGCGGAACGAGATCTCGCCGAGGTCCGCTGATTGCAGCAGGGGGAAGAAGGATCGGAAGCAGAGATCAATGACTTGACAGGAGGTGTCGACTGCGACTGGACAGGACGAACGCAAACACAGGTCTCGAAAGAAACGAGTGTTGGATCGGGCGTTGCAGGTGACAGAGGCGTGCTTCGACGATGGAAGGGGCGTCCGTCGGCTTCTTCTGCAAACGATGGAAGGGGCGTGCTTCGACGACGATGTCGAGTTGGATGTCGTCATAGGAAGCCTGCGCGCGGGTCTCGCTGGTTGAGCTGATGCATAGTCGGCTGGGGTCGCGTAGGGCGATGTTGCATCGAACGATTTAGACCAACTCGGCTTGCACGATGTGGACGTGGAATCACCCGTAATGGACGAAAACAGTAGAGAGAGGATGGATAACTCTGATACCAAGATGTTACGGACTTTATTCGGGCTTTGTCGGAGGTGGCGGTGGAGGCGGGGATAAAAGAGGGAGCCGAGCTCCACCGCGGAGAATGCTAGGGGAAGAGGAAGAGGGGGAGTCGTGCTCAACTCTAACCCTAGAACTTGAGGAAGATGAGGGAGGAGAACTAGAGAGAGATAAAGAGAAATAAGATTCATTCATTCATGTCCCATACAATGACCCAAGAGGTCTATTTAAAGACTTACAAAATGGCATGAGTGTAAATACCCAAAAATAAAGAGAACAACTTGAAACCATAAAACATAACAGACTCATACATCGACTCGATTAATAAAAGACACCTAACATGAATACATGACGACACTAATTTAGGACATAGATACTGGTAGTGTGGGACCCTAACAACTTCATTCCTATTTTTAAGAGCAGGTTTGAAACCAAATTGTCTCACAACAGAAAGTGGTGACACAGAGTCTTTTTCCTCTACTGTTGTCCCTAAGCATTCCAAAAGAACAAACCTTTAGAAGTTCATTAATACACATTGCTCAATATCAGTAAACATTGTCATCTTGACTTAATAATAACTAAAATCTGTTTTTCACATTTTACTTCATCTCAATCAATCAATCAAATATTAAGCTAACACGAGAAATATGATCGTTGAAGTAAAACCAGAATTTTAGAGCTCATGGAAATGGTGATTGAGCAGCATGTTAATATGAGTGGAAAGCAAAAGCAATAAGAACTGGATGAAGCATACGTGAAGTAGAACATAGCTGAATCTGAATGGGGTGTAGCTTGCCAAAGGAATATAAACAAAGTTGGCAAAAATATAGTGGGCTGCCTGACAGCATTCCACAGCTGACTACTGCTTTGCTTGCAACTTTCCAACAAACTTAAACCAGATGTCGACATATTATGCCCTCTCACAGTCGTCATTGCTTGTTCTTTTACCAAAACTGCGACGGCTGATGTCATCAGTGGCAAAATGGCTGTAACACCAAAAACCAATCTGCAATTCATGTTTATCAGGCGTTGTTGAATGGTTTCATCCATCTCAGAAAAATCATGTCAACCCCAATCTGGATACTCACTTGACACCATAAGCATCAACAAGAGAACCACTAAAATATGAGCTCACAATCCCTCCAAAGGCAGAAGAACCCCAGCATAAAGATTGAAGGGATCCAGATGTGCTCTGTGATTCGCCACGAGCTCTTTCAACAACCATGGAATCTACAACCTGGATTGTGTTTATAACATTCCTTAATGAAGCATAATAACTAAATCATATTTAGGCACGGACGTTAGAACTTGGTATAGAGATTGATTTGACATAATATATAGCAAATGATAAAATTTGGCAGCAAGGCAGTCATTATTGTACATTTAAATGCCTAAACATTCCAAATTTAAGAAGTAATAATCTTTCTCAAAATATCCTTCATAAATAGATGATCAAACAAAATTAGTTCAAAAGAAACGGTGAGTAAAACTAACCAGAAATACAAGTCTGAGGCATCCATCGCCGTATACGGGGACGCGTGACATCATCACGAGGCCATTAATTTTTGTGTTATTTCATTTTATGTAATTTTTAATTTTCACGCACTGATGTTATGTTGAGTTTCGGCTCATCGATTTGACCATCCGGTAAGACCCTGAATATATGGTCCGACAATTCTGAGTAGCTAGGACGAAAAAGGCGAGCTTAAATTAATTATGGGCGCATAAAATTAAGCGGAGAAGGATAAAATATTCCCCACCATCAAGGGGTAGCTTTAGGGAGTAAAAGAAAAATCTGAAAATAATTATGAAAGACAATTTCATTCTATATGGGATAATCAGGTTGCCCCATTAGGAAGAAATAATGGGCCAGTGAGTTTTTGGGAACTAGGCATTTCAGGAAATTAATTCAGGAAATATTGTAAAGGAAAGGAACTTTGATTCCTTCTTTTTTAAAGTCCTCCACGGTGACCGAGAGAAGCATCCAGGGAAAAGACAGAGAACAACATTTTCGTCGTTCCTCAGAACGACATTTTCGCCGTTCCTCTGTTAGCCCAACACCCTAAATCTAGTCAGCGGTAGAAGCCGATCATCTCCTCCGTCGGATGCAAGGTTCACCCGCCCCAGCGAAGATCAGAGCGGCGTTGTTTCTCGGACACTCACGATGACTCCACACGCCTCTCCGTTGTCATCCATCGCCGACGTCCATCCGTCGTTGGTCGTCGTCGACCTCGTCGAACTACTCCGACGACAGCGTAGCCACTGTTGACGCATTCCAGCGGGTCACCTTTGCGCCTCCTCCATCTATTGGTGTTCCGCCGCTAGCTCGCTACAATCGGCAACCCAATTCGACCGAGTTAATTTAAAGAAACCTCCACCTCGGTGTTATTGCAGATTTGGCAGTGCCTGTTACTTGGAGTGGTCAACGTCTAGTCGTAGCTTGGTGTATGCTTGGGGTAACTCCGCCCTCCCTCATGCTTAAATTATTTACGTAATTTTTATGCAACTCACTAATTAATCTAAGCTTGCCTCAGACGTTCACGTTATCTCTTTATTGTCGTTTATCTATAAATTATTAGTTGTAGTTTTGCTTGTGGTTGGAATTATTTCGCGACGGATCAACTCATAAAGCACTCAAGAGTACACTTTCAAACAATAATTAACAATTTTAACGACGTTTCTCCCTCAAGAGTGATTTCGCGCGCGCAAAACTTGAGTTGGCCCTCTCAGCCTAAAACAAATTAAAATTGATCGCCTAAAAAATATCGTATTTTTGAAAACCTAATTTCACGTTACATCAGTTTGGTATCAGAGGTAGGTTTGATTCGCTCCTATCGCGAATCAAACGATCCGGTTTTCAAAATAATAATAATAATGATAATAAAATTTAAAGAATTTTTAATCTATTTTTTTAAATGTAAATTAAATTTACTTTTAATTTAAATCTTTATTTACAAAAAAAAATCAAATTTTATTTTAACTTGATTTTAAAATAAAACAAAAAAATGTCTTTTTCTACCCACTCAGGTAGTATTCTCTCGTTTTAAATAAATAAATAAATAAATAATTTTAAATTATTATTTTCTTAAAATCAACTAAAATTTTCTGAGAAAATTAAAATCAACTTATGGAAAAGCGAGTAGATCACTTAGAGACGAGCGTAGGGGACTTGACCCAACATATGAGCGACTTGATGAAAGTAGTCGAAAATCTCACTGCCAACATGGGTAGTGTCAAGCACGTAGTGAATGGATTACGCACATCAGTCAATAATATCAAAGCCACCATGCATCTAAACCGAGCACCTACCACAGTGGTCGAAGTAGACCCTAACCCTAGACCTCTATAACTTGCACACCCCTCACTCAACCACGTCACGAACCACGTAATCAACCCCGATGGGATGTAAGAGTCAAATAAGACGTTGGTGATTTTGAGGGACATTTAGAACCTGAGGTTTGCTTAGACTGATGTGATAGGATGAACTGTTTCCTAGCTTGGAAGCAATTTCCCCAAGCTAGGCAAGTTGAGTATGCTACGCTTAGACTGAAAGGGGTCGCCCTAGTTTGGTGGGGACAACTAGAACGCTCTATATTTAACTTAGGCATGCCTCACATCACCATATGGGCAGATTTTAAAACACAACTACGAAAACGATGTTCCACCTGATTATTTTTAGAGACTCTACCATAGGTTTCACAACCTGCGACAAGACAAATTATCTGTGGACGAGTACACGAATGAGTTTCTCGTACTCTAGTCTCGCCTCGACCTCCGAGAAGATGATGACATGACTGTATCCCGTTATCTGAATGAGTTATGCTATTATATTAGAGACCAGTTAGAGTTATTTGATTATAAGGACTTAGAAGAGATAACGAGCCGCGCACGGAGAGTGGAGTCATTACAAAAGCGGTCATCCGGAGTTAGGTTTACTGATAGACCCACATCGAGCGTCACCACTGCCCCCACTACTAGGGCCTTAGATGCCTCTCACCCACCCATCACTGTCGGGACTCCAACTCCATCCACTGACCCCTCAAAGGGTAAAGAGATTATTGGGGCTAAGCCCAACACTGGAGTATTTTGATGCTTCAAGTGCATGGAGTCGGGGCACAAATCATTTGAGTGCCCGCGACGTCACTTCATCGCTATTACTAATTCCACTGATGGACGAGAGCCTGAGTACGGAGTTTACGTTAATGAATCTCACCATGAGCCTAAGCCCGAGTCCGAGGATGTCATAGAAGTAGAGGGTGAACATGATGAACACCTATTCTGTGTTTTACGTTATAGTCTGATCACCCCTAGCGAGTCTATTGATGATGACCATAGGAGGCACGATATTTTCCGCACCATTGCACGCATCTAGAGACAATTTTGTTCCATTATCATCGATAGTGGTAGTATGGAGAATTTTGTTTTTCAACGTATGGTCGACATATTAGGGCTTAAGACGCATTCGTTAGAACAACCCTACAGTTTATCCGGAGTCAATAGCCACTCTGCCCGTTACCCAATATTGTCTAGTCGAATTTTCTATAGGGAGCACTTATTCAGATAGAGCATTATGTCATGTCGCTGTCATAGATGTCTGTCACATCATATTAGGGAGATCTTGGCAGTACGATCAACATGTCATGCACGACGGCACGAGGAACTCTCATTCCTTCGAGCACAACAGACATAAGATTGTTCTTCTCCCCCAGAAGAACTGCCTTATTCCAAGGGCACGCGAGATGACCTCTACGTCTACTAGCTCACTTTTCGGTGACTCCACTGCGTTACTCCTCACCCCACGTGCTATAGGTTCGATCCTACGTTTATCAGTTTCTGAAGTGCCACTTGATATTTTTCAATTTTCTCCTATTATACCTGCTGACCACTTATCTCACACACATTACTATGTAGATTTCATATTTGGAGATCACACTTTTATTTCATCATGCTATCATTTGGGCATAGAAGGATTTGACGAGTTGCATCAATTTATTAAATATTTAATATCACATTTTTGAAAAATACTATGAGGTCGAATGAGAATCAAACCCGAGTTTAGTAACGCTTATCACCCTCTGTCCGGTGGACAGACCGAGGTCGTTAATAGGAGTATGGGAGATATTCTTAAGTGTTTAATTGAGACAAATTCAACGCAATGAGATATTGTACTTCAACAAGTAAAATTCACAATTAATGATTCTAAAAATCGCTCCCCTAATGAATCTCCTTCCGAGATTATCTATGAGTTTTTTATACCTCACTTACTTAACCGCCACCCCCCTCATTTCATGAACGTATTTCATTCGATGGGCAAGCTCATATTAGTTATTTTAACAAATTGCATAAAATTATTGTTAATAGTTTGCGAGCAAACTTTCAAAATTATAAATTCATGGTCGATCGTTATCGCCGTGAGTTGTACTTTTCAAAGAGAGATTGATTGTTTATCTATGCCAGGAAACAGAGATTTACTCCATGCACATATCAAAAGCTACGACAAAGGAAGTTTGGTCATCTTCGAGTTCGGAAGCACATCGAGCCACATATCGAGGCTTAAGACATACCACCCGATTTAGCACTAGCAACGATGTCTGATCTCTATATTGCCAGTTTTTGTAAACTCCCGCCGGGGTCGAGCTCTATCAATCCCGGGGGAATTGATGCATCCATCGCCGTATCCGGGGACGCTTGACGTCATCATGCAGACGTTATTTTTTTGTGTTATTTCATTTTGTCATTTTTAATTTCCACCCACTGATGTTATGTTGAGTTTCGGCTCATCGGTTTAACCACCCGGTGAGACCCTGAATAAATGGTCCGACAATTCTGAGTAGCTAGAACGAAAAAGGCAAGCTTAAATTAATTATGGGTGCATAAAATTAAACGAAGAAGGATAAAATATTCCCTACCATCAAAGGGGTGGCTTTAGGGAGTAAAAGAAAATCTGAAAATAGTTATGAAAGACAATTTTATTCTATATGGGATAATCAGGTCCCCCCATTAGGAAGAAATAATGGGCCAGTGAGTTTTTTTGAACTAGTCATTTCAGGAAATTAATTCAAGAAATATTGTAAAAGAAATAAACTTTGATTCCTTCTTTTTTAAAGTCCTCCACGGTGATCGAGAGAAGCAGCCAGGGAAAAGACAGGGAACGACATTTTTGTCGTTCCTCTGATAGCCCGGCACCCTAACTCCAGTCAGCGGTAGAAGCCGATCATCTCCTCCGCCGGACGCAAGGAACACCCACCTCAGCGAAGAACAAAGCGGCGTTGTTTCTCGGACACTCACGACGACGCCACACGCCTGTCCGTCGTCATCCATCGCCGACGTCCATCTGCCGTTAGTCGTTGTCGACCTCGTCGAACTACTCCGGCGACAACGTAGCCACTTTTGACGCATTCTAACGGGTCACCTTTGTGCTCCTCCGTCTGTTGGTGTTCCGCCGCCAGCTCGCTACAGTCGGCAACCCGATTCGACTGAGTTAATTTAAAGAAACCTCTTCCTCAGTGTTATTGCAGATTTGACAGTGCATCTTACTTGGAGTGGTCAATGTCTCGTCGTAGCTTGGCATATGCTTGGGGTAACTCCGCCCTCCCTCGTGCTTCAATTATTTGCGTAATTGTTATGCAACTCACTAATTAATCTAAGCTTGCCTCGGACGTTCACGTATCTCTTTATTGTAGTTTATCCATAAATTATTAGTTGTAGTTTTGCTTGTGGTTGGAATTATTTCGCGACGGATCAACTCATAAAGCATTCAAGAGTACACTCTCAAACAATAATTAACGATTTTAACGACGTTCCTCACTCGAGTAATTTCGCGCGCGCAAAACTCGAGTTGGTCCTCTCGGCCTATAACAAATTAAAATTGATCACCTAAAAAAATATCGTATTTTTGAAAACCTAATTTCAGGTTACATCAAAGTCCCACGTCACGTTATATAAAATTAATTGATCCAACAACTCAATAAGTGGATGTTGAGAAACCTCAAATCACAATTGTGTGATATTCTATAAGAATCTATGGCTTTCTTAACCAGGGTAATTAGTTTAGAAAATTCATTGTCCATCTATATTTATGTTTCCTCTTAGTGAAATATGTTATGCCGCTGCAGAAGGACGTAGACCAAAACTTTTTTTGGGTGAACCACTTGAAAATGTATTCTTTGTTGTGGTGTTTTGATACTTCTTGCCCGATTTGCCAACGATGGAGAATAATTGTTTGTCAAACAAAGAGATACAATTAACAAACATTGAATTCCATAAAATCCTAGCAAGTAAGATGATGGGAATCGACAAGAAAGTAAAGCATGAGTGGTGGAGACCATCCCCGATCAGGTCGACGTAAAAGTACCCGATGCCGCACCCGTCCGGATCCCTATCGGCCATGAGTTTATCATTTTATGTTATTGTGCATTTTTAATCGTAGTTTTATGTTGAAATTGTTTTTTGTTGCACTCCTGCGAGCGTCGCCTTATATTTTAAAGTTTGTCTTTTTTTATGTGTATTTGTTGTTTTGATTATTCTCCTAAGTGAAGCCCATCTAAGGAACCGGCCTAGATCCATGGTTAACCGGTTTGTCTTCCTCAAGCACCAACTGCAGGTGTTTTCCCGGGTTGGCCTTATCAAATTAAAAAAAACACGCCGCCAAGCACGCAAGAAATATTTCCGCCATTGTCGACCTCACGCCAGGCGGAAATCCCGCTAAGCCCTTGCGTGACTTGGCAACACGCCGCCGCCACAAATGCCATGTGGAGATCTCCCCGCGTCCATGATCGTCGAAGCCACGATCCCTCCCAGCAGTTTCAACCGCCGCCCATGTCCAGGCCACGAGCTTCTGCCATGGCCGACTAGGCAAATAGTTAAGTTCTTTTCGTTTTCAGATGTATGTTATTTGTATGGGGTTAATTTTGGCGTCCTGTTTGAGTTCTGAAAGAGTTTTTAGTGGTTGTTTTCTGTTTCCGTGAGAAGGGTTCTTGATTGCTGTTTGTTTTCTCGTTTGAGTCATGTTCGTAAGTGAAAAAGATGATGAACAGTAAATTTGATATTACTGTTTGAACATTGTTTCCCGTTGTTGAATGAGGATATTGTTGTGCTTGTTAATTTTCCATAAGCAGTTAATAGAATAGTTCTATTTTGTGTGCTTGGGTGAAATCCGTTGGAGCCTTTGCAGTGCTTGTGACATTTCGTGGAGCCTCCTGCGTGTGAGTGAGATTTCGTGGAGTCTCCTGCGTGTGAGTGAGATTTCGTGGAGCCTCCTGCGTGTGAGTGAGATTTCGTGGAGCCTCCTGTGTGTGAGTGAGCGAAGAAGTTCCCGTGGTGCCCGTGTGCGATAGCGGCCGACCTCGGAGCGGGAGATCGAAGGTGACGAGGAATTCCTCGCGGGATCGCCGTCGACTTCGATTGCGGAAAGACGCCTTTTTCCGTGGGTAACTTGTTTCTTTCTCTTCCTTTGCGTGCGTCTAAATTTCCTCTTTAGGTTATTCGACTCATTGTTGGATTTTCGACCGGGTTTTGTCAGCGAACGCTACGTCGAAAACTCCAAACGTAAACGTATTTGGAGTTCATGATTTCTGTTTGCTACAACAAGGGGAACGGAACGAAAGTTGCGAGCTTCCTTCACCGGATTTAGAATCGAATCATTTTTCTAAGAAAATTCATTTTAAAACAAAATAGTAATTTTGTGCTTATAAAAATCTAGTTGCTTAATTTCTTAAAATCGTGCGACGCCCGCTCAAATTTCAATTTTTATTTTGCATGCATTTAGTGATTCTTAGAAATAGCCGACAGGCGCGCAAACCCTACGCGTCGTCCTGCAACAATGAGTTTTGGGCTCGTTCAGGGCTGATTTGTCACTTGTCGGGGCCGCCGGATCGTTGGTCCCAGTTCACGATTGCGTCTGGATTGACATTTCAATTTTTTCATTTTATTTAGCGAGATCAGACAACCATCATGTAGGCTAATCATAGTTGTTCAAGATGGTTGTCTTATGTCATGTTTTATTATAAATAAGAGGAAGGGACAACCGTCATGAGGTATTGCAGATTTTGGAGAAACATTCTTCCTGGAATCCGACGATCTCTCATGGTGCCGACTACATGAAACACCAAGGTGCCTACTCCTTGGTTTGTATCTTTGACTTTCCTTTTATGTAAGTGTATGTTGAGGGCCCAGTCGGACTCTGGGGTTTTGAATCCCGACTCTAGGTTTTGAACCCGCTCCACTGCCCAACAGGACTGCAACTCGTACATCCCAACCAGCTCTCCGCACTGGATACAATCAATGCGGTAGGTTGTTGAAGCTGGGATTCGAACCCCAGACCCCTTTGAAGAGAGTCCTCATCTTGATTCCCTTCACCACCTGAGCCCGACCTCAACAACCTACCGCATTGATGAAGGGAGTCAAGATGAGGACTCTCTTCAAGGGGGTCTGGGGTTCAAAGTCCGGCCTCAACAACCTACCGCATTGATTGTATCCGGTGCGGAAAGCTAGTTGGAGTGTACGGGTTGCAGTCCTGTTGTAGGGCAGTGGAGCGGGTTCAAAACCCAGAGTCCGTCCGGTGCGGAGCGGGGTTCAAAACCCCAGAGTCCGACCAGGCCATAAAACTGAACACTGAAATCTTAAACATAGTTTGATACATTAAAAACTGTAGATAATCCCACTACATTTAGTTCATAAATAAAAGGTACATCTGAAATGATAGACAACTGAAAGGGAAGACAAACAAATATGGAGAACCGCGAACGCTTATCCTAAACGCAACTCCCCACCGGTGACCCTTGAAAAGAAATGCCCGAAGACGGGTCATCCCAACTGGTGAGTGAGAAAGACTACTTCTCACAGTAACACTAAAAATACATAATTTAGCTTGTATATAAAAATATGAACTTTTTGATTATTAATGCATGCTTCTGAATAAACTGACTGTAATTTCGTAAGTTCAATCATTGTATTGTAGCATTATGGATTTTTATCTCATTATCTGTAGTTCTTGTATGCTCTGATTTTGGTGTCCTGAATTCTCTCTAAAGGTGAGGTAATTAGATTTCATGTTCCCCCGTATCAACTTCACATCTTATGGTTTACTTAGCTTAATCTGATTATGGAGCCCAAATGGCAACTCGAAGGTGCCCTGAACTGATGTGTCCCCTGAGTGGGACACAGACTCGCATCTGATTATTTCCAAGTCTGGAAATGTGGGTTGTTGACCCCATGTCTGAGGCTTATATGGACTGCTGGACTGAAACTTATTACGTACGCGGAGCTTCCGCATTTAGCCTAGAAGCATCTAACATCTTTGATTAACTCTGATCGTGTATTAAGATGTTCATTTTTCATGCTCTAGGTTGAATGTCGAATTACTTACACTAATTGACATTTAACATTTATTTATACGCTACGTGTAACATGATTTCGTATGTAACTTGTATTTGTTTATTAACTTATTAATATGCATTTAAACGATTTACAAGCATTGTTATATTTTGTATGATTTCTTGAGTGGGACACGGACTCGCATCTGATTATTTCCAAGTCTGGAAATGTGGTGTCGACCTCATGTCTGAGGCTCATATGGACTGCTGGACATATGAGTATGAGGTCACTGATCTGAAACTTATTACCTACGCGGAGCTTCCGCATTTAGCCTAGAAGCATCTAACATCTTTGATTAACTCTGATTGTGTATTAAGATGTTCATTTTTCATGCTCTGGGTTGAATGTCGAATTACTTGCACTAATTGACATTTAACATTTATTTATACGCTACGTGTAACATGATTTCGTATGTAACTTGTATTTGTTTACTAACTTATTAATATGCATTTAAACGATTTACAAGCATTGTTATATTTTGTATGATTTCTTGAGCGGATTAGGCAAATGATTCATAACTGGTAATATGTCTAGCCAAGATGAGTCGAATTTCTTACCTCGGTGTTGCGACGTTCGTAAACGCTGCACGGCGACATAATTTCTCTGGGTTAAAATCTAAACTTCACAAGTATAACCTCCCTTGCTCCTAGGATTACATTGTGATTCCAACAACATCAATTAAACGAAGGGGGGGGGGGGGGGGGGGGGGGGGGGGGGGGGGGTAATAAGGCAATGAAATGAGAAACATAAGGGATGAAAACTTACCTTTATCAATCACGATTATCTTGCGACAAGGTTGATTCAGAATTTAGCGAGCCCTCTCTGATTTATTTCTCACGCCCTCATTTTACTGCTGCGTTTCTCCAAACCTAAAAGAGAGCAACCCGCTGAATTAGAGAAATCAAAAAATTTCTTACCCTAGGGTTAAGCAACACTCAATATCAATATTTCTACGAAAGGGGAAACAAGAGAGATCGATATTGGAGGAGTAACGAAAAGATCAAAATCTCTAATCACTTGGTATTCAATAAGCACCGAGAAACTTACCCTAAAAGCACTTCCTCACGGTAAGGTTGATCAAGATCTGCATAAAACTTCATCTCGACCACAGATGGGATGAGGGATTTCGACCTAGCTGCTGAAGTTTTTGCATGAGTCGAAAATCAAAGGCCTTTAAGGTCTGAAATTGCAAGCAGAAGGAAGGAGAAACCATAGGATTCAAAGAGGGATCGTGACTGGCAGTTACCTGATACACCGGCGGATAGGAAGGTTGGACTTAAGCCGGAAAGAAGCAGGGAAGGGTCGGTTGCAAGTGAGAACACGAACAGACTGGTCGTCGAGCCTCCACGAATCGCGGGAAAGGAATCGTCGTCGACTTCGGATGGGAGGAGAGGGGAAGAGGAGGTCGTCGAACCATAGGGCAGTGATCGACAGCGGCTCCTGCGTGAGAAACTGTCGATGGTGTGGACTGTGAGAAAACGAGGAGATGGCGGTTTCGATCGCTTGACTGGGAGCGTCTGCGAGAGGAAATAGGGTGCGGCGGTTTTGCTTCTATCGTGCATTCGACTCAGAGGGAGCGTAAGAGGAAATTTTTGGCTTCGTGTCCCGGAGGGAGATATCAGTCCGGGTTTTATAAGATTGAGACACATGTCTCTATATTTTAAAACGAGTGAGAATATAATATAATATTTAGGCGAAAGTTGTTTACATTTCTACTGAGGAAAATGAACTCGATATTCCGGCGAACCTACGGCGGATTTGGAAGTAGCGCTGGCGATCACTGGAGGTGAGATTTCCGAACGGCATACCCGTTAAAGCATCGACTGGAGCATCGTAAGAGTCATTTTTCTCAGCATTCTGTACTAGTAAGTTCCTTGTTAAACGATGTAATTATCTAGGGTTAGATTTAAACCTGTGTCGACTGATAGCAAGGAAGAAATGGAGAAACTGGTAAGAATTTTTTTAGGTATAGATCAACGAAGATCTCCATGGAGATCTACATCGATCTATATGGAGATCGATAACTGCATTTCGATATATATGGAAATCTACATCGATCTCCATGGAGATCGATAACTGTATTTCGATATATATGGAGATTGAAATCAATCTCCATGGAGATGATAACTGCATTTCGATAGCTATGGAGATCGAAATCGATCTCTATGGAGATGTAAACTGATTACGATGGAGATAAAACCCGATAATTATGCTTGTTCAAATTGGATGTTATTTGAAATATTTGTGTAGGGCCATTGAGAAGAAAAAATATGCATTCAAACCGCATGTTCTAAGTTCTAGATGCTATTTTTCGAATATGTGTGTTCGTGCTTGTAATGTAATAGGCATGTTGGGTGAAGAAAAGAAGAAACTATTAGAAGATGTTAGAGCTCTACAAATCTTTGAATCTCCCCCGACTCCCACAAAATATACCTCTCATATACGGTTGATGTCATGCTACAACGCTTCTAGGAATGTTTTCTATTGGATCAAAAGAATTAAACTTCTCTACCAATGACATAGCAATGATAGTTGGAATGCCGAATTATGGTTATGTCCATTATGTCGCCACCAAACCATATGAAAAAATTACGAAACAGGAGTTTTAGAATCAAATGGTTCAGATGTCTAGGAAGTTAGTTGAAGTGGATGTTAAAGCTTTGATTCTACATCTCTTTTGCAACTTCATCTTTCCAACTAGTGGGGATAGGATTCCAGAAATACTAGTAAGGTTATTTGAACCCTCTTCGTTTATAAGGCATAATTGGCCCAAGGCCGTCCATATTTTTTTGTTGAACATCATGAAAAACATAGCGGAAAAGCTATCTTCTCTCAACATTGAACAATTTCTTTTATTGACACATGAGTCGATAGGGTGCATGCACGAATGTACCCATGTTTTAGTAGCAAGTCTGATACATTTTGAATTTGGTGCATGCACCTTTGCTGTAATTGCAGTATTTTAATACTTTCTCTGTTTTGTCGCAGGTATGATTTCTAGAGTCCACCACAATCTGGACTCCACTATATCCGAATAGGAGACCTCGACTATGTAGATGGTCTGATGAATTGATATTTAACTTTAAAGAAATGTTCACCATCATACCAAATTTGTTGAGTGAACAGGTGTTTGATGAATTCCCTAATATCACACAGAAATAAAAATTGTTATGTTTTGAGATTTGGGATGTTCTGAAATGCCAGTCTGCCGAAGTGATCACTGGTTCTTACTGTTAGGCGTTATAAGACAAGCCAAATGGATCATTCACGACTCATTGTCAAATCCACAACGTAAAGAATTGTCTAGGGATCTAGTAAGTTACAGATTTTATAAACAAAAGGCTTTCTTTTGGTGTATTGACAGATGTTTTCATTTTGTATGTAGATTTTAGTGCTCCAACAAGCAGCTGCAGGCATTACTGAGCATACTTTATTGACTGGAAGATTACGATTGCGAAGGGGATACCCAAGCAGGAGAACGTTATAGATTGTGGAGTATTTTTAATCAAGTTTATGAAGCATATTGCAAGGAGTGACACATTGGACTGGAAAGGCTGTGTGGATGTTGCTTTTGTAATCATTTTTTCCATCTGTTTGAAACAATCAACTAGCGTGGATGTTGCTTTTGTAATGGCATGACATACATTATTTAAGGACTCACTCCTTTGAGTGGACAATATTCCATGATTAAGAACCCCCCTTATTGAAAGTTGTGGACCACTTTTGCTTAATATTGTATAGGTCGTTCAACCACTTATTATCTTGTACGTTGCCACGAACAATCATCTCACCCCCAATGTAGTTCAAATTCTTCGGTCGTGTCACACTTGCTAAGACATTGGTAAAACATATATCGTACGTCTTGATCTGCATTGAATGAATGGCCCTTCGTAGGAGCTTTTTTAGCAATGTGCCATTGACATAAGTTATGTCGGCTCTTACTCAGAACTCTCTCAATGGAAACCGCCATTGCTTGATCCTGATCTGTATAAATTATTAAGGGTTGCTTACCAGAAACAAACTTTAAAAGTGTTTGGAAGAGCCATGTAAATGCTTCAATGGTTTCTTCAACTATAAATGCAATAGCTACTATCATATTCTGCCAATGATGATTGGCTGCAACAAAAGGAGCACATGCAAGATTATATCTATTCATTCTAAAAGTGGTGTTGAATATTAACGCATCACCAAAGCACTCGTAATCGATTTTACCCTGCCCATCTATCCATAGGAAATTTGTCAATCTATTCAGATCATCCACTTGCACATCAAAAGAAAACATGGTATCGATAACTTGTCGTTCCTTCAAAAATTCTAATAGAGTAGCAACATCACCACCATCTATATTTGATTTTCTATGGAGATCAATAAAATTATATGCATCTCTTTTAGTAACTCCCAAATTCTGGGAACCCCCCCCCCCCCCCCCCCCCCCCCCCCCCCCCCCCCCCCCCCCCCACTTCATCGATAAGATAACAATACACATCAGAGGTTCTGATTCCAGCTTCAGACATTGACTTTAATATATTACCACTTTCCTGTGCGACAGTGCGATGTGAACGGAGGTGTTGTTCATGTTGGGCAGCAAGAGGATGGTTGTGCTCCTCCACAAATCTATCAACTGTCAAATTTTTACCTTCTCTATCAGCATTGAAAACAACAGATGCGGCACAATTGGTTCTAGTATCAAACGTCGATATTTGAAATGTGTTCCTGAAACCTTGTCCATTCTTTTTACTCCGGCTTTACAACAACATTATTCACGCGTCTTAAGGATTTTTATGTCAGACCAACAAATTCTGTGTTCTTTACGTATGCTAAAACCGAGCTTGCTCGCATAAGTGCAGCACATCTCATATGCTCCATCTCCATTTTTGGCTACTTCAATACATGGTCGTTCGTTTTGTTTGCAGTCTATCAAATTAAATGAAACAACTTTACAGAATTTCACAAAAATCAAATTTGGCCTCTGTTGACATCAATTTGATCTCTGTCGAAATCAAATAGATCTTTGTGGATATCAATTTGATCTATGTGGATATCAATTTCATCTCCACGGAGGTCAATTCTATCTCCACGAAAACCATCCATAATCTCTGTGGAGATCAATTTGATCTCCTCGGAAATCATCACTGATCTTCAAACAGACTTTAATAGAAAACATCTCTGATCTTAAAAAAAGACATCAATGGAAATACCAGTCATACCAACAACACAGAAGGATTTATAAAATACATGTGAGTTTACCTTATCTTGCTCCATTTTTGTTTATCTTTGAATACGAAAATGGGAAAAGAGGATCCCGGTTGGAGAAATCAGTTGTAGGTTGTAGACGACCTGGCGCAGTTGGGAGGAGAGAAGAACTTTGAGAAGCTGGGTAACGATAACGAAGAAGAAAAGCGCGGTTTAGATAACTTGGTATCATTTACTTTAGTTTCTCACGATTTCGTCACGTGTCGGCATATAATTTAACCCGGATGTAGATGTTTAAACGGGACACGGAGCAAAAAATTCCGCGAGCGTAAGAGAGGAGTGATTAATAGGGCGTCGGTTATGAAATCGTGGGTGGGAAAAGAAAAGTTGTGACTCACGGGTTAAAGAGGGGAAAAAATAACTCCCTCCTAATTACTAATTCTGCCACTGCCCATTAAAATCTTCTAAAAGTATATCTCCCCCTTTCATATTTTGAATCGAGTCGAAATTAATATACAATAATTTTTCTTTTCTTATTTTCTAGGGAGAAAACTTAACATGAAATTAGTTACCTTGATCAGAAGGCAGTGCACAGGAAATTTACTCGCAGTCGGATTTTAAAATGAAATCTTTTTTGCAATTAAAAATAAGGATGTTACACCAGATCTACTTTCTTCTTCGCATACGGCCCCTATATGTGTGAGTTCTTCATTTGGTTCTTCCTTTTCTTCATTATTGTACGGATTAGACGCTTATATGATTGTGGATGTCATTTTATGTTACTGTGTTCATTTTGAGACTAATCATGACCTGCATGATTTATTCGCTTGCGCATTTAGCTAAGGGCCCTCCAAATGGAGGAAAGCAAACTTGTTTGCCTGTTAGAATTATTTGTTTTTTTTGTTTGTGATAACTGCGTGAGTTTTATGCTTTAATTATTATTTGTAATTTACTGTTGGATCTCTCGTTGCATAATGCATACACACATCATTACTAGGGTTGGATAAGATTCGATTTCCTTGGCACCACGCCTAGGGTTGCATATTTAGAGTCCACACACCTATCCTACCCAACATCACAAGAAGGATAAATAATTCAGATGCATAACCATGATATCTCCTATTCTATTTTAATGCTTAAAAGAAACTTACAACATCAGAAAAAGCAACAGAAAGAGATCCGAGAAGAATGCATGCGGCCGCACTATACTTGTTATCAACAATAGAGGCCATCAAGCACCATGAAAATGCTCCGAGTAGCCCAGACAAAATAAGGTATGACCTTCTCCGATAGCCAAAAAGAGGAAAGGAATCACTGCCATAATGAACATGTAAGCCAATAACATGCTAGCATTTGATAAGAGAGCAAAAATGGGCACAGAAAAGGAATCTAAACCTGATAAATCCATAAAGAGGCTTGACCAGCCATGGCAAAGAAGAGAATCCAGATATAACAGCTGTCTGAATGAACAATACAAATGATGAATCAGATGCCAATAGCTAACACTACAACATACATGAAACAAGCAAGGAGACATGGAAGATAAACTAGTTTAATGGTTAACAATTTCAGAAAATAGGGAACATAAGTCCAACAGCTATGAAATTATTAGCGTTCCATCCTGATTGAAGTGAGTGCTATTATGATTTTAGAAATCTTGCGACAGTAAAAAATGAACACATCAGTAGGTCAAGCCAATGAGGAACTACAAGTGGATAAAAAAAGACACCATAACCGATAAGTTGAAGCTTCCAAGTAGAGGAGCAGACAGATAAAATTGCTTTATGCACAATATAAATTTGCTATAATTTAAAGGATACTTGCAATGAGTGGAAGACAGCGCAAGCATGGTTTATGATCGAGGAGTTGCAAAAACTCAACCAAGTTAGGCGTAGGAATAGGTGGTTACAACCAAGTGTGTTGCTACGAAAGGGCACAATGATGACTAACAAAATTTTGGTGAATAAATTAGATAAGCATACTGAGAATATTGAAAACAGTCTAAATGTTGAATTTATGAAGGGTAGGCACTGAAACTGGAGATACGTCAAGACAGGTCCAAGCCTGATTGGGATCATGTCACTCGGCCCGTCAGGGTCTATTCTCATCGACCACGAACCCAGTGACGATCGGGACTGCTCTGTTATGGTGCCAGACGAGACAAACCCGCGATGGGGCCGCAGGTACCAGCGTCGCCTTCATGCAACGGACGCGTGAGCTTTATTTTATTTTGGGTTGTTCGGACATTTTACTTATGCACTTGTTGCGTAGTATTTTATGTTGTTGCATTTTAAGTATTTCATCCCACGTGTAGTAAGCCCAAGTGGGGGGCGTGAACCTTGGTTTGGACCGACTATATGTGTCGGTTTGGGAGTGCTGAGCTGGGTATCAAGAAATCAATTCTCTCTCTCTATCCCCTTTTTCCCGCTCCTTCTCTTTGTGACCTAGCCGACCGATCCACCGGAAGAAGCCCCGTCGATCAACTCTTCCTCTCCAAGCCGCCGATCTCTCTTCTTTCGCCCTTTCAACCATTGCTTCGCCGATTCAAAGAAGGGGTAAGTTGATCCCCTGTGGAATCTCTCTCTCTCTCTCGGCCTCTCACACGATCTCAGTCAGGAACCCATAACATCTTGGTATCAGATCAAAACACCGACTGTCGGTCCACCGATGTAACCCGCTCACTGCCACGCTCGCCGAACCGCAATCTGCATTCCCTACCACCGCCCGCTCTCACCGCCGAACTAGTGCCCTCGCCGACTGTGTACCGTTCAACCCTTACAACGATGGAGGAAGGAGTCCAATCCCTACATCAGGTCGTGGAAATGTTCCATTCCATGCTCACCAACCAAAACTTGAAGATGGGCACCCTCAACGCTCGTTTGGACGCCCTGTAGGGCCCTCCGCACCATTCATCCGCTCACGACGGCCTGTGATTACCTGTCGACAAGCCGAGTGGACTCCCCCCCCCCCCCCCCCCCACGGAAGACAATGGGTTTCCGCGCTTGGTTCGCATGGACTTTCCCATCTATGAAGGCCGCGACAACCCACTCGCGTGGCTTACGTAATGCGCCATTTTTTCTCCAATTAGCGTACTCCCGAGGAGGATCGCCTCGATGTAGCCTCATTCCACCTCATGGGACCGGCTCAACTGTGGTTTACATAACTGCTGTGTGAATGCCCGAACTTAATTTAGGAGGACTTCAAAGCCACTTGCACTCTTCAATTCGGACCCCCGCTGCGAGGCAACCCCCTCGACGATCTCATCGCCCTCAAGCAATCGGGGTCTATTGACGCTTATTTGGAGCGCTTTCAGATTTTGCTCACTCGGGCTCCCTCGGTCCTTCTGGAACAACAAGTCCCCATTTTTACCGCAGGCCTTCATGAACTTTTACGTCTTGATGTGGAGTTTCAGGCGCCTCGCGACCTCACCACAGCTATGAGTCTCGCTCAGACCTGTGAACGATGTCTTATCTTGGATCAACCACCACCGGGCCGCCGCGACGTGCCTCCCTCTACTCGCAGTAGCAGCTTTACTGGGCAAGTCGATCCCAAATCAACTCTGGGGACGAAGCGGGTAACCATTCGTTCCGTTGTCGTCTCTCCCAAGCCAAAATGGTGGACCGTCGCATGAAGGGCTTGTGTTTCAATTGTGATGAACCCTTCACACTCAGCCACCGGTGCAAATGGTTTATTCTGCCTCGAAGTTGATGACCCTTCCGACGACGACGATGGAGGGGACGACTTGGCGGTATCACAACTTTCCCTTCATGCCATTGCGGGTCCCCAAAAGGGCAGAACGATTTAGATGTGTCCTGAAATTGGCGGTGACCTCCTCCTTGCCCTCATGGATTCCGCCAGCACCCACAGTTTCATTCGACAGGGCACGACGTCCCGTTTGCACCTTCCAGTTTTCCCACGCAGACGTGTGCATGTGGCTATGGATAATGGGAACCACATGCAGTGCCCCGGTGTAGGTCGCCGCATTCCCCTCGTGGTGGACGGGTACCACTCCTCGACGGATTTGTTTGTTGTTGACTTGCGTGGCTTCGAAGTGGTTTTGGGAGTCCGTTGGCTCCGCACCTAGGGGCCGCTCACGTGAGACATCGATCGTCTTACAATGTGTTGGTAACTCGGGATCCCGCCTGGTTGAGTGGCAGGGCCATGATCCATGCCCGCCTCCCTCGTCTTTTCTCGTGCAAACTTCGCCACTGGACGCTCTGATGGCGGTTGAGGACAACCCCTCTTCCGATCTTGTGGACCTCCTCCACACGTTTGATGGCATATTTCTTCCCTTGGAGGGAATTCCTCCCAGTCGGCAGTCGCGGCCAGGATCATCGCATTTGTCTCCTCCTGGGCACGACATTGATTGTTGTGCGGACCTACTGTTATCCATTCCCTCAAAAGGATGAAATCGAGCGGCAGTGTGGGCTTATGCTTCAGTGAGGACTCATCTGGTGAAGCGTCTCACCGTTCTCCTCCCCGGTCCTCTTGGTGCATAAAAAGGGCAGCTCGTGGTGTCCATGTGTGGATTACCGGGCCTTGAATGCCCACGCCGTCAAGGATAAGTTTTTGATCCCGGTGGTGGAAGAGTTGTTGGACGAGTTGCATGGAGTGTGCTTCTTCTCTAAACTCGACTTGTCTCAGGTTATCACCAAGTCCGGATGGCGGTCGCGGGCGTGAAGAAAACGACGTTTCGCACCCACCACGGCCATTTTGAGTTCTTGGTCATGTTGTTCAGACTCACGAGCGCGCCCTCCACATTCCAAGCCGTGATGAATGAGGTATTTCAACCGCTGCTTCGTAAATCTATGCTCGTTTTCTTTAACGACATTTTAGTTTACATCAAGTCGTGGGTGGAACACCTGCAACACATCCATATCGTCCTCCGGTTGATTAAAACTCACCATTTAGTTCTCGAGTTGTCCAAGTGCTCCTTCGGTAAGGGCTACGTTACATATTTGGGCCACGTTGTGCACGGGCAAGGCGTTTCAGCCTACCCCGAGAAGCTTCAAGGGGTGGCGGCTTGGCCTATGCTGCGGTCCCCGACCGACCTCTACGGTATCCTCGGTCTTACTGGGTACTATCGCGACTTCATCCGCAATTATGGGACCTTGGCCGAGCCTTTGTCTACGGAAAAATGATTTCTCATGGTCGAACACCGCCACTATGACCTTCCAGACGCTCCAAGAGGCCTTAATGTCCGCAATGGTTCTCCGCCTTCCAGACTTTTCCATGGAGTTCCAAGTGGAGTGTGATGCAATGGGTCTTGGGTACGGTGTTGTGCTGCAGCAGGAGGGGCATCTCATTGCCTATTTCAGCCGCCGTGCAGCTATCCACCACCGCAAATTATCGTCCTACGAACAGGAATTGATTGGTCTCGCCAAGGTCGTTCAGCATTGGAGGCCGTATTTGTGGTGTCGGGTGTTTGTGATCCACACTGATCATTATAGCCTCAAATACCTCCTCGAACAGCGCCTTTCCACCGTGCCGCAACAACGTTGGGTGAGCAAGCTATTGGGTATTGATTCCCGGGTTGAATATAAGGCGGGAGCATTGAACCGAACCGCCGACGCGCTCTCGCGTCGAGACCCGCCCACGGAGACATCAATGTTTGCCATCTCGTTTCCAACCGACAATCTCCTCTCCACGCTCCACTGCGAGATCTAGTTTCACCATGCTTGGTCGAGCTCCTGCGTCGGGCGCAAGAGGGCCTGCTTGCCCCGTCGTGGACAACCCGACAGAGCCTCGTTATATCCTGAGATCGGGACTATGTGGACTCGCCGTCACCACTAATTCCTACCATTTTGGGGGACACACACGGCCGCAGTCATGAAGGGGTTCACCGCACCTTGCAGCGTCTCTCCGCCGAATTCTTTTCGAAGGGCATGCACAAACAGGTGCAAGTATTCATTGTGGCTTGTCCTGTGTGTCGAAAGAATAAAACCGACCACCTACTATCCGCCGCCCTCTGCAACCACTGTCGGTTCCAACACAGATTTGGGTCGTTGTGCCCATGGATTTTGTCGAAGGAGTGCGCACGTCTCACGAGAAATTCGTCCTTATGGTGGTCATCGGTCGTTTTTCCAAGGGAGCACATTTCATTGCATTAGCGCGGCCTCTTCTTGCGTAGCATGTTGCTCGGATTTTTTTCCAAAAAATCGTTTGTTTGCCTGGCATGCCCTAGAGCCTTGTGTCGGATCACGGCAAGGTTTTTACTAGCAACTTCTGGAAGGAGCTCTTTGCCCTTAGCGGCACCAAGTTGTCTTTTTCATCCGCATACCACCCACAATCCGATGAACAAACAGAGTTTGTTAATCGCACCGTGTAGATGTATTTGTGTTGTATTACTGGTGATAGACCGCAGGACTGGCCGCGATGGCTACCTTGGATTGAATATTGCTATAATACCTCATACCATACGACGCTCACAGTCGGGGCCCTCCCCGCATATTGTCCTATATGGGGGTACCGCCTTATTGGAGTCCGTCGATCGTGAGCTGATGGATCGTGACGAGTTCTTGCTGGCCTCCCATGAACGCTTTTACAGGCTCAACACCGCATGGAGCCTACCTACAACAGAGGCCACCGTGAGCTTGCCTTCACTATCAACAATTGGGTGTGGGTCCATCGTCGGCCCTTCCGTCAAATTTCCGCCACCAAGCCGTCTTCAAACAAATTGGGACCTAAATTTTTTGGGCCGTTCCAGATCACTCGCCGCATTGAGGACGTCGTCTATCAGCTGCACCTTCCTCTAGACGCGCGCATTCATTATGTCTTTCATGTGTCCCAACTCAAGACATCGTGGGCACTCCCTCGGCCTTTCCCTTGGTTGACATTCCGGCGCAGCTTGAGGACAAGTTGCCTCTCGACGGGGGCAGTGATGTTATGGTGCCAAACGAGACGAACCAGCGATGGGGCCGCACGTACCAACGCCGCCTTCATGCGACGAAAGCATGAGCTTTATCTTTATTTTGGGTTGTTCGAACATTTTACTTATGTACTTATCGCGTGGTATTTTATCTTGTTGCATTTTACGTATTTCATCCCATGTGTAGTAAGCCGAAGTGGGGGGCGCGAACCTTGGTTTGGATCGGCTATATGGGTCGGTTTGGAGGTGCTGAGCTGGGTATCATGAAATCAATTCTCTAATTCTCTCTCTCTCTATCCCCCCTTTTCCCGCTCCTTCTCTTCGTGACCTAGCCGATCGCTCGACTGGAAGAAGCCCCGCCGATCAGCTCTTCCTCACCAAGCCGCCGATCTCTCTTCTCTCACCCTTTCAACCATTGCTCTGTCGGGTTCAAGGAAGGGGCAAGTTGATTCCCTATGGAATCTCTCTCTCTCTCTCTCTCTCTCTCTCTCGGCCTCTCACGCGATCCCAGTCGGGAGCCCATCACACTCATCTCGAGCGGATCACTGATCGTAACATTTTTCGTTCTTTACCTTTTTAATTTTACTTTGTCGTTTTGTTTATTTTGGGTAGGCAGCGAACGGAGAATCATGACCGTTTCTTGCACGTCTCTAGTTTATATATCACTATTTTAAATGTCCTCCGACATGTCTGACATGTCCTCCAATATGTCTAACATGTCTGCCGACATGTATTTTTTGAGAGCAAAATAATGTTTTTTAAGAAAAATATTGATTATGTCATTGTAAAATATAGGCCGACATATTTGATTTTTTTCGATATATCGGCCGACACGACTTTTGAACATATCATCCGTTATTTTATTTTATATTATGTTAGTGGTATATGTTTAAATCATCTATATGTATTATATATACTTAAATTGAATGGACTTAATGTTTCGTTCTTTTTTATGTGTTATTCTTATAATCAATTTCTTTAATTATTTCTCACTATATCTTTCTTATTTCGTATTACAAAAAATATTAAAACTTTCAACATATTTATTAGTTGATTATTTTTTATTTTTAACATAAACTTGTTAAGCAGGAAAAGAACTATAGTTAATAAAAAATATTTAGTTTTAAATTTTTTTTATTTAGTATAAATTTTAAAGTTATCTAAATAAAATTAGTATCTAATATTAAATATATTTTACAGTGTATCTATTTGTACTTGTAATAATAGTTGTGGTGCGTAACTAATATTTTATTTTGGATATTCTTTAACTTATTTTGGGATATACATAACTCAGTGTTCGTAAATTTATTATGATAATATTTAATTTGAAAACATATTATTATACTTAGTATACATAAAAATATTTTTTTATTTAAGAGATGAAAATCCAATATTTTAAAATATACCCGACATGTCTCCAACTTCCGATATCCGACATTTAAAAATCCGGCATGTCGCCGACATCTGTAGAGGTAGAAGACTCTAAAGACATGTAATGAAAGTTGAAGCAAAGTAGTCTTGTCTTTGATCAACCGGTGCTGAAGCCGGACCCCCCCCCCCCCCCCGGTGCGACACTTGAACCTCCCCACACCCCTTGGTCGTCGGCCACATCCTCCCCCCTTCCCCTCCAAATCGATCCACCCTCCCCTTCACCTCCAACAGGCACCCAATCCAACCACACCTCCCACAGTCGAAAACCCCCTTTCCCTCCCACCACCACCAGCCTCCGGCAGCCCAAAACCATCCCTCCAACCACCGGTCGGTCACCCAACATTCTCCTCTCCAAACACGTCAAATACATTCCCCCCTCCCCTCCAAATTCTCTCCATTTTTAATCTCCGGTGATCACCGGAAAACATTCCCCAAGCACCTCCGGCGAACACCCACCATCACCCTCCAAGTTTCCTTCGCTTTCAGTTTTCCAGCGATCGCCGGAAAACACCTCCGGTCACCACCACAACCAATTACCTCTCCGCAAGCTTGCAGATGTCGGATGTCGGACTCATGTCGGTTTGAGTTTTTTATGTCGGATGTCGGATTGCGGGGGATATATCGGGGACATTTCAAAATGTCGGATTGTAATGTTATATGTATATATATATATTATATATCATAATATTTTTTTTAATTATATGGTAATTATTTTATTTAATGAAGTATACACTAAAATTCATATTAAAAAATGAAACTACTAACAAGTGTTTAATCAATTTGTAATAAATAAGAAATGTTGCATGCTTTCAAAATGTCGAAATGTAACCAAAGGAGAGCTGCGAAGAAGACGAGAGCCAGAAGCGGAGATTAGGGCAAGCGAAGAAGACGAGAGCCCAGAGCATCGTGAGGAGGACGCGGGGGAGATGATGAGTCGTCGTGAGGGGCAAACGTAGTATAACTATATAAGTATATAATAAAAACTGATTTAATTATAAAATTTAATAAAAATAACTTATTAATTTCTATTGGCCGCCAAAACCCGCCATAACCCGCCATAAGGCCCATAACCCGCCATAACGGGCCGACATGTCGGCCGCCATACTGGAAAACGTCATTTTTCTCATCTGTGTCACGTTGCGATTTCCCCTCAAAAATGACATGTCGGCCGACATCTACAAGCTTGCCTCTCCGACAACCACCTCCAGTCAGCCACCACCCCCATAACTACCTTAACTACCATTTCCAATACCCACTAACTCCATACCCCCCACCCCAATCCTAAAATTACTCCTAATCACTCATTCTCCCCACTACCTCCACTACACCAATATCCCTCACGTAGAGTCACTTGGTGTAACGACGCGCAAACCGCCAAAGAGTAACAATATTCATTTCATTTATAATAAGTATTAAACGCTACGCAACAATTTTCATATGCCACAAATGAGTATTGAAAGGAAAGTACAGAAAAAAACTCTTATTCCAAGTAATTTACATTTTTTACATGTCCAAAATAACATATATATACATGTCTAGTACATCTTATTTTAACAAAAACAATATTAGAAGTTCTTCAGACAAGTGAGGCACTTCGCATATCGGCACAACCCTCGTGAGCTTTGACCACTTAAAAATTTCCTACTATGCTTTTATACCATACATGATAAAGTCCCACTTATTCTGCTTTACGCTTAGATCCTAAAAAATTTAGAATGGAAAGGGTTAGTCTTTAAATAAAAGACTAAGCGAGAAACTTAGTTCTTTAACTGTTATACAGGCAAGGTGAAAGTTTAATAACAATATGCATATAATATTTTCATTTTATCAAGTATAAGTACTCTACATATTGAATATATAAGAGGCATAATTCAAGTTGTCTGGATAAAAAAACAATAAGAAGTAAGGTTTAATAGTCGAGTAGCATTTTCATTTTACATCTTCCTTTAGTTCAATATGTTTTCACTTTATTTCGTTAAGGGTCACTGCGTTTATTTCAGTATTCAGTCTTGGGCCCAATCCCCGTGGGTCGAACTCAGTGCGCACAACTCTCATAAGACCGTTAAGGTCCAACTGAGTTGACTCGGAAATTTAATCCAGTGCGCACAACTCGCTTAAGACCTATTAATGTCCAACTGGATTTAAATCAGTCTACAGATACCCTTAACTTTTGCATCGATGCATTATCACGTTCTTTAATTTTGTTTTCATACACAATAGAATCATCATGGATTTAATGGTTCATAATGATGAAAATACTTAAAGATAGAACATAATTAAAGAAATAATCCCTCACATTGAGTTTCTCATTTCCTTTGTCGTTTTGCTGATCATCATCACGTCCATCAGGTGACGTCATCCTTCTTCGTATCTGTACGTATGCATCAATTGAATATGATTCATGTCTTTAAAGAATTATGGTGTGAAGTCTAAGGGTGATTAAGTCAAGATTTCTAGGATACGGAAAAAGGGCACTTAAACTCATGTTATGTCCTCAAATAAACCCAAATTTTATCTCCAATATATTTAGCATCTCCAAATTTTCCTAATATATAAGATTACCCTCATAATTGCATGTACATAATTATCACTTATGCGCATGACATCTCAACATCATCATAATACGTAGTAACACATTCCAACAGCCGGTCTCCTCAAAATTCCCAATTAAGTATACATATAGTATTTAATTTCAGTAAAACCTTCGTCATTCGGACATTAAAATGATGTTAATCAACGATAGAATTACAGGGGATCCATAAATAATCACATGCATAGTGGGCATATGTAAAATTGAACTTCTTCTATGCAAAAACGGCCCTAAAACAGCAGCCCCATAATTAAAATTTCAATTTCAGCGGTTCCTTCTAATATACAACATTCCTAAGAGCAAAACCAGCATTTCCATCCATGAAACCTGAGATTCCAGCAATTTGTAGAGATTTCACAGCATACTCTTTAGTCAAAGTCCTAAACATGATGTTTTTCCAACTCTAGCATGATTCACATCAAAGCCCCATCAATTCAACTTAATTTCTTCATGAGCATGCAAATAAAATTTCCATTCAATTTAGGGAATCCGTAATATTCAAGCAGAAAATTCATGACTCATATCTAAATTAACATATAACTGAAATACCCAAAATCAGCCCCCCATAAGTATTAGTTTGCATGTCACCAAGAAATTTTACTACAAAAACTGAAATCATTTTCTTTCCAAATCTCTAAAACTGAGATTAGGTTACTTCTTATTTGTATAAAGGAGAGGGGAAAGAGGAGAAGGGCTTACAATGGGGAAAGAAATGAGAAATTAGGGATTTGCTAGAGGTTGCCCCAAACTCCTCTTTTGTTTCTATATAAGCCTTCCAAAACTGGCCACCACCAAGAAGAGGGGATGGTATCAAGTGGAAGAGGGTCGATCCAACCTCTTTTCTGTCGAGAGGAAGAGAAATCGGAGGAGAGAGGGGGAGAGAGCGATCGGCGAGAGCTAGGCGAGAGCAACAAAACCTGGAATCGCACAGTGCGGGATTTCTGTCGTTTTTCTATTAAAGATGGGGAGCCGGTCCAAATTGCACCACCTAAGGCTATGGCTAAGCTTTAAATGATCAACAAGTGAACCCATATCATTTTATTATCTCTTCTTTCAATTTTTCTATTGGCACACCATTTACTATCCACACACCAATTCAACTATTAGCACACTAATGTGCTCCATTTACATATTAAATTTAATTGTATATGCAATAATTCCAATGAGATCATCTTTAATAAAACAAGACTTATGAATTAAAAGTTGTTGCGGCAACATTTCGCAAATACTTATAACATTTTATGTCGTACGACGGAATTTGGGTGTCACAATTACATCCGCCCATATAAAAAATTTCGTCCTCGAAAATAACGTACCTTTAAAATGTTGGAAATAGGTCCCACAGTAGATCTTCTCGCTCCCAAGTGTCTTCACTTTTGGGGTGGCCCTTCCACCGGACCTTTACAAAATTAACATCTTTGTTCCGCAGTCGCTTGGTCTGCCAGTCAATTATTAGGTAAGATTGTGTTGGGCTTGATAAATCAGGTTCAATTTGTACATCTGTAGCGGAGATCATCTTATCTGGATCGACAATATACCTTCGCAGTGACGACATTTGTGACGACACATCTGTAACGGAGATCATATAAACGTCATGTAGATTTTGCAGTTCATTTGACAGTGTCAATTTGTAAGTCATTTCTCCAATACGTTCAGTGATAGGAAAAGGTCCTACATATCGTGGACTTAGTTTCCCAATCTTCTGCAGTCGTGAGACGCCTTTGAATGGTTTAATTTTCAAGCATACTTGATCGCCAACATTAAACTCTACCCGACGATGTCGTGCATCATAGTATTTCTGTTGACGGTCTTGTGCAATTTCATTCTCTTTTGAATAAACAAAATTTTCTCTTGCAACTTGTTCATCCTTTCCTTATTGTATATTTTTCTTTCACCATCTTCTGCCCAACTAAGAGGGGTTCGACATTTTCTACCATAAAGGGTTTCAAAAAGAGTCATTTGAATTGTCGATTGATAGTTGTCATTATAGGAAAATTCAGCTAGTGACAAATATTTTTCCCATGATCCGTTTAAGTCCAAGACAATCATTCTCAATAGATCCTCTAATAGTTGGATGATACGCTCTGATTGACCATCTGTTTGCGGGTGAAAGGCGGTGTTATACAACAATTTTGTTCCCAAACATTTATGCACAAGTTTCCAAGTATCTGAAGTAAATCGGTCATCTCTGTCTGAGACAATTGTTCGAGGTATTCCATCAAATTTAACAATAACATCAAAATATTCATCTACCAATCTTTCAGTTGGTCTGCCTTGCTTTGCTGCAATGAAGTGTGCACTCTTTGTCAATCGATCAATAATCACCCAAATACCATCATTTTCGTGTTTGCTCCGAGGTAAACCCCACGCAAAGTCCATTGCAATGTTGACCCACTTCAATTCTGGAATAGGTAATGATTTTAAATAACCTCCTGATTTCACATGTTCTGCTTTTACTACTTGGCAGGTATGGCATTTAGTGATGTATGTAGTTACATCCTTTTTCAATTTTGGCCACCAAAAATCTTGTTTTAAATCGTGGTACATTTTTGTACGACCAGGATAAATAGAATATGGTCTCAAATTATCCGCATTTGGAATACAAAGCCTATCAAATTATCCACATTTGGAATACAAAGCCTATCAAATTATCCTGGTCTCAAATTATCTGCATTTGGAATACAAAGCCTATCATTCAAGAATAATAATGCATCTTTCTCAGCAAAGTTCTTTGATTCTCCATTCTTTACTTTTTCCAATAAAGTTACAAAGAATGGATTCTGAGATATTACCTTCAAAGTTCTTTCTTTAATCGGATATTCAATTTGCATTTGAAACAATTGAGACTGCTTATCATCTGAAATAAACACAAGAGATATTTCCATCCTCTGTAATTCTTGAATCAACCATTGGTTATACTGATTTATTGTCGCCAATGTGACTATACTCTTCCTTCCTAAAGCATCAGCTACAGTATTAGCCTTACCTGGGTGATAGTTAATATCAATCTCGTAGTCTTTAATGAATTCTAACCAATGTCGTTTCCGAAGGTTCAATTCTTTCTGTGTAAAGATATACTTTAAGTTCTTATGATCAGAGAAAATTTCGCATCGGATCCTGTACAAATAGTGACGTCATATTTTCAATGCGAATACTACCGCTGCCAATTCTAAATCATGAGTCGGATAGTTTTTCTCAGCATCTTTTAATTGTCTGGAAGCATAAGCGATGATTTTCCCATGTTGCATTAGAACACACCCAAGACCCTTATAAGAAGCATCATTGTATATCTGAAACCCTTCTGATCCTGAAGGCATTACCAAAATAGGGGTAGTTGTCAACCTCTCTTTTAATTCTTTAAAAGCAAGCTGACAATTCTCATTCCAAATGAAGGATATATTTTTCCTTGTCAATTGAGTTAATGGTAAGGCTATTTTAGAAAAATTCCTTACAAATTTTCTGTAATACCCAGCCAATCCAAGGAAGCTTCAATCTTGCTGGGATCCACAGCTAATCCTTGTTCATTAATAACATGGCCTAAGAAGGATACTTCTCTTAACCAAAATGCGCACTTAGAGAATTTAGCATATAATTGATAATCTTTTAATATTTGTAAAACCAATCTCAAATGTTGCGCGTGTTCTTCTTCAGTTTTGGAATATATCAAGATAACATCGATGAAGACAATAACGTATTTGTCAAGATATTCTTTAAACACTCGATTCATCAAATCCATAAACGTTGTAGGTGCGTTTGTCAATCCAAATGGCATAACTACGAATTCAAAGTGTCCATATCGGGTGCTGAAAGTTATTTTAAATACATCTTCTTCATTCACTTTCAATTGGTGATAACCCGACCTCAGGTCAATTTTTGAGAACACAGTCATGTGTATTAGCTGATCAAATAAATCATCGATGCGAGGAAGAAGATACTTATTTCTTACTGTCAATTTATTAACTCTCTATAATTGATGCAAAGACGAAGTGTTCCATCCTTCTTTTTCACAAATAAAATGGGAGCTCCCCAAGGAGAAGAACTGGGACGAATGAAGTTTTTATCTAATAATTCTTGTAACTGAGATTCCAACTCCGTTAATTCCTTTGGGGACATGCGGGATAATGCTTTAGCTACCGAGGTTGCTCCTTCGATGAGAGGAATTTTAAATTCCACTTCTCTGGTTGGAGGCACTCCTGACAATTCATCAGGAAATACTTCGAGAAATTCTCGAACCACTAGCACCACAGTAATATCTTTCTTTTCTTCCTTTGTCTCTTTTATCACAATTAACATTGCTTCGTATCCCTTACAGATTGTCTTCAAAGCCTTCATGGCGGAGATCAATGTTTTTGATACTTCTGTCAACCCTTTAAATGATACCAAGCTTTGGTCTGGGCACGTAATTGTAAGCTCTTTCGTCTTACAATTAATCACAGCTTCATGACCAATTCATACCCAAAATGATATCATATTCTGCGATTGGTAAAACTGCCAAATCTACATCCAGGACTTTTTCATTAATTTGAATTTGCATTCGAGCCCGCAGTTGTGTAGTCATTATATGATTGTTGGGGATCATTACATGTAGGATATTATGTATTGAATATGTTTGTACTTGTAAGGTATTCAAGATACGTGTTGAAACAAAAGAATGACTTGCACTAGTATCAAATAAAACTTTCAGTAATTGCTTGTATGCATAAATCATACCTGTGATGAGAGTGTCATCAGCCTTAGCTTCTTGTTGCCCCAGATTGAAGACACGAGGTTGTATATGTCGTTCTTCACGGTCAGGCTCCACTGGTGCTAAGGTGGAGGCAACTGACTCGTCTTCCTTAATGGTTCCCATCTGATATACTCGTTGAGGTTGTGCTCCAGGGGCTCCCCTGACACTTCCATCCTTTGTTTGCCTCTTGGGACATTCATATTGTCGGTGTCCTGGCTGGCGACAGATATAACAAACACCAGTGCCAAATAAATATTGCCCTTTATGCACTTTTCCACATTTTTCACATTTAGTTGCAGATGACTGGGTCACACTACCCGTTGTAGTTGAGGGGGAAGGTTGCAACCACTTTTTATTCTTACATGAAGATCCACTTGATCTACCTGAAGATTCCCTACTCGATCCTTCTGTTAGTCTTTTATTCATAAACTCCCTTCTTTTATGAGTTTTCTCCATATCAATTTCAGTTAAGCGAGCTTTCGCAACCAGACTACTGTAATTTGTAATCTCAAATGGTACCAGATATGTACAAATATTATCTCTGAGGCCTTGTTAGAAACGGCGACATCGTTCTGCTTCTGTTGGAGCTAGAGATCCCGCATAAAATGCTAAGTTTGAGAATTCAGCTTCATATTGAAGTACAGTGCGATTACCCTGCACGAGACGAAAAAATCTGCAATAGTCCTTTCTCTGACGCGGGCACGAAGCAGTTAGTGAATTCTTCTACAAATTCCTTCAAAGAAATTTCAGTAATTCCCCTGGTGTCAAAGTTTCCACTCATCACCGCGTCCCACCAACTTTTTGCTTCAACGTAACTAGATCAATCTTCTTTACCTCTGAACAATGCATGACTTTAAAGATAGTTTTTATCCTCAGTATCCAGTCTATAGTTTCTATCGGAGTTAAGCCTCCTCTGAAGGTGGGGGGCTTTAACTCCAAGAATTGCTTAAGTTCAATGTCTACCTAACGTTGCGGTGGTTGATTCAGAAGGTCAATATAAGGTATTGTTGGGGGAGTATCTCTTGTTAGTCGGATTGCTTCTGCCATTGCTTGAGTCATATCGGCTACTTGAAGATTTATTCTTTGGCCTGCCTCACTTTCAGCGGATTTCTCTGGCTCTTCTAGAGCCCTCCGACTAGAAAACTCGTGTTCCTGTAGAGCAAGAAATGATTAACAACCAATATAAGGACATGTAAAACAAGATAATATAAAAGTTTATATCTGTACCATGATACAATACTATTTGTGGCACTCACCCTTACGAAACCTAGCTTTGATACCATTTTCTGTAACGGCCCGCAGACCGCCACAGAGTAACAGTATTCATTTCATTGATAATAAGCATTAAACGCTAAGTAACAATTTTCATATGCCACAAAAGAGTATTGAAAGTAAAGTACACAAAAGAAACTCTTATTCCAAGTAATTTACATCTTATACATGTCCAAAATGTCCAAAACAACATATATACAAGTCTAGTACATCTTATGTTAACAAAAACTATATTAGAAGTTCTTCTGACAAGTGGGGCACTTCACATATCGGCACAACCCTCATGAGCTTTGACCACTTCAAAATTTCCTACTATGCTTTTATACCATACATGATAAAATCCCAATTATTCTGCTTTACGCTTAGATCTTAAAAAATTTAGAATGAAAATGGTTAATCTTTAAATAAAAGACTAAGCGAGAAACTTAGTTCTTTAACAGTTATACAGGCAAGGTGAAAGTTTAATAACAATATGCATATAATATTTTCATCCTATCAAGTATAAGTACTCTACATATTGAATATATAACAGGCATAATTCAAGTTGTGCGGATAAAAAAACAATAAGAAGTAAGGTCTAATAGTCGAGTAGCATTTTCATTTTACTTCTTCCTTTAGTTAAATATGTTTTCACTTTATTTCGTTAAGGGTCACTGCGTTTATTTCCGTATTCAGTCCTAGGCCCATTCCCCCTGGATCGAACCCAGTGAGCACAACTCGCATAAGACCGTTAAGGTCCAACTGAGTTGACTCGGGAATTTAATCCAATGCGAACAACTCGCTTAAGACCTATTAAGGTCCAACTGAATTTAAATCAATCTACAGATACCCTTAACTTTTGCATCGATGCATTATCACGTTCTTTAATTTTGTTTTCATACACAAAATAGAATCATCATGAATTTAATGGTTCATAACGATGAAAATACTTGAAGATAGAACATAATTAAAGAAATAATCCATCACATTGAGTTTCTCTTTTCCTTTGTCGTTTCGCGTATCATCATCACGTCTATCGGGTGACGTCATCCTTCTTCGTATCTGTATGTAAGCATCAATTGAATATGATTCATGTCTTTAAATAATTATGGTGTGGAGTCTAAGTGTGATTAAGGCAAAAGATTTCTAGGATACGGAAAAGGCACTTAAACTCATGTTATGTCCTCAAATAAAGCCAAATTTTATCTCCAATATATTTAGCATCTCCAAATTTTCCTAATATATAAGATTACCCACATAATTGCATGTATCCTAATTATCACTTATGCGCATGACATCTCAACATCATCATAATACGTAGTCACACATTCCTACAATCGGTCTCCTCAAAATTCTCAATTAAGTATACATATAGTATTTACTTTCAGTAAAACCTTCGTCATTCGGACATTAAAATGATGTTAATCAACGATAGAATTACAGGGGATCCATAAATAATCAACATGCATAGTGGGCATATGTAAAATTGAACTTCTTCTATGCAAAAACAGCCCTAAAACAGCAGCCCCATAATTAAAATTTCAGCATTTCCATCCATGAAACTTGAGATTCCAGCAATTTGTAGAGATTTCACAGCATACTCTTTAGTCAAAGTCCTAAACATGATGTTTCCAACTCTAGCATGATTCACATCAAAGCCCCGTCAATTCAACTTAATTTCTTCATGAGCATGCAAATAAAATTTCCATTCAATTTAGGGCATCCGTAATATTCAAGCAGAAAATTCATGATTCATATCTAAATTAACATATAACTGAAATACCCAAAATCAGTCTCCCATAAGTATTAGTTTGCAAGTCACCAAGAAATTTTACTACAAAAATTGAAATCATTTTCTTTCCAAATCTCAAAAACTGAGATTAGGTTACTTCCTATTTGTATAAAGGAGAGGGGAAAGAGGAGAAGAAGGGCTTACAGTGGGGAAAGAAAGGAGAAATAATGACTATGCTAGAGGTTGCCCCAAACTCTTCTTCAGTTTCTATATAAACCTTCCAAAACCGGCCACCACCAAGAAGAGGGGTTGGTATCAAGTGGAAGAGGGTCGACCCAACCTCTTTTCTACCTAGAGGAAGAGAAATCGGAGGAGGGAGGGGGAGAGAGCGATCAGCGAGAGCTAGGCGAGAGCGGCAAAACCTGGAATCGCACAGTGCGGGATTTCTGCCGAGAGGATAGGCTCGGTTTTTCTATTAAAGATGGGGAGCCGGTCCAAATTGCACCGCCTAAGGCTATGTCACACCATTTACTATTCGCACACCAATTCAACTATTAGCACACCAATGTGCTCCATTTACATATTAAATTTAATTGTATACGCAATAATTCCAATGAGATAATCTTTAATAAAACAAAATTTATGAATTAAAAGTCGTAGCGGCGACATTTCACAAATACTTATAACATTCTATGTCGTACGACGAAATTTGGGTGTCACACTTGGTAGCCCCCCAACCGAATCCCCCTTTCCTTCTAATTACAGCAATCGGCCCCCTCACCTCACCCCACCTCTCTCACAAACCGAGCCCCACTCCTCCACTCCAACTCTCGTGGAACCACCTCCAACCGATCACAACAGTACAGGAAGTCCAGTTCAGATCCAGTCCGGCCTCATTTCCCTGCCGCCAGCTGCTGGAACTCCAAACTGCTAGCCTGCACCTCAAATTTCTCACTCCTCCCTGCTGCCAGCAACTGTCCAGCACCCTTATCGGGTTCCCCACACTGCTGGCAGACTCCTCCAGCCCCGGGAACTCCAAATACAGCCCCGTTGCCTGCTTTCCAGCAGCCCAAAGATCCACCAGGAGTCCGAATTTCAGAACTATTACTTGTCCCCACTCCGGGAGATCCTCTCCAAGTCTTCTACTACTACTACTGCCGTGTGAGTATCATTGTTCTGAAGTTAATTCTTAATGTTGAATTCAGTGGTTATTTCCTATTCAAGGAGTATGTCTTTTGCAATCGTTGTTTCAAACTCTTAAATTTTTGTGAGTTTCCATTTACTAGTTATTTGATTTTTGAGTACTCTTTCATATATATGGCGTCTCGTATTTTCTTGTTTGTTTGTTTTATCTTTTGTGACACATTTAGCATTTTGATTTATAAATTAAAATGTATTGCAAGTAACATATATTACCGGAAAGTGAGTCTGTATATATAAAATACCGTTAGCCCCTCAAGGACCTTACCCTGCGTCAAAGCCACGGGATAAAAATAATTTATAGAGATAATAAAATAAATATTATAGCATATACCAGCATTTGTAGTAGATTGATAACAGCACTTCTGAGTAAAAATTAGTGAAAGCTAAGCTAGTTCTGCATCAACTAGTTTCCAGAAATAAAAGCTGACACGGCCATCCAAAATACAAGAGTACAAGACTAAGAAGGAAATGCAAAGAAATCAAATGAGAGAAAGAGAAAAAAAAGGGCAGCCCGGCGCACAAAGCATCCCCGCGCAGCAAGGGTCCAGGGAATGGTCCCACCACAAGGGTGAAATGAGAGAAAGAGAAATAGTAGAAAAAATAAATCAACGTGCAGTCATTTAAATCAAGAAGATTACATACTTCTGCAGGATCAAGATGGAGATCGTCTTTCAAATAAAAGCTTACTGCAAGCCTAGCAAGGCCCAGTACTCCCTGCACAAAATATACAACTGCAACAGCAACATTATCTGGTGACAAGTCCACTCCAAAACATTTTATATCATTCATCCTAGAACTGTTCTTCTGGAAAAGATTTGTGCTGGAGTATTTCTCTTGAAGATCCCCCCCAGATGCTTCATTAACTGAGAGAGCATTCAATGCCAAACTATCTGCAGATCAAGCAAAATGAAATGCAGATTAAGTAATGCAAAGCACATATGCTTTGAGGAAAGAAACTATGAAATGAGATGGATGTTATCTGTTAGACTTTTCTAAAATATTTAAATAAATTGACAGGTTTAAATGAAGTATTCAGATTCATTTACGATATTTAAGGAATGTATATTCATTAAGTCAAGTAGAGGACAGAATTAGAGAAACCTGATGGAGATGGTTCAACTTTGAAATATATATATATATATATATTTCCTATTATCATCCAACTAACTTTTTGAAAGTTAATATCAATTGAGAGAGAGCTCCATATATTCTCTCTCACCACACAAAAGTTCAACCTATCACATTCACTTGAATTCCAAGAATCAATTGATCTTTGCCTAAAACTGACGCAAGAAGCTCAAAGCCAGAAACAGTGTCAACATATGTACATGGCTTTCTTGTATTTATGCAAGACACCACAGTAAAAATCGAATTACATAGCAATATTGTATGTATGTCACTGCTCTTGGGACGCTAAATAGTACTGGATGTGCATACATACGTACCCAAGTCCTCTGTGAGAATGTTCAAGAGTCCTACATGCATGAGATCATGTGTGCCCCTACAACAGGGGTCTTCCAACCCTAGATTAGTTAGCGTAATTTATCTTTTTTGGGGGATGTCGAATTTTAAATTCATAATTTATATACGAATACATTGCTTCTATCTAGGAAAGTTGTTTGGAGTCGTATATTTGTTTGACAAATTAAATATTCACATTTTTATGATCTCAAAATTATCTATTATCCATGTGCACAATTCACACTCCCACTCTCTCTCCTTACCCAAGCAACTATGGAAGGCATGCATGGGACGACCTGCTGAAAACTCGGAAGCAAGGAGAAAATGATCGAGGCTAAAATCCAAATTTCAACTATCAACTGTGCAAAGGAAAGATGATTCCACCATTCGGAACAATCATCCTCTTTTAAAATTCTAATATCCTGAGTTTTCAATTCTAAACAATCTCCTAGTTGTTGATTTTGAATTTAGGATGATATTTGGTATCATAGCACATATTCGTCCTGTGGAAGGAAGATGGTGAAGACCATATACAACTAAACAATTGAATTGAAGCAAGAACATGACGTTTATGCAGAATCAGCTCAAACAACCATTCAGATCGGAATCCACAACCAATCCAGGATTGGCGTTGGAAGAAATGTCCTGTGAATTTCTAGCCTGAATATAGAGCCCAACAACAAGGATTGGCAGCATTATCGGCCCAGCAGACAAACTATGTCATCACCATTATTAACACGGAATCTGAAATTACAATGACACAGCATCATATGATGAGGGAGATCACCTATAAGGATTCCTCTAAGAGGCCTAATGATACGATGAGGCTCATCGAAAGAATTAACTATTATAAAAGAAAATTAGGAAAGCGCCTTAAATATAATTCAATAGATAATATAAATCTAATACAAATATATGTGTATATATAAATAATTTTATAGATAAATGAATATAGATAAACTAAGCCCAGTCAAAGTATTTCTCTTAGTAAGCTTTCATAAAATGAACGCAAACGCTACAATTAGATTAAAAACACATGTTGCTTAAAAACTTAGCTTCTCTTTTCAGTCTTCTATAGATTTTAATGATCTATAGAAAAGTAAAAAGTTTTCTGGCCATGATCACAGACTTGTAAGTGCAGGATAAGTTAGAATAATTCATTATGTACTTCATTAACTATTTACATAGTACTATTTAATCACTCTTATTTACTTTTCTTACAAAAAAGAGGCATTCCCTAAATATATATATATATATATGTATATATATATATATATTAATTTTGTGTCTCGCTGAGTTGTATGAAAAAGTATTCATGCTATCACACAAAAGAACTCCACATCATATGCTCATGAAGTTATAGAGAAAGTGCAAGTACAAAATGTTGTTTTTTAATCATACTTACCGTTAAGAAGAGACAAAGCCTAGAGTAAAACAAATGGGAAGGAGAATGGACCATGCTAAACACTAACAAAACTTTGCAGATTGATCATTTGATCTCCTTTCTGAAGCATTATTTTCAAACTAGTTCTATTTTTGTACTACAAGTACAACCCAATTTATATTATTTTCATGATAATGTAACATAAAGTATTCAACAACCAAGTTGAACAAATTTTTTTAGTTTGTTTGTTACATGCGTTTGTATTGCATTTGAAATTGTGATTTTCTAAGAACCTTCAAAGTATGCATGTGTCTGTAGTTCAATTCTATTCCTAGAACTACTAAATGAAAAGATTAACATACCTAAACCTCCATTTTTGTTCCACACAAAGGATGAGCTAGTTCAACAATCTGAGTGGAGAGAAACTAGTGGCCCTCGTTGGTTGGAACTAAATCTTAGATTTGCACTTTTTTCAAGAAAAAAAATAATTCTATCATTTTTCGCTATTTATTAAGCAGCATAATTATGTACTCCATTAGTCCATGCATCCTCTTGTTTTTGGAGCATTGTGTACTTGGGGCTATTTTATGAATCTGCATTCTCCATTTTGTTTAATTTTTGTAGAAACCACATTCATATTATATCTAACACTTCTCTTTCTCAACCCTACAATAAATGTATCGATTCTACCGAACATTCCTTTCAACTTAAGGCAATTTTAAGCAAAAAAACTACTAAAACTTTGGTAGGGAAAATTTTCTTTAGAGGACTGAGGTTTTAATCATCAGCCTCCGATGATAGCAACAGTGCAACACAAGTGCCAAGGGCCGATCGGATTAGCACATCGGAGCCCTAACTCTACTTAGTAGGAACCATGGTGTTACGTTACAGGGTTCTCAAGGCAGGAGATGGCTGAGGTTCGACGGTGTTAAGGAGGAAGAAGAACAGTAATAGGAGACATCGGTGGAACAATAAAAGTAAAAGAACTTTATTAAAAAAATAGTGTGGTTACAATACTGCTGAACCTCTTAATATATAGTTTGGATTAATTAATGACCGTTGGAGTAACGGTCCCAAGATTAATGCTACGGTTATTAGCTTAGCGCTTGGCACAAGTCGCCAGCTGTTAAGCCCTGTTTATTGATCGGTCTTACTGTAGCGTCTGGACGCTACATTTCCTGCCCGTCCTGACCTTTCTGCCCAGGGCGTCTGTTTCGAGGGTTGTTGTCAGTGTCTTCAAAAAGGGCGGAACCTCCCAGATCTGTGGAGCGGTTGCGAACGGATCGGCACAGACGCTGTGGCGACGGAAGATGCAGGCGCCGGAGAGAGTGGAGGAGGTGGTTCTGGAGCCGTAATGATTGCATGGCTGCGGACTTGGGAACATCCTCGTTTGCTGAGTAATTCTCCGTAGTTGTTGCTTTGTCTTTTTGATCTTTGTCTGGTTTGTGCTTGCTGTGTGTTGGGGGTGTCTGCCCCTGAAGCTGTCATTCACAGGAGAGTGGTCACTGTTATTACAAAAATTATCGTGGGGGATGACGGAGGAACTAGGTTGTTGGGTGTCCGTGGAAAGTGATGAAGTCGACTTTTCCTGTTCTTCTGGTCTTTGTTCATTAGGAGTTCTGACTGTGGGACTGGTAGCTTCCCCGTTTAACTTTGCTCTTCGTGTTGGCGAACCCATTGGGTGCCTATTTTTTGCAAAAATATTAGAGTTAACTTCTGTTAGTAAATTAGAATGGATGACATTAGCTGGGTGGCGCTTGGGTTCGTCCCTGTGTGCGGATGGTGTGAGTAGACAGGTGAATGAGTCCGGCACATTGTCTTCGCCCTGTGCCTGTTTTCCTGCGTTCCCATCTGTTAACAAATTGTTGTTAGGCGGAGGTCCGGGAGGGAGAGGATGGATGACAGCTAAATTATTTGAGATAGAAGTCTCCCTGTTCGGTGCCGTCGGTGGTGTTGCCGCTGTTGTAGCCTGTAGTTCCTGTCTATTGGTTTGAGATGTCTATAGGCAGGAGCAATCTTCCTGTAGTCGTTGTAAAGTCTGAGGATCAAAGATGGAGAGATCCTCCCATGTAGCTTCCTCTGGTAGGTATCCTTCCCAGTGAATAAAAGCTTGATCAACAGTTTTGTTTTCGATAGATATAGTTCGTAAATCCTGTAACGTCCCAAGGCCCTGCACTTACCATCGGGACAACGTCCACCGACTGCCTCGCCTGGCGACCGTTACCGGGCTGCAGCCCAAGCACCCCAACCCCTCTCCAGCCCACAGGCGGGTTGTTGGTGGCCACAGCCTCCCTTTGGTGAGAAGTGATCCAGTTAAGCGCCTCTACGGGGCCTTCCCAGGAGGTCACCCATCCCAGTACTACTCCAACCCGAGCACGCTTAACTATATAGTTCTTTCACTTCTCATCACCAATTGAGCTGCAGCTCAATTGGTGATGAGAAGTGAAAGAACTATATAGTTAAGCGTGCTCGGGCTGGAGTAGTACTGGGATGGGTGACCTCCTGGGAAGGCCCCTGCAGCTCAATTGGTGATGAGAAGTGAAAGAACTATATAGTTAAGCGTGCTCTGGTTGGAGTAGTACTGGGATGGGTGACCTCCTGGGAAGGCCCCGTAGAGGCACTTAACTGGATCACTTCTCACCAAAGGGAGGTTGTGGCCACCAACAACCCGTCTGTGGGCTGGAGAGGGGTTGGGGTGCTTGAGCTGCAGCCCGATAACGTTCGCCAGGCGAGGCTGTCGGTGGACGTTGTCCCGATGGTAAGTGCAGGGTCTTGGGACGTTACAAATCTAGGATATCGATCGGTTTATGTTTTGGGTGAAACGGAACAATTGGTAGGGGGATATGCGGAATGGCAGTGGAATTGTTATGAAAATATGGTTTTAAAAGCGATACATGAAAGATAGGGTGGATTTTACATGTTGGGGGTAGATCCAGGCGATGTGCAACAATTCCTATTCGTTCTATTATTTTATATGGTCCGTAATATAGTAGACTAAATCTTTTACATTTTTGTTTATGTAGGGATCGTTGCCGGTAAGGATGGAGACGAAGGAGAACCAAATCGCCAACCTGAAATTGTTTTTCCGTTCTTTTTTTATCTGCAGTAGACTTCATTTTATGTTGTGATTGGTATAAATTATTCTGTAATCGCAATAATAATAGGGATCTGTGATGTGGGTTGGGGAGGGCTGGTGACGGGAGTGAACCTCCTATAGGTAGTGGTACGAAACACGGTGGGGGTCGGCCGAAAACTGCCTCGTATGGTGTCATGTCGTCTGAATGGTGGAACGATGTGTTATAGTGGTATTCGGCCCAACTTAGGAGTTCGGCCCAATGACGTGGATGTTGAAATGCAAACAAACGTAAATATTGATTTATACAGCGATTAACTCGTTCGGTTTGGCCATCGGATTGTGGATGGTAGGCCGAACTGAACCGTAATTTTGTACCATTTGTCTTAAAATAATTTAACCAAAATTGGCTTAAAAATATTGAATTCCTGTTCGAGACAATGGACTCGGGTAGGCTGTGTAATTTCCCATAATAATCCCAAAATACTTGTGCGACTAGTGTTGTTGTGTAATGAGGGGGCAAAGGGGCAAAATGTGCCCCTTTGGAAAAACGATCTACCATAACTAAAATTGTCGTAAAGAATTTCGACGAAGGTAGATGGGTGATAAAATCAATCGATATGTCCGCCCAAATCTGGGTGGGGATCGGTAAAGGTTGTAACAGTCCGAATGGGTGAGAATTTCTGCCTTTAGCCTTTTGACAGAGATCACACTGTTGGATGTAGTCCTGGACAGATATATGTAAGCCAGGCCACCAAAAATATAACGATAAATGTTTAAATGTAGCGGTAATTCCAAAATGTCCACAGATTTTAGTATCGTGAGCCTCTCTAAATAAAATTGGGCATAGTGGACCGTCTGGAATGAACAGTTTGGATTTATAAAACAGCTTTGGTCCAATACGAGTCCAGTCCGGAACCTTAGCGGGGTGTGAGTTTAACAATTTAATGATCTCCTTAGCAAAAGGATCCTGAAGGTATAATAAGTCCAGATCCTGAAATAATGTGGATACGGAAAATGAATATTGTCGAATTCTGGGTTCTCGGTGGCTTGAAGTAAGTATAGGGAATTATTATCAATGTTTAGTGGTTGTCGAGATAGTGCGTCTGCCGCTCTATTGTCTCGCCTAGGTTTATACTTAATAATATAATTGAACCCCCAACATTTTTGCTAAAAAAATTTGTTGTTCTGGCATGTTAAAACTTGGGAGGACAGGTTATGTAGTGTTTTATGGTCTGTTAATATAGTAAATGATGTCCCGATCAAATATTGTCTCCACTTGCTAATGGTCGTGGTAACAGCTAATAGTTCCCGTGAATATGTTGATTTGGCTTGTTCTCTGGGTGTTAACTTTTTACAAAAATACGATATAGGATGGTTATTTTGAGATAAAACCGCTCTTATACCGACCCCTGAAGCATCGCATTCCAGGACAAATGGTAATTCAAAATTAGGTAGGGAAAGGACAGGTGGTGTCATTAATACATTTTTAAGGTTCTGAAAAGTTTTTGATGTGTTCGAATCCAGGAAAACTTATCCTTAGCCAATAGGTCTATTAACGGTGCGGAGATGTTAGCATAATGTTGGATAAATCGGCGGTAATGGCCGGCGAGGCTCAAAAAAGAACGCAACTGTTTTAGTGTGTTAGGCTATGGCCATTGTTTAATTACCTCCAATTTGTCGGGATTAGGTAAAACGCCTTTGGATGAGATAGTATGACCTAAAAATTCAATCTCCTGTACGACAAAATTACATTTTGAACGTTTTAAATATAACGAATTAGCAGATAAAACTTCGAAAACTGTCTTGAGGTGCTGAAGATGAGCGGCAAGATTAGAACTATAAATAAGTATATCATCGAAAAAAATGACCACAAAACGGCGTAAAAAAGGTTGAAAGATAGAATTCATTAAAGCTTGAAAAGAAGCGGGGGCGTTGGTTAAACCGAATGGCATAACTAAAAATTCGTATAAACCCTGATGTGTCCTAAACGCGGTTTTGTGAATATTTTTTGCGTGCATATGAATTTGATGATATCCGGAGTGTAGGTCTAATTTGGAGAAAATAGAAGCTACGTATAACTCGTCCAATAATTCGTCAATTGTTGGCAGAGGGAAATTATCTTTAATAGTGATGGTGTTGAGTATCCGATAATCAACACAAAATCTCCAAGAACCGTCTTTTTTCTTTATTAAGAGCACTGGTGAACTGAAAGACGAGGTACTCGGCCGTATGAGCCCATTTCTTAACATCTCATCTATTAGCCGTTCAATTTCATTTTTATGAACATAAGGGTACCTATACGGTTTTACTTTAGCTATTTTTGATTCATTAATTAGAGGGATTTTGTGATCAATTAAGCGGGCGGGTGGAAGTGTAGATAGGACCGAAAATAAGGAAGCAAAGTGATTAAGTCCGTCATTTCTCCATTGTTTTGGTGTATGATAAGGTCATCCGTGGTTGTTTGGGATGGTGGGTCAGCTTGCAGGCACATGAGAAGTGTTTCAATAGAGTCTCGGGCTATAAGTTTATTTAGTTGTGCTGGCGAAATATGTTCCGAATTGAGAGTACGTAAGGCTTTAATAATACAGTTTTTTTTATTGTAGATGAATGAAATTTGTAGGGTTTTATAATCAATAGTAACTGGGTCTGATGTTTCAAACCATTGAAAACCTAATATTATTTCTGTGTTGTGTAAGTCAGTAATGAACAAATTAATTTTGAAAGAAATATCTTGGATCGACAATGAAACATTTAGACATACTTCATTACACAGCATTGTATTGTCGTCTCCGACATGAATTTTAAAGGGTGTACATGGGGAAATAGGTGATTTGTGATAGTGTGCGGCTCGTTTGGTAATAAAATTGTGTGTACTGCCATTATCAAGAAAGACATGCACTAAAGAGGGCCCTATGGAACCCTCAACTCGTAATGATTTTGGTGAATAATTTCCCGTTAAAGCGTTTACACTTATTTCGGATTCGATTATTGTATTATTAAGGGAGTCGTCCAAAATATCTGGTGGGTCAAATTGGTCATCAATGTCACCTTCATAAAAGTATATGGTAGATTTGTTTTTACATTTATAGTCGCGGGTATACTTTTCTTCGCATGTAAAACATTGTCCCTTGTCTCGGCGCGTTTGAATTTCGGCGGGGGATAACCTTTTAATACTAGATTTATCAGAACGATGTGATTTAAAAATATTTGTATGTTGTGACTGTTTCGGCTCCCAAGGTTTTTGTACTGTGTTCATCCAAAAATTGATCTTCAAAAAGTCTAGCTAAACGAAAAGTGTTGTATAAAGAAGTGGGTGGTTGTGTGGTAATTGATCGTTTAATATATGGTTTAAGACCCGAAATGAAATTACGACGTAAAATATCCAGAGATAATCCTTCAATTTTGCAAGATAGGGTTTCAAAAGATTCTTGATAAGAAGCAACGGAACCAGTTTGCATTAATTTATTGAACTTACCTAACAGATCTTCGTAGTTGGTGGCTCCAAATCGATCATGTATTGCGTATTTGAACGTAGCCCAATCCGGACAAATACCATCTCGAAGCAATCCTTGAAACCATGTTGTCGCCGGTATCTCCAGGTGCATAGAGGCCATGAAAAGATAATCCAAAGGATTGGTCTGGTGATAATGGAAATATAACTAAGCTAAGTATAGCCAATTGGTTGGGTCTCCAGACGAGAAATGAGGAAAATCCATTCGAGCCTTCGGTGGTTTGGCAAATTCTTGAGTAGGTGTCTGGTTATTGAAACCAGATGTGATGGGCCACGGATTAATGTTATCCTGGTCCGAGTATGGGGGAAAATGAAAGTTAAGATTGGGGTAGCTTTGTGGCGGTGGTTGTGGGTTTTGATATCTAGGAAAATAATATTGCGGTGACTGTGTAGGGCGAAAAACGGGATTGATCGGTGGGCAAGGCTGTGAAATTCCAGAGTAGGCGAAGTTGGTGCCGAGTGGAATCGCCGGTGTCAATGATGAGGGTTGGTCATCTCCCGGCGGGAACGAATTCATTGGATGTGGGAAGGATGACGGTTGTCCAAGGTCTGTCGATGTTGTCGGTATCTGGTTGGGTAGACTGCTTTTGCCGGAGGTGAACATCCGGGCGAGGCCCTGCATCTCCGAGCGAAATTCCTTGAATTCTTGATAGAAGTCGCGATTGGCGGCCGTGGTATTGTCATGGTTTTGTTGGTTGAGTGTGACGGCAGCGGAAATCTTTTGAAGATCCTGAGTGAACTGGTCGTGGTGGGCTCGGATTGTGGCCTGGATTGTCATGGTTTGCGCCATGTAATGTAGGTGGTGGTTGTCTAGATCTTGCCCTGTGACCGGACGTGTCGTCGGGGATGTTTGATCGAGTGGGGAAGACGAAGTCTGAGCCTCCATGGTTGGGAAAGGAGGACTCAACGAGTAGCACCAATTGATACGTTACAGGGTTCTCAAGGCAGGAGATGGCTGAGGTTCGGCGGTGTTAAGGAGGAAGAAGAACAGTAATAGGAGACATCGGAGAAACAATAAAAGTAGAAGAACTTTATTAAAATAAATAGTGGGGGATGACGGAGGAACTAGGTTGTTGGGTGTCCCTGGAAAGTGATGAAGTCGACTTTTCCTGTTCTTCCGGTGTTTGTTCATTAGGAGTTCTGACTGTGGGACTGGAGCTTGACCGTTTAACTTTGCTCTTCGTGTTGGCTAACCCATTGGGTGCCTATTTTCTGCCAAAAAATATTAGAGTTAACTTCTGTAGGTAAATTAGAATGGATGACATTAGCTGGGTGGCGCTTGGGTTCGTCCCAGTGTGCGGATGGTGTGAGTAGACTGGTGAATGAGTCCGGCACATTGTCTTCGCCCTGTGCTTGTTTTCCTGCGTTCCCATCTGTTAACAAATTGTTGTTAGAGGGAGGTCCGGGAGGGAGAGGATGGATGACAGCTAAATTATTTGAGATAGAAGTCTCCCTGTTCGGTGTCGTCGGTGGTGTTGCCACTGTTGTAGCCTGTAGTTCCTGTCTATTGGTTTGCGATGTCTGTAAGCAGGAGCAATCTTCCTGTAGTCGTTGTAAAGTCTGAGGATCAAACATGGAGAGATCCTCCCATGTAGCTTCCTCTGGTAGGTATCCTTCCAAGTGAATAAGAGCTTGATCAACAGTTTTGTTTTCGATAGATATAGTTCGTAAATCCAGGATATCGATCGGTTTATGTTTTGGGTGAAACAGAACAATTGGTAGGGGGATATGCGGAATGACAGTGGAATTGTTATGAAAATATGGTTTTAAAAGCGATACATGAAAGATACGGTGGATTTTACATGTTGGGGGTAGATCCAGGCGATGTGCAACAATTCCTATTCGTTCTATTATTTTATATGGTCCGTAATATAGTAGACTAAATCTTTTACATTTTTGTTTATGTAGGGATCGTTGCCGGTAAGGATGGAGACGAAGGAGAACCAAATCGCCAACCTGAAATTGTTTTTCCGTTCTTTTTTTATCTGCAGTAGACTTCATTTTATGTTGTGATTGGTGTAAATTATTCTGCAATCGCAATAATAATAGGGATCTGTGATGTGGGTTGGGGAGGGCTGGTGACGGGAGCGAACCTCCTATAGGTAGTGGTACGAAACACGGTGGGGGTCGGCCGAAAACTGCCTCGTATGGTGTCATGTCGGCCGAATGGTGGAACGATGTGTTATAGTGGTATTCGGCCCAACTTAGGAGTTCGGCCCAATGACGTGGATGTTGAAATGCAAACAAACGTAAATATTGATTTATACAGCGATTAACTCATTCGGTTTGGCCATCGGATTGTGGATGGTAGGTCGAACTGAACCGTAATTTTGTACTATTTGTCTTAAAATAATTTAACCAAAATTGGCTTAAAAATATTGAATCCCTGTCCGAGACAATGGACTCGGGCAGGCCGTGTAATTTCCCATAATAATCCCAAAATACTTGTGCGGCTAGTGTTGCTGTGTAATGTGGGGGCAAAGGAGCAAAATGTGCCCCTTTGGACAAACGATCTACCATAACTAAAATTGTCGTAAAGGATTTCGACGAAGGTAGATGGGTGATAAAATCAATCGATATGTCCGCCCAAATCTGGGTGGGGATCGGTAAAGGTTGTAACAGTCCGAATGGGTGAGAATTTCTGCCTTTAGCCTTTTGACAGAGATCAAACTATTGGATGTAGTCCTGGACAGATCTATGTAAGCCAGGCCACCAAAAATATAACAATAAACGTTTAAATGTAGCGGTAATTCCGGAATGTAAACAGATTTTAGTATCGTGAGCCTCTCTAAGTAAAATTGGGCGTAGTGGACCGTCTGGAATGAACAGTTTGGATTTATAAAACAGTTTTGGTCCAATACGAGTCCAGTCTGGAATCTTAGCAGGGTGTGAGTTTAACAGTTTAATGATCTCATTAGCAAAAAGATCCTGAAGGTATAATAAGTCCAGATCCTGAAATAATGTGGATACAAAAAATGAAATAGTGTTGAATTCTGGGTTCTCGGTGGCTTGAATTAAGTATAGGGAATTATTATCAATGTTTAGTGGTTGTCGAGATAGTGCGTCCGCCGCTCCATTGTCTCGCCCAGGTTTATACTTCATAATATAATTGAACCCCAACATTTTTGCTAAAAAAAATTGTTGTTCTGGCATGGTTAAAACTTGGGAGGACAGGTTATGTAGTGTTTTATGGTCTGTTAATATAGTAAATGATGTCCCAATCAAATATTGTCTCCACTTGCTAATGGTCGTGGTAACAGCTAATAGTTCCCGTGAATATGTTGATTTGGCTTGTTCTCTGGGTGTTAACTTTTTACTAAAATACGATATAGGATGGTTATTTTGAGATAAAACTGCTCCTATACCGACCCCTGAAGCATCGCATTCCAGGACAAATGGTAATTCAAAATTAGGTAGGGAAAGGACAGGTGGTGTCATTAATACATTTTTAAGGTTCTGAAAAGCTTCTGATGTGTTCGAATTCCAGGAAAACTTATCCTTGGTCAATAGGTCTATTAACGGTGCGGAGATGTTAGCATAATGTTGGATAAATCGGCAGTAATAGCAGGCGAGGCTCAAAAAAGAATGCAATTGTTTTAGTCTTTTAGGCTCTGGCCATTGTTTAATTACCTCCAATTTGTCAGGATTAGGTAAAACGCCTTTGGATGAGATAGTATGACCTAAAAATTCAATCTCCTGTACGGCAAAGTTACATTTTGAACGTTTTAAATATAACGAATTAGCAGATAAAACTTCAGAACTGTCTTAAAGTGTTGAAGATGAGCGGCAAGATTAGAACTATAAATAAGTATATCATCGAAAAAAATGACCACAAAACGGCGTAATAAGGTTGAAAGATAGAATTCATTAAAGCTTGAAAAGAAGCGGGGGTGTTGGTTAAACCGAATGGCATAACTAAAAATTCGTATAAACCCTGATGTGTCCTAAACGCGGTTTTGTGAATATCTTTTGCGTGCATACGAATTTGATGATATCCGGAGTGTAGGTCTAATTTGGAGAAAATAGAAGCTCCGTATAACTCGTCCAATAATTCGTCAATTGTTGGCATGGGGAAATTATCTTTAATAGTGATGGTGTTGAGTACCCGATAATCAACACAAAATCTCCAAGAACCGTCTATTTTCTTTATTAAGAGCACTGGTGAACTGAAAGACGATGTACTCGGCCGTATGAGCCCATTTCTTAACATTTCATCTATTAGGCGTTCAATTTTATTTTTATGAACATAAGGGTACCTATACGGTTTTACTTTATCTATTTTTGATTCATCAATTAGAGGGATTTTGTGATCAATTAAGCGGGCGGGTGGAAGTGTACATGGGACCAAAAATAAGGAAGCAAAGTGATTAAGTCCGTCATTTCTCCATTGTTTTGGTGTATGATAAGGTCATCCGTTGTTGTTTGGGATGGTGGGTTAGCTTGCAGGCACATGAGAAGTGTTTCAATAGAGTCTTGGGCTATAAGTTTATTTAGTTGCACTGGCGAAATATATTCCGAATTGAGAGTACGTAAGGCTTTAATAATAAAGTTTTTTTGATTGTAGATGAATGAAATTTGTAGGGTTTTATAATCAATAGTAACTGGGCCTAATGTTTCAAACCATTGAAAACCTAATATTATTTCTGTGTCGTGTAAGTCAGTAATGAACAAATTAATTTTGAAAGAAATGTCTTGGATCGACAATGAAACATTTAGACATACTTCGTTACACAGCAATGTATTGTCGTTTCCGACATGAATTTTAAAGGGTGTACATGGGGAAATAGGTAATTTGTGATAGTGTGTGGCTCGTTTGGTAATAAAATTGTGTGTACTGTCATTATCAAGAAAGACATGCACTAAAGAGGGCCCTATGGAACCCTCTACTCGTAATGATTTTGGTGAATACTTTTCTGTTAAAGCGTTTACACTTATTTCGGATTCGATTATTGTATTATTAAGGGAGTCGTCCAAAATATCTGGTGGGTCAAATTGGTCATCAATGTCACCTTCATAAAAGTATATGGTAGATTTGTTTTTACATTTATGGTCGCGGGTATACTTTTCTTCGCATGTAAAACATTGTCCCTTGTCTCAACGCGTTTGAATTTCGGCGGGGGATAACCTTTTAATACTAGATTTATCAGAACGATGTGATTTAAAAGTATTTGTATGTTGTGACGATTTCGGCTCCCAAGGTTTTTGTACTTTGTGTTCATCCATAAATTGATCTTCAAAAAGTCTAGCTAAACGAAAAGTGTTGTATAAAGAAGTGGGTGGTTGTGCGGTAATTGATCGTTTAATATATGGTTTAAGATCTGAAATGAAATTACGACGTAAAATATCCGGAGATAATCCTTCAATTTGGCAAGATAGGGTTTCAAAAAATTCTTGATAAGAAGCAACGAAACCAGTTTGCATTAATTTATTGAACTTACCTAACGGATCTTCGTAGTCGGTGGCTCCAAATCGATCATGTATTGCGTATTTGAACGTAGCCCAATCCGGACACATACCATCTCGAAGCAATCCTTGAAACCATGTTGCCGCCGGTATCTCCAGATGCATAGAGGCCATGAAAAGATAATCCAAAGGATTGGTCTGGTGATAACGGAAATATAACTCAGCTTTGTATAGCCAATTGGTTGGGTCTCCAAACGAAAAATGAGGAAAATCCATTCGAGCCTTCGGTGGTTTGGCAAATTCTTGAGTAGGTGTCTGGTTATTGAAACCAGATGTGATGGGTCGCGGATTAATGTTATCCTGGGCCGAGTATGGGGGAAAATGAAAGTTAAGATTGGGGTAGCTTTGTGGTGGTGGTTGTGGGGTTTGATATCTAGGAAAATAATATTGCGGTGACTGTGTTGGGCGAAAAACGGGATTGATCGGTGGGCAAGGCTGTGAAATTCCAGAGTAGGCGAAGTCGGTGCCGAGTGGAATCGCCGGTGTCAATGATGAGGGTTGGCCATCTCCCGGCGGGAACGGATTCATTGGATGTGGGAAGGATGACGGCTGTCCAAGGTCTGTCGATGTTGTCGATATCTGGTTGGGTAGACTGCTTTTGCCGGAGGTGAACATTCGGGCAAGGCCCTGCATCTCCGAGCGAAATTCCTTGAATTCTTGATAGAAGTCGCGATTGGCGGCCGTGGTATTGTCATGGTTTTGTTGGTTGAGTGCGACGGCAGCGGAAATCTTTTGAAGATCCTGAGTGAACTGGTCGTGGTGGGCTCAGATTGTGGCCTGGATTGTCATGGTTTGCGCCATGTGATGTAGGTGGCGGTTGTCTAGATCTTGCCATGTGACCGGACGTGTCGTCGGGGATGTTTGATCGGGTGGGGAAGACGAAGTCTGAGCCTCCATGGTTGGGAAAGGAGGACTCAACGAGTAGCACCAATTGTTACGTTACAGGGTTCTCAAGGCAGGAGATGGATGAGGTTCGGCGGTGTTAAGGAGGAAGAAGAACAGTAATAGGAGACATCGGTGGAACAATAAAAGTAAAAGAACTTTATTAAAAAAAATAGCGTGGTTACAATACTGTTGAACCTCTTAATATATAGTTTGGATTAATTAATGATCGTTGGAGTAACGGTCCCAAGATTAACGCTACGGTTATTAGCTTAGCGCTTGGCACAAGTCGCCAGCTGTTAAGCCATGTTTACTGATCGTTCTTACTGTAGCGTCTGGACGCTACACATGGAGAGCAACTCGCCTCAACGGTGCATCTTGGCATGTTTAGCATTTCTACATGTGACAAATTTTCACCAACACCAACATAGTTAGATGGCTCCACTGATTATTAATATTTGTCATCTACAAATATTTCCATCCCAATGAGCCCACTCCAGAGTAGCAAAGAAAACTAAGTACTATGATAAATAGCTGTAGCATTTTCCCATTCTAATTTATGCAAAAGCTCACTTCATACATAATGAATTATCAAGAACCAGTCTCATTAAAAATTAAATCCATATCAATCATGATTATATGCCTAATATTTTCAACAGTCAAAAAGGGCACATGTGAACTACTAGATCAGCTAATTCAGATTACCATACATCCAGCAGCATTAATCCTGATCTGTCATTGCCTAGATTGAACTAATCAAATTATGAACTAGTAAGGATCAACTCCAATCTTTCCTTTGTTAAGTAACTATAAAATTAATCTTTAATTCACTCAAACACAAAAATATGTAAGCTAATTAAGGTTTCGGAATCAGCTAAATAAACATATTATAACTTAGAGCTAATCGCATATATTTAGTAGACAACCAGTTATGAATTGCAGAAAACTAGTTACAGCGATAAGGAAACTATAATAAACTACTTATTTAACCATCCGATTGTACGATGAAAATCGCTGTAAATCGCTAATTAAGGTTCAATTAAATCAGGTTGACACCTTATACAAACCAGACAAATTTTGGCATAATTCCCAAGATCATCTAACAAACAAAACCTTTTAGAATGTAAACAAATTTGAATTACTAAAATACCGAACGAGACGTATCTTCAACTTAACAATAGAAGTACGGATCCTAAACAAAAGGAGGAGAAACGGCAGGAACTCACCGCTTTTGTAAGTAGAGTGAAACATCTCAATGCCGTCCGGAACCCGAGCGGCTGGATGCAGCGCCTCCTCCTCGTCGTATCCGGTGATGGAGACGGAACTGGCATTATCGCTCCGCCAGGTCGGTGGAGGAGAGGCACGGCTGGAGGACGCCATATCCTCTCTGCCGTCGGGTCTCCCTTGCCGTTTCCGGCGACTTCGAGCTAGGATGCGCCTTGGTACCACTGGACAGAGTCGGCGGGTTCCGCCGGCGAGACGACGACTACACAATCGAGGGTGGGAATGCGGAGAAGACGATGGAGGTCGGGGTAGGCCGGTGACCAGGGTTTTCTGTGACAAAAGCGTGGCCATAAAACGAATTTCTATCCAAATGGTGGGCGTAGATGGAACCCACGAGAAGCTGGTGGAACCAGTCTCTTGCCTTCTCCTTCAGAGTGGTGGCAAAGAGCCGAAACTGGAAGGCATCTGTCATTGGAAGGATTGAGACCATGTCCTCGAACCATTGCAGGTGCAGGACTGGGTCATCTTTGTCGGTATAGTAAGACATCTCCGGCCCTCTGAACCCCTCTGGCACCTGGGCCGAGAGGATCAACTCACAGAAGGGGCTCCCTTCCCCTGCTCGGCGAGTGGTCCTCTCGCGCGGAGTCAGCTTGCACACCTCCGCACTCGCAGAGCAGCTGAACAGCTGCCGCCCGGGGAGATCTCGCACGCTTGCTTCCGCCGCGACCTCCTTCCCAAGCCGCTGGCCCGGAGCGTTCTCGCCGATCTGCTGGTGCGGAACCACCGGAACCACGGGCATCTCGCACTCGCCTCTTCCGGCGAGAGCTACCTGCATGGTCTGCATGACCTCCCGCTTGAAGTTCTCGAACATCTCCAGCCACTCCATTCTTGTCGGTGGCTGCGAATGACGTGGGTCGGAACCATCCCTTCCATCTCCTGTCATCAAGCTTGGCTTGAGATTTTCTTGCGCTTGCTACGGTCCACGCTCACCGCACCAAAAATGTTGAAACCGTCAACTGGTCTCTTGAGTTCGGACTCACAGGGGGGTGTAGCCTGTGCGTACTTCTCCCTCACTAAACTCTCCTGACTGTGGATGGAAAATCTGGTACAGACCCAAGGCTGTAGCGAGGAGGTCACGCCACTCACCCGAAAGATCTTAGAGAGCTTCCCCTCCCAAACCAAAGCTCAATCGGGCACCTTGGAGGGCACTAGCAGCCAACTCCCAGACTCTGAGCGACGATCGTGGCGATGCATGGAGAAAGATCTTTGCAATTATGTCGGATTTGGAGTTAAAGATTCCGCTACCTAGCGAGCATGACCAAGCCCCTACCGAGGGCTATATCACGATCTCAGAGGGGTTTCTTAAGGCGGGGTTTCAGATCCCTCCTGCTGAGGAGGTGGTGGAGATATTCAGATTCTGCGGAGTGTCAGTCACACAGCTTTCTTCAGTGGGGATGGCATGGATCATGGGTCTCGTTGGCTTCTTCCGGGAGCACGACTCTTTGTTATCCGTTGAGCTTTTTTGAGACTGGTGCGAGTTTCACCCCGTCTCGAGCAACCAGATTAAAGTTAGCTAGGAGGAACAAGAAGTGACTCGTCTTTGAGGAAAAGACCGATTACCGTCATGGGGGAATGCTCATTAGTTTTATTATGAACCCTTGGGGGCTACCCGAGGTGTGACGGTTGCTCCTCAGACGTTGCCTTCGGTTGTCGGGCCCGGGAGGCGAATATCCTTCAATGCTAGATTTTGAGGATGCGGTGGATGTAGTGAAACCTCTTTACCACATCGGTGCGTTTGTTGACGAGAAGTGGTTGATCCTGACGGGCCTCTCTAGTGATGTCGAGCGGAGCTACGCTCCCTTTGGAGCGGGGTAGGAAGAGGAAATTGGTTTTTACCTGGAAACGCAGAGTAGCATGTTTATCCTTCACACCCCATGAGCCCGTTATTGAGATAAATGATGGTGGTTCCTGCGATTTAGAGGGCGGTGCCCCGCTCTCAGATCCCGGCGCGGGGGAGATTCTTGAGTTACCGGTTGTTGAGTTGTTCCCCAGAGATAGGCAGGAGCCGGGGTCGGCGACTGACAAAGTAAAGAAACGCGTGTCCTCCTCCCTTTAGGCCGTTACTTCGAAGGTAAGCAAAATGCTTTTATTGCTTTTACAATTACGTTATTTTATTTGCGATTCTGATTTTACACTTGCATTGTTCATATAGGTGAGCTGCGCATTATTATCCTCATATGGTGTGATCATTACGTGGCCCTGAAGGATGAGTTTGAGTCCCTTCAGGAGAGGCTCAGCAACATGGAGGAGTCCTTAGCTTCTTCCCGAAAGAGGAGGGAGAAGGTTTTCTCCCGCTTGGACAGATTAGAGTCTGAGTTTTCCACTACCATGGATGAGAATAAGACACTGTGAGGGGAGACCGAGAAGGCCGTGGGATTTGCGAGGAGTCTTTTAGCTTGCTTGTGGTGGCTCAAACGGAGATGTCCACACTGGAGAACGAGATGTTGCAGTTGAGGTGGCCCGACTGGCCTCTGCAAAGCCATACATCGAGGCGATCAAGGCGGCCATGATCGTGGAATACATGAAGTCCATTACCTTTATGATGGAGGGTACTCGGATTTCAGAGGAGGTTCGGACCGAGATTATGACTACCGAGGTGGATCATCTCCTGGAGGACGAGTGTTAGACCGCCTTTAGACGAGGCTTGGACAAGGGATTTCGCTTGGCTTGGAAGATACCGCAGCGCAGCGTAGCGGATCTTGGAGTGGATGATTCCTTTGAGGAAGACGATCCCGATGTGGATATCGAGAGGTGACTATTGTGGCCGACTGTCTCCGTGTCACGTTATGTACCTTGTATTTTTTTTCTAATTATTTTGTATTTATCGCAATAGGTGTGAGATAACATCGTAGTATGCTTTTGTTTGTTATGCAGCTTTGTCGGCTTTTTCTGAGTTTATGAAGATGCTCTTTTATTTGAGCTTTTAACATTGTAGCTATTTTTTGACGTGTTCCGAAATCCTGTCTTCTTCTTGGGATAGTTGTGTGGGCTTGCTGCCTGGCGTTGGCGTCGAAGGTCGTCACTCGTATTTGAGCTTGCCTCTTTAAAATGGCAAATCTCAAGGCAGGAGATGGCTGAGGTTCAGCGGTGTTAAGGAGGAAGAAGAACAGTAATAGGAGACATCGGAGAAACAATAAAAGTACAAGAACTTTATTAAAAAAATAGTGGGGGATGACGGAGGAACTAGGTTGTTGGGTGTCCCTGGAAAGTGATGAAGTTGACTTTTCCTGTTCTTCCGGTGTTTGTTCATTAGGAGTTCTGACTGTGGGACTGGTAGCTTGACCGTTTAACTTTGCTCTTCGTGTTGGCTAACCCATTGGGTGCCTATTTTCTGCAAAAAAATATTAGAGTTAACTTCTGTAGGTAAATTAGAATGGATGACATTAGCTGGGTGGCGCTTGGGTTCGTCCCTGTGTGCGGATGGTGTGAGTAGACTGGTGAATGAGTCTGGCACATTGTCTTCGCCCTGTGCTTGTTTTCCTGCGTTCCCATCTGTTAACAAATTGTTGTTACGGGAGGTCCGGGAGGGAGAGGATGGATGACAGCTAAATTATTTGAGATAGAAGTCTCCATGTTCGGTGTCGTCGGAGGTGTTGCCGCTGTTGTAGCATGTAGTTCCTGTCTATTGGTTTGCGATGTCTGTAGGCAGGAGCAATCTTCCTGTAGTCGTTGTAAAGTCTGAGGATCAAAGATGGAGAGATCCTCCCATGTAGCTTCCTCTGATAGGTATCCTTCCAAGTGAATAAGAGCTTGATCAACAGTTTTGTTTTCGATAGATATAGTTAGTAAATCCAGGATATCGATCAGTTTATGTTTTGGGTGAAACAGAACAATTGGTAGGGGGATATGCGGAATGACAGTGGAATTGTTATGAAAATATGGTTTTAAAAGCGATACATGAAAGATACGGTGGATTTTACATGTTGGGGGTAGATCCAGGCGATGTGCAACAATTCCTATTAGTTCTATTATTTTATATGGTTCGTAATATAGTAGACTAAATCTTTTACATTTTTGTTTATGTAGGGATCGTTGCCGGTAAGGATGGAGACGAAGGAGAGCCAAATCGCCAACCTGAAATTTTTTTTTCGTTCTTTTTTTATCTGCAGTAGACTTCATTTTATGTTGTGATTGGTGTAAATTATTATGTAATCGCAATAATAATAGGGATCTGTGATGTGGGTTGGGGAGGGCTGGTGACGGGAGCGAACCTCCTATAGGTAGTAGTACGAAACACGGTGGGGGTCGGCCTAAAACTGCCTCGTATGGTGTCATGTCGGCCGAATGGTGGAACGATGTGTTATAGTGGTATTCAGCCCAACTTAGGAGTTCGGCCCAATGACGTGGATGTTGAAATGCAAACAAACGTAAATATTGATTTATACAGCGATTAACTCATTCGGTTTGGCCATTGGATTGTGGATGGTAGGTCGAACTGAACCGTAATTTTGTACTATTTGTCTTAAAATAATTTAACCAAAATTGGCTTAAAAATATTGAATCCCTGTCCGAGACAATGGACTCGGGCAGGCCGTGTAATTTCCGATAATAATCCCAAAATACTTGTGCGGCTAGTGTTGCTGTGTAATGTGGGGGCAAAGGGGCAAAGGGGCAAAGGGGCAAAGGGGCAAAATGTGCCCCTTTGGACAAACGATCTACCATAACTAAAATTGTCGTAAAGGATTTCGACGAAGGTAGATGGGTGATAAAATCAATCGATATGTCCGCCCAAATCTGAGTGGGGATCGGTAAAGGTTGTAACAGTCTGAATGGGTGAGAATTTCTGCCTTTAGCCTTTTGACAGAGAACGAACTATTGGATGTAGTCCTGGACAGATCTATGTAAGCCAGGCCACCAAAAATATAACAATAAACGTTTAAATGTAGCGGTAATTCCGGAATGTAAACAGATTTTAGTATCGTGAGCCTCTCTAAGTAAAATTGGGCGTAGTGGACCGTCTGGAATGAACAGTTTGGATTTATAAAACAGTTTTGGTCCAATACGAGTCCAGTCCGGAATCTTAGCGGGGTGTGAGTTTAACAGTTTAATGATCTCATTAGCAAAAGGATCCTGAAGGTATAATAAGTCCAGATCCTGAAATAATGTGGATACATAAAATGAAATAGTGTTGAATTCTGGGTTCTCGGTGGCTTGAATTAAGTATAGGGAATTATTATCAATGTTTAGTGGTTGTCGAGATAGTGCGTCCGCCGCTCCATTGTCTCGCCCAGGTTTATACTTAATAATATAATTGAACCCCAACATTTTTGCTAAAAAAAATTGTTGTTCTGGCATGGTTAAAACTTGGGAGGACAGGTTATGTAGTGTTTTATGGTCTGTTAATATAGTAAATGATGTCCCAATCAAATATTGTCTCCACTTGCTAATGGTCGTGGTAACAGCTAATAGTTCCCGTGAATATGTTGATTTGGCTTGTTCTCTGGGTGTTAACTTTTTACTAAAATACGATATAGGATGGTTATTTTGAGTTAAAACTGCTCCTATACCGACCCCTGAAGCATCGCATTCCAGGACAAATGGTAATTCAAAATTAGGTAGGGAAAGGACAGGTGGTGTCATTAATACATTTTTAAGGTTCTGAAAAGCTTCTGATGTGTTCGAATTCCAGGAAAACTTATCCTTAGCCAATAGGTCTATTAACGGTGCGGAGATGTTAGCATAATGTTGGATAAATCGGCAGTAATAGCAGGTGAGGCTCAAAAAAGAACGCAATTGTTTTAGTCTTTTAGGCTCTGGCCATTGTTTAATTACCTCCAATTTGTCGGGATTAGGTAAAACGCCTTTGGATGAGATAGTATGACCTAAAAATTCAATCTCCTGTACGGCAAAGTTACATTTTGAACGTTTTAAATATAACGAATTAGCAGATAAAACTTCAGAACTATCTTGAAGTGCTGAAGATGAGCGGCAAGATTAGAACTATAAATAAGTATATCATCGAAAAAAATGACCACAAAACGGCGTAATAAGGTTGAAAGATAAAATTCATTAAAGCTTGAAAAGAAGCGGGGGTGTTGGTTAAACCGAATGGCATAACTAAAAATTCGTATAAACCCTGATGTGTCCTAAACGCGGTTTTGTGAATATCTTTTGCGTGCATACGAATTTGATGATATCCGGAGTGTAGGTCTAATTTGGAGAAAATAGAAGCTCCGTATAACTCGTCCAATAATTCATCAATTGTTGGCATGGGGAAATTATCTTTAATAGTGATGGTGTTGAGTACCCGATATCAACACAAAATCTCCAAGAACCGTCTTTTTTCTTTATTAAGAGCATTGGCGAACTGAAAGACGATGTACTCGGCCGTATGAGCCCATTTCTTAACATTTCATCTATTAGGCGTTCAATTTTATTTTTATGAACATAAGGGTACCTATACGGTTTTACTTTATCTATTTTTGATTCATCAATTAGAGGGATTTTGTGATCAATTAAGCGGGCGGGTGGAAGTGTAGATGGGACCAAAAATAAGGAAGCAAAGTGATTAAGTCCGTCATTTCTCCATTGTTTTGGTGTATGATAAGGTCATCCGTTGTTGTTTGGGATGGTGGGTTAGCTTGCAGGCACATGAGAAGTGTTTCAATAGAGTCTTGGGCTATAAGTTTATTTAGTTGCGCTGGCGAAATATATTCCGAATTGAGAGTACGTAAGGCTTTAATAATAAAGTTTTTTTTATTGTAGATGAATGAAATTTGTAGGGTTTTATAATCAATAGTAACTGGGCCTAATGTTTCAAACCATTGAAAACCTAATATTATTTCTGTGTCGTGTAAGTCAGTAATGAACAAATTAATTTTGAAAGAAATATCTTGGATCGACAATGAAACATTTAGACATACTTCGTTACACAGCAATGTATTGTCGTTTCCGACATGAATTTTAAAGGGTGTACATGGGGAAATAGGTAATTTGTGATAGTGTGCGGCTCGTTTGGTAATAAAATTGTGTACTGCCATTATCAAGAAAGACATGCACTAAAGAGGGCCCTATGGAACCCTCTACTCGTAATGATTTTGGTGAATAATTTCCTGTTAAAGCGTTTACACTTATTTCGGATTCGATTATTGTATTATTAAGGGAGTCGTCCAAAATATCTGGTGGGTCAAATTGGTCATCAATGTCACCTTCATAAAAGTATATGGTAGATTTGTTTTTACATTTATGGTCGCGGGTATACTTTTCTTTGCATGTAAAACATTGTCCCTTGTCTCAGCGCGTTTGAATTTCGGCGGGGGATAACCTTTTAATACTAGATTTATCAGAACGATGTGATTTAAAAGTATTTGTATGTTGTGACTGTTTCGGCTCCCAAGGTTTTTGTACTTTGTGTTCATCCATAAATTGATCTTCAAAAAGTCTAGCTAAACGAAAAGTGTTGTATAAAGAAGTGGGTGGTTGTGCGGTAATTGATCGTTTAATATATGGTTTAAGACCTGAAATGAAATTACGACGTAAAATATCCGGAGATAATCCTTCAATTTAGCAAGATATGGTTTCAAAAGATTCTTGATAAGAAGCAACGGAACCAGTTTGCATTAATTTATTGAACTTACCTAACGGATCTTCGTAGTCGGTGGCTCCAAATCGATCATGTATTGCGTATTTGAACGTAGCCCAATCCGGACACATACCATCTCGAAGCAATCCTTGAAACCATGTTGCCGCCGGTATCTCCAGATGCATAGAGGCCATGAAAAGATAATCCAAAGGACTGGTCTGGTGATAACGGAAATATAACTCAGCTTTGTATAGCCAATTGGTTGGGTCTCCAGACGAAAAATGAGGAAAATCCATTCGAGCCTTCGGTGGTTTGGCAAATTCTTGAGTAGGTGTCTGGTTATTGAAACCAGATGTGATGGGCCGCTGATTAATGTTATCCTGGGCCGAGTATGGGGGAAAATGAAAGTTAAGATTGGGGTAGCTTTGTGGTGGTGGTTGTGGGGTTTGATATCTAGGAAAATAATATTGCGGTGACTGTGTTGGGCGAAAAACGGGATTGATCGGTGGGCAAGGCTGTGAAATTCCAGAGTAGGCGAAGTCGGTGCCGAGTGGAATCGCCGGTGTCAATGATGAGGGTTGGCCATCTCCCGGCGGGAACGAATTCATTGGATGTGGGAAGGATGACGGTTGTCCAAGGTCTGTCGATGTTGTCGGTATCTGGTTGGGTAGACTGCTTTTGCCGGAGGTGAACATCCGGGCAAGGCCCTGCATCTCCGAGCGAAATTCCTTGAATTCTTGATAGAAGTCGCGATTGGCGGCCGTGGTATTGTCATGGTTTTGTTGGTTGAGTGCGACGGCAGCGGAAATCTTTTGAAGATCCTGAGTGAACTGGTCGTGGTGGGCTCAGATTGTGGCCTGGATTGTCATGGTTTGCGCCATGTGATGTAGGTGGCGGTTGTCTAGATCTTGCCATGTGACCGGACGTGTCGTCGGGGATGTTTGATCGGGTGGGGAAGACGAAGTCTGAGCCTCCATGGTTGGGAAAGGAGGACTCAACGAGTAGCACCAATTGTTACGTTACAGGGTTCTCAAGGCAGGAGATGGATGAGGTTCGGCGGTGTTAAGGAGGAAGAAGAACAGTAATAGGAGACATCGGTGGAACAATAAAAGTAAAAGAACTTTATTAAAAAAAATAGCGTGGTTACAATACTGTTGAACCTCTTAATATATAGTTTGGATTAATTAATGATCGTTGGAGTAACGGTCCCAAGATTAACGCTACGGTTATTAGCTTAGCGCTTGGCACAAGTCGCCAGCTGTTAAGCCATGTTTACTGATCGTTCTTACTGTAGCGTCTGGACGCTACACATGGAGAGCAACTCGCCTCAACGGTGCATCTTGGCATGTTTAGCATTTCTACATGTGACAAATTTTCACCAACACCAACATAGTTAGATGGCTCCACTGATTATTAATATTTGTCATCTACAAATATTTCCATCCCAATGAGCCCACTCCAGAGTAGCAAAGAAAACTAAGTACTATGATAAATAGCTGTAGCATTTTCCCATTCTAATTTATGCAAAAGCTCACTTCATACATAATGAATTATCAAGAACCAGTCTCATTAAAAATTAAATCCATATCAATCATGATTATATGCCTAATATTTTCAACAGTCAAAAAGGGCACATGTGAACTACTAGATCAGCTAATTCAGATTACCATACATCCAGCAGCATTAATCCTGATCTGTCATTGCCTAGATTGAACTAATCAAATTATGAACTAGTAAGGATCAACTCCAATCTTTCCTTTGTTAAGTAACTATAAAATTAATCTTTAATTCACTCAAACACAAAAATATGTAAGCTAATTAAGGTTTCGGAATCAGCTAAATAAACATATTATAACTTAGAGCTAATCGCATATATTTAGTAGACAACCAGTTATGAATTGCAGAAAACTAACTACGGTGATAATGAAACTATAATAAACTACTTATTTAACCATCCGATTATACGAAAAAAATCGCTGTAAATCGCTAATTAAGGTTCGATTAAATCAGGTTGAAACCTTATACAAACCAGACAAATTTGGGCATAATTCCGAAGATCATCTAACAAACAAAACCTTTTAGAATGTAAACAAATTTGAATTACTAAAATACCGAACGAGCCGTATCTTCAACTTAACAATAGAAGTACGGATCCTAAACAAAAGGAGGAGAAACGGCAGGAACTCACCGCTTTTGTAAGTAGAGTGAAACATCTCAATGCCGTCCGGAACCCGAGCGGCTGGATGCAGCGCCTCCTCCTCGTCGTATCCGGTGATGGAGACGGAACTGGCATTATCGCTCCGCCAGGTCGGTGGAGGAGAGGCGCGGCTGGAGGACGCCATATCCTCTCTGCCGTCGGGTCTCCCTTGCCGTTTCCGGCGACTTCGAGCTAGGATGCGCCTTGGTACCACTGGACAGAGCCGGCGGGTTCCGCCGGCGAGACGACGACTACGCAATCGAGGGTGGGAATGCGGAGAAGACGATGGAGGTCGGGGTAGGCCGGTGACCAGGGTTTTCTGTGACAAAAGCGTGGCCATAAAACGAATTTCTATCCAAATGGTGGGCTTTTCTCTAAAGTGTTATACATGCGACAATTATGAGGGAAGCTCGTTATACTTGCGGCGATTTGCCACGTGGCAGTAAGCGAGCCGTGCTTTGTTTTTTTCTATTTGGGCTGTGTTTTACACTCTTTAGCTTCATTTGGAGTAATTTCAGTCGTAGGATTTGCGATCTCATCGTAAACATACGATTCGAAAATACGTGTCGATCCACCCGTTTTGAAAATCTGCCCGTATTTTGAATCAAGCATGACAACGGAGGGTTATATTTGCACGCACACGGTAGATCGTGTTGTGTTACCCGCACCAAAAAAATTCCCTTTATTTGGGAACAAATGAATAGTATATATTTGACGGTTAAGATCTTTTCTCAGAGATCCAACTGATTAGCTAATCACACCTTTTAAAGACCAACAGTATTGAATGAATTTTGAAAATTTCAATATAGATACTTTATGATTAATTAAATTAACTAAATTAATTACTTTTTTAATACTCGTTACAATGTTTGCCTAGCGGTTGCCGGCGATTGTTGAGCGGGTGAGAGATTGTTGAGCAATCCGCGCTCGATGATCGGTAACTTAGCCTTCGTGATTTTACAAACATTTGATTGTAAAATAAATTTCACGATATATGATTAGACTAATGGTACTCTTAATTACCCCCGCTACACCAAAGTTTTCATTCGTGTTATAGTTACGGGTTAAGAATTTAAAATTGAGTCTTTAAAATAAGACCACCAAAATTATGAAAAATGGTATTAATTTGTCACTTTCACGAATGCGAGTCTCTAAAAGCCACAACAATAAGGCTAGCTTCATAATATTCATCTCCTCGTCACGACTAGTCTGAGGGTGATGACTGATAAGTCAACATCACTGTCAATCAAAGACTAATCGATCTCAATTTCCTCCCTTAAGCATCCTACATGTTCAAGGGTATGGTTACTAATATGAATAAAATTGCGTGGTATAAATGTAAAAAAAACTCTAACTAAACATCGTGTAAGCTGTATAATCAACTGCGACATCAGCTCTAACAGTGTTCCATCAGTAACACATGTTCATGGCACAACCATATCTTTACAAAATACGGCTTATGAGGATAAGCCGCATTAGCTCACCATAATTATAATCATACTATATATAATCTAATTAGGATAAATCGATATCATTAGCACACATTAGTCATTTCTTATGGTATACAACTAATCAATACACCAAAAATAATGGCTCATGATAAGCATAATTGTCCTCGATTATCAAAGATTGTCAATTATCCAATCCACCATTTTATAGACATAGTCAATGACTAATTTGTGTTTAGCAAAGACACGAGACTTACCTAGTGTGACAGGCTGAATAAAAGTGGATCAACCAATTCCTCAGCTGAGACAGAAATATATCATTATGTCTCAGGTCTTAACCTCATAATAATAATATTTTGTGTTATGCAAGGCGCGAGGTGGTGGTATTGGTAGAAGCTCGAAAGATATGCTAAAATATGGAGTTACATCATACCCAACCACCATCAAGAGTCAAACCAATTTTCATGTGCATTGGTCACTACAAGTCAACTATCATTATACATAGTGTCGATATATAGTATATATCTCAATTTATGTGTAGCAAAGAAATTGGACTCAAATGGTATGCCAGATCGAGTAAAAGTGGGTCAGCCAATTCCGTAGCTGAGACATGAAGATATCAATATGTCTTTGCTATCAGATAAGTTAGCATGTGATAAGAAATATCCATGTAGAGTTAGTGATTGTATGAGTGCAAGCTCAAAAGATATGCTAAAATGAGAAGTTAATCGTACCTCAGTTTCATAACCATCAAGGGTCAAACCTAAACAAGCATAATTCGAGCATATAATGTAGGATACATGCCTCACGCACACCTCATCCCTCGACAAGTAGAAAGTATAAACATGTCATGGTCACTCAATCACGTCATATTGCATCACATTACATTATATCACACCAAAATCATGCACGACCTACTTAATAACACGACTACCGATGGACCCACAACAAAACCCTGAAGGAATACAATTCCCTAAATCAAACACAAAGTGATCAAGTTTGTTTAGCATATGCCTCACATCCCATCAAAGAACAATCGCAAGTTGACTAAGATAATTTCTAAGTATTTGTATTCATTCGGGTCAAGTCTCATCATAAACAGGTTGTACAAACCCAATATCATTTAGCAAGGTCAATGTGGACAAACCAAACAGGAACGTCAGATATATCACATATGTTGGTTTAAACCTATTTAAGTATACATGGCGCATAACGGTTATACTGAGTCATTGTATGCCAATACCCGAAAGGAAGGCAAATTATGGTAGAGTTGAGATGTGAGTCTCATCTAAGTCAAAACATCACCAAGTGATATTGCAACACTCAAAGAAGGCTTACCAAGACTTAATTGACGTCCAAGTTCGAAGTAATCTGGTCAAACAATTAACATGTCACACAGTATAAATAGTAAGATTTACAATAAAGAGGTAATTCAATCATAATCCTTTGCTACCAAACCATGGCAATTTAAAAGCCAACTGACTCGAGTCATGAGATACATGAGAATTACCAAATCGGATTTATCTGATTCAAATAATTTTAGTTTTGTCACAACATTAGGTCGACCAGAGACCTTATATTTTCAAATCATAATTAGGTTTAACCAACAACAATCACTCTATCTAATGTCAATTAGTCCAAAGCCATAAATTGGTGAACCAACAAAATTTATCGTGCTCTTAGGAGAATTAAGCTATGATGCCTCAATTGGGGGCGCGTCAATAATTTAGGCATTAGGCTTTGTCTACCCAATGCTCCATGGTCTATGTTCTTGCAAGACTGATGAGTGTTCGCGAACACTCTGTGGGTTCTCGCAAGGTCTTCTGGACCGCCACAGGTGCTCGCATGCCCACTTCAGTGTTCATGGGCTCTTTTTCTCGACGTTTCAACAGTTAATTATTATTCCATCTATGTTGTATTACTTTGCTTATTTTCTTTACGTGCCCATTTTTTGTGGTTGGGCAGTCTTTTTTTACATGTAACTATCCGTCGAGCAGCCCCCTAATAGTAAAAATATAGGTAAACAACATCTCGATGACACACCAGAGTTAGACTTGGAAATTGTCGAGCACTCACACATCTGAAAACAATGCTCATAAGCTCCAATCTTATACTCTAAGAATGACCTTAACTAAGTGTACTTTGGTGTAACTCAACTGGTTAGTAAATATAATTATGCATGACTTTTTTTGTTGTGCGAAGCCTGACCTCGTCGTTCTCGATTTTTCTCTTCTCGCCTGAATACCCATCACCAGAAGTATTCTTCCACCAACAATACTGTTGCGGATCGCTTAGGGCTCTTGGTAGACCGGTTTAAATTGAACCGCCTTAGCTCGTGAGCGGTCTAAGCGCGCAAACAGTCAATTTGAGATCTGTTGAATACACAGGGACTTTTTAGCGTGGAAAACCCGGAAAGGGTGAAAAACCACGTTGTCGGAGCTGTGCCGACCAAATTTCACTATCTCCAGAGAGGTTACAATTAGATGCTAAGAGATCGAGCGCGACAGGCCGCTGCTCATTACAATAGAGAGAGAGAGAGCACTCCGAGGGTGACAGACCACCTCTCGGAAAAACTAAGTACTTTTCCTATGAGTACAGCAGTGAACGAAAGTGAGAAGGCCTTGTCCGCTTTCCAGAGGACAGAGGTGAGACCGCCCTGTCTGCTTTTGAGAAGACGGAAGTGAGACTGCCTTGTCCGCTTTCTTGAGAACGAAAGTGGGACAGCCTTGTCCGCTTTCCTGAGAACGAAAGTGAGACAGCCTTGTCCGCTTTCCTGAGAACGAAAGTGAGACAGCCTTGTCCGCTTTCCTGAGAACGAAAGTGAGACAGCCTTGTCCGCTTTCGCGAAGAAGGAAATATCTAAGTCCACGAAGAAGATCTTCAAGCACCGAAGGAGAATTCCGTGGAAATCTTCAAGGAGCTCTCTCTGGTCGTGAAGGCGGGATCCTTTAAATGAAGCCTTGGGGGCCTTTTTATAGCTTTGGTTGGGGGTAGCCCGGTAATTTTGCCGTCGTAACCACCATAACCACCTTGGCGGACGAATCATATTTCCCGATTTGGGGCACTCGGATCACCATTTTTCGTAAATGACCATCTTGCCCTTTGAGAAAAGGCGACAAGTCGTTCCTGAAAAGTGAGAAACTGAAAAGACAAAAAGTTAGCAAGCCGAGGCGGAAAAGTGAGCGAGGCGAGGCGGAAAAGTGAGCGAGGCCAGGAAAAGCGGACTAAAACCTTTCCCAGCGCGGGGATGCGGTTTCGGCTGCATCCCCCGCGGAGGGGGGTTCGGCCGCTCCTTTTATCGGAGGGTGCGGTTTGGCCGCACCCCCCTATGGGGGGTGTTTATCGGAGGGTGCGGTTTGGCCGCACCCTCCTATGGCCGCACCCCCCTATGGGGGGTGCGGTTTGGCCGCACCCCCCATGGGGGGTGCGGTTTGCGGTTGGGCCGCACCCCCATGCACCCCTATGGGGGTGCGGTTGGGCCGCACCCCCCATGGGGGGTGCGGTTTGGCCGCACCCCCCTATGGGGGGTGCGGTTGGGCCGCACCCCCCATGGGGGGTGCGCGCACCCCCCATGGGGGGGGGGGGGTGCGGGTGCGGTTGGGCCGCACCCCCATGGGGGGTGCGGTTTGGCCGCACCCCCCATGGTGGGGTGCGGGTTGGCCGCTCCCCCCATGGTGGGGTGCGGCTTGGCCGCACCCCCCTATGGGGGGAGGGTGCGGCTTGGCCGACCCGGCCGCACCCCATGTGGGTGGGGTGCGGCTTTGTGCTTACCTGGCGCCGTTTCTAGCGCGTCGTACTTGCGCGGCGGATCTTCCACTTCCGTGATCCGGGGTTCGACTGGTTCCCCCTCCTCTCTTTAGCGGGATTTTCTCTAGACGCACCCCAAGGCCTTTATGGGTATGCAACATAAGCCCCCCAAACCTCCGGAGTCCGAATCTCGTTGCGAGAAGTTCGGAGGTTTTGATTTTCCTGTGGCGGCTTTATCCATTGTTCTCTTCGTGGTGCCCTGGGTAGGATCTGCTGCCTAGTATTGATATCTGAACAGCTTGAGGGTTTCCTGCAAAACTTTGCACGGTTCTAAGCCCGCGACTTTTATATAATAGAAAGTTAGCTTGCACAAGTCTGGACTTGCGGCTTTTTTGCACGAGTCTGGCTCGCGGCTTTTTTGCACGAGTCTGGTTCGCGGCTTTTTTGCACGAGTCTGGCTCGCGGCTTGGCCGGTGAATAGCGTTTGTATTCAAACCGAGGGTGCACGTAAGGGGGGCAGGCCCCTACGACACCGGGACTTGACGGCGGAGGAGAAGGGCGGGCCTTCAATCGACGGCAGTACAAAGTCCCCGGGGCAGGGCCCCGAAGTGGCCGGTGAATAGCGGGTGTATTCAAACCGGGGGCGAACGTAAGGGGGGCAGGCCCCTACGACGCTAGGACTTGACGGCGGAGGAGAAGGACGGACCTTCAATCGACGGCGGTGCAAAGTCCCTGAGGCAGGGCCCCAAAGTAAAGATTTTTCCTTTATTAAATATAGGTGGCAAGGTATGTGCCTATTTTTGTAGTAAGAAGTCTTTTTAAACATAGTTTTTTCAACACAAGACAAGTTTGCACGAGTCTGAGCTCGCGGCTTAGTAAATGACATAAGATAGGTTTGCACGAGCCTGGGGCTCGCGGCTTTTACATAATATGATAGGTGCACGAGCCTGAGCTCGCGGCTTTTACATAATAAATTATAAGATAAGTTTGCACGAGTCCGAGCTCGCGGCTTAGTTGATGATAGAAGACTGTGTTACTGGTAAAAGCGGCGCAGGTTCTGGGCGTTCCAGGTGTGCGGTAGAGTTTTTCCTTCTGCTATTCTGAGCCTGTACGTTCCGGGCTTTACGACCGTAGTGACAACGTATGGGCCTTCCCAGGCTGGTGAGAGCTTATCTCCTTGGGGGCCTTTGCCGGCTGCTTCGACACTGCGTAGGACGAGATCTCCTACGTTGATTGGCCTGGGTTTCACCCTCCTGTCATAGCTTCGGGCTATGCGCCTTTGGTAAGATGCGGCGCGTTGTGCAGCGCTATCCCGAACCTCGGGAATTAGGTCGAGATTTTCCCGAAGCAACCCGTCATTCTTGCTGGGATCGAAGGTTAGCACCCGAGTGCTTGGAACACCGATGCCGATGGGGATGATAGCTTCAGTACCATAACAGAGATTGTAAGGCGTCTCTCCCGTGGGAGTCCGCTCTGTTGTGCGGTATGCCCATAGTACGTTTGGGAGTGCATCCACCCATTATCCCCCAGCTTCTTCTAAGCGCGTCTTCAATCCTTTGAGGATGGTGCGGTTCGTGACTTCTACTTGTCCGTTGGTTTGTGGATGTGCTACTGCGGTATGACGGAGGTTGATCTTCAGGTCTTCGCACATCTTGGTGAAGGATTTCCCAGTAAATTGGGTGCCGTTGTCGGCAATGATTGTTGCTGGGATGCCGAAGCGGCAGACGATGTTCTTCCAGACGAATTATTTAGCGTTCTCTTCTGTGATTTTGGCCAGGGGCTCCGCCTCTACCCATTTGGTGAAGTAATCGATGGCCACGATGATGAACTTCCTTTGCCCGGATGCTAGAGGCAGCGGGCCGAGAAGGTCGATTCCCCATTGTGCGAATGGCCACACACTTTGGAGTGCGGAAAGTGAGACCGGGGGCTGATGGGGTACGTTGGCATGCAGTTGACAGCTCCTGCATTTTTGAACTAGCTCGATTGCGTCCTTCTTTATTGTTGGCCAATAGAAACCTTGGCGTAGTATTTTTCGCGCCAACGCTTTCCCGCCTAGGTGTTCTCCGCAGACTCCCGCGTGTACTTCTCGGAGGGCGTAGTCCGCCTCGTCCGCCGGTAGGCACTTTAGATATGGGCCCGAGAATGCCCGTTTGTAAAGTTCTCCGTTTATAATGGTGAATGATGCCGCCCGCATCCGTAACCTTCGCGCCTCTAAGCTATCTTCGGGGAGGCGTCTGTGTTCAAGGTAAGCTCGTAATGGAGTCATCCAGGATAACTCTTCTTGGTGGATGGCTGCGATCTCCCATGGCCCCTGGATGCTCGGGATCACGATCTCTTCAATCCGGCGTCTTCGAGACTGGTAGCTGGAGGGCGAAGTGGCGAGCTTGGACAGGGCATCCGCCCTGGAATTCTGCTCTCGGGGGATGTGCAAGATTTGATGTGTCGAGATCTTCTGAAGGAGCAACTTTGCGAGCGCGAGGTATTTCGCCATCTGGGCTCTTTTGGCCTCGTAGTCTCCTTCGACTTGCGAGACTACGAGTTGGGAGTCGGCGTAGATCGTCAGGTTCTCCGCCTTGCAATCGATGGCGAGCCGGAGACCGGCGATCAGCGCCTCGTATTCTGCAACGTTATTTGTTGCGGGAAACTTTAACCGGAGCCCGTAATCCAAGGTGATCTCATCGGGGCTTACGAGGAGCACTCCTTCTCCGGCCCCTTCTGCTCCTGAGGCACCGTCGACATAGAGAGTCCACCGGGGGCTAGGGGCGTCTTTGGCTAGATTTGTTTCTGGTGGAATGGTGTATTCCACGACGAAGTCAGCGAGTACTTGCGACTTGATGTCAGGTCGAGGTAGGAATTTAATGTCAAATTCACCGAGCTCTACGGCCAACTTTACTAGCCTCCCTGAGACTTCTGGTTTCTGGAGGATTGCTCGTAGCGGGAGCTGTGTCAGCACTTTCACGGTATGAGCCTGGAAGTAGGGCCGAAGTTTTCTTGCTGAGAAGACAAGAGCCAAGGCCGTCTTGTCTGCTGCGGGGTATCTGGTTTCGGTGTCGGTGAGGACTTTGCTGATGTAGTAAATCGGTCGTTGCACCCCCCCCCCCCCCCCTTCATCCTTTACGAGTACCGAGCTGAGAGCTGTAGGTGATATCGCTAGGTACAAGAACATGGCCTCTCCCTGAGTGGGTTTTGACAAAAGCGGTGGTGAGGCCAGGTATTGTTTGAGAAGCTCGAAGGCTACCTGGCACTCGTCAGTCCATTGGAAACCGGAGTGGCGTGCTCCCCGGAGGATTTTGAAGAAAGGAAGGTATTTGTCTCCTGTCCGTGATAGGAAACGGGATAACGCAGCAATCCTCCCGTTCAGACATTGCACTTCCTTAATTGAACGAGGTGGTGACATATCTTCTAATGCCTTGATCTTTTCGGGGTTGGCCTCAATTCCTCGATGGGTTACCATGAAACCCAAGAATTTTCCCGCTGTCACACCAAATGCACACTTGCTGGGATTGAGCCGCATCTGGAAGCGACGGAGAAGCTGAAAGCACTTTCCCAAGTCTTTCAAGTGGTCGCAACGGTGGACGCTCTTCACCAGCATATCGTCCACGTAAACCTCCATCGTCTCTCCGATGAGGTTCTTGAAGATCTTGTTCATTAGCCTTTGATAGGTGGCTCCAGCGTTTTTAAGGCTGAAGGGCATCACCTTGTAGCAGTAGACTCCTCTGTCGGTGCGGAAGGCGGTATGCTCTTCGTCCGCCGGGTTCATCCTTATCCGGTTGTAACCTGAGTAAGCGTCCATGAAGCTAAGTAGCTCGTGGCCGGCCGTTGCGTCGACGAGTTGGTCGATCCTCGGGAGGGGGAAGCTGTCTTTTGGGCATGCCTGGTTTAGGTTGCTATAGTCAACGCACATTCGCCATTTTCCCGAGGCCTTCTTTACCATGACTACGTTGGCCAGCCACGTGGGGTATGCCGCCTCTCGTATGAAACTTGCTTCCAGGAGTTTAGCTACCTCCTCCTCGATTGCCTTCAACCGTTCGGGGGCAAAGTTCCTCTTCTTTTGGATTACAGGCCGACAGGCGGGGTTGATGTTTAGAGAGTGGTGGATGACGTCAGGATCAACCCCTGACATGTCTTTCGGGCTCCAGGCGAAGATGTCCCCGTTTCTTTGTAAGAAGGCTGTAAGCTCCTCTCGTTCTTCTCTCGATAAAAGTGACCCGACTTGAACAGTCCGAGTCGGGTCTTGCTGGGAGAGTGGTACTTCTATTAGCCCTTCAACAGGTGCTCCGCACTGTAAAGTGGCCTCGTCTCGGAGGTCGAAGTTATTGATGTTGAGAGCGGTCGCCTTTACCGACTGAGCCTGCTTTAAGTAGCAGGTCTGGGCTGCTTCCTGGTCTCCTCTTACGATCCCTATGCCGGCGGCAGTTGGGTACTTCATAGCCAGATGCGGAATAGATGGGACTGCTCCGAAGATTGATTGGAGCGGCCTCCCAAAAATGGCATTATAGGCGGAGGTAGACTCCACCATCACGAACTGGATGCTATATGTTGACTGTCTTGGAAACTCGCCCAACGTGACGGGGAGAGTGATCATCCCTAGAACTGGGACGGGTCTGTTGTCGAAGTCGTAGACGGGCCCGGCTGCAGGGCTGAGCTGATCTTTTGTGAGCTTCATATTTTGCAGAGTGGAGAGGAACAGAACGTCCACTGAGCTTCCATTGTCGACCAGTATTCTCTTCACCTTGAAGCAAGGGTCTCCTATCCCTGCGCTGATTACGAGCGGATCCTGGTGTGGAAGCCGCAACCCTTGCAGGTCTTCTTCTCCGAAAGCGATCATGATGTCCTGCTTGAGTTTCTTGTCTTCGTGGTCTCTCACAGGCTGGGCAATTGAGAGGATTTGAGATACTGAGACGGAGGGTCCGGCGATCGTCTCGATTTCCCCTACCATCGGTCTTCCTCCTCCTACGCCTCGGGGAGTGGGAGGTTGCTCCCTTACCTCCTTAGGTTGCTGGTGCTGATTAGGGACCTGGCCTTGCAGGAATCTGCCCAGGAGTCCCTGGCGGATGAGGCGCTCGATCTCGTCTTTAAGTCTGGTGCATTCCTCGGTGGAATGCCCGGTCCCTCGATGGAATTCGCAGTACTTGGAATGGTCACCCCTCGGATTTGGGGGTTGCACCCGGGGCATGCGGAGCTCCGGGTTGTTCTGAATGGCGTAGAGTACATTCGTTCTAGTGGTGTTCAATGGGGTGTAGATCCGGGGCGGCGGCGGTTCCGGGTCCCTTTGGGGATTACGACGGCGTTCGCCACCGCGGCGCTCCTCGCCGCGTCGTTCCTCTCGCTCGCGAGGGGATTGATCGGATCCTCTCTTCCTTCCTTGGTTACCTTCAAACTGTCGGTGATGGGCCTCGATGGCCTCGTCCGCAGCTATCTGAGCTTCAACTCGGCGAACGAGGTCGGGGTAACTTGGCACGGTTTCTCTCATGAGAGCTGAGTAAAAGCCGCTTGGGCGGAGTCCTCCAAGAAAAACTCCCCGCAGGAGCTCAGGGTCCACCCCTGGGATTTGTCGAGCCTCCGTAGTGAACCGTCGGAAGAAATCTTTGAGCGTTTCACCGTCATTTTGGCGGATCCCTGAAAGGTGAGAGGGATCTCTGACAATTCTGCGGTTGGCGATGAATTGGTCCACGAACTGTTGTGCCAGCTCCGTGAAGTTGCTGATGGCCCCATTCGGCAGGGAGTGGAACCAAGTGCGTGCTTGTCCCTTCAAGGTTGCCGGGAACACTTGACAGAGGAGCTGATTAGGGGCACTATAAATCCTCATGACGGTGGTGAAGTGATTGACATGCTCTAATGGATCATCCGTTCCATCAAATGTCTCGATGCTGGGAAGCTTAAAGCCGTTTGGGATTGGATGAGCCAGGACTTGAGGTGATAGTGGGGAGCCGTGGTGCGCGGGACGACGGGCGAGAACTGCGCGTCGCCCTGCTCGGACGTACTCCTCTTCTATCATGTCGCGTATTTCTTCTCGCGTGGTTCTTCCTGTTGCTCGATCAGGGGCATCCCTTCTTGGGTGATCACGATGGTGGTCAGCTTCTGGGCCCCTAACTGGCGGGGCGAGGTGAGCGGAGCTTGCTGCGTCGGAAAATCCTTCTGAGGCTTCGTCCTCCCGAACGGCCTCTCCATTCGGGGCATGGTTCGGAACTGGGGGTGGCGGTGCGTTCAGGGCCGGTGGTTGAATCGGGACTTTAGGAGCCCCGAGATTCCTTACGAGAGCCAACATCTCGGCTTGGTGTTCTTCAATATGTTGCATGCGCACTTCCAGCCCTGCTACGGGAGCATGCACTGCCTCCTCCCCGGGAGGTGCATTGATAAGCGAGTGGGAGGGAGTTGGGTCGACGCGCCCCTCCGACATTGATCCTTCAGTAGTGCGAGCACTCTTTCTTGCCATTGCAGTTGGCCTTCAGAGAGTTTTTGGGAACCGTTTCCCACAGACGGCGACAAACTGTTGCGGGTCACTTAGGGCTCTTGGTAGACCAGTTTAAATTGAACCGCCTTAGCTCGTGAGCGGTCTAAGCGCGCAAACAGTCAATTTGAGATCTGTTGAATACACATGGACTTTTTAGCGTGGAAAATCCGGAAAGGGTGAAAAACCACGTGGCCGGAGCTGTGCCGACCAAATTTCACTATCTCCAGAGAGGTTATAATTAGATGCTAAGAGATCGAGTGCGACAGGCCGCTGCTCATTACAATAGAGAGAGAGAGAGAGCACTCCGAGGGTGACAGACCACCTCTCGGAAAAACTAAGTACTTTTCCTATGAGTACAACAGTGAACGAAAGTGAGAAGGCCTTGTCCGCTTTCCAGAGGACAGAGGTGAGACCGCCCTGTCTGCTTTTGAGAAGACGGAAGTGAGACTGCCTTGTCCGCTTTCTTGAGAACGAAAGTGGGACAGCCTTGTCCGCTTTCCTGAGAACGAAAGTGCGACAGCCTTGTCCGCTTTCCTGAGAATGAAAGTGAGACAGCCTTGTCCGCTTTCCTGAGAACGAAAGTGAGACAGCCTTGTCCGCTTTCCTGAGAACGAAAGTGAGACAGCCTTGTCCGCTTTCGCGAAGAAGGAAATCTCTAAGTCCACGAAGAAGATCTTCAAGCACCGAAGGAGAATTCCGTGGAAATCTTCAAGGAGCTCTCTCTGGTCGTGAAGGCGGGATCCTTTAAATGAAGCCTTGGGGGCCTTTTTATAGCTTTCAGCTGCATCCCCCGCGGAGGGGGGCTCGACCGCTCCTTTTATCGGAGGGTGTGGTTTGGCCGCACCCTCCTATGGCCGCACCCCCCTATGGGGGGTGCGGTTTGGCCGCATCCCCCATGCACCCCCCTATGGGGGGTGCGGTTGGGCCGCACCCCCCATGGGTGGGGGGGGGGGGGTGCGGTTTGCGGTTGGGCCGCACCCCCCATGCCCCCCTATGGGGTGTGCGGCCCAACCGCACCCCCCATGGGCCGCACCCCCTGGGGGGTGCGGTTTGGCCGCACCCCCCATAGGGGGGTGCGGTTGGGCCCCACCCCCCATGGGAGGGTGCGGTACCCCCTATGGGGGGTGCGGCTTGGCCGCACCCCCTATGGGGGGTGCGGGTGCGGGTGCGGGTGCGGTTGGGCCTTACCCCCCATGGGGGGTGCGGTTTGGCTGCACCCCCCATGGTGGGGTGCGGCTTGGCCGCACCCCCCTATGGGGGGAGGGTGCGGCTTGGCCGACCCGGCCGCACCCCATGTGGGTGGGGTGTGGCTTTGTGCTTACCTGGCGCCGTTTCTAGCGCGTCGTACTTGCGCGGCGGATCTTCCACTTCCGTGATCCGGGGTTCGACTGGTTCCCCCTCCTCTCTTTAGCGGGGTTTTCTCTAGACGCACCCCAAGGCCTTTATGGGTATGCAACAAATACTATCCCTCTATCCATTTAGTGCTTGTGAGTAAGGTTTGGACCTTTTTTGCCCCAACAAACTTGAGCTCAATTGGACTTGGGTCGAGACAATCTCACTCATGAACAAATTTTGACTGCAAATTAATCAAATGCGCCGACAAGCATCCAAAGCGGCCTCTAGAAGAGTTTGAAAGCAAATTCAATTTTGGTGTTATTGAATCCAATTAATTACAGAGGATAAATTGATGCATGTCGTCGTCTATGGGTGGAGAAGCGGAGACCGACTGATCAATGGATCGATGTCGGGTTTAGGAGGAGCAGAAACCAAAGATCAACGAGGGAGGAATGATACCAGCGCTCGACACCTCTATATGCGTGAGTGGGGGGGGGGGGGGGATTCGTGGTTCGGAATCAATGACGACGAGCTTGAGGGACGACGACAATAAATATTTCATTCAAGGGTTTATCGTTGCGGGCTAGTTTTGGCGAAGTTATCGTGTCATAATACCGAAAACCGGCAGCGTCCAATACTCCCATCCACATGACCAGCCCAGGGCCACACAAACGCGCATGACGCTTAAAGATAGTTACAATTATTCTGAAATTAGGCAAGTGTGTGATTATAGGAGAGAAAAACTAGGGCATTCCGGTGAACCAATATTTTTCCCAATGGATCGATGTCGGGTTTAGGAGGAGCAGAAACCAAAGATCAACGAGGGAGGAATGATACCAGCGCTCGACACCTCTATATGCGTGAGTGGGGGGGGGGATTCGTGGTTCGGAATCAATGACGACGAGCTTGAGGGACGACGACAATAAATATTTCATTCAAGGGTTTATCGTTGCGGGCTAGTTTTGGCGAAGTTATCGTGTCATAATACCGAAAACCGGCAGCGTCCAATACTCCCATCCACATGACCAGCCCAGGGCCACACAAACGCGCATGACGCTTAAAGATAGTTACAATTATTCTGAAATTAGGCAAGTGTGTGATTATAGGAGAGAAAAACTAGGGCATTCCGGTGAACCAATATTTTTCCCAATGTGATGGTGACAATAGGCGGACAAATAACACGGTCTGAGTTGCCGCTCAGCCAAACAGAGCCTTAGGCCCTTAGCCAAAGAGCAAAAGAATAATAAATAAAAACAAACAGGGTATCCACCGGTCAGTGTATTGTTATATGCGGTTAATTTAGGCTTAGTTTGGCGCGGCGGATTTCTCATGGAAGAATTGCGGTCGCCTCAGCACGGTGGAAATCCACGAAAAATCAACGAATTTTCACTTGGCAGGTCGCGTCCCCGCTAAACGGTGCACGATCACGACCGGGCAGTGCCGTCCGCGCGAACACGGTGGATCAGCCCCACCAAAAGAGCCCTTAATTAGACCGGCCCGCGATCCGTCCAGACTCCAGACCATCTTGTAAGCCGAATCGAGCCGCCTCTTTCGTCCTTTTCGATTTTTTACCAGGCAACTCGCCAGTACGGACGGCGCAGTAAAACTTGGGGGCACCGCCGTACTAGAGCAGTATATTCCGGTACAGGCCCAGTCAACTTCTCAATATTAAACCTCCCATCCACCGTCCATCGCAGGAAGGCCGGCCATCTGATGGAAGGAGAATCAATCGGCGAAACGTTAACGCGCCGTTCATAAACCATCCGGTAACATTAACCGCGGGGGTGATGATAGGATAGCGCTTCTGCTTGTTCCAGACCTGCCCTTTAAGTATTTCACAGCCGGTGACTGGATCGGCGGGACGGAGCAGTAAATCCGTAATTACCTGAAATCACGTGTCTTCTGTGCTGAAACGGCCGTTTCTCTCCGTATCGGGCAGGACGATTCTGGAAAGAACGGAACGGTAAATCTGTATGTGTATATTACATAAATACCCCTAAGATATTTATTAATTAATATATATATATATATATATATATAATGAGTGAATTCGTAGCCACCTGATCCTAGATAGTTTAGTCTGCAAAGTATGATTTTTTTGTGGATTTTTTTGGAAAAAGTGCTTCTTCTTCTTCCCTCAGCCCACACTGCTGAGTGCACAGCAAGCCACCGACTCCACCTGAAAGGCTTAAATAAGCCCTCGTTGGTATCGGTAGAATCGCCAATCCTCTGGCCCCGCGATTATGCAGCTGAGTCGACGTGTTAAAGAGGAATTCTTTTTGGTTCTCAATCCTTTGGGTTCTGCGCTTACTTCGTATTTGCTATTTTTCTTTTCTCTATAGAGGGCTTTTAATGGCGAGAGGACTGGGGAAGCAACAGTAGAATAGCTTTATTGCCATAACAAGTGATTAAACGAGGCGAAGAGGGGGACTGTCTCTTATTTTTGGCGCGTCTGATTTGTTGATGGAGATAGCTTTTGAGCTTTTCAGTCCTTTTTTTCTCTGTTTTTGAGATTGGAATCCTTCGGGATTTGTTGTTTGCTCGAGGATGATGATCTCGCGGTGAAGAATCGTCGGGCCAGACTAGGGGATCGAGCTTCAGGTATTCGTCCCTGAATCTATTTCTTCAACTTGCTGTTTTTGGTATCTTAAGTTTTTGATGATTTGCCATTGGCAGCGAGCTTTGAGTGCGCGCGCGTGACTGTTATGTTGAAGAAAAGATCGAGCGCTGTCTGCAGGAAGACGGGTCTGATGTCTGATCACATTTCACTTCCTTCTACTGCAAAATTCATAAGCAGACCCACAGTTTCTTCTCCGATTCCGTCATCTGGGAGCTCTACGGGCTTCTTTCCCAAGGGATTCTCAGGCACCGATGCAGCTGCTGTTACGAGCCCAACCTCCATTTTAGAAAATAAGCCCTTCTGTGCGGCAGGTCATAACTTCATCTCTGACGGAAAATCCAGAGCCCGTTCAAACACTTCCTCAGTGACCAAACTCCACCCATGGGATGGCGAGGACTCCAAAGTTGTTGGGCTTGGGATTGTCGAGGCTCTCAGCAATGGGAAAACGGATAAACAATCCTCAAATCCTGAGAGTAGAATGGTGTTATTCGGATCACAACTCAAAGTTCAAATCCCTTCTACCAGTCGAAATTGTGACTCCCACTCTTTGGTTGAGTATGGCGTCAAAAACAAGAGCTCACAGTTAGCCATGGCTCTACTTTCTCCCGCAAGGTCTCACTTTTCTGCCGCCGCTTCCCCTGCCTCAGAGTCTTCTCCGCCGCCGCTTCTATGTCTCTCTCCCAGCGAGATGAAGTTATCAGAAGGTTATACTCGAGTGATCTCTCATGGACCGAATCCGAAGACGATTCATATTTTTGATACTTGCAATGGTTTCAATGCTCTCACCACCGAGATCAGCTTCTCAGTCCATGGGCAGAGTGGTTATCCTTCTGATGATTTCTTGACTTTCTGCCATTCCTGCAGGAAGAAACTCGGCCAAGGGAAGGATATCTTCATGTACAGGTCTGTCAATCTTTTTCATTACATTTGAATGTTTGTCACTCTGATTCTGAACTGTCTCCAGCTGATCTTATTCAACTAAATCCAAAACCAAACCATTTGTTAACTAAAGCTCTGGTTGTGGGCACTGGTGTGGCTCATGGAAAATGAAGGTCCTCCTCTCCGTCGGGCAATAGAACCCCACCGGAGTTCTCCTTCTCCACCGGAGTTGGAATGTCACCGCCTTACGGGCTGTTTTGGGCGCCTCCATCTTCCACCGCGCCCTAAATCCGAGATGCTGGGGCTGTCAATTGTGACTTACAAATCAAAGAAACATTGTATATGATAAATTATAATAGGATTAGACCAATTTACATGATTATTTGTAAAGAAGAGATCTTCACTGCATTCAAATCCTAACATGAAATCGATTCAACCCATTGGTTTATAGAGGACTACAAACTTTAACCCAATAGATGCCCACTTCTTGGTTCAAGTTATATTATAAATTGTTGCCCTATTCAATTACATCTAGTCCGAGTTTGGCTCCACAGATTTTCCGCGGAGCCAATCCGTGCGGAGGCCACCGCAACTGCGGTGGCGTGCGTATCCCTGCCACGCGGTCGCGTCCCCGCCAAACAATTTTGATTGATCTTTGAACCAGTTTGCTTTATCTTCACATCAAATATTGATGATAGTTGCAATAATTGAGGGTGTGGTGAGGAGGAATGAAAGCCATCTGTTTGCGAGCTAGTTTTTAAGTCATTTCATCTTGTTCAGAATTGGGAAATTAATATATCTTCGTGCACTTAGTATGTATAAACTCTACCTCAAATTAAGGCTCCGTTCGTTTGGTAGGTTTTGTAGGAAAGAATTGGTTTTGTGTTGGAGTTGGGGAACACTTCCGGCTCTCTTGTTTCTCACACCGGGTTAGCCCACGTGAGCTTAGAGACGTCGGAGCGTGACTCTTTCCGATGATTGAAGTACCAGCGAACACGGGGGTCCGGGGGCGGCGAGCCCCTGGCGGCGGTCCCCCCGTTTCTTGTCCAGAGAGAGGGGTGCAAGGTAGGATCGGTTTTGATCATTGTAACCTTGTGTGCTTATAATCTCTATTGGTGAATTCAAGAAGGTGAAGCGGAGGCGGGATAGGGGACGTAGCCCGGTTTTGAGTGAACCTCTTAAATTCGTGTGTTTTCTGTGATTTTCTCTTTGTTTTTCGTTCGAATCTCTCTTCTCGGCACCCTTCGTTTTTCTACATTTTGGGCAATCCAATTCCATTCACAAGCGTTCGCTTGGTCTTTTATTGGATGGAATCGGTTTTCCTCCAAAACCTACCGGGTTGGATCCATTAAGAAAATAGCCTATGGTGATTCCCATTTTGGTCGGTTTTGAGAGAAAATCCTGTTCTTTTCTCTCTTAAAGTAATGATTACTATTTTATCAGCATTATTTAATAATGATTACTATTTTAGCCAATTTAAATATTTTCCCCGATTTAAAGACGTTAATTATCCATGATTAAAAATATTTCAAAAACCCATGCCTGAAAATCATCCTACAACCGAACAGAAAAATTTACAGTTTTCAATTCCTGTGCCTGAAAATCATCCTGCAAACGAACACAAGAATGTTTTGATTTTGGACAAAAACAAATTCTTTTCAATCAAAACCTACGAAACGAACAATAATTCTTGAATTCTTACACGATATCAAAGCGTGTTAGGCCTAACGGCCCTTTCCACATCACCCAATTTCGGACCAAAGCTCTGCACGTGAGGGGTCTGTGGAGAATAGTCCCACATTGGAAAACTAATGCAGTCTCGTGCACTTAATATAGACCACACGCCTCTTTACTTCCAACCAATTGATTTGTCGTTGGCGTGCTGAATTCAAGCACGCATCACATGATTCAGTAGTCACATGTTGGGCGGTAGGTTCTTGTTTGTTGCTTCTTTTTGTGATAATTTGGGACAATAATTCTTCCTTTCAGGGGTGAAAAGGCATTTTGTAGCAATGAGTGTAGAAATCGGGAGATGCTTGCCGACGATGAAATGGAGGATGCTGCCAATTGTGGACCGCCCGCTCCTCCGCAGTCCGAATAATTCGCTCTTTTTTTCTGAAATACTAGCAGAGAGAGAGAGAGATGATAAGCTTCATGAGAGTCTCATCATTCAAAAAAAGAAAATTTTCCAGGCAATTATAGATCACAAACAGGGCCTCTGATGAGTTTTTGAGAGTGTTATCTTCCTTTTGTCTTCCTTTCGGTTCCTTTTTAGTTTTCAGATTTACTTGTTGTGAAGAAGAAGAGGCTCTTATCTATTTACTAGCAGTGCTCTTTAGATCTCTGCTGTGAGGATCCACAGTTTTTGTGTTGAGGGTGTAACTTGTATGAACCTTTCAAGTAAATGTTATATGTTTCACCTGCTATGTTAAAGCGCAGAGAGCCGATTGCATGTTTATCTTTCAAAATTTATAAATTTTGGCACTGCTTTGGGTGATATTTCCTTGCAAAACTTGCTGCTTACTGTTTTTTTGGAGGTTGGGTTTGTTCTTGGAGTTGTCTTGTTCATTGTTTGGATGATGGATAGTTGTTCTCCCAGCTTGCATAAGTTTTCTTCAGGTTGAAGAAGTAGGTTTTTAAATTATGTATCATAGAAAAAGGGTTATGTTATATGCAGGTCAGTTTCGTTTGTATGCAGTCCAATGATAAATACAGACCAAACTATAAACATATAGTAACCCGTTCAAGAATTTGCCAGCATATAGTCATTTTCAAATTCTACTGTCTGCACGTAGCTGAAGTCGGCCTGCATATAGTTATTGCCTAGAAAAATAGCTGTAAGAGGATATAAGTGAGAGTTCATTAGGGCTTGGGGTTGTGGAATTTACTATGTAATTCATGGACACCCCTTTCTCATTTGATGCACATCTGTGCATGAGGCCTCTGCAAATGTATGGAGGGGGCAAAATTGGAAAGATGATTTATGTATTTCATTAAAGCTCCGTTAGGCACGATGGTGACGGTCATGAATTTGTTGATCACATTGATAAATAAAGCCCCCCAAGTATTTTAAGCCTTTGGTTTATGTAATATTTTAGTTTCTTATATATATATATATTAAAAAATAATAAGAACTCATGATGTTACAATCCCCCCCCCCCCCCCCCCCCCCCCCCCACAGTCATTTTATGCCTGATTTTAACGGTAGGGAGAGAGTTCCTCTCAACAATGTTGTTTTATCTTTATCTTCAACCGCCGACACCCACCCAAACATGCCTTAATTTTGGCTCTGTTTGGGATGACGGTGAGAAAAGTTCTATTCCCACCGCTACAACTGTTTTTTAGGTGTTTGGTTTTCTTGATGGTGGGGAAAATGATTGTGTCAAAAATGTTTTTTTTTCGGGTTTTTTTGGAAAGCAGCTAACCTTCTCACTTAAAAAAAACTAAAAGGAACTTTCCGTATTTTCATGCTTCTCTTCCAGTAGGTTGACATCCCTCTTCTCCTTCTACTGCTTTTCTTACCACTGCTTTTCTGACAGCTTCATTCAAAAAATATTATTTTATCTTCATCTCCAACCGCCGCCACCCACCCAAATATGCCCTAATTTTGGCTCTGTTTGGGATGATGATTGCGGTGAGAAAAGTTTTATTCCCACTACTACAATTGCTTTGAAGTGTTTGATTTTCTTGATGGTGGGAAAAATGCTTGTGTCAAAATATATTGTCGGAGGTTTTTTGAAAAACAGTGAACCTTCCCACTTTCAAAAAAGCTAAAAGTAACTCTGTATGTTCATGCTTCTCTTCCTGCAGGTCGACATCCCTCTTCTCCTCGTATTGTTTTTTCTACCATTATTTTTCTGACAGCTCTAATCTTAACACTGGCTTTCCAGCCGGCACTTCCCCTCCGGAGTTTTTATTGCAATATTATTAGTTCATATGGTGTGACTTTGGTACTTGCAATTTTTGAGTATGATAATGTGATTGAGGCTGACCCACCACTATTAATAATGAAGAGTAAAGATCAAAGGGACCACCTTATTATATTAAAAAACAAATCCCTCTAAAAAGTATTGCATCCACCCAACTTTTGATGACACCTTACTGTCTTGCATCAAGAGGCAACAACATTGAATGGATGTGTCCAAAATACACATCCATATAGAAATAAACACACTTTCACTTGGAGAATCAATCTTTCATCAAACCATAAAATCAAGGGTGCAGATTCCATGCAACTATGCATTCATAGGTGGCAATAGAAATCATTTTCATCAAGGAGGGAAGCCGCGTTGCGACCATCTCCACCGTTCATTTGTGTGATGCTGAGGGGTTTTGTTCCTAATTTAGTCACTCTTTATATATGTTGCTTCATCAAGGAGGAAATGCTTGGATCCCTTTGGTTGAAGACTCATTTTTCCCTTTATCTTCGAGTTCCTTTTAAATTTTTTTTTTGGTATGCTGAGGCTCCGTTTGGCTTGATGGTGGCGTTTTTGACCAAACTCATCGGGGCAAAAAAAAATCACACCAAAAATAGTGGTATCAAAGCTTTGCATCTTCCGGGGTAAAGAGAATTCCGGTGTACAATTTCAATTGGAGGGAATAAATATGAAAAACATTGCAAAATTAAAGAAAAAATAAATTAATATAACAAACTTTCATTTATTATGATTTATATATGGTAATGATTTGGATATACCTAAAATTGGTTTGCAATAACAATGCCCCCAAAGAAACACGAAAAGTGATATCTTGAATAGTTAAGAGGGGGAGCAAGGCTCCGTTTGGAAGAGCTCCACTTGTAGCTCAAGTGGAAAAAAATAGCTCCAGGCTATGTTTGGCACGGTGGTACGGTCGTGAATATGTGGGTTAAATTGTCATTCGTTAACGCCCACCTAAGAAACTTCATTCAATTTTATGTTCAAACGGATGAAGTTTTTTCAGGTGGTCGTTAACGAATGACTGTTTATCCCAAGCGTTACGACTGCCACCGCTGTGCCAAACGGAGCCCTAAGCTCTATTTGAATGCACGTTTTTGTTTCATTTTCGGCGGGACAAAAACACCACGCAGAAACAAACTGTTTGGGCACTTCCCATTCTCATCATCACCGCAGAAAAAACTCTTTTGGGGTTAATTTAAAACCGCAGTGTTGGACACCGAATTGCCCGCTGTCGGGGCTGACCCGATTGACTATTGATGGCTGAGAACAACGAAGGCGGCAGGCGGTCGCCGGAGATCCCACCTCACATCTGGAAGAAGAGCTTGAAGAATGAGCTCCCCCTCCAAAATTTCTCCCGGTCTTCTGTTTCCAAGTAAGATTGAAAAAAAAAGAGAGTCAAGAGAGGGTAAAAAACCTAGTGCCTTACAACTCATGACCAACAAGAAAGACTCACTATATTTCTCACAGTTTCATTCACATCGCTCTCATTCACGCCGCTGAAGCAAACATAACCCTAATCAATTATCCCCGGTGCCGCCGACACTATAAATGAGATGTTTTAATGCCGCAAATTGTAACGTGTTCGTGTCGCACGGATTGTATGACGGTTTTCTTGTTACACAAACTGCATGATGTTCACATGGTGCAGATTGTGTGATTTCCAATATCACGCAGTCCAACTTCACACATATTGTGCAATTTTTATGCCTCAATGATTGCACAAGTTTTAACAGATTATGAAGTTGAACACCTGCTGATGCGTGAGGAAATTCGAGCCAATTGAAGACCGACTCGAGTTCAAATGGATTCAAGCCGATTTCGACCTGGCTCGAATTTCTTCTATTTCGAGCAAACTCAAAATGATTTTGAGCCGACTTGAAATCGCTACGAGGGGGGGTGAGAGTCAGGAAGTTGAGAGCAAAAAAAGCACTATTAAAATGAATATAAATAATAAAGCCATTTCTGATAAGATTGAGCAAAATAGCAACACTAAGAATCATAGGTAAAATATATAATAAGAAATCACCTCAAACATATAGCATATAGATCATTAGGGGTCCGTTTGGCGCGGTGGTGGTGGTCGTGAACGTCGTGATTACGAACCGTCGTTCGTGAATGCTCGACCTCACCTAAGAAACTTCATCCATTTTTATGTTCAAAATTTATTTTTTTTCTTGATGGCGTCGTAATCGTTGTTATGTCAAACATATATTTCATGATGATGGTGTTTTTGCCGAAACAAACGGGAGCAAAAATGCCGCGCCAAACGAATGACTGCTCACGACCACCACATTCATGACCGTCGCCACTGTGCCAAACAAACCCTAGACAGATTCGGTAGGAATACTCGACAATGAACTCTAGAAAGACATCCACAAAAACACAGTTTTATGCCCGAATCAAGAAGACGACTGGCTACGAAGCACCGTTACGCCAAAAATAGGGCCGTACCCATACCTGGTACGTTTCCGGTACGGGTACGCGTTTGGTACGCCGCAATACGCAAAATTATCGCTCTTTTAAGTTTGCGGTTTGCCGCTCGCTGCACTTACGCATTTATTCTACCGCTGCCGCTCGCTGCACGCATTTCATCTGCCGCTGCCGCTCATACCCGCACGCTCGCTGCGCTGCTTCTCCTCTGCCGCTGTCGCTCGCTGCCCTGCGTCTCCTCTGCCGCTGCCGCTCGCTGCTCTGCTGCTCCTCTCGCTGTAAGTTCTTCTTCTTCTTATGAGAAATTCCTGTCCTGCAATTAAATTTTTCCCTGCTTGCAAATTACAAATCCTGCTTGCAGAGAAATTCCTGTCCTGCAATAAAATTTTTCCCTGCTTGCAAATTACAAATCCTGCTTGCGTGCTCAATAATTTGAGAAAAAAATTGCTTTGAAGCTTTTAAATTGCAAAAAATTGCTATGAAACTTCAGCACCTAAATTGCAAAAAATTGCTTTGAAGCTTTTAGGTCAACCTTCTTCATCGTCCTGCTGTGAGAGAAATTGGAGCACATACGCATTCATTCACTCATTGAGAAGAAACGAAATTCTACCACAACGTGCTGATGATTTGGTGTATATGCATAGTAATCTACGCCTATTATCGAGGAGAAATGAAATCTACAATCAAGGAAGAAGCAGAATGTGAGATATAGGAGGAGATGCATGGGCAAATCCTTTTGATGGAGTTGACATGCTTATAATTGCCAACTTGTCTTTAGATGAGCGAGAAATTGAAGATGCCTTGATCTCCAACAATACTGAGGAAGATGAAGAAAATGAGTGATGAATATCGTTAAATTTGAAATGATTATGAATATTTCATATCTAAGAACTTCATGTTATACTGCATTAGTTATGGACCTGTACTTTAATTGATTATTATTTATGCTTCATGTTTTATTTTTGAGAATTTATAATTGCATTTTTAATATATATACATATATATTTATTATATTTAATACAACGTATCCCGCCGTACCAGCATTCCCTTTTTTAAATTTTGACGTACCGCCGTACCGAATACGTATCGTACCCGACACTCGTACCCGTACCGGTTCTTCCTAGACGACTGGGTTCGTCATCACGGTCGCTTCCAATAGCCACAATGCGATTTTTCTGCAACCTCTTTGAACACCTTGCAGGTAGAATTCTTCGTGGATAACAGAGAAATAACAACACTCTCCCCACTCTACATGTCGCTATCTATGAACGGTTATCATCGTTGTTGGTCCCAACCTGCCTTAAACATGGTTCGGAAACGTGGATCAAACTGCACTAAATTTACACCCTTATCGGATAGAAGAACGCTCCACGGATGAATTTAAAATTTTCAAGCGGAATCGCAAAGAGGAATTATAGGAGGAAATTAGGCATAGCCGAAGCTTGCGCAGCTAACAATCCAGGAAGAGAGAAGCCAGAGAGTAAGTGATGCAGTACGCCCACGGCCGCCCCACCCTGGTTTGACCAGAAGGAGCACGAACTGGTACGACCTGCCGGGTTGCAACCCAAGCACCCCAACCCATCTCTGCACCAATTCTCAGCGCGGTAGGATGTTGAGGTTGGGTCTCGAACCCAACCCCCTTGATGAGAACCTTTCCTAAGAGGCCTCATCACCAATTGACCTGCAGGGCCGCCCCTTTGATGAGAACCTTTCCTTGAAAAGTTGTAATTCTTAAAAATGAATCAAATATTAATAGAAACTACGGTTCAGAAAAACACAGACGTGTTCAAATTCATAGAAATAGTTCATTAACAACTGACACCATATCAATATCAAATAGTTCTCATATCACAATGTTGAAACCAGAGAACCGGTTTCGACGTTCGAAAGTGGGATGCAACTAACCCTTACTTGACCCGAGCTAGAACCCTTGACTAGTTGCTGAGAACCGAAAGATCTTGCCCCTGAAGAACACTTGAACCAAAGAACGAACCCCTTAAGCTACAACGAGGAGGTCCCACCACACATCCGGAAGTTCAAGGAAAACTTCCCCTCCCAAGCCAATGCTGAGCCTGGACACCTCGGAGGGCACTAAGGACCACCTCACCGTCAACCTTAGTTGATGAGGGGATAAGGGGGGTAGTGCTTGCTCACGAGATACACGCGAGGGAGAGGAGAGTCCAGCCCTTCCCAAGGTGCCCATGAGGGTCTATTTATAGACTTCCCAAAATTGGGCTACAGATAGCGAAAATCCTGTTATCCGCAGCTCAACTACGAACCTGAACAACCAAAACAAGAGGGGGGGGGGGAGTGGGACATGAGGCGTCCACTCCCCCCCTTGCCGGGGGCCGGGAGAGTGGACCGAAGGGTCCATTGCCCGGGCTGGGCGAGTGGACCACTCCCCATAGGGGCGAGTGGACCCATGGTCCACTCGCCCGAAGGCCCAGGGCGAGTGGACCACAGGTCCCCTCGCCCCTTACCCTGGGCGAGTGGTCCACTCGCCACCTCCCTCCACTCGCCCCTGCTTTGGGCGAGTGGACCACTAGGTCCACTCGCCCAAGCAGGGAAACGGACCTTAGGTCCACTTCCCCTTTTCCCGGGCCTTATCTCACTATGCTGGTCAGTTTGGTTGCCTCCAAACGGTCGTCCTACTTGTCATGGTCACTTTTGTTATCCACCCTGGTCTCGATGAATTACGGGTTATACACACAGACATAAGAAAATAAAATTAACGATCAAATTACATCCGCAGCCATGTAAAAGAATATATTTTGCAGTGTAAAACTTTTATTTTACATGTTTAGGAAATTTAATAAAGAATATATATTAAGTGCATTCATAACTGATTAGAACAGGCAAAAGTCAATCAAAATTTAGCTGTTGCATACAATTTTCATGAAGAATTCCCAAAGAATCTTTGATTAATGATTGTTCCCATTGGGATTGAAGAGATAGTGGTTTACACATGTGATACTTACATACTGATTTGTCATACACACTTGTTTAAATTTGATTTAGACCCTGAATTAATATAAAATGTGATGTTTGTGATTGAATTTTTTACGTGTATTTGCTTCTTCACCGAGTTTTATTCGTGACATGTTCATTGGTCGGGTCCATAGAATAGCATAAGATCATGGTGTTCAGAATCAGATCGGACATTAAACCAGAAGTAGGAGAGGTTCAAGAACATAAAAAGAAAATAAATAACATAATTTAAATTATTTAAATATTATCCTAATTGTAATTACATTAATAATTTCCTTCCGACACATTTAAAATTTATTTCAATCCCGGTGCTGTTAATTATTTGACTAAAAAAGGAATAATGCTTTAAAATTTAATAGTGCTTTGAATTATATCAACCACAAATAATAATATTTTTTTGCGTAGAATACTGCTTAGAATTTATCATTGTTTATGTCTAGCATATGTGTAGAACATAAATTCGTATTTCTTTACAAAAACATTTTCGATTTAAGATTTGAGAACCACTCGGTTTTCGAAAATCATGACCGGTTCGCCGGTTTAGCTGTTCGATTCGACCGACGGTTCTCCGATTCTTGAGCCGCTCTTAAGCATGATTGGAACGTTTCTTAAGCATGATTGGAACGTTTCTTGAGCCGTTCTTAAGCATGATTTGGAACGTTTGTTAAGCATGATTGGACCGGTTTATAAGCCGCTCCTCCGCCCACCGATCCGGCCGTCCGGTTCGGTCAGGCTCTTAAACACCCGATAAGATGGCCTTGGGGTGTTATGAGTGATTTACTATTGAAAATGAAATGATTAATTCTAGAGGCATGAGCTTCTTCATTAGGAACATAATGATTTTCCCATTGTTAATTAGGGCCACACTGAAATCTGCTGCTAGATAAGGATTAAAGATTGCAGTCTCCTCAACTACCAATATCCAATAGTAATGCGTTGATGATCCTCCTGTTTTTCCTAAAAATGATATGATATTTTGATTTAGTTCCATTTTATTTACTTTCTTGAGTGAAAATAGATGGCGCCACTTTTTCTTTTTCTTGTATTCTGATATCAAGAAGAGGAGGAGGAAGAGGAAGAAGAAGAGGGGGAAGAAGAGGAATAAGAAGAAGAGGAGGAAGAAGAAGAATAAGAGGACCTGCTGGCTTCTTTCTTGTATTCTGATATGTTAGATCTGCATTTAATCTTCTGACTTGTTTATCATATTAGTTGTAATTCATGTGACTCAATTACATCCTACAGCTGAGCATTATAATTGATTCGATTCAAATTTTGTTTTCTGAATTCCAATCGGCAGTAAAACAGTAGAATTAAAATTCAACTCAAACATCATATGTATTGAAATTAGACCGAGCCAATTTCTAATGGTCAATTCCCTGCATCCGGGGGATCCTAAATCTTAAAGAATTCAAAATATTGTTGAGCATTCGATTAAAAATTTACTCGATCGAGGCACAGATACAAAACCCTAACTAACTAATCATGAGGAGAAAGCCTGCGATCAGTGGATAAGAAACTGTAGATGGCAAAATCTCTTATCTGGCCTTTGAAGATCATATACTTCCTCAGCACCGCCTCTCTCTTGCACCCAGCCTTCTCCAGCACCCGCTGCGACGCCGGATTATCCAACAACACCAACGTCTGCACCCGCTCCACCCCCGTCCACTGCTCGAACGCCGCATCGATCAACATCCTCGCCGCCTCCGTTGCGATCCCCCTTCCCCACAACTCGGGCACAACGCTGTACCCGATAGAGACTCTTCTTCGCCCGCCGCCGACATTTTCTGGCCGGAGGACGACCATCCCGACGGGTTGATCGCCGGCGCCTGATAGGCAGATGAAGCGGAACCAGGGGTGGGGGAGAACGAAGGTGTCGATGAAGCGCACGGCGTCGTCGCGACAGCGGAATAGATCGAAATGGAGGAAGCGGATCACTCGCTCGTCGGTGCCGAAATCCATGATGACGGCGAAGTCGGATTCCGATTGCCGGAACTGCCGGAAAGTGATTGCGGGCGGATGATTGGTTGTCCTGCCCTGATCCCCGATCATCGAGTTGGTCCCTTCTGTTTGCATTCTCAGGCGCGAGTAAACTGTAAGGCTGGAGGGTTTTCTTCTCTGAGGCGCCGCAAAGCTATTTAACCAGGGAATTGTTAATTGGTTTTCTTTTAAATAGATATTTATAATCCATAAATATTTATACTCAAATATGATATTTATATTTCTTATACTCAAATAAGAAATGGGTGTAGGGCTGCGACTAAAGAGAGGGGGCTGGGTGAGGGTTCCGCGGGGTCGGGTTTAGGGCGTGGTTGAGAGAAACGAATGGCTTGGGCACAAATATTAGATTTGATTTTAAAAAAAAAAGAGACTAAAATCTTTAGTTTTATGGGCGTGGATATCCATTTTTGAGGTACCGATAACAAATCCTTTTAATTATCAACGTTAACGTGAACCAGCTAATCATCAACGTTAATTAAAGGGTGTTGATAATCATACATCATATTTGACTATTTGTAACCCACTTTTATTCTTACTTCGCAGAATTATAATTGTACACCACAACGCTATTTGTACCCAAAACAAATTTAAAAAAAAAATTAAATTTAGAGTAAATCATGATGCTTACTTTTGTACACCACAACGCTATTCGTCCCGCCTGCTCGCTATAAGGAGGGGAACTTCGTGAGTTTGGTTTCCTGCTTCTTCGCAGGACCACTCGATGAGAGGGAACCTGTCTGCTTTGATGATGCAGCTGGCATCAAGGAGTGGGACGCGGCCATGATCGAGGAGATGGAGGCCCTAGAGAAGAATGAGACACGGGACTTGGTTCCCATGGTGGAGGGCATCAAACCTGTCACCTGCAAATGAGTGTACAAGGTTAAAAAGAGAGCGGATGGAGAAGTGGAAAAGTACAAGGCAAGGCTTGTCGCTCGGGGCTTCTCACAAACCTACGGAGAGGACTATGAGGAGACATTTAGTCCTGTCGCGAAGATGACGTCGGTGAGGACGATCATCGCTCTGGCGGCGTGCCGAGGTTGGAAGCTGTGGCAGCTTGATGTGAAGAACGCATTCCTATACAGAGAGATAGACAAGGACATATTCATAGTGCAACCACCTGGATACGTGTCCAAGTCTCAGCCACGTCATGTCTGCAAGCTGAAGAAGGCCCTCTACGTGTTGAAACAGGCACCGAGAGCCTGGTATGGAAAGATTGTGGAGTACTTGCAGTTCTGTGGCTACGGTGCCTCAGACTCAGACTCCAGCATGTTCATGAAGAAGAGTGAAGGTCTTCACGTGCTGGTGCTGCTGTACGTCGACGACATGATCGTGACAGGGAACAACCCTGAGGAGGTCGCGGCGCTGAGACAACAGCTTTCCATACGATTCGAGATGAAGGATCTTGGTGAGCTGCACCATTTCCTTGGCCTCCAAGTTGAGAAGAGAAGAGGCGGGCTGTATGTTTCCCAGAGGGCGTATGCCGAGAGGATCGTCGAAAGATTCAGCATGAAGGAGGGGAAGAGCAGTTCCGTTCCTCTAGAGGCTGGGCTGAAGCTTCGGAAGGAAGAAGGGAGGATTCTTCCTGATCCGAAGATCTTTCGGGCACTGATGGGGAGTCTTATCTACCTGACTATCACGAGGCCGGACATCGCCTTTGTTGTCGGCCGAGTTAGTCGGTATATGCAGGAGCCGCGAAAGCCTCATCTGGAGGCAGCCAAAGGGATACTGAAGTACGTCATGGGAACCCTTGAGATGGGGTTGTCCTATGAAGAGAAGACTGACTTCAAGCTGCATGGGTTCACAGATGCAGATTACGGAGGTGACGCTGATGATCGCAAGTCGACATCAGGTTACGTGTTCTTGTGTGGAGCAGCTGCTATCTCGTGGTGTAGCAAGAAGCGGGACTCTATTTCCCTTTTTACCACGGAGGCCGAGTACAAGACGTCGTCCTTAGCAGTTCAGGAGTGTGTCTTGCTAAGGAGACTAGTGGAGGATGTGGACGAGGAGGTCAGCGGACCTACTGTGCTTCGCGGGGACAATGAGAGTGAATTGAAACTGGTAACCAATCCAGTGTGTCATGCAAGGACCAAGCACATTGAGATCGAGCATCACTTCATCAGAGAGAAGGTGCTGAGTGGCTTGATCGTTGTGGAGCATGTGCGGAGTGAAGACAACCTTGCGGATATTTTCACAAAGCCCCTATCTGCGGGGCCATTCCGGAGGCTTCGCTCGTTGCTTGGAGTTGTTCCCGGAGCTCACTTCAAGGGGGAGTGTTAGATTTTTGAAGTGAGCTACTGCCCGGCGCTAGCGCTACCGCCGGCGGTAGCTCCTTCTTGGTGGTAGTCCCTTCTCGGCGGGAGTTCCTTCTCGTCGTTAGCACCTTCTCGCCACCCCTCCTGTTTTGCCTATAAATAGAGGGGTACCCCCCTAAAGAGTATCGATTTTGAAAGTGGCGAGTATCTTCTACTTTGAGCGAGTTAGAGATACCAGAGCGCTTCCAGGCGAGCATCGAACTTGGAGGAAGTTCGACAGAAGAGTTTCCTACTCGCGAGATAGCGCCGACGATAGTGGATAGCGCCTGCGTTAGCGAGAAGAGAAGGAAAGAGCGAGTACCTACTTCGGAGATAGCGCCCGGCGCTAGTGGCTAGCGCACGCGGTAGCGAGAAGTGGAGGAAGTGAAGCGCGGCGAGCGTGCGAGTAGCTTGGAGTGCGAGCAGCGAGCTTGCGAGTTGGAGAGCTAACGCCCGACGCTAGCGTTACCGCCGGCGGTAGCGAGGAGCGAGTATCACCTGCGCGGTGTGCTCCGGAGGAGAAGCGGACCTTGTCCGTGACCAAGTTCTTTCCTACTTTTGGCTGTTGTGAATCAAGTTGGATTCAACTTGTATTCAGCCTTGTTTGTTTGTAACTAGCTGCCAGAGTTATTATTGTGAAAGCTTGTGTTCATCGTTTGGTGTCCTTATTCTCCTGTTGGTTGACGTGTTCTTCCGACTTCAAAATATTTCACAAATAATTAGAATTGCTAAATTTCCTAAACACAAACTCCAAAATCTACGAAAGTAGCCATACTCGTCCATTTGTGAGGTGGGATGACGATGGGATGACATGGGCCTTTCTGTGCTACAACCCATTCCCGACAAGTAAATCCCGCGCTCCTCCATCCTGGTCGCGCCCCCGCGCGCCGCTCACTAGAGCGAGCCCTTGTGCGCTACTCTCAAGAAAGTGCCTCTCCGCGCCAATCACAAAAATGTGCCCCGCGTGTCGCTCAACATATCACATCCTCGCAAGCCGCTCAGCAAGTCGCACCCCCATGCGCCTCTCTCCAGAACACGCCACCGCGCGTTACTCACCAGATTGTGCCCTCCTATCCAAAATGAGCCCCAGGATGCCGCTCAGCAATTTGTGCCATAACGCACCGCTCAGCAATTTATGCGTCACTCTCCGGAATGCTCCCCACGCACTGCTTAACATACCACGCCTTATGCGACCCTCACTATATCGCCCCCTCACTTGCTACTCTTTAGAATGTGCCCTCAGTGCACCGCTGACCAAATTGCGCCCCAATGTGTCTCTCTCCAGAATGCGCTCAAGGCATCGTCACCTGATCACGCCCTTAGTGCCACTCTCCAGAACACCCGTTGCTAACCAAATTGATCCCCTACGATCCCCTCTCCATAACACACACCATACGTCGCTCTCCAAAACGCGCACCCGTGCCTGACTCACCAGTTAATGCTTGTGTGTGCTGCTCTCCAGAACGCTCCCCCGTACTGCTAACCAGATCACACACTTGTGTCCCTATCCGGAATGTGCCCGCCACGCACAACACTCAAGATCGCGCCTCTGGGTGCCCTCACCAAATCACGCCCATGTGCGCTCCTCATCAGAATGCGCCCCTAGCACGCCACTCCCCAAAATGCGCCCAAGTGTGCTGTTGAAACCAGTTTCCCGGTTTCAGCGTTCGAAAGGGGGTTGCGACTAACCCTTACTTGACCTAAGCCTAGACCCGTGACTGGTTGCTAGGAACTAAGAGACTCGGACTTGATGACAACTAGAGTCTAGGGACAGACCCCTTAAGCTTCAGCGTGGAGGTCCCACCACACACCCGGAAGCCCACTCGGAACTTCCCCTCCCAAGCCAATGCTGAGCCTGGGCACCTTGGAGGGCACTAAGGATCACCTCACCGTCCACCTTCAATGACGGGGGGAGGGGAGGGGTAGTGCTTGCTCACACGCGAGGGAGGGGGTAGGAACCAACCCTTCCCAAGGTGCCCATGGGGGTCTATTTATAGACTTTCCAAAAAATGGACTGCGGATAGCCAAAATTGGACTGCGAATAGCCAAAATTCTGTTATCCGCAGTCCGACCATGACCATGAACAATCAACACATGAGGGGGCGAGTGGGGCTCGAGATGCCCACTTTCCCCCTCACGGGAGGCCATACCGGCCTCCCCCCAACGTGTCGGGCGAGTGGGAGACTTCCTCCCACTCGCCCAAAGGGGGTGGCGAGTGGGAGGGCCCCTCCCACTCGCCCCCAAGGTGGTCGGCGAGTGGGAGTGCCTCTCCCACTCGCCCGACGAGTGGGAGGGTCCCTCCCACTCGCCTAGGTGAGTGGCGAGTGGGAGGCTCCTCCCACTCGCCCGAAGGGAGTCGGGGGAGCGGGTGCTCCCCCTGCCTCCTCTGCGGCCTCTCTTTGCCTTGATTGGTCTCTACCGCTTATGCGCGGTCATTTTGCCTGTCTCGACCATCTTCACTGCCTTGGTCTCATCCGGATCGGGTCACACCAACTCGGGAAATATGAGGGTTGTACACAATCCCCGCTCTTTGCGAGCTTGTCCCAAGCTCGGAAAGAAAGTCCAACCCACCTATTGGACGAGTAGGTGGGGCCCGGAGGGAATCTTTGGAGGGCTCCACCCGATGGCTATATAAAATCCCTCGGAGAGGGAGGCACGAGGAGCACCATTCCTGAGAGCTCCTTCTACTTCCCCTCCTAAACCAGATGGATCCACCTCGAGACTTCAGGGCTCGCATCAAGGCTCTTGCAGGGAAGGGTCCGTCCGACCTGACGGAGCTTAAAGCTCTAATGCATGGCCCTTCGTCCTCTCCTACCCGGTGCGCGGTGCGATCACCTCGGAAGAAGCCCCGCCCCGAGTTGGTGAAGGAGGTTGCGTCGTCATCCTCTCATGGGGCGACCGAATTCGTCCGAGGCCTGGATATGGATACGGTATCGGTTCTCCCCTTATCTCTATTTCACACCTGCGATTATTCATGACTATGGTGACGTGTTTCTTAATTGCCCACAGCTTCTCGCGAAGGACCTCGAGGGGGTCCGAAGAATGGTAGAGGGAACGGGCGCAGACGCTCGGGCGAGCCCTGTCTCCCTCGCTCGGGAACCTGCTGTCCTCTCGACTGCTCACGATGACTCTTCTGCTGGAGGGAACCAGACCTCGACGGGTCAATCGAGCCGAAGGGAAGTCTCGGCGCCACCCCGCTCTCCTACTGCAGTCATGGAGCCCGTCGAGGACCGACCCGACGTCTTCGAGCGTCTGAGCCGCTTGGAGACCCTTACCCAAGAGCTGCGGGAGGGGAGGCTGTCTTCCAGACCCGACCCCCTCGCCCGTGTTTGCGTGCTGGAGCGTCGGGTCGAGAGGTTGGAGGCTGAACTCAACCTCCTACGGGGAGAGGTCCGGCTCGCATTCGGGGGCATGACGACACTGTTCGAGGATCACTTTCGCCGGGTGGAGGCCTCCGTGCGCACCGTGGGCGAGGAGCTCTCCTCAGCCAAGGCATGCTTTGAATCCACGCGCGGGGGGGGGGGGGGGGGGGGGGGGGGGGGGGTCCCCTTTACCCAGGACCAGGGCTACTGGAAGTGGACGGCGCGCTAGTTACCCTTTTTTTTTTGGATCTACTATTCGTTATGTAATAATAAGGATCGGCTCGCCATAACAGTTCGTCTGTTTCGCGACCGAACTGTTTGTTTCGTTATGTCTCCCTTACGTTTGCTTTAATAATCCTGCTGATTTATGCCTCGCTTGGGTTGCTATCTTTTGGTTAATTAACATGCATGGTGATCGTAATGATGCTGAAACAGCTGACTAACGGGCAGGAGATAGAGGCCTCGAAAGGATGATCCAGGGACGAAGCGGTCGGGTGGTGTCAGGGGGAGGCGTAGGTGAAGGGGACCCCTCGGTCCGTATCCTTACGCCAGGCGAGAGGACCGCAGGGCCCTCCCTCCTCTGCCGGGCGAGTGGACCATGAGGTCCACCCCCGTGCACCGGGCGAGTGGACCTCAAGGTCCGCTCGCCTGTGCTCGGGGCGAGTGGACCACCCGGCCCGCTCCCCCTCCATGCCCTTGGGCGAATGGACCCAAGGTCCACTCGCCTTCTCTTTTATCCCCCCCTATAAATACACCCCCTTTTGCCTCTAGATCCTCACCTTCCTCTCTCACCTTGCCTTGCCTTCCTCTCATAGTCAGCTTCTACCTTTTCCTTTCACTCCTGCAAGATGGCATCCAACCGCCCACCTGTCAAGAGGAATGGCCGGGAGCAGAACGCGACCAACTTTTCAGGGTGTTCTTTCCCCGCGGGAAAGGTATCCAAGGAGGATCTCTCGACCTTCCGAAGTTCCTACCTCCCCGAGGGGTGGTCATGCAGGCGCCCGTCAGGGGGTGAGACCATCAACTCTTTTTACGATGATTGGCTTGCATTCCCCCTCCCTCACTTTGAGGCTGGGCTACGGCTGCTCTTGTGGCCTGAGGTGAAGGAGTTCCTGGACTACTTCGGCGTAGTCCCGACTCAAGTCAACATGAATGCGATTTCGATGTTGGCAGCTTACGCGTGCTACCTGCGGGAGGAGAGGGTAGTGTTCTGTAAGACCCCCCTCCCCAAACAGAACCTGGTTCAGGGAGGGGGGTCTTACTGCCCAAGGATGACCACTTAGCGCTTTCCGGGGAGCAACGTCCCACCCTTTTCAAGCACCGAGCGGTCTCCTTGTCAGGCACAAGAATCATAACATCACATCAGAACGCATAGCGGAAGCAATCGAAAGACATAAAAATAAGCACGCAACTTATATTCACATATTGGAACAGGGCCGAAGCCTAATGTTTACAACTACTGCCTCGGGGGCTACAACGACGAAACAAAAGTTCCTAGTCTAGTCCTATAATCTAGGACTCACGTCGCGGAAGATAGGGGGCGAGGCTGGGGTAATCGAACGGGCCATCTCCAAGGCTGGTATATCATCCTGTGGTGCGGGGGCTCCCTGCTGTCCCATCTCCTGTGATTGGTTATAAGAAATAACCGTTAGTCACAGAGCTAAGTAGAAAATACATCCCCTCCCCGGATCCATATCCAGGGGGCGGCTAAAGGACAGAAATAAAATAGCCGAAGCAAGGAAGAGGGTTAACAGCAGGTACTCATATATATATATATATATATACAGGGCCTTCCGCCCTAATATCCGTAATCGCGCCGTATGGTAAATACGCAACACTATTTCGCGCATACGCACACCCAGGTATTCAAACCTGTACGCACACAAAAGACCCTGTGTCGACACAGTTTAGACCGCTTTTCTTCAAGCAGGGGAGCTAACCCCGCGGGCCTCACCGATGTGGCCGTCGGTGACAGTGGCCAGTCTTGCCACTTCTGAATGTAGTCGTACCGTATCACTCAGGCCCTCCTGTACAACTTGGTGTACCAATTGGATGTGAGCGACATCCGGCGAACCGATTTGTAGGCCGACCATCGGAGGTAAAACTGCAGGTTCGGAGTGGTGATAGCCTGCTGTGCACATCTCCCTGTCGCCATGAGTCGTCAACCCACCCACACCGGTACGAACGGTCTGCGAGCGTGACCAACCCGCCACTTCAAATCAATCTTCACCCGCCTAATAATAAAACACGCGCTTAAAGTACGTGGCAGATTACTCGACCGGTCCCACAACCTCTGACCGGGAGGCTTAGCGGTATGAGGGCTCCTTGCTTGGGGCTAACCTGGGAGGAGGGACTCGACTCCGGGTTCTCCCCAACTAAGGCCTCGCAGAAGGGAGGATAAGCACCGCATTATAGCCACGTCAGCGCTGCATTTAGCAAGTAAATTAGGTCGGAAGCAGGGGGCCATAATACTAAGCAGAGAAGTAGGCCGAAAGCAGAGGCCATAATGATAAGCAGAAAAGTAGGCCGAAAGCAGAGGCCATAGGGATAAGCAGAAAAGTAGGCCGAAAGTAGAGGCCATAGTGATAAGCAGAAAAGTAGGCCGAAAGCAGAGGCCATAGTGATAAGCAGAAAAGTAGGCCGAAAGCAGAGGCCATAATGATAAGCAGAAAAGTAGGCCGAAAGTAGATGCCATAGTGATAAGCAGAAAAGTAGGCCGAAAGCAGAGGCCATATTGACAAGCAGAAAAGTAGGCCGAAAGCAGAGGTCATAGTGATAAGCAGAAAAGTAGGCCGAAAGCAGAGGCCATAATGACAGGACTAGTGCGAGACTGGATTTAAATGAAAGTGCAGAATGTAAATGCGGGGGACCAGTGCGAGACTGGATTTACAGAAACGTGCAGAAAGCAGTAAATAAGTAAAGGGTTAGTAGTCCAATCACTCCATAAGAGGAGGCTTCAACGTCGACTCCGTTCATAGGAGGGAGTTCTGCTTTCTCCCCGTTCATAGGGGTTCTACTCCGTTTCGGGAGTTTATCTACTTTTCACGATATTTTTAATAATTCCCCTTTGACGTGGGTTCGTTCTTTTATAATTATCCCGGAATTATTGGATCGCGGCGTCGCACCGCGATTTCGTCCCGAGTTTTGCGTCGATATTTTTGACTTAGTCGATTCCTTAGATCGATACGCGTAATCTTTATTATGCGTTTAAAAAGTATACGTCGAGAGGACGTCGATCTATTTTGATGAATTTCGCTCCTTTTTCGGGCGTTTGTTTTGCTTGAAAAGTACTTTTGGGGGACCAAAATAAGAGATCACATCTCCCAACTTTAATAGTAGTTGTAAAATACCTTTAATTAGAGCCCTTAATTTTTGGTGATTTTTGCGAACTTATTTGGGCGTTTATTTTCTCAAAATCAACTTTATAAAGGGTTTTAAAAATATTAAATCTTTCCCTAAAATTCCCCAAAAATTTCTGGAGGTGCCCCTTAGCGTGGGGCATATTTTCTATTTAGGAAATTTTTCCTGAAAATGCCCCATTTGCCCTTAGAAAAATAAATTAGGGGAAGGGGTATTTTTGGGGTGCAAATAGCGAAAGGGAGGAGGCGCAGGGGTCTTGCACCCTGCGCCTTCCCGCGGCCCCCGCAGCGGATCCGTTGTGGGGACACATATGCTGAGGCGGGGGGGGGGGGGGGGGGGGGTGGAAGGCGGGAATTAAGGTGGCGGGAGCCGCACGATTTCCTGGGAGGAAATCGTGCGGCTCCCGATTTAAAATCGGGAGGCGGCCGCTGCCGCCGCCGGGCAGCGGCCAGCTGGGGCTGGCGCCGCCCCCGGTCGGCGCGCCCGGGGCTGGCGCCGCCCCCGGTCGGCGCGCCCGGGGCCGGCGACTCCTCCGGGGGTGGTCCGGCGGCCTGGCGCCGCCGGCCACCGCCGGAATTAGAGCAGAAAAGGGGGGGGGGGGCGGGAGGCGGATGCCTGCATGCACCATGCATGCCGCCGCGCCGCCGCACCCGTGGGGAGAGGGGATGGTGCCGCCCCCGGTCGGTGCGCCGGGGGTCGGCAACCACTCCGGTGGTGGTCCGGCGGCCTGGCGCCGCCGGACCCCACCGGAAGTTAGGGCAGGAGGCGGCGGGGAGGCGCGACACAGCTTGCATGGGCCATGCAAGCTGGCTGCGCTGCCGCCTCCTTGGGGAGGGCCCTCCCAGCCACCCCTGGTCGGTGCGCCGGGGAGGGGGCAGACCTCCGGCGGGGGTCCGACGGCCTGTAATCGCCGGCCGCCGCCGGGGTGGGCGGGATTTGCCTTACAGGAAAAGAGCAGGGGGAGGAGGACTCGGGCGCCGCCGGGGCTGCGTCCTCCGGCGGCCCGGCCGCCTCCCCTTCGTCGGCTCCTAGGTCCCCGAGTGGGGACCTGCTCCCCCAACGCCACCACCAGCGCTGGGGGTTTGGCTTCCACGGCCAGCGCCACCACCTGAGCAAGCTCGGGGTGGCGCTGGTGGCGCTCCGGCGACGGGGAGGGGGCGGCTTGCCTCCAGGAGATAAGGAGGAGGGGAGGTGGTTCTACCTGTGGAGGAGGTGGGCCTCGAGAGCTTGAGGGGCGGTGGCCGGCCATGAGGGAGGTGGCGGAGGCTTGGTTGGGTAGGGTTCCGGCGAGGAGGTGGTTGGGCTGGCTCCGGCAGGGTGGAAGGAGGAGGAGGTGGGGGCTGAGGGGGGTGTGTGGGCTTGAGAGGAGGGCTGGCCCTTCCTTTTATAGGAAGGGGGAGGTCTCCCCCACCCTCTCCTCCTTTCCCCACGTGGGGTTAAGGGAGGGTGAGTGGGGGGAGATATTTTCTCCCCCCCCCCCCCCCCCCCCCCCCCCCCCCCCTCCCTTCCTCTCTCCTGCCCCCTTTGCCCAAATAGGGGCTGCCTATTCATGGGCAGCCCCCTTCTTTGGGGGGGGGGGGGGGGCTTTCTCTCTCCTCCCCCCTTTTCTTTTCATTCCCCAATAAATTTCAAGCCGGGGGGGGGGGGGGGGGGGGGGGGGTTTGACCGAGGTCAACCTAGGACGGGGTCTTCCAGGGTCCCGGGGTCCACTATGATCTGCCGGGGCTGATACCGGGTTCGTGCGCTTTATATTTCGTGCATTGCACTGATGTGGTCTGCATAGCCCTAAAATGGCATACTCTCCATACGACCTTGAATCGAGGTGCAACGAATTCCGTTGCGCTTGTATTGTTCATACGAGTCTAACGGAACTGACGGAAGTCAATTCGGGGTTCGTACGGTCACTATTCATAATAATGAGGTAGTGGCGCGCTACGACACCCGAAATGGTCGTTTTCTCCAAACGACCTCGGATCGAAGTGCAACGAATTCCGTTGCGCTCGTATTGTTCATACGAGTCTAACGGAACTGACGGAAGTCAATTCGGGGTTCGTACGGGCACTATTCATAATAATGAGGTAGTGACACGCTACGATACCCGAAATGGTCGTTTTCTTCAAACAACCTCGGATTGAAGTGCAACGAATTCTGTTACGCTCGTATTGTTCATACGAGTCTAACGGAACTGACGAAAGTCAATTCGGGGTTCGTACGGTCACTATTCATAATAATGAGGTAGTGGCGCGCTACGATACCCGAAATGATCGTTTTCTCCAAACGACCTCGGATTGAAGTGCAACGAATTCCGTTGCGCTCGTATTGTTCATACGAGTCTAACGGAACTGATGGAAGTCAATTCGGGGTTCATTTGGTCACTATTCATAATAATGAGGTAGTGGCACGCTACGATACCCGAAATGGTCGTTTTCTCCAAACGACCTCGGATTGAAGTGCAACGAATTCCGTTGCGCTCGTATTGTTCATACAAGTCTAACGGAACTGACGGAAGTCAATTCGGGGTTCAGTTGGTCACTGTACCCCAATGACTTAGTTGCGGGACGCAACATTACTTAAAATGGTAGTTTTCTACTGCTCGGGCCTACTTTTATTGGGCTCACTAGGGTCTAGTGGCCCAATAAAAGTCGGGATGTTACATGTTCGACCTGAGCGTCTTCCGCAAGGTCTTCGTCTTCCGAGCAACCGCCGATGGGGTTTGCTTCCTGACCGGCACACACGTGGACGTGCATGAGACCTCCAACAAGGTCCATCACTGGAACGACTCATTTGTGTTCGTTCGGGGTGACCTGGGCGGCATCCCTTTTTCCGCCACTCAGAGACCTGAGAAGGTCTGCAGACCCCCCTCGCTACGTGGGGAGGCTGCTGAGCTGCACCACTTCCTTAAGGGCATGAGCTTCGAGGTTGAGCACCTCTGGAGGATTATTAATCGGCTCACCTACGTGGAGCCGGGGACAGGTACTTGGGCCTCACCAACTCGTCTCCTTTATGGTTCATTTCTTCCTATGGTTGCTTAACCCGTCCTAACTTGTGCAGGTGAACGGTCCCTTCCTCGACACCTTCCTTTTGCGGGGGGAAGTTCCTCCCTCGCCCATGGGCCCGTCGGGGAGGTCGCGGCTGCCTCTGCCTCGGCTCCGAAGGTGTCCGGGTCGAGGCAGAGGAAGGATAAGGAACTGGTGGGAGAGGAGGGCGTGCCCTCCTCCCTTCCGAAGGGACCGAGGATGCGGCGAGGGAAAGTCGTCTGCCGGAGGGATTCCGGGGCGCCGGCTATGGAGAGGGGGGAACCAAGTGACCCCCATGCGTTGGCCAACCACCCCAACTTTGAGATGGGGGGGAAGGACACAGACAATCTCGGCGAGCCCGTCATCCATTGGGATGAAACGATGAACTGGGTCTCCTTCTCCTCCCAGCGACCTTCGTGGGTCGAGGGGGACGTCATCGACGACACGGCACATAGCTTTATCTATGGCATCTACGGTTGGCAGGACGCTGCATCCTACAAGGAGATGTCCATGCGTGACCTTGCGTATGCGAGCTCCCAAGCCCAGCTCCGCGCGACCGAGCTCTCCCACATGGCCGCCCGCCGAGGTCTTAGTCTCTCGCTCAGGTCGATGCGGGCGGATGCGTCGAAGCTGGATGCAGAAGAGAAGGCCACCGACCTTGCGGCTCGCTTGGCCACTGCTGAAAGACTCCTGGAGGAGTCATCCGGAGGCTTGGTTCGTGCCCACCTTAATGAATTTTCCTTCTCTTTTTAATTCCTTCTTATTCGTAGGTTCTAATTCATTTGCCTTGCCGGCCTGCAGGGACCCGGTGCCGCCGACTCGCTCAGGAGACGATGTGAGGAGTCGTACCAGGAGGTGCAGGACCTGAGGGCTCAGCTTGCCGAAGCTCATAGGCAGTTAAGGGAAGGGAGAGGAGAAGGAAGTGCACCTTCGAGGGCGGCGATGCCGGTTCCACCTCGACCTGCTGAGGTCGAGCGCGGTCGGAGGAGAATCATGGCGTCAACGGCTCGAGCCATGGTGAGTCGCCTCCATGATGTGGATGCTCTTCGAGATAGCTGGAGGGGGGTCTCCGCCAGCGACATCCTACCTGAGTTCTTTCCTTCACCTGGGCGATCTGGCTCGCCCCCTAGCAGCGGCGGCTACTCTCCACGGTCGTGAGGGTGGCCTGTGACTTCTTCTTTTCCCCCGTTCCTCATGGGATCTATGTACTTCTTGTGTTTGTTTTTTTTCTTCAAGCCTGCGTGTACTAGTAAGAGTGAAGCAACAACTCATGTAACATATGTTATCAATGAATCAGTAGTCACTTAAACGAATTTCCTCAGCTTACTTTCTCCCTTTACTGCTTGAGGACTTGATATCTTACTCGAATCGATCGCCGAGTGGTTGACTGGCCCGATGAGTCTCCCGTCTGCCGACATGACTGAGTCTGGGGAGTGGCCCCCCCTTTTTTTTAGTCTGGGATCCTACCGATTGGAGGTGGAAGTACCCACCTGCACCCTGAGTGCTTACCTTCACCCGGAGGCAGAGGAACTCAACGCCTTCCCAATCTGACTGGAGGTGGAAGTACCCACCCACGTCTTAGGTGCTTAGCTCACTTGGAGGCAGAGGAACTCAACGCCTTCCCAGCCTGACTGGAGGTGGAAGTACACATCCACGTTCTAGGTGCTCAGCTCACCTGGAGACAGAGGAACTCAACGCCTTCCCAATCTCATTGGAGGCGGAAGTACCCATCCATGTCCTAGGGGCTTAGCTTGCCTGGAGGCAGAGGAACTCAACGCCTTCCCAGCCTGACTGGAGGTGGAAGTACCCATCCGTGTCCTTGATGCTTAGCGCACCTGGAGGTGGAGGAACTCAACGCCTTCCCAGCCCAATTACCGATTGGAGGTGGAAGTACCCATCCGCGTCATAGGTGCTTACCTTCACCTGGAGGCAGAGGAACTCAACGCCTTCCCAACCTGACTGGAGGTGGAAGTACCCATCCGCGTCCTTGATGCTTAGCGCACCTGGAGGTGGAGGAACTCAACGCCTTCCCAGCTCAATTACCGATTGGAGGTGGAAGTACCCATCCGCGTCCTAGGTGCTTACCTTCACCTGGAGGCAGAGGAACTCAACGCCTTCCCAATCTGACTGGAGGTGGAAGTACCCATCCACGTCCTTGATGTTTAGCGCACCTGGAGGTGGAGGAACTCAACGCCTTCCCAGTCCAATTACCGATTGGAGGTGGAAGTACCCATCCGCGTCCTAGGTGCTTACCTTCACCTGGAGGCAGAGGAACTCAACGCCTTCCCAATCCAATTACCAAGCAGTGGGTTGTCCCGATGCGTCCCTCATCTACCGGCATGACTTAGCCCGGCGGAGGGTCCCTAGCCAGGGATTTTGAACCTGGACATCTTTCCAGAACCCCTTTCTCATTCATAGTTTTTACCTATTACAACTTGCCTACGCTACGCCCTCTTGGGCATCCTGTTACACCTCGCCCTTTTCTGGGTCCCTCTTTACATCTCGCCCCCATCCGGGCACTTCACTAAACTTTTGCCCCTATCTGGGCACGCCGTTACACCTCGCCCCTCCCTGGGCACTTCCTTACACCCTGCCCATTCCGGGTTCACTCGGCTGCCTGTTCCTTGGTCATCTCTGCCATCGCTTCTTCCACTTCCTCAGCTGCTTGCATCCATCCGACCGTGTTGACCGCAGTAACATAACACTGGCGCGCCTCTCGGGGATCTCCTCTGACTCTCACCTGGAACTCCCCGGAGTTGTACTTCAAGCACTGATGGTAGGAGGAGGGCACGCACTTGTACGCGCTGATGAGGGGACGCCCAAATATGGCGTTGTAACTGCTCGGTGCATCCACGATGACGAACCGGCAGTTCTTTGAAGTTTCCCCCAGGGTGACGAGGAGTTCGACTCCTCCTTCCACCTCCTTCCTCTCCCCGGAGAATCCGAAGAGTGGTCCATCCAATGCCAGCACTCGCCTTGCTTCCACCTTCATCCCTTCAAATGCCTTTTTGAACACCACATTCACCGAGCTCCCGTTGTCGACTAGGATTCGGGAGACTGTGAAGTTCTCGATTGCCGCCTTGATGACCAGCGCGTCGCAGAAGGGGTCCTCATGGGCCGGCAGGTCTTGGGTTGAGAAGGTAATCTTCTCGCTTGGAGGTGGGGATCGGGAGGTCGAAGCGATGCTCCGACGGTATATGGCGTGGAGGCTCCCCTTCCGGGTGGCCTCTTTGCCTGCTCCCTCGTGGATGACCCCGATCCCTCCCAGGGCCCCTACATCGACCCTCTCTTCACACGGATCATCCTCTTCCTTGTTCTTCCCCTTCTCCCCTGCCCGCGGTCCTTCCAGACACAACTGCTTCCCCCCTGCTGGGGCTCTTCCTCCTTCCCTCATCTCGAGGAACTCTGGGCAAGCCGCGGTCGCGTGACCTTCTTGTTGATGGAAGTCACAGTATAGCAGCGCCAGCTCGCCCCCCCCCCCCCCCCCCCCCCCCCCCGTTTCTCCCAACGCTCCCTCTTCCTTCCACCTTTCTTCCGGCCGATGGCCATGGCTTGCAGGGGCTGGACTTGCAGCGGCCCCGAGTTATATTGCCACCCTGCCGGGTGGAACCGCCCGTGCCTCCCCTGATAACCCCCTCCTCCTTGGAAATGGCCCCTTCCTTTGCCCTGAGGGGGACCAACCTGTGACCTCCAAGCTGGTCGGGCGACTGTCGGTTGCGACTTCCAGCCTTGCTCTTGCCCAACGGGAGGTCCCTGTTGTCCCTGACTCCTCACTTCCTCCTTCTTTCTTCCTCCATGCTCTCTCCTTTCCTCCTCCGCTACCTCGGCTAACCTAGCCACGAACTCCTGATTGGTAGCCTCACACTCGGTCTCACGATCAGCACGCTTCATCAGGTCTTCGAAAGACAGGGGAGGGTCCCGAGTCAGGCTCATCCGAAACAACCCAGGCTGCAGCCCAAGGGTGAAGGCTAGCTGCAGGGTGTGCCCGGGCACTTCGACGACAAGAAGGACCTCCGCTTGGAACCTATCCATGTAGCTAGCCAGCGTCTCCCCTGGCTTTTGCCTGACTGCGAACAAGGCCTCCATGCTCTTCCTCCTCTTCTTCGAGGTAGAGAACCTTAACAAGAAACTTCGACGCAGATCTTCGAAGCGGTAGATGGTTCCCGCCGGAAGTGAGTGGAACCAATCCCTCGCCTTTCCCTGGAACGTGACGGCGAAAAGCCTGCACATGAAGGCGTCCGACATTTTCCTGATCGTGGTCATGTCTTCGAACCACTGAAGATGCTGGAGGGGATCACTATCCCCCTCGTAGTAGGACATGGCAGGATCGCGAAACCCATCCGGAACAGGGGCCGAAATGACCAGCTCGCAAAAAGGGCTTCTCCATTCTTCTTGGTTGGGGGAAGGCGCTCCCATCACTTCCCCACCGGGGCAGCTAGTCCGGGGAGAACTGTTGAAGAGCACTCGCGCCTGGAGGCTCAAGCCCTACTCAGACGCTGGTCCCTTCTCTTGCTGACTGCTTCTCACTTCCACTAGGGGGAGTGAGGGGATCCTAGGTGCAGGTGGTGTTGAGCACTCGCCGCGAGCGGAGGATGCGGCCTGCATGAACTCCAGGATCCTCTTGCTGAATTCGTCGAAGTCGCTCTTCTTCACATACTCGCAAGGTGGAGGCGGGTCTCCCAACTCGTCGCTTCCAGCCATGAGACTTGGCTCAGAGTTTTCCGAACTTGTCGCTTCCACGCTCACCGCACCAGAATGTTGAAACCAGTTTCCCGGTTTCAGCGTTCGAAAGGGGGTTGCGACTAACCCTTACTTGACCTAGGCCTAGACCCGTGACTGGTTGCTAGGAACTAAGAGACTCGGACTTGATGACAACTAGAGTCTAGGGACAGACCCCTTAAGCTTCAGCGTGGAGGTCCCACCACACACCCGGAAGCCCACTCGGAACTTCCCCTCCCAAGCCAATGCTGAGCCTGGGCACCTTGGAGGGCACTAAGGATCACCTCACCGTCCACCTTCAATGACAGGGGGAGGGGAGGGGTAGTGCTTGCTCACACGCGAGGGAGGGGGTAGGAACCAACCCTTCCCAAGGTGCCCATGAGGGTCTATTTATAGACTTTCCCAAAAATGGACTGCGGATAGCCAAAATTGGACTGCGAATAGCCAAAATTCTGCTATCCGCAGTCCGACCATGACCATGAACAATCAACACATGAGGGGGGGGGGGGGGGGGGGGGCGAGTGGGGCTCGAGATGCCCACTTCCCCCCTCACGGGAGGCCATACCGGCCTCCCCCCAACGTGCCGAGCGAGTGGGAGACTTCCTCCCACTCGCCCAAAGGGGGTGGCGAGTGGGAGGGCCCCTCCCACTCGCCCCCAAGGTGGCCGGCGAGTGGGAGTGCCTCCCCCACTCACCCGGCGAGTGGGAGGGTCCCTCCCACTCGCCTAGGTGAGTGGCGAGTGGGAGGCTCCTCCCACTCGCCCGAAGGGAGTCGGGGGAGCGGGTGCTCCCCCT